>JBAMNC010000731.1:0-600000 GCA_037902135.1 Cetoscarus ocellatus | reverse complement strand
AAGAAAACAGAAGCAAATAGAAACATATCATTATGATTCCTGCGATTCGTCCAGAAGTTTGTAGTTACAGCCACTTAATCAGCACTTTGGAAATAGGCTTTCAAATTTGATGCTTTTTTTCAATGCATCTCTGTTTTTTAGCTATTTACAGCAATTGTGGCAATGGACGATTGACCCAATGTAGCCATTTTATTCCATAAAATGTAATGGGAACCTATCTTAAGTCATCACTTTCATTGTTAGCACACTAATCCTTTTTCTCAGTCATCATAATAGCAACATTTGCTAACTGATGCTAACAACAATATAGTGCAATATTGCCTGTTGGTCTTGAGCACAAAGTTAATTGTTGAGCACTGACATGGTCTTACACTGAAATAAACACCTGTCATTTTTACCTGAATTAAACATTCTGATTTTGTATCTTCATACATCATTGTTGATGCTTCCAATTACAATCCTGCACTTGCAAATGTTATTTTGGTAGAAGTATAACCCTCGGTGTTGCCATAATTGCTATAAAACAGTTGTTGTCACGACACGAGACATGCACATTCATTTCGCAAGGCTCTAACATCTGTGCTGATTGGCGCTGCAAGATGGCTTGTATGTGTGTGACACAAGGCTTGCCCCGCGTACACACAAAGGCAGAGACACTCACTTTCAGCACTCTCCAGTCTCCCGCTGAGTCCATGTGCTTCCCTCTTTCCAGTATCACGCCTCTATTTCTACCTCTAAAGAAGGAACAAATGGGGGTATCACTCATTTCCCCATTCTGTCTACACAACATTTGCAGCAGAGGCAAAACAACACAGGGACGTAAATATTACGCCTTGAAACAGCAGTGTGAACTGGGCTTCTGTTTTCTTCCTTGTTTGTCTTATTATTATGATTTTTTTAAGCTAAAACTATAATCAGTAAGGTTAGTGTAGTAAGGCCAGTAACACATTTAACTCTAAATTAGAGGAAATATTGTAACCTAAAACATTATGTGTGCCATGTGTGAGTAATTGAGTTATATTTGAATAAGGGTGTTCTGAACCAGTACAACATTTATATCAATCCCTTGTTTTAAGAGCTACTTTTACTTGATTAATAAAGGTTGTTAAATTTTTGTGTTCAGTGTTTTTACTCTTATTATCTTCTCTGTCTAGCCATGTTGAGTTCCCCTGGTGCTGGCATGCAGAACGCCATCAGCACAGTGGGACCAGGCCAGCCCAGTGCCACAGCCATAAACAGTGCTGCCACAAACATTGACCCCAGCTCCATGCAGAGGGCCTATGCTGCCATTGGCATTCCGTATGGGAACCAGTCCCCTGCTCAGGTCCAGGGCCAGGGTCCTGGACAGCAAAACCCGCAAGGCCCCCAGCACCAGCAGCTACGAAACATGAACCCATTAGGTAAGAAAAAGATTTGACCTCCCTGCAACTTTAGAGGATTATGCACAAGTGCAGGAAATACCATCAATCTGTTGCTACGACGTTTTCTTATAAGCCCTTGTAAATGATAATGTGGGTTTTAACAGGCACTAATCAGATGAACCAGATGGCAGGAGGCATGGGCGTCCCGTCTTCAGACCAGTCTGGCATGCTCTCTGACTCCTCTCTACCATCCACACTCGCTAAGTGAGCATTTCTCCCTTAAAATGGAACCAAAATGTTGGCCTCACTGCCAATTCAACTGTTTTATATTGTCTTACTGAAGAAATACTTTGTTCAACACAGTTTTTTACAGTGAAGATGATGTTCATACAGTAATATAGAGGGATTATTAATTATTGTCTCTCTATATTATAGTCAGCTGATGCCAGATGGGTCCATTCCAGGAGGCATTGGAAACCTGCCGGCTGCCACCCCTCTCTCTGCTACAGGAGTTAGAAAGGCCTGGCATGAACATGTCACTCAGGACCTGCGCACCCACCTGGTGCACAAACTGTAAGTCCAGTTTTAAATTATTGATAATAAATAATAGACAGGGTTAAAACAATTACCTTTAAAGTGCCAATGTGTTGCAGATTTGCTGTCTTATCTAGAACAGCCGCTTGAAAAGATATTAGACTGACAAACACACAAGCTAATACCATCCCTGTCTAGTAGGCTGATAAAAATTGGTAATCAGCTCAGTAGCTCTCTGCAATAAATTCACTAACCTGAAACGAATACCAGCAGCTCATTGTCCCCAGAACCACAGTCAACTATCTTTAGTTGGCGGCTGATTTTTGAAAGTTTTACTTTGAAAAGTGATTGTTCTTTATGAGCTAATTAGCTCTCTATCAAACGTAATCTCAGTGAGACAGTTGCATGGAACTATATGAATGCAAACATGGTGAGCTCACCACTGGTTATCTTCTTCCAGCTATGTCCCAGAAAATACCTGGGTAATCTACCCAGAAAACTCTCCTACCTTTTTGTTCACACTTGGCACTCACAGCATGAAGTTTCTCTGCAATTTGCATGTCAAGTCAACAAAAACTTAAAAAAAAAAAAAAAAAAAAAAAAAACTTGCTATGAGAAAAAAAGGTAGGCATCAAGTACTGTTGGTACATGTTGACTGCCATTTTATAAATTAATATGACATTTCTTTTACAAATCTTGCTAAAATAACTGTTTTTCATAAACTGTTAAGTCCAAAATTCAGACTTCTCTTTGAATCCATTTTGAATTCTATTTTCTCATTCTTGATATCTGTGTTGTGACCATTTAAACAGGACATGGTTTATCAGGTCTGTTTGATGTTTTTTCCCTGTGGTCTATCCTAGTGTACAAGCCATATTCCCCACCCCAGATCCCGCAGCACTGAAGGACAGGAGAATGGAGAATCTGGTGGCATACGCACGCAAAGTGGAGGGTGACATGTATGAATCAGCCAACAGCAGGGTAAGATGTATTTTAATATTTATGACTAAAGTATAACACAATTATGCATGTTGGTATACAATCTAACAGTATGTAAAGTTTTCAGAAAAAGTAAAAATTGAATGTGTACATATGTTATGAAAATACTGCTCCTGTGTAAATGTGTGCGTGTATTAATTTTTTAAGTTGGGTACTTAAAGTACCTCAAATACTCTGAAAGCCAGAGAAATCCTTAATGTAATAGTTGTAATGGGACATGTCGTGTTCTGGTGACGTGATGACGGGGCAGCCATGACAGACATGTTATGTTGTTGCTGGGTTACCACTCGATGTTTTGTGATGAAAACTGCTACACAGGACAGTGAGAGTTGTTACTCGACTGAGATGTTTCGTTTTATATCCTAATCATTTTATATGTGACTCTCTCATTGGTTGAACTTTGATTTTTGTTTGGCAGTGCAAATTTTGGAACCCCCAAATTCCACATAACGCGAAAGTGCCGCGGTCTTGCTCCGACCTGCAAACCCCACTGGATGCGCTGCGCTGAGCAGCGCCACAGCGCGGCGCGCAGCCCTGTAGGGAGGGGGGCTGATCCCCAGCGAGTCACAAGCTCTCTTGCGAATAGCGATGTCACACGTTAATAAAACATGTTATAGACTGAGAAAAGAAGTAAACAACACCTCACCTCGCTTCTCTAAGGTCCCTTTGCTGGTCCCAACCTTACAGCTTCGTGATTTATTTCACTTCTATGCTGTTCAACGTGATGACATCAGCTTAATGCGCCAGAGAAAAAAAAACAGCCACGCAGCTCATCTGCTGCCAATTAGATCTGAGTCTGCTGATTATTAGCGGGTTAACCTGCACTGAAAAAAAAACGTTGACCCGCTGATTTTAGTGTGAAAGCGGTATAAAATGAGCAGAGGTCGTCTAACCTGGCAGCATGTCATTTCTAAGTTGTCATCTTTTGTTGCTGAGTTGCTGAGAGCCCCCATGAGGAAGATTTTCCATAATGTATATTTACGTTTTTCTGTGATCATGATGAAGGCAGATCATTTATTCCCTAAAACCAGGATACATGTTTCTTTTCTTTAATTAAAAAAAACCAAAACCTTCCTTCGATTGTTTCTTTCCTCTTTATAGGATGAGTATTACCACTTCCTGGCAGAGAAAATCTACAAAATACAGAAAGAACTGGAAGAAAAGAGGCGCTCACGGATCCAGAAACAGCCTGGCATGGTGGGCACAGCTGGACCTCAACAGCCAGGCATGCCTCAACCCAACGCCATGGGCCCAGGACAGGCCGTCCGACCTCCAAGTTTGTAGTCTTTTTTTCACTATGAGCAACAAAATCTTATCAAGAAAATGACAAAAAGGGTATTAAATAACTGTTTTTTAACTACTGTGCCATTTCAGATGGACCTGTGCCTATGCCCAATATGCCAAATCAGATGATGAACCGTATGCAGGTGCCTCAAGGTAGGTGCTAACTTTGAAATTAATTATGGTTATAATAATAATAATTGTAATAAAAGCACTCGCCCATAGAAAAGCAGGGACAACAAGCTTCTCTCTTTGTTTGCAGTTGAACCACATGTTGATTGTTTTGGTAACAGCATACCGTACTCATTATTTTTCCATTGATTTTTACATTATCATTATTTAAGTGCTAAGCATTTCAACCAGGTCATAAGCTTTAGTTTCCTGTGAACTCCTCTACAAACTTGTCTACAGAGTTATAACCCTGGTTCAGATTCCCAGAAAGTCCATGAGATTTTAGGAAATTAAGTTACCACTCCCAAGTATGCTAAACAGGTTAATAATTGTGTTTGTGTGCTTTTGCTTCCACAGGTATCAATCAGTTCAACCCAATGGCAATGCAAAATGCGCAGATGTCTCAGGCCCCCATGGGAGCACGTGCTCCTTCACCCATGAACCATCCACAGCAGATGAACATGAGCTCCGTCCCAACGGTTAGATCCTTCTCCTCAGTCTATGTTTTTTGACTCTCCTCTCATTAGCTTTTTTGGACTTCTGTTTTGCAAATCTGCAAAAATCATTCAGTTTCTACCAATTTTCCATTGTTATTCTTGTTCTAGCTTTCTCACCTAACTTGCAGTGCCCCTTGAGCTGTTTCTACACATGACAATTTTCAAATCTGAAACAATTTAAATGTAGTCCAAGGTATTGGACAGAAAACTTGTTTCAGTTCAAAGTGAAATATGCTAACCCAAGCATTAAGGACTAACACTTGGTATCTAAATACCCCAAGTTATTGCTAATGTACTGTACAAGTTCCAAGGTTGGTGGATAAGAGTTTTTGGGTCCTACCTGATTTTTTTAAATTCTCTTCCATGCTGTGTTTTGATAACTGTTCTGATGCATTCTTTATTTACAACACTTGCTTTTCAGTAGGCTCTTTCACAACTTTTCTAATGAGTCTGTGTGCTTGTTAGATGTTAAATTCTAGAGGCCCGCTGCCTTACTGATTTTGTTTCATCTCCCCTCTCCCTACAGATGGGTATGTCCCCATCAAGGATGTCTCAGGCTCAAGGAATGATTGGAAGTCATTCTAACAACATGATTACTCAGCCTGCCAACCAGGGGCAGTTCTTGCCACAGGGCCAGTTTGCTACAGCTTCAGGTGGAGCAATGAATGTGAATGTAGGCATGGGCCAGCCCATACCGCAGGCTGCTGTCACACAGGTAAGAACCGCGATAGAATGACATGGTATGGTCTTAGCTACTGTTTCATCTTTGTGTATGGTGTCTATACTCTGTTTTAGGACTTACCAATATATTGAGGGTTTATAAATGCTGATATGTTTTCCACATCAGCATTTATAAAGTCAAGTCTAGTTTATGATTATTTTGGCAAAAACAATGATGCAGGAAGTAATTCTCTGTGGAAAAAAACCCTAACAGTAATTGGATCACTAGCAATAAGCTGAAGTTTGTGTTGGTCTACATGGGGAGCTATAGAGGTATTTATTTTATTTAGCAGTATTGATATTAATGCAAAAAATAATGTAATCATAATGTCTTTCCATACCAAATCAAAAAAAGTGGGAACACTCATCATTGGGGGAAAATTGATCATGACACAGACAGATTTCGGAGGTGATGTGAATACAGATGTGGGTCCAGCAATTTTTGAAAGATTTGTTAACATTTGCAAATAAGGGTAATTTTTCCCTTTTTTACTGATGACTAAAAAGGTCTCTACAGATTTCAATGGACTTTTAGAGATGGGACAAGGAGAAGTCCATTTTTTTGCGGTGATCCAAATTTTTTTGCAGTTAAATTAATTGTATAAGATATTTGCTAACGTTTCATGATGGTGCAGTTTTTCACTTTTTGAGGTTTTTCCTTTTGCAAGTTTTTTTTTTTTCCTTTTTTTTCTTTTTTTTTTTTTTTTTGCAAGTTTTGGTTTTAAAAGAAATCATCCAATTTGTTTTTTTTAGGACCTCTAATTGTGTTGCTGTGGCACCAAAGAGTTAGCATTATGTTTTGATTTTACCAGAATCATAACAAAGTTGATAACTCCATAGTAGCAACTGCTCATCACACAAAAAACCTTACTTCATACCCCTGTTCAGTAATAATAACATCTTTGTTCCATATGGCCAAGCCCTTCATTTTAATGGAATGCTAACGGTGCTTCCGTGTGTGTTCCAGCAGCAGAACTCTAACCTCCCATTGAATGCACTGGGATCCCTTGGCTCCCAGTTGTCTGGTGGACCTTCAACCCAGCCTTCACTGGGTCCCACCCCTCCACCCAATGCCTCTGCCAGCTTGCAGCCTCAGCAGCAGCTTCAGCACCATGCTTCAGCACAGGCCCAGGCACCCCCACAGCCCTCCACCCCTGCCTCTACGGGTGGGCCCTCATCCACCCCAACCCACATACCCAATAGCCTCCCTGGTCCCCCCTCAGCCGTGGGCGCAACCCCTGACCCCTCCCAGCCACTCACACCTGTGCAACCCCAGGCAGACCCCTCGAGCCAGATTCAGCAGCCCGCCTCAGAGCAGGCTCAGCATCCCAGCACACCGGTGAGATTTTAGTTCCTTCTGAATTATCCTGCAGTTCTTGTTACGCTAACAGCTTTGCCAGCTCCTTCATCATGCTTATAAACAAATAAGAGGACCACTTAAAGTCAATCCTGATGTGCTAAAAGTCAGAATGACTTGTTGTATAATTTATTAGCATTTGTTTAGAATGCCTTTCCTTCTCCTTATTAAGTTGTCCCAGGCTGCAGCAAGTATAGACAACAGAGTGCCAACCCCAGGCTCTGTGGCTGAGCTGAGCTCCCAGCAGGCCCTACCAGACATGAGCAGCACTGATGCCAAATCTGAAGTGAAAGATGATGAAGAGGACAACAACTCTGTAAAGAAAGAGACAGATGAAAAAATGGAGGTACGTCAGTGATTTCACATCTGTACAATGCAAACATCACAAACTGCTGTGGTGAGCAAGTAACTGAAAGTTCGTGACAAGATACCTTTGTTTAAATGAGACCCCTCTCCTCAACCAGATAGTTTTGACTACATCTAGTGGGTCAAATGTAAATTGTTTTCTGTCATGCTTTCCTTTAAATACATTAATTTTTTGATTGTTTCCATACTCAGCAACATAAAAGAGTTCTTCAGTCATGGTTGTGCTTTGTACAGCAGGAAGATGAAATCAAACCCCCACTGGTGAAAAAGGAGGAGCCAGATGCAGCAGAGCCAAAGCAGGAACCAATGGACACAGAGGAGAAGAAGCCGGAGATGAAGACAGAACCCAAAGAAGAGGAGGAGGGTGGAGCCAATGGCACATCAGCCTCCTCTAACGCTCAAAACCGTAAAAAAAGTAAGAAAAGATTTTACAGCATGAACTCACTAGAGATACATGTAGATAGCCTGCTAATGTTTAATCCATTGTAGCTTGGCTAAATAGGTGTGGCCTTGCTGCCGAAATGCCCTCCAACCCAGATTTAAAAAAAGGAAATGTTATGACCTCTATGGAACGAAAAGGTAGTACTAGTAGATACTTTTAGAAAAAGCAGTTTGGCATAACTTTGATGTAACAGATTAAGTTGTATGAATAGGCTAAAACAGTTTATGCTTCTGTATAATAAGGATGCAATGATTCTCTATTTTTTTTCTCAAAATATGAAACCTTTCAGTTCAGTGTCCACAGCTCAAGACAGGTGTGTGAATATAACATTTCTTTGAGTATGAACAACTTTTATTTGTGCCTGGAAGTGTGCCGACATGCATGAGAAAACTCCTGCCCTCCTCACCACCTTCAGAGGGGAGGCTAAAATATACACCAACACTTGCAGTATGAGGGACCCTTGTTCTTCTAATCTATAGAGGGAGTGGTGGGGGCATTTCAGTGTTTACGAAACCTTAAGATCAGTCATGTTTTCACTTGTCAATATGGCTTTTGAATCTCATCCTGGGTCCTGTGACGGTGTCATTTTAATAAACTGCAACAATTATCAGGTTTTGCAGGCGGAAACACAAACCCTGAGCACATCAGCATAGTGCATCAGATTGGACATTAACCTTTTGACTGTGGCCTTGGATAAAGAGCTCTGCTCACTCGACAGAAGATTCACAGCATACTTGGTTTCTGCAGCAGGAAATATCCTCCTCATCTGCTCGAAATGGCTGTGAAAAGCGCAACCAAACTCAGTCGAAAGTCTCATTGGTTAAAAGTTGTCAAGTGGCTGAAAGTTGAAAACAATTTAACAAATCATGATGAGCCTTAATGAGCCTTAATGAGCCTTAATAAGCGGACGCCAATGATAAAAACGTGTTCAATGACAGCTCAGAAAAATGGCAAGTAGAGAGATAAAATGTCATCATGATGTGTGAGAAGACAATATCAAGGAAAAAAACATAAGGACTATAAATATAAAAAAAAAAAAACTACAAAAAGAGTAACTACAGTAGTTTGGATGTCATTTTTTTTCAGCATCATTAAGTAGATATAAGCAAAAGGCTGTTTTTACCACCTGAAGGGCTCGTTTTTTTTAATCTGTTACATTTTTTACATGATAAACTGCATCATGAATGTTTTATTGAAATGTTTTTTGTTTCTCAAAAGCAAAATAAAGACATTGTTTAGGAATGGAAAAGGAGCTTTGTCTCTTCAGTAGCCCCTTGCTGTGCTGGTGAAAAAAATCCATAAACACCTCAGAATGGAATAAAATGTAAAAAAGAAAAAAAACACTCTAATGGCTAACATTGTCAAAACTGAACTGAACCAAAAAACATTTCCAAAAAACCAAGGTACGTACCAAACCATGGGCTAAACGTATTGTAATATCTCTGGCATATAATCAAATTCAGCATAAAAATTGACTTTACTGAGCAGTGGACCAAAGGCATGGGGTTCTGCCACGACTTCCTCACTCTTAGCACTGTATACTTTGTGTTTGAATTATGTTTTGTGGACACAACCATCCATTTCCTTTTCAAGGTTTTGAATAATGTATTATCTTTTGTCAAGTTTTCAAGCCAGAGGAGCTGAGACAAGCACTGATGCCAACACTTGAGGCTCTCTACAGGCAAGGCCCAGAGTCACTGCCCTTTAGACAACCTGTAGACCCCATGCTACTGGGCATCCCTGTGAGTATCTACATTTATACCCTCTATAACTGCTAATTCCTTGTATTAAAAGTTCTGATATTAACTCCATAAAAATGTTCTGCTTAATGTACAGGACTACTTTGACATTGTGAAGAATCCCATTGACTTATCAACTATCAAGCGCAAGTTGGATACAGGGCAATATCAAGAGCCTTGGCAGTACGTGGACGATGTGTGGCTCATGTTCAACAATGCTTGGCTGTACAACCGTAAAACATCTCGCGTCTACAAGTACTGCACCAAACTGGCAGAAGTGTTTGAGGCAGAGATTGATCCTGTCATGCAGGGTCTGGGCTACTGCTGTGGTCGAAAGGTGAGTCTTTATAGGGTGCTGGTTTGACTCAAAATGGCAACATGTTTTTAATTTATTTCTTCCTTTCATCTCCCTACCACTTTTCAATAAAAACAGGCTGAGGGTCAAAACAACGCCGCTGACATCAGCTGAGGAAATGTCCAAAATGAGAGACTATTATTTTCAGAAAATAGGGGAGTTTGGATTTTTCAGAGATCTATACTTAATCTAAAGACGGTTGACTGTGGACATTGACAAGGCCTGGATAACCTCCTAACATTCACATGTACCTAACTTCTAAAAGGGGGAGGTATACAGAGCAAAGCCTGAAGGCAGATGCAGCTCTTTCAATCAGTAATGCATGTGAAACTGCAATCAGGATATAGGCAACCAGTAGTTTTTCTTTTTGCATCCCTCTAACGCTTGAGCTTTCAGTGTCTGCGATAAGATAGTTGAACCCTTTTTTCTTGAGTCACCAACACCATAGGCAAGCACAGTTTGAGGTGTGTGCAATGTACTCAGACTTCTTAACCCTGATCAGACTGTTGTTGCCTTGTGTTTATTTCTAATTGACAGCATGCATGGGACAATTTACCCTAAATATTATTTTGGTAGCCTGTCCAGGAACTGTTTGTTGTTTGGGTCAAGGATCGCTAGCAAGCATCTTGCCCTGAAACCCATTCAGAATAAATTGAAAATACAGATAGTCTCCTTTTGGAAAAATACAGACCAGGGTTTTAATTTGAAACATAACACTGAAGTCTTACCAGCTTATGTTAAAGCCCTGGGCATATGAAGTCCACAAATACACAGACTGATATTCTTGATGTCTTTTGAAGCACACACACTGTCTGTACAGTGAACTACTCTTGAATTGGCCAGTGGCTCGAAAATTGAACTGTTACATCCAATTTTGATCAAAAATATGAGCGTATTCATTTGGTGTGCTGATGCTCAACTCTACAGAGCAGACAAGCAGCGTTGGGAGAGGAGGGAGAGTGAATGCTTGTGCCACGTGCATGACACTGTAATCGTCACATGAAGATGAGATTGTTTTAGTGATTGTGAAAGGCTAAAATCATAATAATCATAATAGCTGAAACTCAATTCATTGCCCTGCACTAAATATATGTGCCTTTAAAGGTCTTAATTTTCCTGAAATAGTCAAGTTTAACATTTTCATCTCAACAGACTGTAATAACATAAAGTGGCTTCAGAAGTCTATAAAGATATTATGCTGTCTAGGGTGCTCACTGACTATGGTCGGTATCATCTTCCTACTGATAGTTTTTGTTTTGTGCCACTTCTGCTGAAGCTGCAGTGACTCTCACCTACTGTAATGTTACATCCATACCCTCTATATTTGGTTTATTACTGGTGCTGATGTTACAGTCTGCCACAATCACATGAACTGGAACAATTTGTCTGATTTTGTTTCTGCAGTATGAGTTTTCACCCCAGACACTGTGTTGCTATGGAAAACAGCTGTGTACCATCTCCAGGGAGAGCACCTACTACAGCTACCAGAACAGGTAAAAATGTATACTAAAACTTCTGAGAGGTAGAGCAGTGCAAAGGTGTCACCAAGACAAGGTGTTTACATTAACCCTTCAGTATACAGCTTGACAAAGTCATAGTCTGAGCTATGCAATACCAGTCAACAAGCCTGTGAGAGCCATATTTTCCTTCATTTCATTTGTAAAGGGCCATAAGAAACACCCCTGAAAGTGCTCTGTATGGTGAATGATTGAGCCCTGTGATGTCCTCAAATGTCTGTCCTACCTATGAACTAGCACCAAAGCTCCCCCTGCTGTGCAGACTTTGCTACTACACTGTAACATCTTAATGCAACACTATTCATGTATTGCACATATAGTTTACATAATTTGCAGGTGCACCTAAATAAAGTAAGTTCTCAACTAAGTTTTATGGTTACCAGATGTCGATATATTTATACAGAAGTATGTCATCATACATAGAAGCAAAAAATAGTAATCACATGTTTGTTTTTGCTTGTTGCAGAAAACATAAAAAAATCATGCTCATTGATCAATTTAATATTTCAGTAATTGTAGTAGTATGTTTTAATTACAAAAGGCACATTTTGCTTTAAAAATATTAAATTCCATTAACTGCTACAAATAGTATTGAAATCATTTATGGCAGTTCATTATATTTCAGTCCTACTGTAAAACTCTTCCAACTTGCACTTCAACTTTGCACATTTTTTGTCTTAAATATGATATATCTAAAATATTACATTGAGGACCTCTTTGAATTAAACCACTTCACTGGTTGTCTGTGGTCTAAAAAAGGCTGAAAAAAATGAATCAGCACAAACAAAAACCCTAAAAAAGTATCAGTGTTTTAAATAAGAAGCTGTACATTATTAAGATGTATGGTTTGTTTTCAGTGTTTATATTCATCAAAAGAGATAAAAGGGCACACATTTCCCTGAAATTTCATCATATAATTTGGATGCAGTACTTATTTTTATCTGTACTGCAAATGATGGTAACAGTAATTTTAAGTCTCAAAATGGGCAGCTTTAAATACAAAATTATGATTCTGAAAACCAGTATCCAGTTAATGAAGTCCTTTCCTGTCTAAATAAACTCTGCTTTGGATTATTTACTGAACTCACCCCCTTCTGCTTTGTCCCTTACTAAAAATCTAAATTATGTTACAATGATGAGGAGTTGTTTCAAACTAAGTAATTTCAGCCGTATGATCTGTCAGTTGGCATTAAACTGGCACCATTTGGTCGTTTTCACACCCAGATCGTTTGAGAGAGTTGTCCAGATTCAATCGGATGCTATGTGCTCGACACGGTTTGTTTCAGTATAGGTGAACACAGAAATCAATCCCTGTTTCAGTACAAGCGACTCGCCTGAAAAAGGTGGTCTCAGCTCACTTCCACTCGACTCCTGGAGCAGTTTGTTTGTAGTGAGGACACAATTGACCCATCAACCGACACGAACAGAATGATCAGTCAACTTATCACACCTCTGGATTAGTATAAGCAGCAGTAGTAGTTAAATAATTGCATAACAACTACCAGGCAACCAGCCTGATGACAAAGTGCTACTTAATAATGTTTAAAGCTGCTCTCTACATTTCCACATCATTGACAGTTTCTCTGCAGACACCTCTACAGGTGTTGCATAGTAATAAGTTACCATGCTGTCTGGTGTCCCCTATGGTCTGCTGTAGACACCGGTAAGCATTAAAAGCCCCTTTTATTCATGCACTGGTTTTTTTTCGAAAGTGAAATTGTAAGACACAAAGGTGGCATATTGATAGGTATACTCCTCTCAGTAATGCTACATAGGACATCTTAGCTTTACTATTAACTAGCGAGTCATTTTGGGGGTTGCTTTGCCTGCTAGCTTTATCCATGTAATGCACAAGGCAACTCATAGCGATGCTAGCTGTGACATAATGACATAAGGCATTTTGTGTCTCTCGGCTAGGACTCTGCCCCCTTCAAAATACTACCATGTAAACATGAAACAATCTCAAGGAATTATACTTATTTATTGCATTTTTTTCCCACAACTTTGAAACAAAGCAACCCTGCTCTAGGTGTGAAAACCACTTTAGTTTGTCACCATTGAAACTGGTCAGAATGTTAAGACACAATAGGGTTTTAAATGGTATGAATGGTGTGTTTGAAGGGGTAATAAAATTAAACCTCAGATTTTCCATTTATACATGGGTTTCAAACAGCCGAGGTTCACACCAAGGAGTGACCTCTGTGACCTTTTAAACCCGTAATCAACATATAACTATAATTTTTCTCTCTCTCTGTTCCAGTTTGAATGAGACTGTCTGGATCATGACCATTTCAACTGACTAACCTGTGCCTCTTGCCTGTGTGTTTGTGTGTGTGTATGTGTACATGTCCTTTCCTCCATCCACTGCCCATGCCCTTGTTGCCTCCATTTACTCTGCATTCTGCCGCCTGTACACCGGTTTGCCTGTGCTGCTACTGTGTGTTGCTGGCTGCAGTTCACCCAAATATGGCCTTGTTGCCGACAGGTATCACTTCTGTGAAAAGTGCTTCAATGAGATCCAGGGCGACAGTGTGACCCTGGGTGATGACCCTGCGCAGCCACAAACGTAAGTAACAAGATCCTGGGGCCTCGTTCACCACACGTTTTAAATGTATTTGCTGAATTTGTTCTTAAAGGCTCTGGTCACCCATGCCAGCGTTTTTTATCACTTCGGTTGGTTAGACCTGAAAGAGGTTGAAAACAGGCAGAACTACACTGAGAAATTTTGATGTCATAATTTTTAAGGATCAACTGAAAAACAGGTCAACAAGTCCTCCTACAAATGCAGGTTCTACAAATTTCACAGGGTTGGAGAGCTGTCAGTCAAACAAATTTAACCGCACCCACACAATCCCAAGAAGAGGTACAATCAGTTTTTTTTTCACTAACACTTATGCAGGTTAACAGGGCCTTTAAAAAAAGTCTTTTCACCTGTATCATGAATCTTTCTGAAACTGCTGAAGTGTTGCTGCTGAAGTTCTTTAATCAGTAAATGCCATGTCCTCGTGAGCTGCAGGTTTGTGTATGTTTTTTAAGAACAGCATAGAGAGATGCCCCTTTTATGCTGATGTAAGAGTACAAAAGAAGTAGAAGAGAACCACAATAATTGCCATGTTTTAGATACTTTTATAGCTTAAAAGCAGCAGTTGTGCTCCAAGATTAAAGCAAGTAATTGATTGGTGCAATATTTAGTAGAAGTACAATATTTAGTTATTTGTGGATATTGACTTTCCATTAAAAAAAAAAATACTTATTATATTTACAAGTTGGTACAGCTCTGTTCTTGGAAATGACATGTATTGCACAGGAGGAGGAAGTAAATAATAGTTAAGTCTGGGGGGATAATTGAAGGAACAAAGAGACGATACTGACCATGCCTCCTTTCTTCTCAAAGTGAATATGAGTCCGCAGAACCTGTACTTATTCTGAAAGCTGAGGCCGAGAAAATCATTCATCTGGAAATAATTGATTTGGATTCATATGCATGAAAGTACCTGTTTAAATTGTGATTTAGGTTAAACATCTTACATTATGTTCCAAGTTTATGTTCATAGTGAAGTAATTTGCAGTTAGGATCAAACGTTGTGCTGTTCAGAGCTGACTAATGTTGAATTGTGTTTCTGTCATTTTGTAACAGGAAAGTGCCAAATCTAATTTCAAATCATACGTTGTTGTATATTTATTTATCTAACATTCTTGTAAATATAAATTAAATGCTCTTAACCTGTCCTATCAGCTCTTAAATGTGCTTCAATTTTGTTTTAACTGCAAATGAAACTTAGACAAGTGAAGTAGGAGCATATCAGAGTCTTAAAACTATGAGTCTCCTGAAGAATGGTTGGTGAATCGGGTCTCTAAACCCACCTGATAATCATCTTAAAGACATTGTTTGGCTGTCTTCTAGAGCTTAGAAAGTTTCAATTTCATTTACAATTATTACCTCCCACAATTATGAAACTGAGTAATCAAGAATAGAGACTAGTGTGCTCCATGACATGATGCACTTTTTTCTCTTTTTAACATCTAACAATAATTTTAGGTACTTGCATTTTTTTCACATGCTCGTTTATGTGTTGCCTACTCTGTAATGCTAAAAGTAATTCTGTTTAGAGTTTTGAAGTACATTGAAAGCACATGTTGTTTGTTGTAAATTCAGCGGGTAATTATGTTTAATAATCACAATCTCAGTATCTAAGAAATAATTGCAATGATGATATTTGCCATTGTCAAGTAGCCCTACTGTCTTCTCTTTGTTCTCAAGTTAATGAAAGGGATGTTCCAGTTACAGAAGCAAACAATGACCTTTTCTTTTATCTCCATTTTTGATGCAGTATGATTTCAAAAGAGCAGTTTGAAAAGAAGAAAAATGACATGTTGGACCCTGAACCGTAAGTACTCCATGGAGAATGGGCTATGGCCATGTTTACACAATACAAGCCTTTTTCACAGTGCATTTATACAAAAATGTTGCAATGCAGTTCAACCAATATTATGCCTCAAGACATTTACATTAATTCCACAAAGATGATGGACTCAATTCACCATGCAAAGCCACTTGTGGGAACCATTTGAGAGCACAACATGGTTCGTCTTACATACACATGGAGAAGGGCAAACACAGCACTGTGCTTCCCCACTGGCTCAGTGTGCACCCTTTTCACCGTCTCTGATACTACCTCTGGAGATGGAACAAATATGAGGTCAACTGGATCCTCTTTCTGCCTCAGAACATTCACAATAAAGGCGCACCCTCACAGGGGTGTGAACATTACGGCAGCATGAACATAGCTACATTTGTTGCCAAAATTGTAATTTTTTTGTGTTGTTACAGCTTGTTTATTCAACAACAGTATTCTGAGTGCCTTCAGTAGAAAGCTGGATCCTGAGTGTGTATGACAGAAGATTGCACAGTTTTTTGTCACCATGAAAACCGGAAATATGCAGTTTATCTGCAATCTTATTTTCATGCATTCTCTTTGCTAGCTTTTTTTCAGATTTACTGACTTTGTAGTTTAGGATTACATGGAATTGTGGCCCAACCTTGTCATGTTTTTCTTCTGAGGGCTTTTTTTTTATCTTTACGGATCTGTGTGTATAGTGGTTGTTATCAAAACAATGTTATCCAAATACAGAGTTTTATTTTAAATGCAAAAGGCTCAGTTTAATTGGGTTGTATATGTGTAAACATGGATAGATTCTCACTTATATAATGCAGTGATCATTCTTCAGTTCTTTTTTTCATCTAAAAACCAAATGCTTGCTGTTGCAGGTTTGTTGAATGTAAAGACTGTGGCAGAAAGATGCATCAGATCTGTGTGTTGCACTATGATGTGATTTGGCCATCAGGGTAAGTGTCCATTGATATCAATCTTTGACCTTAGTAGCTCTTATTCAACAGAAATTTGTTCCAGTTCAAGTCCCCCCGTGACAGAAGTTATAATTTCATCTTTTTATTTTCTAGCTTCATCTGTGATAACTGTTTGAAGAAGTCTGGCAAAGCAAGAAAGGAAAACAAGTTTTCAGCCAAAAGTAAGTTAAAGCTATGAAAATGAAAAAAGGGTCATTATGTTTAAGTTTATTTTAAACTTGAATCAACAATGGCCACTTGTTGACTTTTTTCAGGGTTGCAATCTACAAAGTTGGGGACATATATTGAGGACAGAGTGAACAAGTACTTGAAAAGGCAGAACCACCCAGAGGCTGGTGAGGTGTTTGTGCGGGTGGTTGCCAGCTCTGACAAAACTGTGGAGATAAAGCCTGGCATGAAGTCTAGGTAAGGTTTTAACCTACTGCTAATGGTTGTTTAATCAGTCTTTTTCACAGTGCATTATGCAAAAGCACCATAACAAAGCCCCAACCTGTCGTTATGCCTTGAGACGCTCACATTGATTCTTCAAGGATGTGGTAGTGGTGGTTGTTCAAACAGGTACACAGTTTTGGGGCAGTGCAAAAGTGCATGGCATACTGAAAGTTTCATACTTCTCATCAATTCTTTTCACTTAGTCATATTTGCCTTAGAAAACAAAGACAATGCTCACATGAGAGACAGTCAGCAGGAACAACAACAAGAAGAAGCCATAGCGGACACAAGACAGAAACAGTCCAAAGCATACCTTAATTTAAAAAAACAAGCTACATGCTAAAACATGTCAATGCTGCATAGTATTAAAAATCACGATTGCTTGATATTCTTGACACAAAAAACCTGTCAGTCAACTTTTTCCACACAGAAAATCCACAGATACAAATAAGGGAATAGATAAAGAACTGGATCAACAAGTAGAATCAAAAATAGGACTGATGTCAACAAAATCTGATCAGTTCCCACCCCTGATCTTTTATCCAACAAAGCATATTTTTCTAGGGCACACATGAGTCCAGAGACTAAACCAATTCTTTTCTGATGCTGACAGTAAGATATAGAATCGTTCAAATCAGGTTCAGGATCAACTGTTGACAATTGAATGTTTTTGTTTGTACAGGTTTGTAGACTCAGGAGAGATGGTGGAGGGCTTCCCTTACAGAACCAAAGCACTTTTTGCATTTGAGGAAATAGACGGTACAGATGTTTGTTTCTTCGGGATGCACGTCCAGGAATATGGCTCTGAGTGCCCCTTTCCAAATACAAGGTAAATCAACAGCAAATTAAAATAGAAGAAGATTGACGTCTGCAGTGATTTTATTTGTTTTGATATTTTGGCCTTTTTAATGAAAAACTTCATATTTACTTTGCAGACGGGTTTACATATCATACCTCGACAGTATTCACTTTTTCAAACCACGTATGTTAAGGACTGCAGTGTACCATGAGATCCTAATAGGCTACCTTGAGTATGTGAAGAAAATGGGGTGAGTTGGAAATATACTTACTTTGGGTAGCATCTGACAACCCTCTAGCTTATTCCTACAAGTGCTTGGGGTCTGATAGCTCTTAACCCTTGGCCCACAGGTATGTGACAGGTCACATCTGGGCCTGCCCACCCAGTGAAGGAGATGACTACATTTTTCATTGCCATCCACCTGACCAGAAGATCCCAAAACCCAAGAGGCTCCAGGAGTGGTACAGAAAGATGCTTGACAAGGCTTATGCTGAGAGGATCATTCATGACTACAAGGTAAGAAAATCATTGCATGGCAACTTTGTGTTGAATGTTGGAGGCATACAGACTCAATTTTTTCCAAAAAAAAAGTCATACGATAGTTAAATACTATATTACACCTGGAAATCACGTTCACTGGACAGGAAATTAGTTTCTACTCGTGCGTAAAATCTAAGCCACAGCCTCACCACAGTGCATTGCGCTGTTTTTTGCTCTACACATTTGTTATGTTGCTTTCCATTCATGATACCTATTCAACTTGGCTCAACTCTACACAGTGTGGATACTACCCGCTTCATTTTCCATTACCCCTTTAGGGTAAGCGGGACCATAAAACGTTGCCAGGTATTAGGTATGATCCCTTATGGAAAATCAAAACAACCAAGTTAAGTCGAGTCAAAGGGTCACAAACAAAGAGACACCTACACCCCTGTCTCAGTGCCCTTTTTTGTTGTTTGTTGAACATCATGGCTGTTCACACAGATAAGTTCTTGAAGAACTGCTAGTGTTTTGGGTCATTATCAAAATGCACATTGTAATGAAAACAAAAAGATAGCAACAAAATGAAGTAAACTTGGGCCAAGTTGAGCTGGTACCACAAACGGAAGGGCACCATCAGTGCTTGTTCCCAGGCCATTTCTTTGCTACTTCCATCACAAGTATACAGTCCTGCCACATTTTATGACAAACTATGTTTACTTAAACTGAGCATTTCATTAGAGAGAGATTGTATGGCAGGTAAATTGGTTGAATGATTGGCCTGAAGACATGGCATTTAACCACAACTAGACAGTACTGGGAGAGTGCAAACCTCCGTCAAGGTAGCTCAGGTGTTGCTGATACACCTATAAGCAATAGTTCCATGATTTAAGTAACCGTCATAATTCCTTGACCATGAAAACCTACCCCTAGCTATTGGAATCATGTTGATATTATTACTAGTTTGACAATTATTGAGCAAAAACGATCGTTCACTAATTGAGGTTATCCGGGTCACCACCAAAATCTAATCAATTGTAAGTTGGGCTATTACAGACATCTCCTGAAAATTTCAGCAAAGTTTGTCTTGTAGTTTTGCTTAACCCTCTAACAGACAAATAAACACAGGCAAAAACAACTTTATGGTTTTGCTTTTTATTTAGTCTTACCAAACTGCTGCCAATAAAATTTGTTATTCTAAGAAGGGAAGTATCTTTGTAAGCCTCTTGGGTCTTCTAACCCCCCTTGCACAATGTTTCACTTCAATATTTTGTGTTGTTCTTGTACATAATTTTTATGTGCACTAAATGAAACTAAAATTATAACTTCCTTGGCAGAGGTAATAAGCATGACTGAATTTAAATAATGTCAGGCTGTATGTGACTGTGTATGCCTCAGCTTTTAATTTGAGTATATTTGTCGTATCAGTATGTAAGCCATTGTCAACATTTTTTATGAAAAATGGTATCTTTGAATGATAAATTGTTCCTGTACAAATTAGTTATGATAACAAATTAAAAATATCAATGACATGCATGATCAAGTAGGCCCAGACCACCTTTTACGTTATCATAGGTGTGAAAAGCTTTGAAATGCATATAAAGATGAGAAAATATAAAGATATTTGTTCTTTTAAGAAATTTACAACCGTTTTTCCTGATGAAACTTTGTGGATCCTTGTTTAGGACATTTTCAAGCAAGCGACAGAAGACAGGCTCACAAGTGCCCATGAACTGCCGTACTTTGAGGGTGACTTTTGGCCTAATGTACTGGAAGAGAGCATCAAGGAGCTGGAGCAGGAGGAGGAGGAGAGAAAGAAAGAGGAGAGCACAGCCTCTTCTGAGACAACAGAGGTATGTGAACTGAATGGGTGGTACTTTTTTTTTCTTTCGTTACAGGGAATGCTGTTGTTATGCCAAAATCAGCAGCCTGGTGTTTGAGCCTCTGATTCACACAAGATATTAATCGTTCTAAAGTTCTTTCTAAATTAAAGTTTTTAGCATTCTTTTGTGCATTGTTCTACCAGTTAGTTGTGCAATCTCTGCTGCTTCTAACATTCACGTTCATCTGTCTTAAAGGGTGACCAAGCTGACAGCAAGAATGCCAAAAAGAAGAATAACAAGAAAACAAACAAAAACAAGAGCAGCATCAGCCGAGCCAATAAGAAAAAGCCTGGGATGCCGAATGTAGCCAATGATCTGTCCCAGAAGCTCTACGCCACGATGGAGAAGCATAAGGAGGTGGGTAACTTCTCACCAGTAACCGATTAAATTGTCATACATTATAATTAAAAATCCTATTTCTCACAACATTGCAACAACAGTTTTATTCATGTAACACTGGATATATTTAAAGCAACATGCAATGCTGACACAACAGGATACAGGAGTTTCTTTTCTGGTACACTTAGTTCTTCAAAAGCTCAGCATTACATTTTCTCTCCTTTTCCAAAACCAGGTGTTTTTTGTTATCCACCTCCATTCCGGGCCAGTTATTAACACTCTACCACCCATCATGGACCCTGACCCGATGTTAACCTGTGATCTGATGGATGGACGTGATGCATTTCTGACTTTGGCCAGGGACAAGCACTGGGAGTTCAGCTCACTGAGAAGGTGCAAATGGAGTACTATGTGTATGCTTGTAGAGCTGCACAACCAGGGCCAGGACCGCTTTGTGTACACCTGCAACGAATGCAAGCATCACGTAGAAACTCGTTGGCACTGCACAGTCTGCGAGGTAAGACACTAAAGCAGTTAAACATGTTTTGAATTAGGATTACACGCTTTATTGGAATAAAACTGGTATTTATAGGCTACAGTCATTCGACTCGAGCAGACGCTTAGAGGGCAAAAAGAGTTTATAAACAAAGTCATCATCATTAAAAACTGTGTGGACCTGTGGCACAGGCATTCTGATTTTCTGTTTCTTCAAAGTTACTCATGTTTACGTCAAATGACAAAACAGAGGTATTTACTTAAACCATGCATTTCAGAACCCTCAGACTCATTACAGCACTTGGGTTATTTTTTTAAATTACTAAGACCAGCAAAGTCTTCACTAGAATGCGAAATGAAGCACAGTTTTTTTGAATTTTCAATGTGGTAAAACCAACAATGCTGCTGTTTAGAGCGTGTGATAGGTGAGGGCTGTTAATCCAACATTACATCATAATATTTTTTAATGACAATGTCAGGGTTGCTCCATTAGTTACCTATTTACAATATAATAAGGCAATATTGTTGGGGAAAGGTAGCCAAAGTTTGATCACCCAACACATTAGCCTTAACTTCAGCTTCAACTTCACTTTATTGTTCCCTAAGGGAAATTTGCTTTGCAGGCAGGTAAAAACATGAAACATAAAAACACATTCACACAAATCCAGATACAACACTGAGATGGATAAAACACAAGTACCTAAAGATACAGCTGAGCAGAACCATCACTGCAATATTTAGAAATAAACATTATTTCATAGTGCATTTGCATAAGAGTATCAATGAAGCTCTGCCCTGTCATTACGCATCAAGGTATTCGTATTAATTTCCAAACGTAATATTATTGTCATTTAAGAGTGTGACGCGGCTTTTGGAGGATGCAAGAGAGTTCAAGAAAGTGCAACCTGGTGTGTGCTCAAATTTACACAAAGGCAGTCAATGCATACTTAGGGTGCCAATCTGTTTGGCACTGGTGTCATGTGAGAGAATCTGACAGCATTGATGTGCTATGCTCCCCTTAAGGTTTCCCACTGTGGAGTTAAAATCTGGGATTGTGTCCTCAGCTACTAGTGCATCCAAATGAGAAAACAATTTTGTTTTAAAACATAAACAGGCAAAAACTTCACGTAAACGTGCAAGTGTTGAAGCATAATATCTAAGTGGTTTGCCAGTGTGCCACAGAAATCTGTGGCTCGCATGGATTCAGGTTTTGGCCTGCACCCTTTGCTAAATGCTTTCCTTCACTCTATTGTCTTTCTAACTCCATCTAGCTTTCCTCTGGCAACTTATTCATTGCCACAGCAGAAGAAACAGTTTTCCACTATTGTCTCACCCAACCACCCTGCAAACCTATAGTAAAGATAGGAAAACTGATTTTAACTTGAAAGTATAAGTTCCTTAAAAACAAGGCACATTTTTATTCAGTACTCCACAGAACTCACCTGATACAGGGCAGGATGGATCCATACTCTTATGTTGTTTGTGCCTAGTTCTGACCTTTTCATCAGGATGTTGCTGCAGAAGTCGAAACATCAGACTAAGAAACATTTGTCTAAACTTCTTTTGCTCAATTTTGGTGAGCACATGTAATTGTAGCCTCAATTTCCTGTTCTTATCTGGCAGGAGTGGCACCAGGTGTGGCCCTCTGCTACTGTAGCCCATCTTCTTCAATATTTGTTGTGTTCTGTAATGAGCAGTTATTTAAGTTACTTTTGCCGTTCTATCATTTTGAATCACATACTCCTCAGACCTCAGGCATCAACAAAAAAGGGAACTTCTGCTCACTGAATATTTTCTCTTTTCACTGAATCCATTCTCTGTAAAACTGATGGGGCATGAAAATCAGCTAAAAACAGTCTGTAGATTTTAGACGTGGATATCGAAAAAATTTCAAGATGAGCGTCCCTTCCTAAAAATATTTAACTGGATCTGTTTTGGTTAAATTTAATCTCAACAATCTATTAATACTGTCTTCCTTTCCCATTTTTACAGGACTATGACCTATGCATTAACTGCTACAACTCTAAGGGCCATGAGCACCAGATGGTGAAGTGGGGTCTTGGTTTGGATGACGAAAGCAACAATCAGGGTGGAGAGGCTTCCAAGAGCCCACAGGAGAGCAGACGACTGAGCATCCAGCGCTGCATCCAGTCCCTGGTCCATGCTTGCCAGTGTCGAAATGCCAACTGCTCTCTGCCCTCATGCCAGAAGATGAAGAGGGTGGTTCAGCATACCAAAGGCTGCAAGCGCAAGACGAATGGTGGCTGCCCTGTGTGCAAGCAGCTCATTGCTTTATGTTGTTATCATGCCAAGCACTGTCAGGAGAACAAGTGTCCTGTTCCCTTCTGTCTCAACATCAAGCACAAACTCCGCCAGCAGCAGCTGCAACATAGGCTCCAGCAGGCTCAAATGATGCGTCGCAGAATGGCTACTATGGCTGGAAGGGGTATGCCCATGCCATCTCCACCTACCTCAGCTGCCCCGGACACCCCAAACTCTTTGCAGCAGCCTAATACACCCCAGACCCCCCAGCCCTTACCCAACCAGCCCCAACAGCAGCAGCCAAACAACCCTGACAGTATGGTCCAAGGGTTCCCCAACAATGGGCGCAGCAGCCAGCCCCCAACACCTGTGTCACAGGGCAAAGCAGGGCCTCAGTCATCCCCCCTTCATCAGCAGCAGTCACCTTTGCCCAACATGCCACTACAACAGCAGCCACAGCCCCAGCCACAACAACAACCGCAGCAGCAGCAACAACAGCAGCCATTGCTGGCTGCCCTGAAGGTGGCCAGACAGATACAGATGGTGGCAAAGGCAAAGCAGCAGCAGCAGCAACAGCAGCAGCAGAATTATGCCATGAATGGGATGCCAATGAACCATCCACGAATGATGGGGCCTGTGCAAGGCCAGATGCAGATGATGCAGGGTCCACGGGGCCCACAGGTAATGCAGGCCATGCAGCAGGGCCAGTGGGGTCCAGGAATGCAGAATCCCATGCAGAACCCCCAGGGTCATCAGCAACAGGTCCCCCCTCAACAAAGCTCATTGGCCCCTCAGCAGGCTCAGGGAACTCCAATGCCACAGCCTGGCCAGCTCATGCAGAGGCCCATGATGCCCCAACAACAGGGTCTCCAAATGCCTGGGGTCATGCCTCCACAGGGGCACTCACAGCAAGGCATGACGCCCCAGCAGCAAAACATGCCGCGAGGAATACCAAGTAATATTGCTCCTAATGCTGTGCAGGACTTGTTGCGCACCCTTAAATCACCCAGCTCTCCCCAGCAGCAGCAACAGGTCCTGAACATCCTCAAGTCAAACCCTCAGCTCATGGCTGCCTTTATTAAACAGAGGACAGCTAAGTACCAGGCCAACCAGCCGCAGCAACAGCAGGGGCAGCAGCAGAACCCTCAGGCTATGCTTGGGTCCCAGGCAGGAATGCAGGCAATGGCAGCGATGGCAAATCAGATGGCAAACCAGGTGCAGCAGCCAGTTATGGCGCCACAGCAGCAGCCTCCACAGCAAGCAGGGCCTCAGGGCATGACAGCCATGGGTCCCCAAGGCCAACTGATGAATGCAGCTCAAAATGGCAATCCCCAAATGTACCGCAGACAGCAGCTGCTCAGGATGCAGCAGATGCAGCAGCAGCAGGCACAGCAGCAGCAGGGAGGCATGCCTCAGGGTCATGGCCAGTTCCCTCAGCAGCAGCCAAGCTACTCCCAGCTCCGCATGCAGCAGCAATTGGCTATGCAAGGAGGTGGGGGGCCCATGGGACAGCTCCCTCCAACCTCCCAAATGGGACAACCTGGCATGGGGATGGATGGGGCTCAAAATCTCCTCCAGCAGCGCATGCTTCAGCAGCAACAGCAGCAGCAGATGTTGAAGCAGCAGATGGGTTCTCCTGCACAGGCAAATTCAATGAGTCCACAACCCCACATGCTCCAAGGCCAAGCCCAGGGTGGGGCTCACTTACCTGGTCAGACTATGGCAAACACCCTGGGCAACCAAGTACGCTCCCCAGCGCCAGTGCAGTCCCCTCGTCCGCCATCTCAACAACCACCGCATTCCAGCCCCTCCCCACGTATACAGCCTCAGCCCTCACCTCAGCACGGCACCCTTCACTCCAGCTCTCCTCACCCTAGCCTTGGAGGCCAAATGTCAGGCCCCATGGAGCAGGGACATATGGGAACACCGGAGCAGAGTGCCATGCTCCCACAGCTAAACACACCAAACAGAGGGGGTTTGAGTAATGACTTGGGTATGGTGGGTGACACGACGGGAGACACGCTGGAAAAATTTGTTGAAGGATTGTAGCATTTTGTGACAGAAGAAAGGCCTTGTTCTGTTTTCAGCTGAGACTTTTTTATATTTATGCTGATGTAAAAAGCTAAAAGAAATTCAAACAAATGAGACATATGAGGCCTACAGACTGTGAACTTTACTTAAACCAATGGACTGCTTTTTCTTCCGACACACAGAGTGAATTAATAATTGCTGTTTAAAAAGACCGCAAAGACACAAAGAATATATTTTTGGTTCAGACCAGCCATGCAAGAATTTGCCTTGGTCTATGTGTTGTTTTAATTTGTTTTTCATTTGTTATGCTCTGGTATTGACTTTTTTAACAAAACTTCTCAAAACAAAAAATACTTCATTTTATTATTCTTTTTTTATTTTGTACCTTTTCAAATTAATATCATATTTGTGTTGAGAAGACTGTAAAATGATGTGTCTGGGATCTTTTTTTGCCAGGTTTCAACTCTTGCTCAGTTTCTCTGTTCCCTGGCTAATTTATTCTAATATGCCATTTCACTAAAGGACTGCCTTTGGGAAAGCCTTAATTTCTTTCCTGCTTGCAGAGTCTATGGGAGATTAACACATTTGTATAGATTTAGGCACTATTGCACACACCCAAACACAAAAGGCAGGTTTGAGATAAACCTGCACTGAAGCTTGTTAATGTTCACAGGTGCCAGAATGTTCCTTTACTGGCTTTGGCCCAGTGTTTGTCTTGCAAATGTTAAAATTCTTGCTTTTTCTCTCCCTAAGTCTATGAAAATTCTCATGAAGTCCTGAACTGTAAAAGTTGGTTCAAATGGCTCATTTCGTACTTATATAACATATTGTTAAATAAACCTGTGTGCCACAGACTTGGCTTCGAATTTCCTCTGTTTTTAGAAGACTTTTGGTCAGTGTAAAGACTAAAACCTATGATAGTTTGCGCCTTTGATGAATAACTTTTCATCAAAAAGTTGTAAAATTATTTGTAAAGAAGGAACTGTCCATCCCAGTCAAAGGTTTGATATCTGTCTTTTGCCGTTTTGGTACTAAGTGGGGATATATCCATTAATAATCTTAATATAATAAATGTGTAGGAATAGAGCTTTACTTTTTACCTATTAAATGCTTGGTTCATCTCAGGTAGCAATAAAGTCACGGAACAGCTTTCCCAGAGAAGCTGGGGAGCAATAATGACAACAAAAAACACATTGTGAAGAGTATGACTCGACAAAACGTAGGATCAAAGAGCCATTGGCTCGTTTCTGAACACCAGATAGGGACATTTCAGAGCACTTGCTCATTTTTAACTTCTGCTCAAGTTGACTCAACTGTCAACTGTTGGCACGACAACTAGTAAAACCACTACAACTTTGGAGAAAAATGCTGTGTGCGTCCAATACTGACTGCATGCGTTTCATCCATCAATCTGAGCTGATCTGATGTTTCTGTTGGTTATTGATGGGTAATTTACTAGTTTTTACCTCTGAATTCCTCCACATCAAGTAGTTCAGCTCTTCTTCTAGCTCTTCTTTACCTTGATTGTCCTCCAGTTACAGATGTCAAGTAGAGTCAAATATTTTTACAACTACACCCAGAGTACCAATGAAAGAATGCAAGAGTACAGGGTTTAACCACAAGTTCTTATTGGTTGTACTTTTGCGTCCATCAAAACCGTGACAGAATCAGAGGGCTTATGTGTATAATCCATGAAGTCGAGCCACACGGGAGAATATGCAAGGATCTACTGATCATTTCAAAGCTAAATACGTGGTCTCGGTTATTCAATAATTGGTAATAAAATCTAATTTTTTGTTTCTCTACGGCCCAGAATTGGTCTGCGGCCTAGTGGTTGTGGACCTTTGTATGAGAACATCACTTTTCAAAATGGATCAATTTGATCATGCATTGTGGTTTTTATATCATCAATATAAAATGATTCTAAATCAACTATATTTTTTATTTAACAAAGGGTTTCAAATCCAACTAAGTATACAGAATGCTGTCAAATATTGACATAGACTTGGGTATCCTGATCACAATTAGGGTATTTAAGTATCTTTTGTTTGTTTTAGTGTGTATTAAAAGAACAGTATCCTGATTTCAGAAACCACAATGCTACAGTTTGCTGGTTTCCAGAAACCAGGTTTTGCTACCTGGAGTACTCTAATAGAAACCTGGATGATATGCCTTATCCTGGTGTCTAACAGTTGTCTGCAACAGACTGCAAACCTCATGAGCACTTGCACCAAACAGATGCTGTGAACAGAAATAAGTAAAATGGTATTTAATATGTACAGTGGGGAATGATATACAGGGTTTTTCTGTGTGCATGTAACACTACATCATGAATATGTTCAAAATTGGAATGCAGCTCATAACCTGTTTATTCAAGTCTGTGTATACATTATTATGCCATGACCATATGACTGAGATAAAGTTAGGAATGCATTCAAATCAGATTGATTTGTGTTTATTTCAATTGAGTGACCACTCAGTTGAACACAAACCAGGGAAAAAAACGCAAAAAAGGTAAATTAAACAGAAAAACTATTACTAGCACTATTAATAATTGTAGTAATAATACTTGGCTATATTGATTTGTAAAATTATTGAGAACATGATTGAAGCTTGTTCATTCAAATGACCTTGAAGGAAAATTTAAGTGACATTTAATCCCCGTTCAGAAATAGAGAAAAGAGCTCGTAATCTGTAAGGGCAGTGATTAGTTAGAAAGAGTTTAATATAGGACTTAAATATGTGTGAACGAAGTGAAACACGCATTCATATACTTATCTCTATGACTTCAACAAGTTACTTTCAGTCTGTTTCAGGCAGTGCTATGGACGCACTGCTTACGTCATCATGAGGCGCAGGAGCTGGTCCTGACTCTGCCTCCGTCGGTCAGCGTGTGTTCTTCGGTCGGTCGGTCGACCTGTGTGGAGGGTCGTTTCTCTCGTCTGTCATCATGTCACGGTGCCTCGCTTTGGCTCGGTTCGCTCTCGGTTCCTCTCAGAGGGTCAACTCACGGCTAACGTCATGTGCACGACGGCTGAACACCCAAACTGTCTCCCGCCCCCTAACTGGAGGTAAGCTACTCGCGTTAGCCTGACCGGTGTTGTGTTGTGAAGTGTGACCGTGTCAACTGGCGACTTTCAACTAGGTGCGTCTGCGTTTATAGTCAGAACAGGTGGTTGAGAGAAAGGACGCCGTTGAAGTCCCCTCATTGATTTGGTTTTTAGATTATCATTTAAAAGTCGAAATAGAGGGACATTCTGAAGGGCGATCTCTATCTTCTGTCTGTTAGCTATGACGACAACATACGCAATCGGCTGATGGTCACCATTCGACACGGTCACTTGTGAAACTATGACACCGATTATTTTGTCAGCATGCTTCATTTTCAAACTTGGATGTAAATTCTGGTTTGGGACCAACAGATCAAATGAAAATAATGATATTGTGAAAATATCATCAATGTGCATTACAATATAAAGGAAAACTTACACCATAAAAATCTACTGAGCAATTAAGTGACCTCTGAAAATTTGCTTTCAGCCCCACATACATAAACATAGAAGTTTGGGATGACCAGGCATCACCAGCTATATCATAATTTCTGCCCCACATTTGTGGTTCTGGTTGGAGTTTTTTCTTCCAATCAGGAAACTCTTACCCACCAGGAGCTTTTTTTTAAAGCTCAGCCAACAATGGTTCAAGAAAGGTTTCCAAATCTTAGAAAAAAAGTTGACATTTTCAAGAAGTTAATAATGTGATGCAGGGAGGTGCAAATCTCCAGAGAGAAGTTCCAGGAGGAAGACACCTGGGATTTTTTTTATTTATTTTTGTTTTAAATATCCCATTCGTTTCTTTGGAGATTGATGTTCAAAACCTGGAAATAAGTTTTCACTCTCAGAAACAGCGAAAATACACGACCCTTTCTCTGAAGAGACATAGTAATACATTTTTTGTGTAATGTCAAAGGTTTAATACATCAGTGCTGTCTTTATCTTTATTTTTTCATATGAAACAACTGTTGATTTAAATGACAGTGATGCATGTTACTAGAAGAAATTGTTTAAAATCATTGTAACTTAACAGGACAGATGTGTTAGAGAGAAAAACAATACAACAGGAGAAGCCAATGTCTAATGTAAACATTTTCCTGATGTAATCATCATGCAATACACACCATATTCAGACCTGTTTGATGGACTGTCTTAATACCTGGCACACTGCTTGTTACAAATTTTTAATGTTTTGTTGACATTGTCTGGAATTTTCATGGATGCTTTCGGGAATTCCTTAAATAAAGGTAAATCTGTCTGTGTTTAGGGGGATCAAAGCTGCATTCAAATCTTCATAAATATTTTAGGGAATTGTCAAGAATTTTAAAATAAATCTAGGGGTGTCAATGTCTTATATGCTTATACTTAAAAACTCATTATTGCTGATACCGATAACAAGAGAACACAGCCTTCACTTAACTTAAACTGACTTTTGACTTTCATGGTGACAGTCTATTTGTGTTAGAAAAAATTGCAAATTCAAAAAATACAATTTATTTATTTATAAAGAATACTTTTGATTCACAAAACTGGACATTGAGTGGTGATGAGGCAAACCATTATGGTACATTTGTACAATATGGAATTTATATGGCCAATACGTAACATATTTTGGCTGTAAATATTAGCAAAAAATGTAATATCTTCCAATTTAATAATCAGTTTTTTAGGCAGTTATCTGCCAATACAGATTTTATTCTGATAATATTGAGCATCTTAAATAAATTCCTTCAGAGTTCTTGTGCTTGACTTAACATTTCCTGTGTTTGGTCATCAATATAAAAAGTCTAAAAACACACATTTACGCTGATTCAGGAGAGTCAGAAATAAACTTTAAATCAATGCATGGTGATGCAGATGTTCCTTCAAGAGTCCAGCTTGTCAATTAACTGTCTTTGTTATTTTTTCATTTTACTTTGAATGTTACACATGTCAGGTGTATTTGTGTGTGTTGTTGTTATTGTAAGTAACTTTGTTAATTGTGCAGCTGCCTATCTTGGCCAGGACTCTCTTGAGAAAGAGATTTTTAATCTCAACGAGTTAATTTCCCTGGTTAAATAAAGGTTAAATAAAATAAAGATGTAAATAATTCTGCAGTGATGCAAAGACAGCATATGATCAATTAATCTTAAAGAATCTGCTGTTAGACTGCAGTATTGGGCTTGTTTTTGAGGATAATACAACAGTAGTGGTAGACTAGACGTATCTTTTTTTGGTTTAGTGAAAAAGGGTATTTGGCTAAATTGATTGTAAAAGCTGTTTCTAAATAATATGAATTCATAGTTGTCCTACTGGTTGTATTTATAATGAAAAAAGCCATGTGCAGTATTGTAGAATGCTATGCATTATGTTGCATCATAATGTATCATGATGCATGTTGATATCGAGTCAAATGGATAACTAAATAACCGTAATTTAATTAATTACTGACATGAGTGAAGATCCAAAAATATTGTACAGACTCTAAGTTGAACCAGACCATCAGAGGTACAGGAGAACATTTAACTCTCTTTACTTTTAACTCAGAATATATTCAACTCTCTTGTCTTCTAAGTACTCAGTGCCAACATGTATGTTTAAGTCTATTGGCAAGTCATACATGTTTAATTGCTTAATGTCATTTGCTTTTATTGAGCATGAGTTAATTTTTTTTAGACTTCTGAGGTTTAGTTTTTGAAGCTGTACGTCTGGTGTCCAAAACAACAAAGATGCCAGTGGAAAGCCCCCAGCAGGTGACCTCTCTTGTGCTTAGGCATGCAGATCCAACAGCAGCAGATGTGGAGCGGTCGGCCCACTGTGTGGAGCTCCCAGCGGTCCTGTCTTGGCTTCAGCCAGCAGTCTTTTTACAGCACCCAGGAGGCGGAGAAAGAGCCCGAGGAGGAGCCTCTGCATACCATCATCAGTGATACAGAGTCTGTGCAAGGTGGTATTACAGCCTAAGATATAATCCCTTTCCAATATTCCTGCTGATGCTGCAAAATTTGGTTCAAGAAAGATTATCTGATTTTTTTTTTTTTTTTTTTTTTTTTACCTCAGGTAGTTCCTCCAAACATGAATTTCAAGCTGAGACAAAAAAACTGTTGGACATTGTTGCAAGGTCTTTGTACTCTGAAAAAGAGGTGAGCGGGCTTTGCCTCAAAAAAAAAAAACTGGACAGAAATTTCAATTTTTTCACATAGCTTCTTTTATTTGACTAATTTGCTGGCTCCCTCACACCCCACCAGGTCTTCATTAGGGAGCTGATCTCCAACGGCAGTGATGCTCTGGAAAAGCTGCGACACAAGCTGATGACAGCAGGAGGAGCAACGGCTCCTATGGAGATTCACCTCCAAACAGATGGAGCAAAGGGCACATTCACCATTCAGGTACAGCAATGATAATGCCAGATGTAGCAAGTATTCTTGTTCAGTATGACTCCAGTTGACTCAGTAAACTTTTCCAAATGCAGGAATTAGATAAGGTTATATTTACCCTGAAGCAGTTAAAAAAGGACAGGGGTCAAAGTGGCAGATATTTTAGAATGAGGTGAATATTTTGTGGTGTTTATTATTTTAATTAAGGGAAGTTGCACCAGATGAATGTACCTTCTTCTCATGCACAGTGCACCAAATTTAAAGAAATGATACCCTTTTATTTATTTGATCTTTGAGTCACTTCTGATTTCAAATCCAACCCTTCCCTTTCTATTTTTCATATATTGGATTATCAAATAAGCAAAGGGGGGGGCAGATAGTGCAACTCAGTTCTCCCTTTAACGACAGATAAACATGTAGCTTGAAGTTGTTTTTTTATAAGTAATGCATTTCTAACTATGTTTGAGATACATTAACTCTTCATGACTAGCCCCATGGTTGTAACCTCTACTCACTGTTTTTAGTTGCCAGTGGCTCACATTTCACTGCTTCAACTTAAAAGTAAAGAATAAGCTGCGCTAGTGACACCGCATATATGTGGTCACACCTTCAATGACACAAATTGGTCTCATTTCAAATCTGTAATTGAGTGTATTCTTTGAGCATGATGTTTGTGTTTCTGTGACAGCAGCATTGCCTATAGAGTGGTGCAGAAATTAGTCCAAAAACAGTAAATGATTCAGCATTTAGCACTTCCAAGTTCCTAACGCCAAAAGTATATGGGATTTTGGTATGCCCTTTTTTTATAAATACCTGAAAAGGTTTGTGTTATGTGCATGTGAATGAGATTTTAATGTTTGATTTAAAATAATACAATACATCTGACACTGCTCTGTCAAAAGCATTCTTGTTTTTTAAAGGGATAGCTGCTAATGAACTGCTAACAGTACACCAATAAAATCACTGGGGACCCTACTGCAAGCATTTCTGATCTTTTTTTTTTTTTTTTTAAAATAAAAAATAATATATATGCCATTGCACAGCCATGATAATCTACTTGATCAGGTCATTTGATTAAGAGGTAATTCTCAAACATGAGGTTACAGCATGGCTTACATTGGACATATTGTTACTGCTGCTAAGTCAAACAGCCATGTTGTAGTTTCATAGTACATTAATAATTGCTTTTTACACCTGCCCATTATGTTCAAGCTTTAAAAAAAATCCTGAAATTTAGGTGCTCTTGTCAAGATCATCACAAAGAACATGTGACATGTAAGTCTGATGATGTTTTGTTTACCATGGACCTTATTATCAGCAACGACCCAAGAACATGTGAATGATCCCATAGGCTTTTTACAGAGAAAACCAGCAAGATGCTAACTTCTGTGTCAGCCTACAAAACTATCTCATCATTGCACCACCTTCTACTCTGCTTTTTAAACATACAGGTGCTGCAGAGTCTGTTTATACAGCAGTAAGTTCTCCGACTGCTGATGGGGATAGCAGACAGACTTATATTGTCCAAGTCATGCAAATGAGGGAGCTCTTGGTTTTGGTTTGCATTAATAGAAACATAAATGGCACCATGACCTGCTGCAGGTCCCTTGACTGACTTACACTTTCCTTCATTGTATTTTTTGAGTATGTACACACAAAAATTGCAAAAGTAAAACTGTTAAGTTCAACCTTAGCTGCAAGTGTGAAAAGACAGAGGTTAAGAACCCTTCTTAGTATTTATGCGGCAAGCCCTTACTGCTGTTAAGTGCTATGTTAAGGGAAACGTTGTCTTAATGAATCAGTAGAATATAAGTAGCAAGCGTCCTAAAGTAATCTCAGTTGATTGTTAGCATTTAAGCAGCAAGCATAAAATGTTGAGTCCTACATCCAGGCTGTTAAAAGCAGTATCATCAGCTTTTGATTTGTCTTACTTTAGGCTGAATATTAGGACAATTAATGTTTGATTAAAATTGATTTATGGAATTTCCCTCATTAAAATGTGTGTCCAACATACCAACATTTAGAAAAAATGAGCTGTCATTCTTTGTTTCGTGTCTTTCTTTCAATCAGCTTTACTGTGCATGAAGACAAAATGCTTAGACATTGTTGTTTGCAGTGTCTGTTAATAAAAGTCCAACCAATCTGTCTTGGTGTGCCAGTATCACAGGTATAACCAGTAAACTTCAGCAAGGCCCTGGTGACTCTTTTTGTCTGTGTTTTAAGAAGCAATGCCACCTAGTGGATGAATTTTGACCTGTGGGAGTGACTGAGACTGTGGTTTTACAGGACACAGGAGTTGGGATGAACCAAGAGGAGCTGGTGGCCAACCTGGGGACTATTGCTCGATCTGGGTCCAAGGTTGTAGATTTTCTCACACAAAAACGTTTCCACTTTATCTAGCAGTGAATTTTCTAGATTTATGACACCCTTTGCACTCTTAATTTTGCATAAACTTATATTTCCTGTATTCATAGTAACGATAATAATAATCTCTTTACATCTCTTACAGGCCTTTTTGGATGCCCTGCAAAACCAGGCAGAGGCCAGCAGCACCATCATCGGCCAGTTTGGAGTTGGATTCTACTCTGCCTTCATGGTGGCTGACCGTGTTGATGTTTACTCCCGATCAGCTGAGCCAGATGCACCAGGATACAAGTGGTCCTCAGATGGGTGAGTATGGGAAATGGATGGGGTTGTAAATATCTTCAGTGTCATTCAGCTTTTTAGCGGAACAGAGTACGATTTTCAGTTTTTCGGTAACTTAAGCTGTTTGTGACGCTAACACAATCTTTTCACGGTCCTCATCAGCTCCGGGGTTTTTGAGATTGCTGAAGCCAGTGGTGTTCAACAAGGAACAAAGATAGTGCTGCATCTTAAAGAAGACTGCAAGGAGTTTTCCACAGAGGACAGGGTTAAAGGTAAGGCTGGAGCTGCAGCTGTGTCACCACCAAGCAGTCAGCTTCAGTCCGGCACACAATTACTGTGTTTCCACTGTTGAATTAGGAGAAAAGGTACCCAAATAATGGACCCGTGTCATCTTACTTTTGGTACCCATCTGAAGGGATGTTAAGCATACAAAAAGGTGAAACTAAAAGCACTGCAGACTGTTGACTGGTCACAAAAATCATTAAACCTAATGCGACAGCAGGGAAAACAAAAAATGCTTACCTCACCATGTTCAAATAAGCTGTGAATTTAGAGCGATTTGCCCTCTGCTGTTGCTGTAAAGGATGTCCACACAAAACAATGCTTCAATTTCACTGTAGTTTTAATTTTTTTTCAGTGCTGGTTTGTTAGTTTAGTGCTGTCTTAATTTTGTGATAATGCTTTATTTTTGTTCACCCCTATTTCAAAGATTGACTTATCACTTGATTTAGTTTTTTTATTTGCTAAATGGTGTCCCAGCTCTTTTGAAATTGTTTGTAGTTAGTTTTGTAAACATGCAGAACAGTTTCAGTAATTTTTTTAATCTGCCTTACAATTAACAGTTTTTTTATTTGTTTTATTATTTGGCTTTAACAATTCTAATCTTGCAATGCTCGGGATTCCCTGCTTACTATGTCTCTTTCAGAGGTTGTCACAAAATACAGCAACTTTGTCAGCTTCCCCATCTTCCTTAATGGACGGAGGATCAACACTCTGCAGGTCAGCGTCTCTGATAACTTGTTCTCAAAATGGTATTTTTCTGTTATGTTTGGTCTGACATCCATCTGTTTTCAGGCCTTGTGGATGATGGAGCCGAAGGAGATCAGTGACTGGCAGCATGAGGAGTTCTATCGCTACGTTGCTCAGGCCTATGATAGGCCACGCTACACACTGCATTACCGCGCTGACGCCCCACTTAACATCAGAAGCATCTTTTACGTCCCTGAAGCGGTGAGGCACTCATGTTGAGAGCTTTAAGGTTGTGTGAAATGTGTTTTTAACATACAAATTTACAGCCAAACAAATGGTTACATTTTTAATTGGAAGCCGTTTCACTGTCTAGAAAAGTGAAAGACCTCAGGAGATAATTATTTTATTTTTCACCATTTTACCATCCAGCTAATTTGTGAAACAACCTAGAAAATGACTGAGAACTGATGCTTGCATAAATAAAAAAAAACATCTGGATCAATTGAAACCAGTAAAACATAGTGTATTTCTTTTTTCAGCATAAGTGGAATAGTGATAAAACCATTTTTCCCCCCAACAGAAGCCAAGCATGTTTGATGTGAGCAGGGAGATGGGCTCCAGCGTGGCACTGTTCAGCAGGAAGGTCCTGATTCAGACCAAAGCCACAGACATTCTGCCAAAATGGCTTCGTTTCCTCCGAGGTCAGATCCCTACAGCGCCCTTCCCTCCCATGTTTTTATATTGTTTATTGTTCTACTGTTTTTTCAAGCAAGATGTTAGATGTATGGAACAATATTTTGGGCAACATGGTGCCACAGTGTGTAGTGCATGTGCCTCGTGGCAAGGTCTCTGGTTTGATCCCCACATTGGTCAGGACCTTTCTGTGTGGAGTTTGCATGTTCTCCTTGTGCATGCGTGGGTTCCCTCCAGGGTCACCAGTCAACCCAAAAACTTAAAAACATGCTTGTTAGGTTGATTGGTGACTCTGACTTGCCCTTAGGTGTGAGTGTGAGCTTGAATGGGCGTCTGCGTGAATGGTCGTCTGTCTCTCTATGTGGCCCTGGTGATCTGCTGGTGACCAGTCCAGGGTGTACCTGCCTCTCGCCCAATGTCAGCTGGGATAGGCTCCAGCCCCCAATGTTCCCAAAGCAGTAAAAAATATATATATAAAAAAAAAAAAAAATTTTGGATTTGTCCCTTTGGGGCTAAATACTTTGTTTCTGCAGGTGTGGTGGACAGTGAGGACATTCCTCTGAATCTGAGCAGAGAGCTGCTGCAGGAAAGCGCCCTCATCAGGTATAAGCCCAACACTCAATGGATTGTTTTTTCCTGTACTTAAGATAGGACTGAGAGATGTGGACCAATAATCACACCGCTTTCTTGATATTTTTAAACTGAATGGCAGTATGACAAAGTATATTTCAATATTTTTTGAATTACAAAGTATAAACATTGAGACACAGCCAGATGTCTCACAGACACTTTATCAACAACCAGTGGTACAGTTTTAACACATTCAAGCAAACTGACATAAACACATCATACTATTTTTATGATAAAATATATATATAGCATAACCAAGGCTTCTTGAAAATGAATTGATGAAAATATGATTTCCCATTTAGCATTTCAAATATGTTTCAGGTCAGTCAGCTTATTACAGTCCTTGCTGTAAAAAGTCTTTACTGAGAATTTGACCTGGCATTTATATGTCTGGCTTGACTGGCTGGCATTTGTTCTACACTGCACTCACCCACGACCAGATAAGTCAGAAGAAATTATAATGTTATTGATATAGTCTTGTCTCAAACGTTACCTCATTTGAAAACATGGATATATCTGAAGAGTCAGTGTGTTATCCAGCCTTAGTTGAGGTTGTAATAAGTCTTCTTTCACTTTGTCATTGTGCACTCAGGCAAACAGTAGGACTGTCAGTTCAGTACTATTTAAATTCTTTAAAAACACATGGAGAATTGGAAATTCATAACAGTGCATTAGAAAGCAATACATCATGTAAACAAGCAGTGCTTTTTAATTTAGCCTCTTGTGGGATGGCAGTGGCTCAGTCCGGATGGACTTAGGCCAGGGACCGGATGGTGGCGGGTTCAGGTCCCCACTGAACCATGTTTGGAAGTTGGTTTGATAGCATTTAACCCCAAAACTGCTCCGTAGCACTTCTTTAGGAGCAACAAGCCATCACTCTGACATCTCTCCATTAATGCATGATTGTGGTACCTTTTTTTGCATGTGTATGTCAGCCTGTTTGTGTGTGTAACATGTCTCAACAACAATGTCAAGACTTTAATTATCCCATGAGGGATAAATTAAGAATATTCTTCATCTTCTTCATTTTATCGACTTGATGTCAGACAATTCTGGTGTTGACATTTTGCTAATTCTGATATTGTGTAAAAACTGTGGAAAGGCATAAAAATGAGCAATAGTTTGAAGAAACAAAGGTTATCGTTGACAAATACTAACTTAATGATAAAAACTAAAATGATCGCAAATATTCTAAGGTTAAAATAATAAAGCATTACAACAAATAAAACTGTTTTGCATTTTATCAAAACTTACTAAATGAAAAAAGACAGTAGGTTTAGTCTTTTACCCAGCCATACTGATTGACACATTGTCCTTCCTTGCAATTTATTTCAGCCATGTCAGTCTACATCTTTGATAAGGCTTCCGGCTTTATTGGTTTAAACTTAAGTCTTCCCCATCCTATGTCAAGCTATTATCTATTTTACAAGAAAGAGAGAAAAAAGAAACACGCAATTATACTAAAACTAATAAAAAAAATGCATTTAAACAAAAACTGAGAATTTCAAAACTTAAAAATGAAACTATTCTAATTAAACAGCATGTTAAAACTAAACTGAAATCAAATACAAAATTTCAAAACAAAATTAGAAAAAGTAAAATACCAAGATATGTCAGTCTTGGTAGGGACTCAATCATTTTTTTGATCACACATAATATTGGCATCATTAAACATTTATACAATGTTATTGCTTGTAGCATGTTTTCTAACATTGGGCAAGCCTAATTTACTCCCATTTCTCAGCCCTCTGATTATTTCTCACCTCTGATCCACTGAATTTTCTTTTCACATCCATCATCAGGAAGCTGCGTGATGTCTTGCAGCAGAGGGTGATCCGCTTCTTGCTGGACCAGAGCAAGAAGGATGCAGAGAAATACAACAAGTTCTTCGAGGACTATGGCCTCTTCATGAGGGAGGGCATTGTTACTACCCAGGAGCAAGACATCAAGGTGATCTTATGAAGGCAGTCAGTATAAAAAAGGCAGGTTTTGGTATAAAGAATGTGATCTTAAAACGGTACGATTCCTTTCTGCTGTGTTTCTACAGGAGGACATTGCAAAGCTGTTGAGGTTTGAGTCCTCTGCTCTGCCAGCGGGACAGCAGACCAATCTGATGGAGTATGCCTCCCGTATGAAGGCCGGCACTCGAAACATCTACTACCTCTGTGCTCCTAACCGTCATCTTGCAGAGCACTCACCTTACTTTGAGGCCATGAAACAGAAAGACATGGAGGTGAGAACACAGTGATGATCAAAATGATGCCAATTGTGCTTTGGAGAGGGTTCCAGTTCAATTCAATAAGTAATTTTCATTGTGAAAAAAAACAATGAGATAATGTTCAAGCATTCTCCAAACTGGCATGACCATGAAGTGCTAAAAGGATCTGGCAACAAAGTGCAACCACTTTAGATAGCTATGATTCAGTGATTTATACAGCTGCGTGTAGGAATGCAGCTATATAACTGGTTAAATATAAGAATATAACTGTCCACCCAAGCACTATCAATCAAAATAGCAATGAATTTGTCTATTAGCTTTACTGATAGATATATGAAAGTATACATTGATATGTTTTCCTGCTCCCCTTTAGGGTGTGTTCTTTATCTTCATACATTTATTTCCTGAACTCTGATCAACTTCATGCATAATTTGCGTAATCATGAGCTTATATTGTGTCCTCTGAAGTTTCATTTTAGAAATCTCTGCTCAATGTCATTCAAGCCGATTTTACTGAAACAATTAATCCGTTCATTTCATGTTTTAGCTAACATGTAACCTTGCACAGCAGATGGATCTGCTTGATTTAACGTTTGTAATCAGGTAGATCCATCTAGCCAAGCTCCAGTCTAAAACGACTGTGAGCGGCCCAAAGCAGCACGGTCCAGTCAGAGTCCTTTAGAGCAGGAGGAAGTGGGAGCAGTGAGAGAGACGACAGCATGAAGTGGCTGCTTGTACAGAGAATAGCATGAATGCTAACAGCTCCAGTAGCAGTTTTGTCTAGTTAGAGCTTGACCGTATTTTTATTAAATGAAAAACAAATAAGACAGTATTTTCACCCCACTTCTGAAATGTTTTAACGAGAGTTTGTTCTACGAGGTGGCTCATGTTCTGTCCTTTATGCCTCAAGCACCCTTGGAAGCACCCGCCTGCTACATTATCTTATTGGCCTGTAATGAATGTGATTGATGGAACAGTCGTCCAATCACCTGCCGGATATGCTTTTTTTTTTTTTTTTTTTTTAAAGCTGTCAAATCAAAGTTTGTTGGTGACAAACTGTGTAGTGTACATTTAAGTTGACATCATTTCCCATTTAGAATCCTAAAGGTAAGAATTGCAGTGTAAGGACACTTTTTTTCAGCTTAATTAAGCAAAACTCTTCCAAAAACATTTTTTGGTGACTCAGCTGGGAGGAGCAAAAAGGGCAGCAGGTGGCCCATAAGACTGGAGGTCCCTGACCTCTACACAGAAATGATTATTCTAGTTGGAAATGGTCTCAACACTTTTGTAGGTCTTAGAGATGTATACAAATACACTTAAGTCCACTTGTGAATGTGAAAAAGTCCCAGTTGGAACCTTAACAATGATTATTTTTGTAAGCTCTGAAACCTCTCTTATTTTTGTAAAATACGCTGAACATTAAATTTTACAGTGTTCGAATTAAGTTTTTTCTTTTTGTCTTTCCGAAAAAGTGCCCAAATCTTTGTATTACTAACTGAGCAGGTTGTTTTGTTTAAATTGTGCTCTGATGGTTTAATCTGTTTCTCCCCGTTTGTGTGCAGGTGCTGTTTTGTTATGAGCAGTTTGATGAGCTCACCCTGCTCCACCTGCGTGAGTTTGACAAAAAGAAGATGATCTCAGTGGAAACAGACATTGTGGTCGATCACTACAAGGAGGAGAAGTTTGAGGACAGCAAGCCAGGTCTGCTTGTCTCTCGTACCTTAAGTTAAAGGCTCCATTATCCCACTGTTGCTGTTTTGATTTCATGTTTGTTGTCTCTCCTTCTCTGCAGCATCTGAGCGTCTCACACAGGAGCAGGCCGATAACCTCATAGCCTGGATGAAGAATGCTTTGAGCACCCGAGTGGCCAACATAAAGGTAGACTTATTTGTCATGTCTTATTTTGCCTGGAAATCATTATATACATCGAGATATGCTTTCATGTAAACACATGACACTGATCATGATTACCTCTTGAACTGTAGCTGACTCCTCGGCTGGACACCCACCCGGCTATGATCACAGTGCTGGAGATGGGTGCTGCACGACATTTCCTTCGTACCCAGCAGCTGGCTCGCACCGCTGAGGAGAGAGCCCAGATACTGCAGCCCACCCTGGAGATTAATGCAGGGTGAGGAAGATACAAGTTTGTTTGGATGGATATAGCTGTAATGGTATAAGATTTTGTGTGGCTCTAACTTTAATGTACCTTTTTTCATCTAATAGACATGAGCTAATCAAGAAGCTGCATGAGCTGAAGGACTCAAACTCTGAACTGGCTGGACTGCTGCTTGAACAGGTATCATGAGCTAAAGATGAACATAGAAACCTCAGACTTTTGTGTGTGTCATGGTTTCCGGATCTGCTTCATTTTTACTTAAGACACTCTGATCTTTTGTGGGTTGAAGACTACAGAATCACTAAAAATCCATCAGTCTTAACTATGTCACAATTAGCTCTTTAAAACTAATGTGACATACACACACTATGTGCAGTACTTCTTCTATAAGTAAAAAACTTGCTGTTTCATCGAAGACTGCACAAGCAAGGGTGACCTGCTTATCATAAAACTGCTCTACTCTTTAATTTCAGTTGACTTTCAATATCTGAGCTGCTTGTGCTTGTGATCTGTCTCCTAACAAGCACAGTCACACTTGTAACAAAACCCTGAAATTATCTGAACTTTACATGGATGAGCTATATGTGCGAATGCAAACAGCCAAGTTTTTCACCTGGACTTAACCTGCGTAATTTCCCCTCTAGTAATTTATCTGCATAAAGTCCAAGTCATCCAGTGTCTGAATGCAGCAGTGACTTAACAGGGTAATTGACTGACATTATCCTGTGCAACCGGCAAGAAACTGGAAAAGAGAGAGTGCAGTTATTGGATACAGAGCTGAAACTCTGCAGCTTTCTTTCTCCGGTGTAATTGTTTAGCACGTACTGATGCTCTCTCAACTCTTTCATTGATGCTGTTGATACACTTATTAACATGTAAAACTGTAGTAAGGATGTAAATCCTGATCGTAGAGTAAAGCTCTACTCAGCCCTGCTGCTGCATTATGAACACAGACCTCTGCCACATATTTTTGATATCGTCTCCAACCGACAGGCAACGTCCTGCTGGGACTACTCCCTGCTGAGAGGATCAAGTGTGAACAAACATGTCAGTGCGGGGTATTCTCCTGATAATATCAGTGATGTATGTGTGAAGTCACTCCCTATTCACTATATAATGCACTTTATAGTGAGCACACCATTTTGTAGTGGTGACCACAATCTGTGTGAGCTTAATATAGTGCTCTCATTGTGACCCAAAATATATATTATAAAAGTGACAGACAAACTGGCAAAGTAAACCATCATGCATTGTGGATAAAACTCTAAGGAGTGAAAAGTGACATTCAGCTGCTTTGAGATGCAAAAGAGGAGCTGCAAGCATGACAGTGAAACAAAAAGCCAGGTCTCCTCATATTTGGAGGCATTTTAACTGAATTGCATCGGCCTAATCATTTTCCTCAGGCTATGTTCACGTCGGCTGTTTGTTTAAAAAATAAAGTCCTATGTTTATGGAAAAATTATCCGTACACATGAAGTTTTTTTTTTTTTTTTTGAGGGAAAATACATTAATTATGGTCAGTTTTTAGTAAAATTCTAGCATTATTTATCTCAGATGCTGTCATTGTCAGCGGTTGTGGTGTGCAGATTCTTTTTTTTTTTATTTTGCCATTTAGGGCGTTATATGGTCCACCACATTTACCTCACTATGCAGAAATAATGGGAGGGAGAATGGGTGTGATTTTTTTTACACAATCATGTGAAATTCATCCTGTCATTTATTAGGCTGATAAGTTGTGAGCCTTGTATTAAAGAAGATAAGCAGGGATGTCCTTTTTCAGCTCTACTATTCCCTGACTATTTAAGACTGTGTACCCGAAGAGTGGGGTCATTTGGTCAGTTTATGTCGGAAGAGGTAGCACTCTAAAGTAAACAAGGCAAGTGACATTTGCAAAATGGACAAAGGTGCTAGACCTTTCTTATGCAATTATTGAATCCCTGCTCTTTTAGCAATTAAGGATATCCATACTGATATGGTAGCAACACTAGGGAATGATGCCCCTTCATATGCTACAGTGAAAAGGTGGGTGGTAGAATTTAAGTGTGACAGGCAGAGCCTTGGGGATGACGCCCGTCCTGGAAAGCCTGTCACTGTTGCAGCCCCAGAAATGGTCAATAAAGTCCATGATACGTACTTCAAAGTGCTACCTCTTCGACATAAACTGACCAAATGACACCAGTCTTCGGGCACACAGTCTTAAATAGTCAAGGAATAGTAGAGCTAAAAAAGACATCCCTGCTTATCTTCTTCAATACAAGGCTCACAACTTATCGATCAGCCCTCGTATCTGGGGGAAGTCTGAGTAATTTCAGGGACATTTTGCAAGTGTGAATGGGGTTTCAGATGAATAGTTGAAATATTCTCCACTTTGTTTTTTTCCTCTGAGGATGAAGCATTGATCACCTTCTCTGTTTCAATTTTCTGCAGATTTATGACAACGCCATGATCGCAGCTGGCCTTAACGATGATCCCCGACCGATGATTTCCCGTCTTAATGATCTCCTGGCTAAAGCTCTGGAGAAGCACTGAGAGCTTCAACACAGACTTAAACAGACTGATTTATGTTTGGATGACTTTGCTCTGTAGACTGAAGCTTCTGCAACGATAGCAGGACTCAGAGCTGGGGGAACTCTGTTTCTGGTGTGAAAGACTGTCCCTTGTTCATCTGAAACCATCGAATAACAGATTTTACCCCTCTGGAAACTTTCATCACCACATAGGGAGAGCGGATAAAGACTTTTAAAGCTCCGGAGTGAAGATGGACCTGACAAAATGAACCTGATATCTCTGGTGCAACCAAACAAAAGCATGTCCTAAGTTACAACCTAACAAGCTGGAACACAAGGTTTAGTGTGAACCAAAACAACTTTGAGACAAGGCCGGTGTTCCTTATATCCTGAACACTTCACATTCAGATACGGCAGGATTAATGAAAATAACAAAGTCATCAAGTCTTGTTAATTGTAAAAAAATAAAACTTCAATGCAGATATACTCACAAATCCTGTTAATAATGAAGTTCTAGTCCACGTGTTTGAAGACGAGCTGTCAAGTTTTAATCTTCTTTCCCTTGTGCCCCTTGTGCTCTTAATCTTTTTTATTTATACTTTTGTTCTGGTTTTGAGTTTATAAGACATGTAATACCAGTACAGTGGAAAATATTTTGTTTACTGAAATATTTAAATGTCAAAAAAAATTTGGTTGTTGAGAGGTAAATGTTAAATTGAGGAAATCAGTTTTGATGGAGCTGTTGGCTCAAAAAATGTCCACAAACAATCCAATCTTGTGATGAATAAAGATGCAAACAGAGAGCTCTTTGAAAACAAAACTTTACTTCATTTCAAAGTGACAATGACATCTCTGCAGTGAGGGTAGAAGATGAACCTTAACCTCAAAAAGCCATTCTCTGGTGCACAGTTCGTAGCAGACGGACTATTCTTAGATTGATAGGTCTTAAAGAGTTCAGTGGAGTGACTCTCTTGAGGTGTCTCCGTCAGCATCCCAGCGTCTGTCTGTCTGTCCATTTTGAATCACATCAGGTCATTTCAACCCATCACACCTCCAGCCAAGGACTCCTTCTCACTGTGAGCCGTCCTGCTTAGGTCTCAACTACTGACCGTCTGTCAAGATTCATGAATCCCTGTGGAGGGTCAGGAGAGCTTATCGATATTGGCGAGGAAACGCTGTGCCCACCACTCGTCCAGATCTATGGGCACAAAGTCTGAACAAAACAAAGAGAGGATCAGATGGAGGTTTCTTCTGCCATTTGACAACAACTGAGTATGATACATAGCTTTGGTGCAGCAGGAACAAAATGGTGGGTTTTAACCTTAATATAAGGTAATTCAGTGTTTTTACTAGGAATGCACAATATTATCAGTACCAGCAGATATTGGTCTAAAAAGTTGAATATTAAAATTTTTGCCAATATATGGTCAGTGTATATCCAATATATAAGTAATATCCTCAATGTACACAAATGTACCATATCGCTTCACTTCATCATCACTGCATGGGTACATTGAAAAAGCAAGATGTGAATTTTTCGAGAGTTCAATAATTTTCTGGTTTTACATCTGTCACTCACAAATAGACTCTCACATTGAAAGCAACTAGTCATTTTTTGTAAAGTAAAGACTCTGCTCTTGACTAAAAATATCGGTATCAGTAATAGTGTTTGGAAATATCAGATATCAGCAAAAACTTAATATCATGCATCCCTATTTTTGACTCATTAAATAGGCAGGCAAGCTCAAACACTGTAAAAAATACATATGTTAACAATGATAAGAATTAACTATTTCAGGAATAACTTGATTTTTAAAGCAAATTTAAAAACACTGGTTTACAAAGTACTCTGACAGGAGCATACGGAAAACAAAGCACCATAACTTAAGCATAAAAGCAACTAAATGACAACAAAATAAGCACAAATTAAAGCAAAGAACACATAAAACCAGAACCGGTTCATATGTAAGTCACTGAAAAGCGAGTAAAACTGTAGAGGAGAGGTTTGCCTCTCACATGGTATTTCATTTTGAAAACACTGAAAATAATGTTTGTTACTTTAGTCAATGTTGTACAGTAGATGTTCTAGACACCTACACTTTTAAAAATTCAGACTATCGTTTTATTTTTGACAGAATCACACACGGGTTTAATTTTGGTAGTCTGAATCCAGATGCAGATCCAGTTTTTTTAAGGATTTGTTCACAATGACAGATAGGGCAGTTTTCACATTTTTGACAATGACTTGCTTGACAGTGCTTTAGCCGAAGGTTTAGGCTCTCAGAGTACTTTTACTTTATCCCTGTGTTGGGCAAGTTTTTAAAAACTCAGATGTACGTTATTATATGCTGCACCTTAAAGAAGGGATTATTTCTTTACCGATTACTTTTGATCAGAAGTAACTAGTTTACTTTTAAGCTACTTTTCATGGAACTGATCTACAACGGGTTTTTAACATAGTCAAAACATTGTTCGGTGTTTTTTTCTATTTACATCTTTCAAGGACACAAACTTTAAAAAGATGTTTTTCGGATAAAGAAAATTTGCATGCACCCAAATACACGCACACAAACACACACTAACACATCATACACACAGAAAACAGTCCCCTCCATTTTTTTTCTATTTTATTTCTTTTCTGTTTCTTTTCTTTGGTTTTTCATTTTATTTTGTCCATTGGGTTTCCCCCAATGGTAAAACCAGTCTGCTTGTATGTTATCTAAACCTGTCTTGTTATATGTCTTAGTCTTTGTCCGTATTGTTTGTTTTTGTTTTTGTTTTTGCAACTAAAAAAAGAAAAAAAAACCTTACCCGAGGGAAAAATGCTCAAAAGTCCATTTGTAGGTCAAATATGACCAAACCTTCGGCACCTGTTCTCCTACCTGAAAAGGTCCCAAAAAGTCACTTTTTAGCTTTTATTTATTCTGAGTCTGTTATGGCCGCTGCCGTACTTTGGAGACTTTACCTCTCTCCCTTGAGTTCATGTTCTTGTGTGCGCGCGTGCAGGTTCTTGAGTGAGTGTCTGCCACTGTGCTCTCAGGTTGCTGCTGAATTGTCTGATCCTGTCCACCTGCACTGGGGGAGAGCTCATTGCAGCAGAAGGTCCACCAGTCCCAAACCTCCAATCAGGAGTGACTGAGGAGCCGAGGAGGATATAAGAAGCCAGCAGACCCAACATTCAGCAGCAAGCTGTAACCAGCCCTGCTTGCATGCCTCTTTGCTGTCGATAGACTTTGTTACGGAACTCTGTAAACTTTGTAAACTTGAGGCACTAGATTTCTACACCTCATATCTTAGAGCACATTGCACACACTTTCGGAATGATTGTTAGACACATAGGGTTAGGGTGCTGTTTTGGATTGTATCTGTTTTCTTTTGATTAGTTAGTATAGTTGGATCATTTTTTTTTGTTCAAACAAGACAGAATAGTATACAACTCTAGGATAGGACTCTTTTTGTTCTCCTTTTTCAACTTTGTTTACAGCACTCATTTAGATTATTGCTGCCTCCCTATTGTTATTGTAAAACACCTTGCTTGTTGTTAATAAATAACTTTGATTTAACCATTAACAACTGGTTTTATGTTACTTCCCTTTTCCCCATAAACTGGTCATAAGAGGGTCCGAAATGGCAAAAAAGTATTATGTAAGCATGTCAAGTTTCTTTTTTTTTTAAAATCCAACCTGAGGGAGAAATGCTAACATATGTCCAGTTTTTTATGCTAAATATAAGCTATATAAATATAAGCATGCTCTCCTACCTACCTAAAAATGACATAAAAGTCACTTTTTAGAAATTTAGTTTTTTAATCTGAAATGGCAAAAAAGTTATGTTAACACATCACTTTTTAAAAAAAAACTAGCCTGAGGGAAATATGCTTCTAACAATTTCTTCTAGGTGAAATATGACCAAACCTTCTGCACCAGCATGGTCTTCCACCCAAAAAGTCATGTTTAGCATATTTTTTGTCGGACTCTGAAATCGAAAAAATGTCATGTTTTAGGCTTAGTGTTTTTTCAAATCCTGAGCTGAGAGGAAAAGGCTTATAAGTCCATTTTGTAGCCAAATATGACAAAACCATCTGCACTAGCATGTTTCCGGCCTGTTTTACACCCAAAAAGTCATGTTTGAGCATATTTTTTTTTGGAATCCGAAATGGAAAAAAAAGTCATATGTTAGCCTTAGTGTTTTTTCAAATTTCGAGCTGAGAGGAAAAGGCTTATAAGTCCATCTTTAAGCCAAATATGACCAAATGGTCTGCACCAGCATGTTTTTTGGCCTGTTTTACACCCAAAAAGTCATAATTGAGCGTATTTTTTTTTGGACTCTGAAATGGAAAAAAAGTCATATGTTAGCCTTGGTGTTGTCAAATCCTGAGCTGAGAGGAAAAGGTTTATAAGTCTATTTTGAAGCCGAATATGACCAAACCGTCTGCACTAGCATGTTTTCGGGCCTATTTTACACCCAAAAAGTCATGTTCGAGCATAATTTTTGTTGGAGTAAAAATAGAAAAAGGTCATATGTTAGCCTTAGTGTTTTTTCAAATCCTGAGCTGGGAGGAAAAGGCTTATAAGTCCATTTTGAAGCAAAATTTGACCAAACCGTCTGCACTAGCATGTTTCTTGGCCTGTTTTGCACCCAAAAAGTCATGTTTGAGCATAATTTTTTTTCGGACTCCATAATGGAAAAAAGTCATATGTTAGCCTTAATGTTGTTTCAAATCCTGAGCTGAGAGGAAAAGGCTTAAAAGTCCATTTTGAAGCAAAATTTGACCAAACCGTCTGCACTAGCATGTTTTCGGGCCTGTTGAACACTCAAAAAGTCATGTTTGAGCATATTTTTTTGAACTCCCAAATGGAAAAAAAAAAAAAAAATGGAAAAAAAGTCACATGTTAGCCTTTTCCACTGAGAGGAAAAGGTTTACAAGTCCATTTTGAAGCGAAATTTGACCAAACCGTCTGCACTAGCCTGTTTCTTGGCCTGTTTTACACCCAAAAAGTAATTTTTGGTCATATTTATTTGGACTCCGAAATGGAAAAAAGTCATATGTTAGCCTTAGTGTTTTTTCAAATCCTGAGCTGAGAGGAAAAGGTTGATAAGTCCATTTTGAAGCGAAGTTTGACCAAACCGTCTGCACTAGCATGTTTTCAGGCCTATTTTACACCCAAAAAGTCATGTTTAGGCAAATTTTTTTTAGTCATATGTTAGCATTAGTGTTTTATTAAATCCTGAGCTGAGAGGAAAACGCTTATAAGTCTATTTTGAAGCCGAATATGAACAAACTGTCTGCACTAGCATGTTTTTTCGGCCTGTTTTACACCCAAAAAGTTATGTTTGGGCATTTTTTTTTTTGGACACCGAAATGGAAAAAAGTCATATGTTAGCCTTAGTGTTTTATTAAATCCTGAGCTGAGAGGAAAAGGTTTATAAGCCCATTTTGAAGCGAAGTTTGACCAAACCGTCTGCACTAGCATGTTTTCGGGCCTGTTTTACACCCAAAAAGTTATGTTTGAGCATATTTTTATTTGGACTCTGAAATGGAAAAAAAGCCATATGTTAGCCTTAGTGTTTTTTCAAATCCTGAGCTGAGAGGAAAAGGTTTGTAAGTCCATTTTGAAGCGAAGTTTGACCAAACCGTCTGCACTAGCATGTTTTCGGGCCTGTTTTGCAACCAAAAAGTCATGTTTGGGCATATTTTTTTCAGGACCCTGAAATGGAAAAAAGTCATATGTTAGCCTTAGTGTTTTTTCAAATCCTGAGCTGATAGGAAAAGGCTTAAAAGTCCATTTTGGAGCAAAATTTGACCAAACCGTCTGCACTAGCATGTTTTCGGGCCTGTTTTACACCCAAAAAGTCATGTTTGAGCATATTTTTTGTCTGACTCTGAAATCGAAAAAATGTCATGTTTCAGGCTTAGTGTTTTTTCAAATCCTGAGCTGAGAGGAAAAGGTTTATAAGTCCATTTTGAAGCGAAATTTGACCAAACCGTCTGCACTAGCATGTTTTCGGGCCTGTTTTACACCCAAAAAGTCATGTTTGAGCATATTTTTATTTGGACTCTGAAATCGAAAAAATGTCATGTTTAGGCATAGTGTTTTTTCAAATCCTGAGCTGAGAGGAAAAGGTTTATAAGTCCATTTTGAAGCGAAATTTGACCAAACCGTCTGCACTAGCATGTTTTCGGGCCTATTTTACACCCAAAAAGTCATGTTTCGGCATATTTTTTTCGGGACTCTGAAATCGAAAAAAAAGTCATATGTAAGCCTTAGTGTTTTTTCAAATCCTGAGCTGAAAGGAAAAGGTTTATAAGTCCATTTTGAAGCGAAATTTGACCAAACCGTCTGCACTAGCATGTTTTTGGGCCTATTTCACACCCAAAAAGTCATGTTTCGGGATATTTTTTTTCGGACTCTGAAATCGAAAAAAAGTCATATGTAAGCCTTAGTGTTTTTTCAAATCCTGAGCTGAGAGGAAAATGCTTATAAGTCTATTTTGAAGCCAAATATGACCAAACCATCTGCACTAGCATGTTTTCGGGCCTGTTTTACACACGAAAAGTTATGTTTGGGCATATTTTTTTTTGGACACCGAAATGGAAAAAAAGTCATATGTTAGCCTTAGTGTATTTTCAAATCCTGAGCTGAGACGGAGAGTTTTATAAGTCCATTTTGAAGCAAAATTTGACCAAACCGTCTGCACTAGCATGTTCTCGGGCCTGTTTTACACCCAAAAAGTCATGTTTGAGCATATTTTTTGTCAGACTCTGAAATCGAAAAAATGTCATGGTTTAGGCTTAGTGTTTTTTCAAATCCTGAGCTGAGAGGAAAACGCTTATAAGTCCATTTTGAAGCCGAATATGACCAAACTGTCTGCACTAGCATGTTCTCGGGCCTATTTTACACCCAAAAAGTCATGTTTGAGCATATTTTTTTCAGGACTCCAAAATGGAAAAAAGTCATATGTTAGCCTTAGTGTTTTTTTCAAATCCTGAGCTGAGAGGAAAAGGCTTATAAGTCCATTTTGAAGCGAAATTTGACCAAACCGTCTGCACTAGCATGTTTTCGGGCCTATTTTACACCCAAAAAGTCATGTTTGAGCATAATTTTTGTTGTAAAAATAGAAAAAGGTCATATGTTAGCCTTAGTTTGTTGTCAAATCCTGAGCTGAGAGGAAAAGGCTTATAAGTCCATTTTGAAGCAAAATTTGACCAAACCGTCTGCACTGGCATGTTTTCGGGCCTGTTTTACACCCAAAAAGTCATGTTTGAGCATATTTTGATTTGGACTCCAAAATGGAAAAAAAGTCATATGTTAGCCTTCGTGTTTTTTCAAATCCTGAGCTGAGAGGAAAAGGTTTATAAGTCCATTTTTTAAACAAAATTTGACCAAACCGTCTTCACTAGCATGTTTTCGGGCCTGTTTTACACCCAAAAAGTTATGTTTGGGCATATTTTTTTTGGACACCGAAATGGAAAAAAAGTCATATGTTAGCCTTAGTGTTTTTTCAAATCCTGAGCTGAGAGGAAAAGGCTGATGAGTCCATTTTGAAGCAAAATTTGTCCGAACCGTCTGCACTAGCATGTTTTCGGGCCTGTTTTACACCCAAAAAGTCATGTTTGAGCATAATTTTTTCCGGACTCCAAAATGGAAAAAAAGTCATATGTTAGCCTTAGTGTTTTTTCAAATCCTGAGCTGAGAGAAAAAGGCTGATAAGTCCATTTTGAAGCGAAATTTGACCAAAACCGTCTGCACGAGCATTTTTTCGGGCCTGTTTTACACCCAAAAAGACATGTTTGGGCATTTTTTTTCGGACTCCAAAATTGAAAAAAGTCATATGTTAGCCTGAGTGTTTTTTCAAATCCTGAGCTGAGAAGAAAAGGCTTTTAAGTCCATTTTGAAGCAAAATTTGACCAAACCGTCTGCACTAGCATGTTTTCGGGCCTATTTTACACCCAAAAAGTCATGTTTCGGGATAATTCTTTTAGGACTCTGAAATGGAAAAAAAGTCATATGTAAGCCTTAGTGTTTTTTCAAATCCTGAGCTGAGAGAAAAAGGCTGATAAGTCCATTTTGAAGCAAAATTTGACCAAACCGTCTGCACTAGCATGTTTTCGGGCCTGTTTTACACCCAAAAAGTCATGTTTGAGCATATTTTTTTCCGGACTCCAAAATGGAAAAAAGTCATATGTTAGCCTTAGTGTTTTTTCAAATCCTGAGCTGAGAGCAGAAGGCTTATAAGTCTATTTTGAAGCGAAATTTGACCAAAACCGTCTGCACTAGCATGTTTTCGAGCCTTTTTTACACCCAAAAAGTCATGTTTGAGCATATTTTTTTTGGACACCGAAATGGAAAAAAAGTCATATGTTAGCCTTAGTGTTTTTTCAAATCCTGAGCTGAGAGGAAAAGGCTGATGAGTCCATTTTGAAGCAAAATTTGTCCGAACCGTCTGCACTAGCATGTTTTCGAGCCTTTTTTACACCCAAAAAGTCATGTTTGAGCATATTTTTTTCCGGACTCCAAAATGGAAAAAAAGTCATATGTTAGCCTTAGTGTTTTTTCAAATCCTGAGCTGAGAGAAAAAGGCTGACAAGTCCATTTTGAAGCGAAATTTGACCAAAACCGTCTGCACGAGCATTTTTTCGGGCCTGTTTTACACCCAAAAAGACATGTTTGGGCATTTTTTTTCGGACTCCAAAATTGAAAAAAGTCATATGTTAGCCTGAGTGTTTTTTCAAATCCTGAGCCGAGAAGAAAAGGCTTTTAAGTCCATTTTGAAGCAAAATTTGACCAAACCGTCTGCACTTGCATGTTTTCGGGCCTATTTTACACCCAAAAAGTCATGTTTCGGGATATTTCTTTTAGGACTCTGAAATGGAAAAAAAGTCATATGTAAGCCTTAGTGTTTTTTCAAATCCTGAGCTGAGAGAAAAAGGCTGATAAGTCCATTTTGAAGCAAAATTTGACCAAACCGTCTGCACTAGCATGTTTTCGGGCCTGTTTTACACCCAAAAAGTCATGTTTGAGCATATTTTTTTCCGGACTCCAAAATGGAAAAAAGTCATATGTTAGCCTTAATGTTTTTTCAAATCCTGAGCTGAGAGCAGAAGGCTTATAAGTCTATTTTGAAGCGAAATTTGACCAAAACCGTCTGCACTAGCATGTTTTCGGGCCTATTTTACACCCAAAAAGTCATGTTTGAGCATATTTTTTGTCGGACTCTGAAATCGAAAAAATGTCATGGTTTGGGCTTAGTGTTTTTTCAAATCCTGAGCTGAGAGGAAAAGGCTTATAAGTCCATTTTGTAGCCAAATATGTCCAAATCGTCTGCACTAGCATGTTTTCGGGCCTATTTTACACCCAAAAAGTCATGTTTGAGCATAATTTTTGTTGGAGTAAAAATAGAAAAAGGTCATATGTTAGCCTTAGTGTTTTTTCAAATCCTGAGCTGAGAGGAAAAGGCTTATAAGTCCATTTTGAAGCGAAATTTGACCAAACCGTCTGCACTGGCATGTTTTCGGGCCTGTTTTACACCCAAAAAGTCATGTTTGAGCATATTTTTTTCTGTACTCCAAAATTGAAAAAAGTCATATGTTAGCCTTAATGTTTTTTCAAATCATGAGCTGAGAGGAAAAGGCTTACAAGTCCATTATGAAGCGAAATTTGACCAAACCGTCTGCACTAGCATGTTTTCGGGCCTATTTTACACCCAAAAAGTCATGTTTGAGCATATTTTTTTCCGTACTCCAAAATTGAAAAAAGTCATATGTTAGCCTTAATGTTTTTTCAAATCATGAGCTGAGAGGAAAAGGCTTACAAGTCCATTATGAAGCGAAATTTGACCAAACCGTCTGCACTAGCATGATTTCGGGCCTATTTTACACCCAAAAAGTCATGTTTCGGGATATTTTTTTTAGGACTCTGAAACGGAAAAAAGTCTTATGTAAGCCTTAGTGTTTTTTCAATATCCTGAGCTGAGAGGGAGAGTTTTATACGTCCATTTTGAAGCAAAATTTGACCAAACTGTCTGCACTAGCATGTTTTCGGGCCTGTTTTACACCCAAAAAGTTATGTTTGGGCATATTTTTTTTTGGACACCGAAATGGAAAAAAAGTCATATGTTAGCCTGAGTGTATTTTCAATATCCTGAGCTGAGAGGGAGAGTTTTATAAGTCCATTTTGAAGCAAAATTTGACCAAACTGTCTGCACTAGCATGTTTTCGGGCCTGTTTTACACCCAAAAAGTCATGTTTGAGCATAATTTTTTCTGGACTCCAAAATGGAAAAAAGTCATATGTTAGCCTTAATGTTTTTTCAAATCCTGAGCTGAGAGAAAAGGCTAATAAGTCCATTTTGAAGCGAAATTTGACCAAACCGTCTGCACTTGCATGTTTTCGGGCCTATTTTACACCCAAAAAGTCATGTTTCGGGATATTTCTTTTAGGACTCTGAAATGGAAAAAAAGTCATATGTAAGTCTTGGTGTTTTTTTAAATCCTGAGCTGAGAGAAAAAGGCTGATAAGTCCATTTTGAAGCAAAATTTGACCAAACCGTCTGCACTAGCATGTTTTTGGGCCTGTTTTACAACTAAAAAGTCAAGTTTGAGCATATTTTTTTCCGGACTCCAAAATGGAAAAAAAGTCATATGTTAGCCTTAATGTTTTTTCAAATCCTGAGCTGAGAGAAAAAGGCTGATAAGTCTATTTTGAAGCGAAATTTGACCAAAACCATCTGCACTAGCATGTTTTCGGGCCTATTTTACACCCAAAAAGTCATGTTTGAGCATATTTTTTGTCGGACTCTGAAATCGAAAAAATGTCATGGTTTGGGCTTAGTGTTTTTTCAAATCCTGAGCTGAGAGGAAAAGGCTTACAAGTCCATTTTGAAGCCGAATATGACCAAACAGTCTGCACTAGCATGTTTTGGGGCCTATTTTACACCCAAAAAGTCATGTTTCGGCATATTTTTGTCAGGACTCTGAAATGGGAAAAAAGTCATATGTTAGCCTTAGTGTTTTTTCAAATCCTGAGCTGAGAGGAAAAGGCTTATAAGTCCATTTTGTAGCCAAATATGACCAAACCGTCTGGACTAGCATGTTTTCGGGCCTATTTTACACCCAAAAAGTCATGTTTGAGCATAATTTTTGTTGGAGTAAGAATAGAAAAAAGTCATATGTTAGCCTTAGTGTTTTTTCAAATCCTGAGCTGAGAGGAAAAGGCTTATAAGTCCATTTTGAAGCAAAATTTGACCAAACCGTCTGCACTGGCATGTTTATGGCCTATTTTACACCGAAAATGTCATGTTTAAGCATAATTTTTGTTGGAGTAAAAATGGAAAAAAGTCAAATGTTAGCCTTATTATTTTTTCAAATCCTGAGCTGAGAGAAAATCGCAGCTCAGTCCATTTTGAAGCGTAATTTGAACAAACCCATCTGCACTAGCATGTTCTTGGGCCTGTTTAACACCCAAAAAGTCATGTTTGAGCATACTTTTTGTTGGACTCTGAAATCGAAAAAATGTCATGGTTTAGGCTTAGTGTTTTTTCAAATCCTGAGCTGAGAGGAAAAGGTTTATAAGTCCATTTTGAAGCCGAATATGACCAAACCGTCTGCACTAGCATGTTTTATGGCCTGTTTTACACCCAAAAAGTCATGTTTGGGCATATTTTTTTTTGGACACCGAAATGGAAAAAAAGTCATATGTTAGCCTTGGTGTTTTTTTAAATCCTGAGCTGAGAGGAAAAGGTTCATAAGTCCATTTTGAAGAAAAATTTGACCAACCGTCTGCACTGGCATGTTTTATGGCCTGTTTTACAACCAAAAAGTCATGTTTCGGCGTATTTTTTTCAGACTCCGAAATCGAAAAAAAGTCATATGTTAGCCTTAGTGTTTTTTCAAATCCTGAGCTGAGAGGAAAAGGCTTATAAGCCCATTTTGAAGCAAAATTTGACCAAAACGTCTGCACTGGCATGTTTTATGGCCTGTTTTACACCCAAAAAGTTATGTTTGGGCATATTTTTTTTTGGACATCGAAATGGAAAAAAAGTCATATGTTAGCCTGAGTGTATTTTCAAATCCTGAGCTGAGAGGGAGAGTTTTATAAGTCCATTTTGAAGCAAAATTTGACCAAACCGTCTGCACTAGCATGTTTTTTAGAGCCTGTTTTACACCCAAAAAGTCATGTTTGAGCATATTTTTTGTTGGACTCTGAAATCGAAAAAATGTCATGGTTTAGGCTTAGTGTTTTTTCAAATCCTGAGCTGAGAGGAAAACGCTTATAAGTCCATTTTGAAGCCGAATATGACCAAACAGTCTGCACTAGCATGTTTTTTGGCCTGTTTTACACCCAAAAAGTTATGTTTGGGCATATTTTTTTTTTGGACACCGAAATGGAAAAAAAGTCATATGTTAGCCTTAGTGTTTTTTCAAATCCTGAGCTGAGAGGAAAAGGCTTATAAGTCCATTTTGAAGCGAAATTTGACCAAATCGTCTGCACTAGCATGTTTTCGGGCCTGTTTTACACCCAAAAAGTCATGATTGAGCATATTTTTTTTGGACTCTTAAATTGAAAAAAAGTCATATGTTAGCCTGAGTGTTTTTTCAAATCCTGAGCTGAGAGGACAAGGTTCATAAGTCCATTTTGAAGCAAAATTTGACCAAAACATCTGCACTAGCAGGTGTTTTGGCCTGTTTCACACCCAAAAAGTCATGTTTGAGCATAATTTTTGTGGGACTCCAAAATGCAAAAAAGGCATATGTTAGCCTTAATGTTTTTTCAAATCCTGAGCTGAGAGGAAAAGGCTTATAAGTCTATTTTGAAGCAAAATATGACCAAACCGTCTGCACTAGCATGTTTTTGGGCCTGTTTAACACTCAAAAGGTCATGTTTGTGCATATTTTTTTCGGACTCCAAAATGGAAAAAAAGTCATATGTAAGCCTTAGTGTTTTTTCAAATCCTGAGCTGAGAGGAGAAGGTTTATAAGCCAATGTTGAAGCTAAATATGACCAAAGCGTCTGAACTAGCATGTTTTCAGGCCTGTTTTACACCCAAAATGTCATGTTTTGGCATATTTTTTTCAGTCATATGTTAGCCTTAATGTTTTTTCAAATCCTGAGCTGAGAGGAAAACGCTTATAAGTCTATTTTCAAGCCGAATATGACCAAACTGTTTTCACTAGCATGTTTTCGGGCCTGTTTTACACCCAAAAGGTCATGTTTGAGCATATTTTCTTTCGGATTCCAAAATTGAAAAAAGTCATATGTTAGCCTTTATGTTTTTCAAATCCTGAGCTGAGAGATAAAGGCTTATAAGTCTATTTTGAAGCGAAATTTTGACCAAACCGTCTGCACTAGCATGTTTTTGGGCCTGTTTAACACTCAAAAGGTCATGTTTGTGCATATTTTTTTCGGACTCCAAAATGGAAAAAAAGTCATATGTTAGCCTTAGTGTTTTTTCAAATCCTGAGCTGAGAGGAAAAGGTTTATAAGTCCATTTTGAAGCGTAATTTGACCAAACCGTCTGCACTAGCATGTTTTTGGGGCCTATTTTAACACCCAAAAAGTCATGTTTCGGCATATTATTGTCAGGACCCTGAAATGGAAAAAAGTCATATGTTAGCCTTTGTGTCATTTCAAATCCTGAGCTGAGAGGAAAAGGCTTACAAGTCTATTTTGAAGACGAATATGACCAAACTGTCTGCACTAGCATGTTTTATGGACTGTTTAACACCCAAAAAGTCATGTTTGAGCATATTTTTTTCCGGACTCCAAACTGGAAAAAAGTCATATTTTAGCCTTCGTGTTTTTTCAAATCCTGAGCTGAGAGGAAAATGTTTATAAGTCCATTTTGAAGCGAAATTTGACCAAACCGTCTGCACTAGCATGTTTTTGGGCCTGTTTTACACCCAAAAAGTCATGTTTGAGCATAATTTTTGTTGGAGTAAAAATAGAAAAAAGTCATATGTTAGCCTTAGTGTTTTTTCAAATCCTGAGCTGAGAGGAAAAAAGGCTTATAAGTCCATTTTGAAGAAAAATTTGACCAAACCGTCTGCACGAGCATGTTTTCGGGCCTATTTTACACCCAAAAAGTCATGTTTGAGCATATTTTTTTTCCGGACTCCAAAATTGAAAAAAAGTCATATGTAAGCCTTTGTGTCATTTCAAAACCTGAGCTTAGAGAAAAAGGCTTATGAGTCCATTTTGTAGCCAAAAATAACCCAACCGTCTGCACTAGCATGTTTTCGGGCCTGTTTTACACCCAAAAAGTCATGTTTGGGCATATTTTTTTTCGGACTCTGAAATTGAAAAAAAGTCATAAGTTAGCCTTAGTGTTTTTTCAAATCCTGGGCTGAGAGAAAAAGGCTTATGAGTCTATTTTGAAGCAAAATTTGACCAAACCGTCTGCACTAGCATGTTTTCGGGCCTGTTTCACACCCAAAAAGTCATGTTTCGGCATATTTTTTTTCGGACTCTGAAATGGAAAAAGGTCATATGTTAGCCTTAGTGTTTTTTCAAATCCTGAGCTGAGAGGAAAAGGTTTATAAGTCCATTTTTGAAACAAAATTTGACCAAACCGTCTGCAGTAGTATGTTTTTTTCGCCTTTTTTACACACTTAAAAAGTCATGTTTGAGCATATTTTTTTTAGTTGAAATGGCACAAATGTCATATGTTAGCATGTAGTTTTTTTTTTCAACGGCCTGACCTGAGGGACAAAGGCTTATAAGTCCATTTCTAAGCCAAATATGACAAACCTACCAAGAAGTGAGTAGGGGAGAGTGGGGTAAGATGAGCCATTTTTTACTTTTGTTGCACTGAGGCCAGGAAAAATGTGACAGAGATAAGATGAAAACATATACTGTTATTTAAGAATGTTTGCTATCAACTGAAATTGTAAGGACTTATCAATGACGAAGAGCCTGGAAACTGGGCCTTTCAAAATAAAGTGCTTCTGTGGCTCGACTTGCCCAAGGGTTAGGGGCAAGTTAAGCCAAGTCTGTGGGGAAGTTGACCATGTGACCTTAAAACTTTAAATCTAAGAATTATTAGAAGATAATGTTTTGCTTTCAAAAAAGTCATTTTACAAGAGATTATTCGCTTTACAAATAGTCTTATTTATTTTCTTCAACCTAACTTAAACAACCTAGATAAAAAAACAGTAATTTCAAAATTTTAATGCCATTAATGGACACATTTTGCTACTTTTTGGGAAAATCAGATACTCATGTGAAGTAAAGTGAGAGCCAGCAAAGCTTTGAACAACAATCAGAAGCAAAAGCAGTACTTGGCTGATAAAAAAATATTATTCCTTCTAGAAATGTTACATTTACTTGTATGCTTTAAAGTTTTAACAAGTTCAGAATCAAGTTTGAACATCCCTCTTCTTCATATACCTCTGCAGGGTTGACCTGTCAATATTTCACTTCTTTGCAATGGATCTGATCAACTTTCCACCCATGACTTCCTTCATTTTCCATCTCAGCAAGGGGTGTTGAGCCCCAGTTGGTTTTCCTCCTGTACACTCTTGGCATGATTTTCTACTATGTTTTACATTTCATCAGACAAGTCAGTTGGTTGACATAACGTTAAATAGTATTTTATGATTAGAACATTAATATAACTTTTCAAACTTTTGGTGGTATAAAAGGAACCAATGGCTCAATAACCACACAACACAAGGCTCACTTTGCCCCATAGCCAACATTTGGGAAAAATGTTGCTAGCTTTGCTATTCAGGCTAATCTTTAGCCAAATGAGTCATAGTTTTTTACACTGGTAAATACACCAATTTAGACCTGGATTAAGTGAATTTGATACAATGCTCAATATACCTGGCATGCAGAAAATTTACTTTGAAACACGAAAAAGTGTTTTTATTGTTAAAAAGTACCAACCGTTTATGCCATGGGCTCCTCTTCAACAGAGGCAGGGAGAAATGATAAGGGCTTCCTGAATTTAGGGCCACATGATGAGTTGTTTACTGTTTCCCAGAAACAGGGGGTGGGTGAACTCACCCACTGGCTCAGTTTACCCCATTCTCCCCTACTTCTTTTCCACTCCATTCCTGCGAGCAGTGTGTGCATTGTTTACTACTGATAATGTGCTAGTTAAAAAAAGTATTAACACAAACAGTAAATCCTGTGCAGCAGATCAGGCACAGGCATTGTAACTGAGGTTTTGTTCAACAGCTGCAGTCTCTGATCACAACCTGAACATTTGTGTGTAAATCCTATAAATTACAGGCATTTCAACAGGCTGCAATTCATACAGGGCCTCCAAGGCTAATGGCCCAGGGGCCTCATGCATTCTAAATCTGGGCCTGCTGGAAGTCAATGAGAAGTTTAATTGTTTTTTTTTCCATCCTTTACTGTAAAAACAAAGTTTAAGCTGTTTAGTATCCAAATCTACATTTGTTAGTCAGTGGCAGCTTGTCAATAGGGGGCGCTGGGGCGCCGCCCCCTCCAAAATTCAACAGAGAAAGTCTATTTAAACACAACATAATTTGTCTTTAAATTATAAAAAACAACGGATAAAAATATTTATTTTTACCACACAGTAGTAGTAACTCTGTTGTGAATACATAGTTTACGTACAGAGGGGCGCCGGCCTAATGGGTGTCTATGCAAGTCCTTAAACTTTTGCTCAGCATGTGACCTGAGGCGTCTTTGGGATTGGCCGCTTCAACTTTGCCCCAGGGGCGCAGACCGGTGCGCCCCGGACACTCCCACTTGGACTGGCAGCAAATCAGTATTGTTTTGGTGTTTCTTTTCCTCGTGTGACTGGACAAGGAGCGCTGTCAATCATATCCACACGTCACCGCAGCAGATATGATTTACGCATGCGCAAGTATCTCACGTATCCTCACGCGTCCGACCGATGCTCCCATGCACCGAGGAGGCGTCGTCCAGAGATCCGTCAGAGGATCACAGAAGAGGTGAGATTGCATTGGTGAAGAAAATCAGTAAGAGGCTATGCTGCACTGAAGATTAGATTAGGATGTGTCTTTCCTAGTAGACATAACATAATTCAAGGGGCAAAGTTTTGCATTGTATGTCACACATGGCACTAAACAATAGATCAGGAGCCACAAAATGAGTTTGCCAAGAAGATATAAATGCTTTGTTCAGTAGAACATTATCCTTTTGCAGACTTAAGTTCTCAAAAATCTATATAGTTTTTCATTCTTGCATATTTTTACAAAAACAACATACTTTTAGGAGGAATTGGGGCTTTTAATGGGTGGGTAAGTTTGTTTTTACCCTACTAGAAGTTCATTTTAAATTTAATTGACAAAATTGATGCATTATTTTAATTATAATATTATATTAAGGGACCTATATATTTTAAAAAATCATGGCAAAAGCAGGAACAAGATAGGAGAAATTGTAATACACAAGTGCATGCAGATTATTGCAGAGGTTTATTGCACTGCTCATTAAATATTTCTGTTACATTGTGTGAAAGCCTTTGAAAAATTACAAAAAGAAGACTTGATAATGCTATCAAGTTACGTGTTGCAGTTTACTGGTGAAAACAGTGGGGTTTTATTAGTCCCAAAAGTGTAAACGTCATAAATTCTTTACCTCTTAGGTATATGTCCATTACAGAATTATTTTTTAATCCACTGGAGCTTTTAGATTTGACACTTACCTTTTGCCTTTCCAGCTTGTACCATTGTGCACAGTATAAAATCAACGAAAACAGACCAACAAAATGTATATCTTGACTTTAAATGTTGTACTTTTATTATGGCAACTAAACATGTGATAGAAAATAATAAATATCAATATAAATATATATAGTTTTGTCATTATATATAATTGTATACCATATGTTTAGTTGCTATAATAAAATGTTCTATTTGGGTACAAAAATTATACATTCTGTTGGTGTTTTTTGCTGACTGAATACTGCACATAACGGTACAGAGTTTAAGTATTCAAAAGTTTTAGCAGATGGAAACAGACTCCTGTAATGTAAAGTTTATTTTTTTGACTTTTTAAAATTTGAAGTAATTTTGCTGAAAACTATAAATGTCATCCAAACACTGACAGCCTCCATTTCAGCTGTGAGAATCAGTCAGCTGGTGTGTTTTGTTCATACTTTTTACGGTTCATCTATACCAAAACTGTATCACATAGTTTTACCCATAGTTTTAAAGCATCAGTTTAGTGGTACATAAGATTCTGTTTGTGTTTACAATCTTGAGCCATGAGACATCATGTATAAGATAAGACACTGTTCAGGTGACACAAGAAATGTTCATAAAATAGTGAAACTGACATAAATTATAGCTTTATTTTATGGGAGCAGGTTAAACTTTGTCTGTTTTATTGATTTTTTTCAGTAAATACTGATGTTAACTTTTGGTAATAAAATGTGCTTCTATGTATTTTTTAATGACAGATTCACACAGTACCACATCATGTTTCCTGAAGATTCTCTCAGCAGCACCTTGAAGGCCGACCCAGTGCTCAACTAAAGCAAGCTGAAGACAGAGCTCAGTCCTAATCTACAGCAAGGAGGAGTTCAGGGCCTGCTGTGGAGCTGTGGATCTTATCCAGTTGTTGATGGAAAATAATCTTGGAGAGGTATTTTCAGAGACTGTCACTCTGCTAAAGATCCTCATCACCTAACCCATGACCACTGCAGAAGCTGAGGTGCTTCTCAGAACTTTCCTCAGAAACACCATGAACCAGGACAGGCTGAATGCACTGGCCATGCTGTCAGTGGAAGAGAGACTGGTGACGGATATGATGGACTTCAGTCGGAAGGTCACTGAGAAATTTGCAGCCCCGAAGGAAAGGAGGGCAAAATTTCTGTTCAAATAGTGCATATTTTCAAAGTAGGTTGTATTGTGATTATGTTTTGTCTTTAGTTTCTTTTCACTGTAGTATGGAGCGCTTCTTTGGTTTGTTTCCTCCAAAGCTGCGCCCCCCTTAAAATTTTTGGCACCAGCCGCCACTGTTGTTAGTCCAAGTTACTTGTTCCAGACGTGCTGAATTATGTTTTGATCAATATTTTGAATCTACCTTTGCTGTTTATTTACGTTGTGCCTCCGGCCACTGTCTGTGTTAACTGCCCTCTGGCGGTCAAACTGAGGAACTACAATAAGTACATTTGTAAAGCTAGCGTTTGTTGTGTTGATAAAGTACTATTTCCGGGTTGCACTTTCAAAATAAACCCCACGACATATTGAAATTTGTAGATACTAAGGAATAAAGCGGAAGAACTAAATACGTTTAAAAAAAACTCAGACAAAATAAAAGTACACGTAAAAGTGAATGAAGATAAGGGAATTAGATACTTCAATGGCAAAAAAAAAATCCTCTCAAATTTAGAGTAGCGATACCTTATTGTTTTGAAATTAACGCTGCATTGATATCAGTTTATTGTAACAGAAATAATCATAAGAACAGGACATTAAATTTAATTGTTTTAAATCAAGGTAGCACAATGGTGAAGCAGGTTAGGCTTTTGCCTCATATCAAGAAAGTTGCTGGTTCAATCCCTGCGTTGGTCAGATTTTTTTTTTTTACACTTTATCCAGTAGTATATTACCTGTTCTGGTATTGTGTGTGGACTGTAAAAATAAAATGTTTTTTTTTTCACATACAAGTGTCTCATTCTCCAATCTTTTCACTTCAACATGTACTCATATTTTGAAGGGGTTTTAAAACGTATTTGGTGAGTTGCTCTACTTCCTTTTCTTCATTTGAAAAAGTATTAGTTCCGCTTTGATAGCAGTTTATTGTAACAGAATTAATCAGAAGAACAAGATATTAAGTTAAATTGTTTGATGCATGTAGATGCTGGTTGAATCCATGTGTTGGTCAGATTATTTTGACACTTCATCCAGAAGTATTTTTCTGGTTCTGGTATTGCGTATATGGACTGTAAAAATAAAATGGTATCTTTTTTTCCATATACAAGTGTCTCATTCTCCAGTGCTTTTCTCTTCAGCATGAACTCGTATTTTTGAGGAGTTTTAAAACGTATTTGGTGAGTTTCTTTACTTCCCAATTTCCTTTTGAATGTTTATATGTGCGGTTGGTATTATTTTTGAAAGGGTAAACCGGAAGTCAAGATGAAAACACTGACGCCAACTTTACAAATGTACTCATTGTAGTTCCTTATCTTGACCGCCAGAGGGCAGTAAAACACCCGGCGCTTACATTTTACTACTTAAGCGGTATTGAACACAATGGCCCATTTCAACTGGATAACAAGGAAGTTTTTGCTGTTTGGTTTCAAAGCCTACGTTTATTAGTAGAAAGTGACTTGTCACAGACGTGTTGAATTACGTTTTGATCAATATTTTCTGTCTACTTTTGCTACTTGTGTACGTTGTCCTTCCGGCCTCTATCGGTGTTAACTGCCCTCTGGCGGTCAAACTGAGGAACAACAACAAGTACATTTGTAAAGCTAGCGTTTGTTTATAACGTACTATTTCCGGTTTGCACTTTCAAAATAAGGTCTACCACGTATTGAAATGAATTTAAAGGATAGAAGGGACGAACTACATGCGTTTTTTAAAAAAACTCAGACAAAATGAAAGTACACGTAAAAGTGAATGAAGATGAAGGAATTAGATACTTCAATGGAAAAAAAAAACCCCTCTCAAATTTAGAGTAGCAATACTTTCTTGTTTTAAAATTAACACTGCATTGATATCAGTTTACTGTAACAGAACTAATCATAAGAACAGGAGATTAATATTAATAGTTTTAAATCAAGGTAGCACAATGGTGAAGCAGGTTAGGCTTTTGCCTCATATCAAGAAAGTTGCCGGTTCAGTCCCTGTGTTTGTCAGATTTTTTTTGACACTTCATCCAGTATATAACCTGTTCTGGTATTGTGTGTGGACTGTAAAAATAAAATGTTTTTTTTTCACATACAAATGTCTCATCCTCCAATCTTTTCACTTCAACATATACTCATATTTTGAAGGGGTTTTAAAATGTATTTGGTGAGTTGCTCTACTTCCTGTTCTTCTTTTGAATAAGTATTAGTTCCGCTTTGATAGCAGTTTATTGTAACAGAATTAATCAGAAGAACAAGATATTAAGTTAAATTGTTTGATGCATGTAGATGCTGGTTTAATCCATATGTTGGTCAGATTATTTTGACGCTTCATCCAGAAGTATTTTTCTGGTTCTGGTATTGCGTGTGGACTGTAAAAAATAAAATGTTTTCTTTTTTTCCACACACAAGTGTCTCATTCTCCAGTGTTTTCATTTCAACAAGGACTCGTATTTTTGAGGGGTTTTAAAACGTATTTGGTGAGTTTCTTTACTTCCCAATTTCCTTTTGAATGTTTATATAAGCGGTTGGCATTACTTTCGAAAGGGTAAACCGGAAGTCAAGATGAAAACACTGACGCCAGCTTTACAAATGTACTTATTGTAGTTCCTTATCTTGACCGCCAGGGGGCAGTAAACACCCGGCGCTTACATTTTACTACTTAAGTGGTTTTGAACACACTGGCCCATTTCCACTGGACAACAAGGAGAACATTAATTGTTTTTTTCATCCTTCACAGTTGAAAGAAAGTTTTTGCTGTTTGGTATCAAAGCCTACGTGTATTAGTAGAAAGTGACTTGTCACAGACGTGTTGAATTACGTTTTGATCAATATTTTCTGTCTACTTTTGCTACTTGTGTACGTTGTCCCTCCGGCCTCTATCGGTGTTAACTGCCCTCTGGCGGTCAAACTGAGGAACTACAACAAGTACATTTGTAAAGCTAGAGTTTGTTTATAACGTACTATTTCCGGTTTGCACTTTCAAAATAAGGTCTACCACGTATTGAAATGAATTTAAAGGATAGAGGGGAAGAACTACATGCGTTAAAAAAAAAAAAAAAAAACTCAAGAGAAAATAAGAGTACAAGTAAAAGTGAATAAAGATAAGGAAATAAGATACCCAAATGACAAAAAAAAATCCTTTCAATTTTAGAGTTGAAATACCTTACTGTTTAAATATTAACAATGTGTTAGTATCCGTTTATTTTAACATAAATAATCAGAAGAACAAGAGATTAAATTTGTTTGATTCAAGGCACCACAATGGTGAGGCAGGTAAGGCACAGCCTCACAGCAAGAAGGTTGCTGGTTCAATCCCTGTGTCTGTCAGAACCTTTTGTGTAGAGTTTGTTTGTTCTACCCCTGCATGCGTGGGCACACTGGCTTCCTCTCACTGACCAAAAACATGCTCATGAGGTTAATTGGTGACTATAAATTGCCCTTAGGTACGAGTGTAAGCATGAATGATTGTCCATCTCTCTTTGTGGCCCAGCATGTGGCTGGCAACCGATCCAGGGTGTACCCTGCCTCTTGCCCAATGTCAGCTGGGATAAGCTCCAGATGCCACAACCCTGAGAGTGATAACGAGATAGATAATGGATAGATGGATGCTCTAATGGTCGTCTAAGGAACTGCAATAAATGTCAGCCTTAATGAGGTCGGCCCCTTTCCATAAGTACTTTCAAAATAATGCAAAGACAAATATGGTACTAAACAATCATGCTTTTTTGTGTAGTAGTAAAAATGGCAGAAAAAATGTAATAACATAACAATAATAATATCAATTATTATTATATTATTAATACTGATATAACCACTACTATTATTTCCCTAAATTTATTGAAAATAACCATAATTCTTGTTTTATTCAATTTTTTACCTGAGATTTTATCTGAGATTTTAACTGCTATATTGTCTATATTGTCAATAACAGCAGCTGTAATGACAAAATGTTCCCCTGAGCTTCAAGTGTTTCTTTCCGAGTCTTTTAAAACTACATTTTCAGTTTTCATAGTTTCTAAAAGCCTTTTTTTACTTTGATGTTTTTTAGATCTCATTCATAATTACAAGTAAACTGACATTGCCTCAATCCCATGAACGATCCATGCTCCTGGAATACCTTAGCAGATGATTTACAGCTGTAAATGCTCTCTGTGCTCCAGTAACAAGACAAATACAAATAAAAATGAAAACCACATCAGAACAGGAGTGTGTATGGAATTACCTCATGCTCTTTAAGTATTTATCAGTTGGTTTGATGCATGAATGAGTGTCAGACCTTGTGTTTTTTTTATTGTGTCAGCAGAGATGGCACATCTAAATTGGACTAGAAGCAGAGAGGGAGGCCCGGGAGCTTCTTTCCAGCTGGAAGGATCAGACACAGGTCCTCTAAGCCCTGCTTGGCTGCTGTTACAGGCCTGCACAAACTACTGCTGCATTTGTTTTAGACCTGTGAGCTGTTATTTTGAGTCACGTAACAACAAACATGAGTTTAGTTCACTCTTCTTTACACAAAAGTATCATGAACATGTACGCTTAAGGGTGTATCATCTAAGCTTTCTGCTTCAAGTTATTTTTAAAACCCAACACACACACAGTTTTGCACTTTGCCTTCATTGCTGTTTGAGCACAAAGTTTCCTAAAGTTTAGGTTTCCCCTCAGATAATAGTCACCCTCTCCTCACACACAGACACACACATTTATGCCTCTTTTTCCCAGGAGACATGAGCCTCTTGACTAAGATGAACCTGTTTGAGGAGGACTGTGTAGACGCTGAATTCTGTACTTACTGTCCATGTGCGGGCCCACACTGGTGTCTTTATAGAGGACTGCTCGCTGGGTCTCCTCTGGGCTCTGCTCCTGCTGCAGAACCTCCTGCCATGCTAAAAATCAGAAAGACAGAAACAGTGTGAACATGTACATAATTCATTTGTATGCTTCGGTTTGTGTAGATTTGATATTAAGCGGAACGATTCTGCTACATTTGCAGACATGGTACTCTGATTGCTGATAGTCTGTGGCCTGTTTGCCAATCGATACCTCTGCGATCCCATGCCAATAAAAACAGGGGTTCTAAACACCCAATATTTGCCAAGTCGTTGTTTTTAATGATGAAAAATTGCAACAAAAAAAACTTCAATGTGTGGTAGTAGTTGCACAAATGAGTTTCAACATTTGGAAAAAAGCGTGGATCTGGTGAGACGTCACTCCTTTTCAAATGTTACTAAATGTTGTTTGTTTGATGTAGACGTGCTTTCTCATAAGGTCAAAGAAATAAATGGCTTAAGATCATTAAATTACTGCAGTTTTTGATGATTATAATTAAACACATTTAATCTATTCAAAACACACAGTGTTGAGGGGTAAGGTAAGGTAACTTTATTTGTACTCCTCTGCAAATTTGGTGTACAGTTGGCGACTCATTACCCCTTTGCACACACAATAGACATCCAAGGACAGGACAAGACAAAACGTGATACAGTGTCAGCAGTGCTAAATACTAAAAAAGGAACCATTGATAGACACGATCAGAAATGACCCAAAGCAAGCTAATAAAAGAGGATGCTATACCACAGACCAATAAAACGTGGGAATTAAAAGCAACAATATAATCAACTATAAGAAATCAATCAAAACAAAAAGTGTCATCAGTAAAATAAATAATGTGCAGACATCTTTCAAAAGTCAATAAATAAAAGTGCTGCATTCCTCCTACATTTTGGGGGCTAATCGCTGCAGGGACAAAGTTGTTTTTGTATCTTTTGTTTTACAAGATGGAACCTTATTTCTCTTTCCTTGGTTTCTATTGATTATACCTCAAACTAAATATCTTTACAACCATACAGACATGAGGACCCTCCTGAAGACAAGATGATGCACCTCAAGGGACTAACCTCGAATAAATTTATATTCAGCAGAGACAAATACGATGAGGACAGATTTATGATTGGTCCATGGATCTGTCACTACCTTCAAGTATTACATAAGCCCTTTTGTCTCTGCCCACCTCTCCCCAACACAGAGTTGGAACTATACAAATAAAGACTGACTGATTGATTGATTGTTTGATTGATTGACTTTATACCTACGTCCAAATGGGAGCAGCTGAAGTTCACCATGTCAAGAATTGATGATGTTACCTCCAACAATAAGGTCATGTTTGTGCCGGCATATGTTTGTTTGTTTGTTACCAAGATTATGCAAAAAACTACTGGATGGATTTTGATGAAATTTCCAGGAGATGTTGGTCATGGCCCAGCTTAAAAATGATTCGATTTTGGTGGTGATCCAGACAACCGCTGTTACAGAATGATCATTTTTGCTCAATAACTGTCTAACTAATAATGATATCAACATGATTCTGAGTGCTAGGTGTGGGTTTTCAGGGTCAAGTAGTCATATTATGATGGTAACTTTATCATGGAACTATTGCTTATAGATGTAACAGCAATATGTGAGCTACCTTGGCGGAGATTTGCGCTCTCCGAGTGCTTTCTAGTTTCTTATGATAAAGCCAGAAATTCTTTGCAGCTGACTGATGTACAAGGATTCTGATTAAGCTGTGGCTCTCTAACCAGCCTATTCACAGCCCATTTCACAATCTGGTTCAGGCTATTTCCATTTTTCACAGAGAGGTTCCCAAACTATGAAACCAAGAAAAAGAGACTTTCAACAAAGTTTACACAGAGCAATGCTGTGACAAAATTTTGGTTCAATGTGGACAGCATGCAGGAGTTTGTCTGCAATTTTTAATAACTAGAAAAAGTTGGAAAAGACAGGAGCGTCACATTTTTGTTGGGAAAAAAGCACAATGTAACAGTAGATCTCTGGATCTTTCTTCAGAGTTCAAAGTAATCCCTTAAAAACGCGACATCCTTAAGTTTTACACAGTAGTTAATTTTACTACACCCCTACTTTGAGACTGTTGGATGTGTAAACACCTTCTTTAAAACCCTGATACATAAAGCTGTCCATCAGTGAGTGTCTAAGACTTCTGTTTTTGTTTCTGTGTTTTCAGGTGTCACATTTTTAAACTTCCCCTGCAATCACTTCATAGTTAATTTTTTTTGGGATTGAAAACCATTTGTTATTTATTTGTAGCCAAAAATATATAGAGGTGTATGTCATGTTTTGTGATTCAAATAAAAAATGTATGCTTTTGGTCCATATTACCCTACCCTACCAGCTGCTGTAGGCACTGCCTGTAGAAAGATTTGAAGGAAGCTGTGTGACGTCAGCCGTTTGATTTTCTGAGGAGCAGTGGAAGGTTGTTGAAAAGAACCTGTAGATGCAACCAAAAGTAAAGGTCAACCTACTGGCTTTTTGCTGAATCAGGCTGTAAATATGCTAATGTAGGCTGTAAAAAATGTCAAGCAGACACTCAATGAACTGCAGCTTTGGCGCTTCTGCATTGGCTTCATTCTGGTGATATTTTTGGTAATATCTCTACATGTAAGTCAAATGTCTTTTAGTTTTGTATTGTCAGACAGGTGAAAAATAAAACAATCATTCTGGGCATAAAGAAATTGTGACAGAGATTTCCTCTGCTTTTGTGCTTTTTAGACTGTTAATCCAATAATCACAGGAAGCAGATTACTTTAATTATGCAGAGAGCTACATTAGGCATTTCTTGCAGTCTTGACAGCTTGAGGGTAATTTGTTTTATTACTCCTTAACTACAGCAGTCTGTGACCAAAATTTAACGCTCTTCTACAAGAAGAGTGTCAATGTAAGTACAGTGCTTTCCAAAAGGGCAAGTGGCCATCCAGACATCTGACAACTTACTCATTTACAGCTGGCTACTTTTTTCTATGTTGACTTGTTACATGTTTTAATATTTTAGAAAACAAATTCACTGCTATTAATGCATCTAAGCTTTACAAGCACATTTGAATGGCATTTTTCGAAGCATGAGAGTTATTTTCCACTTAAAGTCTTTGTTTTCCTGGATATGCCACCTATTTAGCGAGTGAATTTCTACATTTTTGTTCCTCTTTCACCCACTTTAAACTTGTTTAATGAATAATTCATTTTGTCATTTCAGTCATGTTTTGTATCAAAGGTCAGAAGTTCTGGCACAACTTCACCAGCTATCAAGGTGCTTGGAGAGAAAAAGTCTTGAACAGATCAAAAGAGCTCCAGCAACACTTGTAGTTCAGGAAACAACTTTATTAGACCAGTATAAAGTTGTTCCCTGAACTATAAGTGTTGCTGGAGCTCTTTTGATCATTCATGTTTAGTAGGTAAAGGTTTACTAAAGTGGACTAACTTACTTTAGTCATTCAAATTTGCTTTAAATGCAAGACATTTCTCAAAAAAATAAAAAAAAAAGCAGCTTTTCAAAGATTGAACACCAAGGTCTTTTTTATTGTTCTCTGTACTGTAGTGTTTTGTTAAAGAGATGCTACGAGACATTTTCCTACTTTGCGTTGGCTTCATTGTAACAGCTAAACATGGGCTACTGTGGACTGCAGCAAACACCAGAACAACAATTATGCAGCCTGTGTGTGTCTTAACACTCCTGACTCTAACTCAGCCTCGTGGCAACTCGGGAACTGCCTTTTAACTAAACAGAACATTTCATACAACAGATCCACTCTGTTAAAGTTTTTTCATCCCGTTCCTTATGCATAGCCAATCCACTGTGTTTGTGTGCCTTTATCTGCCATAAGCATTATGCCAATGTAATGTATGTGCAGCCACAAGAGAGCCACAAACCACAGATCCATTCACAAAATTAAAATTACTTGTGCAATCAAAACAGCTAAAGCTCACAGAAATATATTAAGCACAAATACCTCAGTAAAGGACTGAAGAGCACTGTCTCTGAACTGAGCCCTGATTGGTTGAAAAGTGGGTGTCCCTTGCTAGATTTGCAAAAGGCTTAAGGGCACTGATGTCTAATGATTTCTCATGTGGCTTCAGTGAGAAGAACTCGACAGGTTAAAATTTTTTTGGGCCGGTGACACAAAAACAAATTACAGCTTTAATTGCACCTGTTAAATGTGTCTTATGGTGAATTGATCAGTTTGATTGGGGGACCGCTGGACCCCTGACTTACTGAAAAATCCATATGTCTGCGGAAAGCCCCGTAAATATCTAAAATGTATTTAATGCATGTTTTATCTGAATCCTGCTGCTGGGGCCTCTCAATCAAAACAGTGACAAAAGATGACGCAGAGGGGAGAGAGGTGATGTTCTTCCACTCCATCCCTCACCCCCAGATGAGAATGAACTCTGAATGGAGTAAAGACAATCTCTCCTCAGCCCCAAATCTTTTGTGCTTGTTTAGTTGCGTTTGAAGGTGAACAGCACTGATCAAAACGTTGGCAGAGAGACATCATGACAAGACACCTCCTGTTACAACTCTAAAGGGTGATTTTTCTGGATTTGAAAACTTTTGGTAAATAATGAACAAATTTCATGACTAACAGAAATGATGAAATAGGTCAGGTCATTTTTTAACTATAGTGCTGAAATTCTACATATTGCACATTGTTGTGATAAATAACAAGAGCTGAGCCGTAGAATAAGGTCATAAAAGAGCCATTTGTAACTTATAGCAAATGTTATCTGTGTAAGTTTGAAAAAAAGTCCTGCACCCCAGAGTCACACCCTTAAGTAAAGTCCACAAGGGCAACTGCTTTAAAGATCTGAGGCCAACCTTTGTATTTCAAATACTTCAACATGTGGATCCTGTATGTTTCTACCATGGATGGTTTTTAGCTGCTTCAGTGTCGAGTTTTGAAGCAGTTTAATCTTGTTTGTAAAATGGGTTTAGTTTTTCTCTGAGAGTAAAAAGGAATGATTCAGCCCTGAACTGAAGGGGGCTGGGGGAGGATTGGGCCTTCTTTGTGTCCTTGTCCCCTCAATGACAAGGTTACTGAGGTTGTTTATGAGCTGCTGTGGCTGAGCTGAAACGCTCAGCAAACCAGAGAGGAGGGACACAGAGGGAAAAGAGCTGCACAAAAACCCTGATACTGGGTCGGTGCTAGGGCTGGGAAATATGGACCAAAATCATTTTCTCCGCTGAATAAACTGTATATCTCAGTATGTTTTGGAAATATCAAGTGGTTGCCACAATAGTACAAACTTTGATATGGTTGAAATTATACAATAGTAAGATCTTCTTGGTAGCATTGATACAAAAAAGACATCCTTGACAGCAGAGACATTTATTTCATTCAATAATCAAAACAATCTTCTACAAACTGTCAAAACTGTGCAAAGACACTGGAAACATTTATGGTCAATTAGAGGGCTTTTCTACTACATGGTACCTGCTTGACTTGGCTCGACTTCCTCAGTTGATTTGGTTTTTCCATCAGGGACTGTACCTAGTACCCACCACAGTTTTTGAATCACCTCCAGCGGGGCTCCATGTGAGCTGAGCAGAGACTAAATGTGATGTGGAGACACTGATGTCCTCTGAATAGTCAGAATATCATCATGAGTCGAGGATATCTGACTCTGAATTGAAATGCCCCTGTCGGCTCCAGGATGCTTTGTGACTTCCTAAACTCTCCTCTGCTTTGGGGCCGTCCGTACAGAGACAAATTCCAGCAAATCTGCACAAGCTTTTAATCATATGCATGTTTCATCCACATAAATTCAGCGTTTTGGGTTTTTAACGCACATTTCTGAAAAGGGGGTGCAGAGTGGAAAAATCTGAAAACTTGCCTTGCATTTCAGTTCGTACAACGAATATGGATATTTACAGAGACTATAATGTCATAGCCCCAACTCTCCCTTACACCACATGCACGAAATGTGAAATACAATGTCATGTTCGTGCTGCAGAAGCTACTGAGCTTGTTATGTCTTCTTCTCTGTGTGTCTGCAGCAGTGTTACAGCATCACTTACAGGTCTGGCATATGCACCACAGCGTTTTCAGTGTTTTCATGTGGACGGACGCATTTCTTAAAAGGATGACATTTTTGTCTCCTCGTGGACAGGGCCTTAGACAGCATGTTTTCTTGCTGCTTGCAAAATAAAATGAATCCTGTCACAGTGACACAAAGCCAAATACTGACCGGCAGCTCTATCGCCTCTGTTTCCCCCCATGTTGTTGTGAGGATGCCATGATATGACTACCCCACTTACTTAAAGAGGCACAGACCAAGTCTACACCATAATGGAAAACAAAGTGGTGATATCCAAACAGCGTAGCGCTGAGCCAAATGAAAAAGCACCATTGGAAGACCCTATTGTGTGCTGTGAGCAAAGCATTTTGGCATGCAGCGCAGGTGTCTTATACTTTTACTGCTTTGGTACGAAACAGGTATCAATACAGACTGATTTTACCCATAATACAAATGCTGCTCATCTAAATGCAGTTGCCAAAGTAATAATTCCCTTTTCTGACCTAATATTTCAAATAGATTATCCAGTGGTCAGTTAGCACAGTACTGTTAGTGGTTCTCACTGAGCATAAGCGGACAATATATTCTTCTTAAACAACAGCAATTTAATCTTCAAAATATCCTGATCATTATCTCATAGGAAAAAAGAAAATATAACTGAAATATTTAATACATTTTCCAGCCCTACTCAGTGTGTTGAGTTTCACCTGCACCAAACAAAATACTTTCTCCCAAGACCAGACTCCTTTGTTGCCTTAGTCTGTCTCCACACCCAAATAAAAGGTTTCTTTCAGCTTGTGTGCCAGCGAGGGTCATGAAGAGCTTGATATGTGAGTGTGAGAGTGTTTCTCTTGTTAGTTCCTATCATGGCTATCAGTGTCAGAGCAGCTGTGTGGGTGAGGCCAGGGAGGAGGGGTGAGAGAGGAGAGGGCACCAGTTGTGAGTTCTAAATAAACCCCTCATAGTAAAACATCATTCACTAAACAGCTGGGGATGGATGGATGTCTGCCAAAGTTGTTATTGGGGCCAATGCCAATACCAATAAACATACATTTATTTTGTAAAGAACACCAAATTTTGACTAAACCACAGCTGACCTGTTTCTTATTGTGGTAGAAACTGATGTGAAACAAGAAAAACTTTAATTTAAACCAGTTCAACCATTTCTTGGTTGTTTGACTGAGAGCAAGATAACTCAAAAAGTTTTTGATGGATTTCAATGACATTTTAAGGGAATGTTGGTCATAGTACAAGGGAGAAGTGATTCGATTTTAGTGGTCACCTTATATATGGATGCGGATCCAGGACCCTAATCCTTGCAAAAATGTTCAGATTTGCCAATAGCAATATTTTTTAGGCAATTATCTATGTATAAAAATATCATGCCCATAATATCACACATGTTGTTATTGCCTGTATAATCAGTATATAAAACTTGCCAACACAAATGCCCATTTGTTGTTACACCTTGTGGTGTAATTTTCCCCACAATGCAAATCTTTTTCTTGAATTCGACTATGAAAACAGATGACAGGTTAGTCCAGTAGGTCACACTTTTGACCCAGTAAAAAAGGCTAATCTCTGAATAAACACCAAGGTGTGTTTGGTGCCAGTATATAACTGATACAACACGAGTCGACGGCGATATCTGTAAAAAAAGGTCTGCTGTAGGCCATTACCAATATTTATCAGATGCATTGATGCTTAACCAGAACAGGTTTTTAGTCCCTCCTAGACTGTATTTAGCCTGACATACAAGCAACACATGCTCATGTTATTATACAAAATAACTGAACTACTATGATATTTATTTTACACCCTAAATTATGTTTAAATATAAATAAATATGGCATATCATTAAAAGTAAAAGTGCAGACTGTTTTCTCCAAGTGAATCAATGTGGGCAGTTTGTACAAATGGGTTTCTTGTCTGATCTATTTTTTTTATCTGTTTTTTTGCAGTGGTTGTCCACCCTTCCTGAAGATAAAAATGAACTCAAACTTATTAGAATTTAACTAAAACAAGGCCTTTTCCAAATCTAAAACTCTTTTTTTATGCAAAACTGCAAACAAAAGGTCATAACAAAATGAAAGTAAAAGCTGACCACATATTTTAAGGTCAAAATTCTCTCAAAAACTAGTGGCTTGTTAGCTGCAGACTGGCTGCTTATTAGGAATAAATATGAGTTGTTTTCTACCATACTTTGCATGATCATAATAAATAGTTAATAGGCCCTTAAGTTAGAGTTTTCCTCAAAACCCTCCTAATTACTACCTAATTACAGTGTATAAGGAAGTTGTACATTAATTGTGATCTTGGTTAGCTTTGCTAAGTACGGCCCTTATAATGACTTTCAGTAAAATGTTCAATTCTTATGGAAAAAAGACAAACTTCTACACTGACAAGTTGATACTATCAGAGTTAATGTTAACACTTCTTAAGTGTCTAAATGGGTCCACACCACAAAGTGTTGTCTTCACCCTTTTTGGAAATTTGGTGTTTTAACTCTGGTGTTTCAACACACTTGACACTATCCAGAGTATAATTAACTCTGCTCTTGCTTAAATTTTGCCAACACCAAAATTTTAACTCTTCTAAATTTGCTGTTTAGTCCTTGTGATGTCTTGGTAACTCACAATTCAGTCGTTGTAACACAGATTATAACAGAATTAATGATGAAACAAGCCTTTGACCAACAATCAGGGGTTTAAATAGGGGAATATTATTAGTTAATGGCTTACAAGCTACAGAATTCAGTAATGCAGAAAACACACTGATAAGCTCTAAAGATGTCAAATTTGCTTACTTACAAGCATGTTGATAAACAAGTAGTTAACAGTGAGAACTGTGACCTTAAAATTAAGTTCCTTAAATAGTGGTGATAACCTTGGTTTCTGGATATTATGGTATAGTGAAGAGCGTTGATTATTTTCCTCACCCTCATAGACAAATTTGACATTTTCCTGGTGTGCAGCAGTGAAGCTTTCCTCCTGCTGAGTATCTGCTGGGAGCGTTGGAGCAGGATGATGGTATTTTTTACCGTTCAGACGGTTGAAAACAATCTTGGGTGCAGGAAGGCTAAACAAAAAGAGGAAGAATAAAAATGTCACTAGTAGAACTGGGAAAGATGAACAGTGCTTTTATGATAAATCAGTATTTTTTAAATGAAATGGAGGGTAAAACAATATTGTCTGCATTGATAAACATTGTTTTGCATTATAATAATGTAACATAATGTTTCTTGTGACTTCATCTCACCCTTGATGAGTGCAATGTTGATGAATTAAAAAAAAAAGATGGCTCTGTCAGAAGATGTTTTTAAAGAACAGTGCAAATAGGATGGGATAATAGCACCACTCCATAAAGAAAAGCAGAACAATATTTTGTAGATTTTGAAGAAGAAAAACTTTTTTTTCCGATTTTAAAGTTGTAAATTTATTAAATGCAAAAATACATTGCTTTAACTCAAACTTAATTCAAAACACCGTTTCAATTTAACAAGTCATACATTTATGAAAAAAAATAATGTTTTCTTTAAGGTTATTAATTGCAAAATTTAGAACTTAAAATTGTAGAGATAATAAAGTCGAAATGGCCTATTGTGTGGAGGGTAATCCGACCAAATGAAACAGTTTGCCTTGCTTCATGCCTGCAGTTTAGAGGCTGATTAAATCATACTTTCAACCTGTACCAAGTAACAAGGAAATACACATGGTTTTGGCCAAAATTCATCACATTATCATTTTAACCCAAACTATAAGAAAGATTGTTGTGAACTGAGGCTGTTCAGAAGAAAACAACACACTCAGTGTGCCAAGGTGATATTGTTGCCCATCAAGAATTACAGCGCACAGGATGCCATGATGACAATTTTGTGCCTGAAAAGTCAAAATGTAAGTATTTAAATACTCCAGAATTATATTTGCTTTAAAATTTTTAATGTAAATATTTAACTTTTAAATAAGGAAAATTGGAGATTCGATGCCTGTGAGTTCATAACTTGATGTTGTGAAAATTGCATAATTCCATTGAGAATTAATTTTTTTAATTTAATGATGCTAATACCTGTTTGATACCATAGGAACATAAACATGAGACCTTAACATCAAATTTTGGCTAATTTCTTGTTTTCATTTTATTTTATTTTATTCTTTTTTTTAGTGAGGGCAAACTCTTACACACGGTCTAAATTGTACAAAAATATTACCAACAATTGTAACTATCCAAATATTGCCAGTGTTTTCATGCAGTTTACACAGAGCTCTCTCTTGTGGTTAAAATATGACTGCAGATCATTAATTTTTGCGTACTCTTTGATACCATCAGTCATTAAACAATAGATATTGGATTGTTTTTGTAACACTTAGTGTTTAAGGGAGTATTTAAGTTAGTGGAGGAAAATTTGTAAAACCTCCATCTGGAAATGTTGGACATGCTTTTAGTAAAGTATAGACAGTGTGCGGGAGTTTGTCTGCAATTTTTGACCATTAAAATCCATAAATTGCACATTATTGTGTGTCTGGGACTTCAATCGTTGTTCCTGGAGCATTGAATAAGGTTTCCGTATTGTTTTTGTTTCACGAGGATCATAACAAAATTTATATTTTTGGTTTTGTGTCTTCCATTTGCAATTTCCTTACCAAAACAACTAATGCTATGTTGTAAAAATATGTAAACAAAAAAATAAAATAAAATACTAACAGATCATTTTTGGTCCATGTTGGACATCCCCATCACTTGAATATTGATTTACTTTGCAAACACATTATATGAGGACTCCTAAAGTCTCTGAAAGAGTCACAAATTAAGAGTCATTTCCCTCTTAAGCAAGGGAGTTGGAGGCAGGAACAGCTGAATGAAGGACCATGTGCCACCTCGCCTTCCCACAAGGTCACACTAACACACACTCACAGATCCCGACTTGTAATAAAGGCACGAAAACAGCCCAGCAGGGGGACTGAACCTTGGAGAAGTCATAATGTGAAGGAGTGTTATAAATCATTCAGGCCCGTCTCAAACTGATGACGTCCTCGGGATACACACATACAGTGATTTACCAACACACGCTTAAGTAACCTAATCTGTCTGAAACAAATGAAACAAAGTATTGTGGTGATCAGAAACAGGGGTTGCATACTTACTCAGGCATGCTCCAGGACGTCTGCTTGTGCTTGAAGTCGTTTATTTTGTTGTCAAGCTGCTGAGTGGGTCCTAAAATCGAATAAATAAATAAAAACAGTGACACTTGGACAAGAACATGGAATCAACATTATGTCTGGTAGACTTTGTCAAATGCAGGTCAGAGCCTCACCTGTCCTTCTCTGGGTAACCAGTTTGCTTGGACCTCTTGTAATAGTGTACATCATGCGCAGGAAACAGATACCTGTAAACTTTTTGGCACTTGAATCCAAAAACAGGTGGAGCAGGCCCTCTTGAACAAACAAGGCACTTAAACTTTAACGCATCGCCCGTAGGGTCTGTCAATGCGTAAAATATTTGGAAGAGGTGTCCCGTCAGCTGATCGGGCCGGATCGCAGTCCCAGTCACAGGGTGCAAGTTTGGAGCCAAAGTGGATTCACACACGTAGTCCCAGCAGCCTGTTTGGTAACGTCTCAAAAGGCAAACAGCCGTGCGCCGCGCTTCTCTCCACGTAAAAGCAGCTGCTGGAGCGCATCTCATCCAGGAAACCCTCCCTCTCTCACCTGCTGCTTCCGTCCCCGAATCCGGACAGTTAAGTCACTTTGTTGCTGAGGTGTCCTGCGTGGCCACAATGTCACATAACCTGAAAACGGCGGCTGTCATTCATAAGACATTGTACGCACGGCGTCAGAGCGCAGCGATGCTCGACGTGCCTCACACGCCTCCCCCGGCGCTTTAAAGAGACAGTGTCCCGGGAGCGTAGGAGCTCTGAGGGGGTTTTACAGAGAGGTCTGTCCGAGACATAAAGGAACTGTGCAATAATGTATTTTCACAATAGTTATCCTATGGTGTTAATTATCCTACCAATGTCTTGTAAAGGCCTATGTTTCTACTTTTCATACAGAGGTTTTAAAATGACATAAATGCACCTTTCTGCTGACAATGGCAGATAATAAATGCCATTTATGTAAGCCTGCATAAGTTAGAGAATGAGTAATTAACTGCAAGATAACGGCTAAAAATGAGTCATTAACTTTAAGTCCACCTACATTTAGATTTGCAGAAATATGAGGATACTAACAGGCCACTAACTGTGTGTTATAACAGAAGAAAGAAAGGTGAATATCTGCGAGTCGATTTACAGTAAAACTGTGATAGGTAGAGGTGTGAAGAGATGAATGAGTAATTAAAAGCTTCTTAACAAGGAACAAATGAGTAAGTAACAGCTTGGTAATCTACCCTAAAACTGGCCACATTACCAGGTAAAGAATAAGTACTTAAATACTTGCCAATGATGGATCAAATTGCATCCAATTCTCTCAATAAGACATCAATGATAATCAATATATATTTTTTTAAAAGATTCAATTATTATGAAAGCTTTAATCATAATAAAAACTACAACAATTACACCGACATTTAGATGTTTCATCTCATATGCAAATAAGTGACCATAATGATGTTTTGTGATCTTGACGCATCAAGCCAATTTAGGAGACCATTTAAATGCAGTTAATATTGAATTTGCCTGCTATGTAGAGCATTTCTTTTTCAGATATCTTCCTTAATGCCAAAAGTTTGTTACAGAAACCATTACAGGTGGTGAAATAAACCTCAAAGACATGCACTCCCTAGTGAGTGCTGACTCAAAAAAGCTCAAAAAATGGAGAAAAAAGACATATTTGCACAGCAAGAAGCTCCCTTAGAGGAATCAGATTAAGCAACAAGTGATTTCTAGTCACACTGCACTAAGATATCACATGTCCAATAAAGTCCTCCTAAGGGGGCTTTTTGGTTTGCAGATCTCTCTCTTTTTCTGCAGAAACAATCACAGCCTTTAGTTTCACTAATTTCTTACAAAGAACAAAATATAAACCAGTATTTCATGATTATATAAAAATACCTTTAGGTTTATAGTGCAAGGTGTTGTGCTGGCATCTATGATTGAATTCCATTGAACAGCTTTTGCTTTGTTTTTTTCATGTTTTTCAGTTTGTTAATGTTTGAAAATGTCCATCAGGGGTATGGGTTGCTGGTTTGCTGGTTTGGCAGAGTGGTAAGCAACCAGGCTTGTCTTTACATACTTCTGCCAGGCCGAGTTTGGATCCAGCCCAAGGCCCATTTGCAGAATGTCCTCTCCTATATCGTATCACTCCCTTTCACAAGCCTATCCACTCTCCTATCAATAAAGGCATAAAATACCTCAAAAATATACTTAAAAGAAAAAAAGAAAATGATCAGCTTTGGTCAGGAGGAGGGCCGAATGTGGACCACTGGCCGCCAGTTGCCCCATCTTGTGCTAAAAAGATTTTCAGTAGTGCAGTTCACTTAAGTACTATACATTATTGACCCCAATATGTCCTTTGTTGTGAAGTTGAGCATGCTTAATCTTGAAGTAGGTGAACGAGCAGTTAGTTGCTCATTTGTTACCTTTTGACTGTGCCAAATTTTGTGTACCTCCTGCAAAGTGCTCAGTGAGATGAGTTTGACTCGTTTTTTTTAACTCAATGGGTCATTTGCCTGCTCCTGATGAGGCCCCTATCAGCTCGAAACGTCTGTGTTTACAGCACACACTCCTGAGCTCCTGTGCACAATGCTATAACACATACAAATGTTTATTGTGTAACTAAACTTTACTTTCTATGTGTCAAGTGTCATAATCTAATGAGGTTGATCAAACATGCAGTCGTCAACATAAATATATAAAAAACATTTCTCATTTTCAAAGATTTATTAACACAGGAACCTCACATCAAATCATTATTAACTGAATTTGGTTGTTCTGAGTAATACAAAGAAGTGTTTGGCTAATTTTTATGAAATGATACATCCTGCAGAAGTAGATGACTTCAATGTTTTCAGTCTCTTAGAAGCAACTTAGGTGTGAGAAAGTTGACACATTTTTGTGTAAAGTAACTCCATGTTACCAATGCCATTTCTTGATATATAAAAAGAGATCTCAATCTCAATGCACTATGTGGTTATATATATATATATATATATATATATATATATATATATATATATATCTCCTGTTGTGTAAGGAGTAAATATTTCATATTTTAAATCATAATACATATTTACTCATTTTGGCTGTCTGAGGTGCTATCTACAGTCTTTGAATGAAGAGAATAATTAAGAAATATAACAACTTAATGGTTCCTTTGTCCAGTTTCTTGGTAACACTTTGCAATACGGTGAACAAAAACATACATGGTAATTAGCAAGGGAGTAACATGTTTAATAGTTATCAAAAGTCAACATGCAGATGGTGAGTTATTCTTTATGAAGGTATGTGGTACTTAATGGTTTCCTAGTGATAACTCTTGATAGATATTTTACTAACATTTTAAATAGTGACAAATAATCCTCACACTAAATTTGCATGTGTAGTCTGTAACTTTTAAATACATTTTGTACTTAAGTAGTCTTGATCATAGTACTGTAAAATTACTCTACACTAAATTGAAACATTATCAATCCCCGTTGATTACTTACAGTATTTTTTGTTCCCTGGTTTATGACCAATTACTTACTTGTTTATTACCCAATAAATATGTCCATTTTAGTGTAGCTTAAGTACTTGTTCAGTTAGTCATACTTTAATCAATCAGTCAATATTTATTTATGTAGCTGCAAATGAAAGCAAACAAGACACTTTACAAAAGAGTGGGTCAATGCAATAGTGCTGCTCCTTTTGTATTTCTTATGTTTTATAATGTTTTGTCATTTTGATTCATTTTTACATACTTTCTTTAACTGGTTAACTAGCTGTATGTTACTAATGTATTCCTTAGTTAACCAACAATTTGTTACTGATCTACTGAAATCCTAGTTAACTAGCTGTTAGTTACTCAGTTCCCTTTATGCATGCAGTTAATTACTTTTTTCCAACCTAATTAACAGATGCTAACTCATGAATGACCTATCAGTGCATTATTCATTTAGTTTTCTGTTAGCAGTGCATCAGTCATTCAGTTAATTGTTAATTAGCAATACGTTACTCATTAATTTCATATAAATGTGCAGTTAATTACTCATTTATTGAACTAGCAGTTAGTTACTCATAAGTTTCCTGTAAACAAGCAGATGGTTTCTCACTCACTCCCCAGTTACTCTTTACTTCTCAAGTCAACTAGCGGTTAACCATTTATCCTCTCCTCGTAAAAAAGCAGTTAGACACTATTTGTTCAGTGTTAACAAGCATTAAATTAATCATTTGTAATCTGTTAACTAGTAATAAGCATCTCATTATTTACCTGATGACAAGCGACAGTTTTGTTTACCAGTGAATTAGCAGTTCATTTTTTGCTCCCTTATTCCTAATTACTAATTTAATCCCTGCTTAAATTCCAATTCCTTATTTATAAACAGCCAGTTAGTAATGTGTTTATTCCCTGGTCAATTACCAGTTAATTTCTCATCTTTTTCTTGTTAACAAGCAGTTAATAACACATTGTTTCTTACAAGTCATCAATTAGTTTCTCATTCATCACTTTCTTGATGAACAGTTAGTTACTCATCTATTCCCTGAGTGCATTGGTAAATTACTCATTCATTCACTATTAACTATCACTTAGTTACTCATTCAGTTTTTGGTTTACAGGCAGTTAGTTAGTTACTCATTCATTACCCAGTATCATGCCAATTTCTTCTACCTCTAGTTTTGCAAATACAGTAGAAATAACATCACTGTTGGGGCAAAACCTCTTACCTCCATTCTTTATGATTTTCTTTTCTTTTCTTTTTTTTATAAAACAGTCATATTGGTCACCTTCAATGTTGGTGGTAGGTTTTATCTATTTGAACCAATTCAAAGGACAAAAAAGTCAAGTCAACATTTATTTATACGGTAGAGTGTTTTTTTTTTTTTTTCCATTTCCTAAAAAGTAGCAATTTTGGAGATAAGAGGTTTGTGCTAGACAGCAACTGTAAATTACGCTGCTGTCTGAGGACTCACTTAAGCTACATTAAAACTTTGTGAGGGTAGATAATGTTAAAGTAAAATGGAAAAGTTGATTTATTACAATGTCTAAAACCAAATCCTTACTCAGTCTAATTTTCTCATTATTACTGCAACATCCATGACCTCAAAAGAAATGCCCTCACAATGAAAGTATTTCAAATATCCATCATGACTTATACATTTAACAACCTAAATACATACATATTCATGTGGTGCACATATACATTCTTTTATGAATTAAATCCTCTAAAATACAATCAGATTTTAAAGTGTAGGCCTTAAAAGTTTCAACCATCATCATGCCAAACAGCATAATAGTTGTAATAGATCTTTTAAAGTTCACTGTTGTATGAATATTACAGTAGCAGGCACTAATAGTATGTCAAGAAGTCTAATGTTACAAGTATGTGCAGTCCACTGATGTCCCTGTAAAGGTGTATTAAAGCTCAGAGGGTAGAAAAGATCTTTAAGGTAACGTAATCCTAATCCCTGTTCCCGGTTAACTGGAGGTATTGCTGCTGGTAGTGAGATAAGGACATGAGCATATACAGACGGGTCATCATGCGTTAATGTGTCATTTATTTAAAATGAACCGACCTGTTTTACCTGTATGCCAGCTACAGGTAATCATATGGTCCTACCTCTACAATAAATAGTCAATGTATATTTTAAAAGAAATCTCAAGTTGGATGACTTCCACTACACGCAAAGATAATGAGTGCTGAGTTTCAACAATGCTTTAAAACGAACTACTTTCCTCGTACATCTTTCACAGTCTTATTATTTAGAGGGCCAAGATAGAGAGTGGTGCAGGGATGATGTATTTTTGTTGGCCAGCGCAGCATCATGCTAGATCTCTCCACTATAAGCTTATGGGATTTTTCGCTGTGTTCAGGGATCAGTGCTGATTATCAGGTCCTACATGTTCTGTTCTCTGTTCTAACCTTGATGAATGACCTTAGTTTTCATGATTTTTAAAAGTAAACATTGAGAGTAAAAAGCTAACATCAAGCTAGTACGGAACTACAACATGGCAGTTTGACTTAAAAGCCATTACAATATTTCCCGTGTATAATTCACGCTGTAACCTCTTATTTGAGAATTTTCTCCTAATCAAATGACCCAATCAAGTTGGTCTTAATGGCTGCAGCTATGATATATAAATTATTGCTTATTAAAAATATTCCCAAATGTTTGAATTAGGATCCCCAGCCATTTTTGTAGTCCTTGTTAGCAGTTTGTTAGCAACCGTCATTTTAAATAGTGAGGCAATGCCAGATGCATTTCATTATTTTAAAGTCTGTAGTGAACAAAATATAATCAGACTATCATGTTTTGGTCTTTGTGATATTCTTGACAAACTAACCAAACTTTCATGATTTTTTTTTACATGAAACATAATGGTTGAGAGTAAAAGATATTTTTTAGTCCTTGTTGGTTCTTTAGCAACCATCCTTTTCAACGCTTTAAAATTCAAAAGCGGGGAAATGTCAGATGCATTTTTTTATTTCAAATCAAACAAAATCTCGTATGCATGTGTTCATCACAAAGCGTATTTCAGGTATTCATTCCAAAAAGGTATCCTAAAATTCAAAATGCTTTCCCCTTAATATCCAGGAAGCACTCAACTCACTTCTGTTTTTTTGGACTCATTCCTGCACCACTGTATAAGGAAATAAAATAGTAAAATAGAAAAAGTGGTTGTCATTGCAATTTTCTAACTTCTATTTTTCTAATTATGAAGCTTTAAAATGTTTTTTTTTTTAAGTCTGATACTTTCATTATTTGATCACTTTTGATCTTACTTAGTATTTAAAACCTACTTTTGTGTGTGGATGTATAATTCAAGACCTAACTTCTACACGAGGACTCAAGTCAGAATAAAGACAAGTTAACTGGAACCAGCTTGTCCTTTGGAGGACAAAAGCTGAATCCAAATTTAGAATAAATGGATATATTTGGGTCATTGGTAAAGGTTAAGGGTCGGGGCAAGTAGACACTCCAAGGATCTATTTTTTGGGAACGCACAAGGTTTGTCCTGCTCATTGGTGAATGTGTCTTCAGATATCCAATGATAACATTTCAAAAATCAATGAGGTCGTTAAGATTCTGTGATTTAAGGACCTTGGTGGAAACACACTGAGTAAGTCTAATGGTGCCTTTTCATTTGTGGTACTGGCTCAATTCGGCCCAACTAATATTGCTTTTGGTACCTGGTACTCCTTTTTCTATAGCAGTACATACTTTGAAAATACCTCACAAACATAGGTAGGGTCATCATAGAACGGCTGCTTGAACCTATCATGACATCATCAAGCAACAATTGAGAAAATTGAGGCAATGGTGCACCTAGCTCTCAGTTAGTGAGTTTTTGACACAACTATGAGACACAAGAACAAGAATAACAATAATAATAATAATAATAATAATAATAATAATAATAATACATTTTATTTAAAGACACCTTTTTAGTTTGGTTCCACAGATGGTTGTAAGCATAAAAACAAAATTAATGAATTTAATACTATTAAAAGTACAGGCAATTTGGGAAATCAGATTTTCTGGCACAACTTCACCAACTTTCAAGGTGCTCGAAGATTGTAAGGGTCTTCAGGAAATAAAAAAGAGCTCCAGTAACACTTGTAGTTCAGGAAAACAAATTTGACCAACATGTTTTGGCTTGCTGCCTTCATCAGGGTCATCAAGAAACATATTGCCAAGTTGGGAAGTCATACAGCATTGCTGAGCTGATAATGTAAGGGTTGTTTGATTGACATGTTAGAAAAAACTAACTTGTGATGTTCTAGTGACACTACTCTGACCCTCCAGTGGTTAATAATGTCTTCACCTCAAATTGTAATGATGACTTGGCTTCCTAGGAACCTTTCTAAAGACAATATGAAAAAAGAGTAGAAGGTGGCAGAAGAGTTGAGACAAGTTGACTCCTACCAAATGGAAAAGCACCATCAAACTCTCTAATCCACAAGGAGAATCCTTGCTGATGAAGCTCAGCCTAAGTCAGAATAATGTTGTAAAGTGACCAAAGTTAACATGTATGTGTACAGGTTTATGTCTGTATGATCATTCAGTACAGAGAGTCACTGTCCTCCAGCAGACTGTCAGTAATGTAGCCGATCTTCAGCAGGTTTTGGTAGTACTCTTTTTCCACTGCTGTATTAACAGTCCATCCCACCACCTCCACACCACGCTCTGCCCAGTACTGAGCATAGTCCCTGAGGGAAAAGAAAAAGTCTTGATAAATAAAAAATACAACACATTTGGGAGAACTTTTTTTTGGAGATCAGTGATACAGAATGTTGAACTGCTGCATAACAGCTGAATCAAGTAGTACATAAAGGATTTGGTTTAGTTTAATACTTCATGATGATCAAGTTTTAAGAATAGGACCCTGGTAAGATGCAATGAGTGTTAAAAGTGGAGATTCTCAAACTAACTGAAGCAGGGTATGTATAAAATAAAGAAATGAAATAGGATTTGTTTTTAAGAAAAAAAAATCTAATTCTTTGAGATTATCATGTTGTTAAGATAACCCAAACTCAGATTTTTTTAGTTTAAAAAGGCACAAATTTATGAGAAAAAGAGAAATGTTTGAGTATTTCAAGTCTTAAACTTTGACTTTATAAACTTTTGTAAAAACTATACTTACATCTGCCCAGTACACTGACACTAAAAAATGATATTACCTCATCCATCCAATTTAATGTGTTGTTTTCTTTCTTCTTCAAGGACTTTGCAATCTGGTGGCTCAAAATAGATTAACTTGTGATGAACTACACTGTTGTTGTGATTTATTTTTTATCACTCTTTAACTGGATGATCAGGGCTAATATGTGGCATACAATACTAATGCATAATTTATTGCATTGGATAGAATCATTTTTCAAAGGAAGAATCATTTTAAAGCTCTTAATGAAACCAGATTACTGGCTCGTAATGACTGGGGCGGCTCGTAATGACTGGGTCACTGTCCGTGGCAAGCATAGCCGTAAGTTGAAGACCCACTCGGTACCCCACCATGCAGTTCACGTTTCCAACAGGTTTTCTCCCCTTGGTGACGGCGACGCGCCCGCCGGGGAACAAACTCTCATAATTGGTGACTCCATAGTCAGAAACGTGAAGATAGCGAAGTCAACAGGGCATAGTTAGGTGCATCCCAGGGGCCAGAGCAGGCGACATTGAGTCAAATTTGAAGCTGCTGGCAAGAAGTAAACGCAAGTTTGATAGGATAGTCCTCCATGTCGGCACGAATGACTCCCGACGTCGCCAGTCGGAAGTGACCAAAGTGAACATCGAATCAGTGTGTGCATTTGCCAAAACAATGTCGGACTCTGTAATTTTCTCTGGCCCCTTACCAAATCTGACCAGTGATGACATGTATAGCCGCATGTCATCATTCAACCGCTGGCTATCAAGGTGGTGTCCAGCAAACGATGTGGGCTTCATTGATAATTGGACATCCTTCTGGGGAAAACCTGGTCTGATAGGAAGAGCTGGCATCCATCCTACTTTGGCTGGAGCATCTCTCCTATCTAAAAACATGGCAGAGTCATACTTATGACCTCTCATAGATGAGACCATGTTGCAGAGCTGCAGTCCTCCACGCTTCTCTGCGCTTGCTTTAGGACAGTTATGTTCATCACTATGATAACTGCTATGACAGTTGTAGTAGTGATGAATATTATTCTATAGAGACTGTGTCTGTCCCCCGACCCAAACGCCACATAGATGTTCACACAAAAACAAATAAAAAAGGTGTCAATCATAGAAATCTGGTTAAAATCAAAACCTCAAATGTAGAAGCTTCAAAACATCAGATAATTAGATGTGGTCTCTTAAATATTAGATCACTGAGATCCAAATCTTTACTAGTGAATGACCTTATATCAGAAAATCACATTGATTTACTCTGTCTAACAGAAACGTGGCTGTGCCAGGAGGAATATGTCAGTTTAAATGAATCCACTCCTCCCAGTCACTCAAATACTCATATACCCCGCGACACAGGCCGTGGTGGTGGTGTAGCAGCTATTTTTCATTCTTGTCTCCAAATCAATCCGAGACCAAAGGCTAATTACTCCTCTTTTGAAAGCCTTGTTCTAAATTTGTCTCATACTGACCCAAAAATCTGCCAGCCTGTCCTATTTGTGATAATTTACCGTCCCCCAGGCCCTTATTCTGAATTCTTATCAGAATTTTCTGAGTTCGTATCAAACTTGGTCCTTAGCTCTGATAAAATACTTATTGTAGGTGATTTTAATATCCATGTTGACAAAGAAAGTGATAGTCTTAGCTCAGCTTTTATGTCCTTAATAGACTCAGTTGGTTTTATTCAGGCTGTTCGTGAAGCTACTCATCATTTCAACCACACTCTTGATTTGGTTCTAGCATATGGCCTTGATGTTGATAGACTAAAAGTTTTTCCTGAAAATCCTTTATTATCCGATCACTTCTTAGTAACTTTTAACATCTTCTTAGAGGATTTTGTGTTTTGTAACAAAATTGTGAAGAGTAGAAATCTGTCCAATGGTGCCGTGGCTAAATTTAAAGAAGCGATTCCTGCTGCCTTAAACTTAATAACTTGGCCAACTGATTCCTGTGATATTAGCTTTAGCCCCTCTCAGCTGGATCAGCTTGTTGACGACTCTGCCAGTCTCTAAGATCCACTTTGGACTCAATTGCGCCACTGAGACAAAAAACTATTAAACGTTAGAGGGCGGCTCCTTGGTTTACTCCTGAAACTCGTGAACTTAAACAAGCATCCCGTAATTTAGAGAGAATATGGCGCTCCAATAAGAGGGAGGAGTCACGTATACTTTGGCGGGAAAGTCATAATTACTATATGACAGCCTTACGACATGCTCGAGCTGCCTACTACTCCTCACTAATTGAAGAAAATAAAAACAACCCTAGGTACCTTTTCAGCACTGTAGCCAGGCTGACACAGAGTCAGAGCTCTGTTGAGCCTGTGATTCCTCTAGCTCTCAGCTGTGAGGACTTTATGAGCTTTTTTAATGATAAAATTCTTAAAATTAGAGATAAAATTAGCAACTCCCTGCTTTCACCTGAACCTACCGTACCATTAATTGTAGTCAGACCTGAGTTAGATCATTTTTCTACAATTAGCCTTCAGGAGCTAAATTCTCTTGTCTCCTCCTCCAAACCATCTACCTGACTTCTAGACCCGATCCCAACTAAACTGTTCAAGGAGGTCTTTCCCTTAGTTTGTCCATCCCTGCTGGAGACAATAAATATATCTCTATCAACAGGCTACATGCCACAGTCTTTTAAAGTAGCTGTAATCAAACCTCTCCTTAAAAAACCTAACCTCGATTCGGGAACATTAGCCAACTACAGGCCTATATCAAACCTTCCATTTACTTCAAAGATCCTGGAGAAAGTAGTGGCTAATCAGCTATGTGACTTCCTTCAAGACAACAGCCTTTTTGAGGAACTTTCAGTCAGGATTTAGAGCTCATCACAGCACAGAGACTGCTCTAGTTAAAGTAACTAACGACCTACTCTCAGCTTCAGATGAGGGACTTCTCTCAGTACTTGTTTTGTTAGATCTTAGTGCAGCTTTTGACACCATTGATCATGATGTTCTTATACAGAGATTAGAGGTATTACTCGGGATTACAGGGACTGCCCTAAATTGGTTTAAGTCCTACTTATCTGATAGATACCAGTTTGTACATGTGAACAACAAGTCCTCTGTGTACACTAAAGTAAGTTACGGAGTTCCTCAAGGCTCTGTGCTAGGTCCAATTCTCTTCTCCATTTATATGCTTCCCCTCGGTGATATCATGAGGAAATACTCCGTTAATTTTCATTGTTACGCTGATGATACTCAGCTGTATGTATCAATGAAGCCAGGTGAGACAAATCAGTTATCTAAACTAGACGCGTGTCTAAAGGACATTAGGACCTGGATGGCCAAAAACTGTCTTCTTCTTAACTCAGACAAGACAGAGATCATTGTGCTGGGCCCTCGACACCTTAGAGAAACCTTTTCTAATGATTTAACTGCCCTAGATGGCATAAGCCTGACGCCAAGCACAACTGTTAGAAATCTTGGGGTTCTATTTGATCAGGATCTATCCTTTAACTCTCACATAAAGCAAATTTCAAGAACAGCCTTTTTTCATCTTCGTAACATCGCTAAAATTAGGCCTATCCTGTCCCAGAGCGATGCCGAAAAGCTAGTCCATGCTTTTGTTACCTCTAGACTGGACTATTGTAATTCTCTTCTTTCAGGCTGTCCAGTAAGTTGCTTAAGACGCTTCAGCTGGTTCAAAATGCTGCAGCACGTGTGCTGACTAGAACTAGGAGAAGAGACCACATTACTCCTGTATTAGCCTCTCTGCATTGGCTTCCCATTAAATATAGAATAGAATTCAAGATTGTTCTTCTCACCTATAAAGCTCTCAGTGGACAGGCACCAGTTTACCTCAAAGAGCTTGTAGTGCCGTACAACCCCTCTAGAACATTACGCTCCTAAAATGCTGGCCTGCTCGTGGTGCCATCAGTCTCTAGAAGTAGTATGGGAGGCAGAGCCTTCAGTTATCAGGCTCCTCTTCTCTGGAACCATTTACCGACCACGGTTCGGGAGACAGACACCCTCTCTACCTTTAAGGCTAGACTTAAAACATTCCTCTTTGATAAAGCTTTCAGTTAGGGACCAGCTCATAGTCCATAGTTTAGACACATAGTTAAGATGCAATAGGCTTAGACTACCGGGGGATCTGGCACATTGGGCTCTATCCCTCTCTCTCTCACACTCTCTCTCCATATCTGCCTCTGCCCCTTTCTGTTTGCTCCTGTACTCGTCTCTGGCTCTTGTCTTTTAGGTGGCCTGGGATCCTTGGTGGAGACTGCCTGCTGCTGTGGAGTCACGAAGCCTCACTAACTACAATTACAGACATAACACATATTTGGCCATCTCATTCCAGTTCATAATCATTATAGCTGTTAATGTTGATATTAACATGATCTTTCTATCCATGGTTGATACATCTATAGTAACTATCTTAAGCTCCACATGGACATGAGATCCCTCTTGAAAATGAGCTGTCACATCTCAAGAGGTCTACCATAAATACATTTATACTTAACGGAGACAAATATGGTAGGGATGCACTTGTGGTCTGGGCACTCATGAGTTCGTCACTACCATAAATTCTTATTTTCAGTAAGATTTTTATTGATTATACTTCTATAAAATCATCACCACAACCACACAGACATGAGGATCCTACTCTAATAAATTTGTTTGCAGCAGAAACAAATTTGACGACGACAGGTCTATGATTGGTCCTTTGATCTGTCACTAGCTTTAGTTCTTACTTTAGTCCACTTGTCTCCACTTACCTCCCTCCCTTTGCCCACACACCCAACACAGCATCGTGTGGATTTGCTGTTCATCATGAGACTGGGGTCCACATTCAAGATTTCCTGCTGCTTAACAGAAGGTTTTTTCTTGCCGCCATGATGGAGGGATTCATGACTGGCTATATGGATTCATGTTGGGTGTTGGATGTATATATATGTATATATATGTATATGTGTATTTTTATATGTATATATGTATCTATGCATATATGTGTATCCATAATATGAAGAGCTTTGTGCTCTATTGTAAAGTGTCTTGAGATAACACTTGTTATTAATTGGCGCTATACAAATAAAGATTGATTGATTGAGATTACATAAATTAAAAAAAAGCCTTTTTCTTGTCTCATGTGTTATCCTTCCATCCAATTTTGCAGCTGTGAATTTCAATAACTAGGTAACTTCAGTATAACCTACAGCGAGATGAAATCTTTCTGAACGAGGATGGCAGAGACTCCACATAGTTTCCACAATATGTGGTGGTGGGCCCAGTCCAACAAGACGTCCAGAACCCCCATCCATAACTGACTGCACGTGGACAGACTCCGAGGGGTGCCATCATCAAATCGGCTCAGTCTCCAGGGTCGGTGGGTGAGAGCTGTGACCACATTTGGGTCAGTCTGACGCATCTGTAATGAGAGGAGGTCAGAGGCAGATAGGGTGCCAAAGAATAAGATATGTCCTAGCACAAGTTTACCAACTTTTTTTTCAAACTTTATTTATATAACATTTTAAACATTTTAAACAAGAAAGACAGACAGTGTGACATAATACATAATGTATATAAACATAAAATTAACCGTCACATCTGTAAGTCAAACCCCCCACCCCATCCCTTATTAGGCTAAACCTTAAAAGAAAAAAAATAGCAATACAATAATATAACATAGACACTCAAGAATGATTAAATAACACAAATGTCATTCCACAAGTTTACCAACTTATATATGTTTAAAAAGCATCAATTCTGAAAACTACGAAATAATCTGATATTAAGTTCTAAAAAATTAAGTTAGTGAGGAAAACATGCAGTCCCAAAGACAGGGGCTTAAAATTAGTCATTATTTTGACTACTTTCTAACATTAAAATAGACTTCTTATTTGTCCTCATGAGCCCTTTGCTGATACCTTGTAGATGACTTTGGGTTCAAAGGAGCAGACAACGCTTGAGTTGTAAAGGACAGGAAACTTCTTATACATCTGATGAAGAACTGACGCAGCCTGAAAAAGAATATATATATATATATATATATATATATATATGTATATATATATATATATATATATATATATATATATATATATATATATATATATATATATATATATATATATATATATAAAAGTCAATATTTGACTCCCTGCTTCAGTCTGCCCAGGCTTTCCACCAGCATAAGATTTATTGACACAAAACAGATCATTTTAAGATCTAAGAGTAACTTTAAATGATTAAACAGAGAGACAACTGCGACTTTACTTTTTGTGAATACTGCTCTGTTGTTTGTCAGGGGTCTACAAACAATGGCCCAGGGGCCAACTGCTGTCCACGATCCATTTTCAGTTTCAGAAAGGCCAACAAAATACAGCAGCCTACACTAGAACATGAACTTGTGCAGCAAACAGCATGGATCTTTCTCATTTGCTGAGCTGTCTGCTCTTCTCCAAGGTCCAATATAGAAGACAGTGTTCTTAACATCCTCAAGCACCAACGCTAAAGTGCAGTTTGCCAGCTTTGTTCAGTTTTCTTTTATTTTGCATCTAACTACTTATTAAAGTGTGGCCTTTATACTTGTATGTCCAGTATGTGGCCCTCAACAAGAGAGTTTGGACTCCTTGCTTGTTGTCAGGATACACAGTATTTCAATCCATCCAGGCAACATTCCACAGAAAGAGGTTGGAAGGGCAGAACCTTTCCAGAAAGAACTGGAGGGTGATTGAATGAATGTTTTGTCTGTTTCATACATTACTGGTCAGTTAGAAGCTTGCAGGTATCTAACCAGCCCTCTTATCTACTGCCTGCGCATCCCTAAAAGGGGTATAAACAGTCCAATCAACTTCTGCCTGGGGACAATCGTTCAGTTTCAGGCTTTGCAAGATGGACTTCCCTGATGCCAGACATGGAATCTGGTGAGTCCAGTTGCTTTGCGAGGATACAAATGAACATCACTTATTTACATTTGCATGCATCTGTGAATTTCAAAAGAGTAATTCTGTCTGCAAAATTAGGTCCAAATGTTTAATACCTTATCAGGCTCGTCTTTCACCTCAAAGAAGATGGTCAGCTGATGTCTGATACACTCCTGCACCGCCTCCTGCAGAGTTGGGACCCTTTCAACACTGAACTTGTCCCTGCAGGACAGAGAGACACAGCAAGATTTTAAGGCAGAAATTGGAAAAATGTTCCTGATGTGTCATTCTGCCATGTTTGAAAACTTTGAGTATGTCCCTTAGGCTTTCAAATATGGTGCGCAGTTGGTTTAGTGGTCAAGTCTGTGCACCCAATGCACAGATCAGCTTGGGTTTAAATCTGTGGCTTCTATGCCAACAGATTCCTGTGTCTACTGTCCTATCTCCAATATAAGTAAAATAATTCAAAATAAAAAATAATGTGGTATGGTAAACCTTGGGCTGCAAAAATGAATATGAATAAAATGCATAGCAAACATCAGTATTTTCAGCATTTTTTCTGTGGTTTATATTGACAAAAGGATTCTTAAAGTGTTAGCAACAGCAAAAAAATGCTTCTTGTCTTAAAAGATCTCAAGTACAAACCTGCTAAATGAATGACAAATAATTGCAAGCATACTTTAGCCTGTGTCTGGCAGCAGCGTCCAGTCTCCTAAGTTGGACAAACTGCATTTTGCTGACTGGTCCAGATCCGTTGGTGGTGCGGTCCACAGTCTCATCATGCATGAGTACAGCAACACCATCAGCTGTGAAACTCAGGTCCAGGCCTACTCCAGTCGCCCCATTTCTGCTAGCCTAAAACAGGAAGCCAGCAGAGGAAAAAATACAATAGACAGCTTGTATTAAAAAATGAAAATGCACTAACCAGTACAAAAACGTTTTCATTTACTTAACTCAGGACAAAATCAGACAATGAGCTGAAGCAGTTAGAGCACATAAAAGTAAGGATATAATGTCAAGATCTGGATGTTTATGCCCTGTGCCAGAACCACGCAGAACGGCGGGCTAAGCTTACCCTGTGTAACATGTTACATATTACATATTGTTTAAAAAGAGGTTCACATGTCTAAAAGGAGTCTACTCATGATTTTGGCTCACACAACAGCAGATCTCCACTCAGTAAACAAACATTACAGTATTTGAACACATTTGGCTCTAATTTCGTAGACCAGGCGCAGGCGGGGCGCACCTGCCCTGCGCCGCGCCTGCGCCACGCCAACGGGGTGTGTCCAGGGCATTTTGCAAGTTTCGTGCACGGCGCAGTCTGGCGCAGGGAGACGCACCCACGCCCCCCTCTCTCCCACTGGCGCAAATGGCAGAGAGGGAGGAGAGTAGGCTTGAGTGGGTTTAACACAGCCGAGTACAATCTTCACCAATCAAATGAACGCCTCTCCTCGCCTTTAAATGCACCGCGGGCGAGGTGCAGTGACAATTTCACCTCGGTGGCGAAGAAGGTCAGAGCCGCTGTCACTTTTGCAGCAGCTGGGAGAGCGCAGTGGCCACCAGGCTGCCTATAGGAGGACATGATGCGCGTCACCGTGTGGACCACCTCGCGGGACAGATGTAATCTGTTCCTGTGTCATAATAGGAGTGCAAAATTAAGTGATAATTACATTTAAACACAGCAGCAGGTTAATCCATTCATCATGCTTGTGATCCACCCGCATTCCTGGTCATCATCGCCAAATAGCAGCGCCTTAGGCGAAAATATATCTCCTCCTCATCCTCCTTGCAATAATGTAGGCTACTCCATCTTTTTAGATCACGTTACGAATAAAGATTAAAACAGAGAAATATGGGCAATCACAGGTAAATCCTTAAGACACTATTTATTCAGCGAACGTCTCTCTCTTTTTTCTTTTCTATTTAATTTCATGAGATGAGAGAAGCCGGATACTCCGTATCTGATGATGTGGCTGTTTGTGGTTGGCTTGAGAGATGTGAACTTGTTAGTTATGATAAACGTCTCTGATCTGACATTAGATGTGACGGGACAATTAATATAGATACAAATGTATATGCTGGTTCAGACGGTTACATTAAATAGTGGTTGCTGTGATTGTTTATTGCATTGAAATGTGCCTGACACTCTGGATACCTTCCTGTGAGGTTTTGGTGACGTGTGCGCCCTGTGCGGCTGTCAGCCAAATTACCACTGCCCTGAGTGCGCCTCTCCTGCGCCGAGAATAGACCAGGTTGGAGCTGGCGGGCTTTCAGTGCACCTTCCGCGCGGTTTTTTGGCACGAAATTGTCACTGCGCCAAGCTGAATCTGTGGACACCTCTCCCTGGTGCGCCGTCACACCAATCTCGGCGCAGCCGGTCTACCAAATTGCCAAATTGGCTGCGCACGGCGGTGCGCCGGATGAAATTACCACTGCGGGGGGTGCGCCAGGCTGCGCCACCCTGAGTTGCGCCAGGAAATTAAAGCCCATTATTTTAACCTTTTTCCTTGATGTTACTAGTAATCAAGGCAGACGACCGGTGTTGGCATATGATAGAAGCTAAAAGACTACTTTCTATCAGAAGAGGGATGCTGCCTTCAGATATCAGGCTGAAGCAGGACTAAAAATAACCACTCATAAAAGAAGCACAGACAACACAGCAAAATTGATTTCCTTTTGTGGAAGGTGGCACCTAAAATAGAGTTTGCTATTGACTTCTGTGGACTTGTTGTATGAATGGACACAAACTGCATCCAATGTTTTCAGCCTGTTGGGAATGCTTCAGTGAACTGCTCTTCTGGACATCTTTAACATTAGAAAATGCAAAACACCAGTAAGACTTTGTGTTATGGGAAACAAAAAATATTATGGTTACGTGTAAACCAGGAAACAAATGAGGAATAAACTGCTTGCATAATCTGAAAACTTCATCTGCTCTGAAAACAGTGGTGAATCACTGCATTAACAAAAGCAAGGGCAGAATATATCCTCATTACTACTCGTTTACTTGTATGAGGAGCAAATAATGAACTCAGTTTATAATTTTACAGTAAAATAATCCACAAGAAATAGGTTCGAAACAGATCGGAGATTTGGTTGACATGAGGAGTTTTTCGACTAACTGCATGTGGGCTGCTGCAGAGCACAAGTAAAGCTGAGTTAGCACCTTCTGCAGTCAATGTCGTAACAGAGAAACTGAGGCTGAACTTAACTTCTGGCTGGGGATTTAATAAAATCATTTTGTCAATTGTCAAGGACACTCAAGGCACAATAAGCAATATAGTCTTTTAAAAATGCAACCTGCGACCTTACAGATCATTTATAACAGTGGAGGCAGCGTCCTGCAAACATGTAAAGCCTATATGAAGCCATCAACAGAAGACCACGTACGTCAGTTTTGTTCTCTTATGACATCCTTATACCTGAGTAACTCCCATGTTATATGGTATCTAAACACAACTCTTTATGTCTAAATTTCAGAGGTCCATAGACTTTAGCTGTTCTATTTTACTTCAGGTGGTTTCCACATTAGGTAGGAAGACACTCAGCATTTACCTTTAGCCTTATGCTGTCAGCAATGACAGAAAGAAATGGGAGCCCTGTAACTTTGAGGCATGTTACTGCTTTAATTGTGGAAGATTTCAAGCAACTGTTTGCAGTCGAGGTGCAATAAAATTTTGGTACACCAATATAACACATTTTGCTGCGCAATAGTATATCAATGTTTTCAGTGTAATATTGATATTTAATTGGTAAGTAATTCATAGAAATACAGGACATTCATTTTTGTGCTTAGGTTCTTGTGCTTTATGTCTATGTCTGTTTTTGTTTGTTATCAAAACACTTGAGAAACCTTTGTTTTTAAAAGTGCAAGGTACATAAAGTTATTATTATCATTTTGTATTGTAGTAGAGCCTCCGGCCACTGATTGACAGCAGGAATTCAGTCATCTGACTCTCATCTGTTACATTTGTTGTTATTATTTCTGTCGCTGGATAGAAAACTAAGTTTACCCATAATACATGGACATACACCATATAAAAAACATTGTTTAGTAACTGTATTTGTATGCATATAAGACTGTGGGTTCTTGACACATAAAAAAAATCAAAAAGTAGACTAAAAGTGTTATATTGCACTGCTTATAGTGTTGTGGTATATCAGGATACACATTTTATGGCTAAATTGTTGCCATAGCACAACTTTGGTTGGCAGCATTTGAAAAATGAGTGAAACTGGCATAAAATGCCAACCAACTTTTTCTAATGCTGTCAAACTATTAGCACAATCTAGACAGAGCTCTATTTGTCTCTTTTAGTCAAAAATAAAGAAAAACTCTGCATATATTCTGTATTACACTAACAACTTTTGGAAATGTCCATAGAACGCTTTGTTAGAGTTAGTTAAAGAAAATAGATTTTGGAAAAACATTTTCATTGACTACTTAAAATTAGGTGACTAAAAGTAACAAGCAAACTTCTGTTACCAGCTGTTGTCAAACCCTCAACTACATTTAGTACTACCATCACTGCACACTGCATTTGGTAATAGTATATGTGATATGACTGAGAGACAGGCATTATTTTGCAGCCATAGATTGTTGGAAAACAAACAAAGCCATGTGACATCAGTCATTTGATTTTCAAAGAGGGCTTTGGAACTTCGTTGAAGACTATTCGTGATGTAGCCTTGATGTTAATGCCATCTCAACCAAACTTTAGATCAACCTACTCACAAACAGAGAGGCTAACTTAAGGCTGCTTGATCAGTGACACCATGTCCCTAACAGCCCAAAACCCTAAATCCTTCATAAAATAAAAACAGGCATCATATAATAGAGTCACCCCCCAACAGTGAGGGCACAGATTAAAAAAATAATAATAAATAACTGTATTTTGACAGTACAAAGCATTCATAACCAACTCTCCTGCATTTGTTTCATTTTTATGCCTCAGAGGTTTCTGCTTTGTTTGCAGTATATAGATCTGATTTCCTATTTTGTTTGGATTGTAGGCAGCAGCAACTGTTTCTACAACACAAACAGTATATCAAATTCCTCTTCATAATCCAGAGTCTTTTACTACAAGCCTAAAAGTGTCATTCTATTAAGGGGGCCCGGTGCCTCCAAATTGCAAAAACCGCCCCTGTATTTTACCAAACAGATGTCTGCATGTCACCTCTCTGATCGCTGCCAGCGTGTTCTCCGGAGCGTCGTGGCTCCCTCCGCGGTGCGCCACCACCGACACGCCGCCTGAAGGAGCTCTGGGCCGGAGGACGCGGCCGGCCTGGTCCGCCGGCACCGGAGGAAAGCGGAACATGACCATGAAGACGTAGAGGAATGCGGTGAGGAGAGAGGCCCCCGCTGCGCTCCTCGTCCCCAGCATCACCAGCAGAAACACCGCCGAGAAATACACCAGCTCATCTCCCAGCTGCAGCATGATGGATGGAGAAGAGTGTCACGATCAGAGCGGAGGATGAGGGAATAGATGTGAGGAAGGATGGTATGGATGAGAGCTCTGCTGTCAGCACTACATGGTGGAGGGACAGACACAGCTGCCCGACTTCGTGATGGTGCAGCGGACGGATGTGCACAAGAACGCACAGAAGACGAGGAGAAGCACAGCTGAAGACGGCTTATCCCTGAACGACAGAATACCGTCCACAACGAGAGCCTTGCACTATTTTACTATTTTTAAAAAAATGAATAAAAACTAAGATGCAAGCGCCGAGCTCATCCTCGCAGTATTTACTTCACATGTATGCAGTTAGTGACTCACAGAAACCAAGATGTTACCTGTTAGTTACCAGATGGCCTTATACAACACAGTGAACGAGTGGTTAAAAAGCTAATGTCACTCCAAAAATTCTCCGCTACATGCGAGTGTAAAAGAAAAAGTTACCAAAACAAACCAAACTTCGTATTTTGATGAATAACAAACGTCAGCATCGTCCCCCAGTGAAGCACCTTCCGTGGTACGTCCGGAGTCTGCGCAGTAGGCTGTAAGGTGGGACGAACGCTTCCGGGCCTCTGAATGCGTCTATGCGGTCGCCATTTTAGAGAGGGGTTCACGAAGGGTCAATTTTGCAGGAGTTTATCCACAACAACGAATGAATAATTGGTTGAAAAAATAAGTGATTACACGAAAAAATCATTAATTATTTCAACGCGATTCTATTGATAAGTGGTTTGTTCTGTAAAAAATGACAATCAGCATTTATGATTGTAGCTCCCTCCAATAACAGATCTTGATCAGATCACGAGATCTTGATTATAAAACGGGGTACTTTATTCTCAGGCCAAACCCGTGAGAACTGGGTAGAGAAAAGTGAAAACAAATAAACAATAAAATGGTTGTCATCTCAATGTAGCATCCAAGCTATACAACATAAATTCATATGCACAATACAAACAGCCAACATTAGTTCCGCTTCAATGCAAATTCATGCAAACAACTAAAATAGATGGACAACCAAAAACTTAGATGGAATAATGATGAGAGGCAGTTACAATGATAAACATGCTTCAGTGAGTTAAAGGTGAACGTTTTCACCCTAATGCTCTTTTAATCTTTACTTTTGTGACAGATACACATTTTGACATGATACACCCACTATTCATCTATGTATAAATCTGTTTTTTTTTTTTTACATATCAGATTTTCTTCTGCTCTCTTTTTATCTTTATGTATTTATTCCTTTTCATTACTGTTAATAATATATGTATTTTTACTTATCTTAATTATTTTTCTTTTCTTTTTCTTTATGGATTATTCCCCCTTTTTTTCTACGTTTAATGCAGTGTTTGTGGACTGGGCTTTTTCCGCGCGCGGTGATTGCCTCATCGCGTGGTCATGCCCGGGTCTGGGGTGTTGCTGATGGAGGTGTAGTGGTGGCGGTTGGGGGGATTTTGGATAGCTGTTTGCCAGGTTGCCAGGCCTATGGCTCCCCCTCACCCCTTATTGCCTCTCCACTCCCCCTGGCTCTCTGCTCAGGCTGATGTCTTGCTGCAATCCTTCCTACCTCTTAATGAATGGCACTCAAGTTTAAAACCAAAACTAACAAAACCCCATGCATCCCCTACCCTGTGTTTTTAATGCACCTCATGGACCCTGTTTTTGATGCACCACATTAACATAAAGCACACACACAGGTTAAACAAAAGGAAAAAAAAAAGGGGGGCGCAGCTGGTTTTGGAGGGTTGCCTGGGGTTGGTGGGGGGGACGTGGCCCTGGGCTGATGCTCTGCCCTGATCAAGGGGATCCCAGGCACCTTGGTGTGACATCATCCCTATCAGCTCAATTTATTTATTACTATAAGATGTTTTTTTTTTTTTTCTTCTCTCCTTCTTTTCTTTTGATCGCCATTATGGCAGCTTTGCAGTGGCGCTTTGGACCTGGGCGTGGCCTTGTGGTGGAGCGGTCGTGCCCTTCGGGACCCTCGCTTGGTTTCCGTGCGTAGAAATTGTCTAGGTTCTATGACTTTTGCTATCACAACTGTTAATTTTCCTATTATTATTGCCATGATTTATATAACTGTTATTATTCTTTGATCTCTCTCTTTGTATTACTGCCATTACCAACATTTATATTGTATATCATATATGAATTATACACAAACACACTTACCCACAGCCACACACACACTCACATACACACTCCCTCATACACACAGAGTACAGCCATCTCTTCTTTCATTTCCTCTTATTTATTTATTTATTTATTTTTTCTTTCTTCTACTCTCTCCCTTTCTCTTGTTGTATGTATAATCATTATTAGTCATTAACAATTATAATTGTTCTCTTTTTTGTTAAGCATTATCTATTATCTTCTCCTAAATTGTGAAACAGAGCTGTTTGCATGTCTTTTATGTTCTCTTCTGTCCTGTTTTTTTTGTCTAACACTTTGTCTGTTTTGTTTTGTCTTGCAATCAATAAAAAAAAAAAAAAAAAGGAAAAGTCTAGTTGCCAGTTCTGTGTTGAACTGACTGAAGTTGAAGAAGCAGCTGGATGTGAAGTGACTGGCACACACATACAGTTTTTAGCTGACTGTAGCTGCTCACTCCCTTCAAAAATGAAATTAATCCACTGGGCCCTTTATTTGAAGATATATGTGGCTGTTTACAGCCAGCAACCGAGCAGTGATAGGTTTGGGCTTAGACATGCTGAACACTGATCTCTCACTAAGAATGTAAACAGCATGGCTGCTCTTCACAGAGGAGTCTCTCCAGCAAGGAAAGAGGGGGATACTCAGGTAGATCAATCAAGTTAGGTATGCAAATGAAAATATACTGTTACCTAACAGTATATCCACAGACTCAACAGCTCACCAAATACCATGAGTTTACATTTATGCAGCCTGCTTAATACAGGTTTTGTTGTCTACTATCACATGTTGTGGGCTGGGAGGAAGGCCAAATACCCAAAAATGTGTTCAAAGGCCTTAAAAAAGTGTTTTTGCAACGAAAACAGACCAACAAAATGTATATCTTGTCTTTAAATGTTGTAGTTTTATTATGGCAACTAAACATGTGATAAAAAATAATAAATATCAATATAAATATATATAGTATTGTCATTATATATAATTGTATACCATATGTTTAGTTGCTATGATAAAATGTTCTATTTGGATACAAAAATTATACATTCTGTTGGTGTTTTTTGCTGACTGAATACTGCACATAACGGTACAAAGTTAAAGTATTCAAAAGTTTTAGCAGATGGAAACAGACTCCTGTAATGTAAAGTTTATTTTTTTGACTTTATAAAATTTGAAGTAATTTTGCTGAAAACTATAAATGTCATCCAAACACTGACAGCCTCCATTTTAGCTGTGAGAATCAGTCAGCTGGTGTGAGCCATCTGCCCTTTGTGCTGCATGCTTGTATCTGATTTTTTATTCTTTTTTGTTTTTTTTGTCTTATTTGTTTTGTTTTGTTCATACTTTTTACGGTTCATCTATACCAAAACTGTATCACATAGTTTTACCCATAGTTTTAAAGCATCAGTTTAGTGGTACATAAGATTCTGTTTGTGTTTACAATCTTGAGCCATGAGACATCATGTATAAGATAAGACACTGTTCAGCTGACACAAGAAATGTTCATAAAATAGTGAAACTGACATAAATTACAGTTTTATTTTCTGGGAGCAGGTTAAACTTTGGCTGTTTTATTGATTTTTTTCAGTAAATACTGATGTTAACTTTTGGTAATAAATGTACTTTTCTATGTATTTTTTAATGACAGATTCACACAGTACCACACCATGTTTCCTGAAGATTCTCTCAGCAGCACCTTGAAGGCCGACCCAGTGCTCAACTAAAGCTGAAGACAGAGCTCAGTCCTAATCTACAGCAAGGAGGAGTTCAAGGCCTGCTGTGGTGCTGTGGATCTTATCCAGTTGTTGATGGAAAATAATCTTGGAGAGGTATTTTCAGAGACTGTCACTCTGCTAAAGATCCTCATCACCACACCCATGACCACTGCAGAAGCTGAGGTGCTTCTCAGAACTTTCCTCAGAAACACCATGAACCAGGACAGGCTGAATGCACTGGCCATGCTGTCAATGGAAGAGAGACTGGTGACGGATATGATGGACTTCAGTCAGAGGGTCACTGAGAAATTTGCAGCCCCGAAGGAAAGGAGGGCAAAATTTCTGTTCAAATAGTGAATATTTCAAAGTAGGTTGTATTGTGATTATGTTTTGTCTTTAGTTTCTTTTCACTGTAGTATGGAGTGCTTCTTTGGTTTGTTTCCTCCAAAGCTGCGCCCCCCTTAAAATTTTTGGCACCAGGCGCCACTGATTATCATTAAGATTAAAATTGTTAGTATTGGCATTTGTAATATCAGCCTGGAGTCAGCTAAGCATGATTTAATGTGTGGTTACGTCTTTAAACGTTTGAAGAGTGTGCTTTACTAAAGATATCGTTAATCTTTGGGCTTGTATTTCCATTCAGGCTCCAACAAGAAAGACTCCACCTGATGGCGGCAGCACCTGGAGTCCTCCTCCTCCACCATTTGACAGCAGCACTTTGGGTCCTCCCCCTCTTCCAGTGAAAAGCAGCACCTTAAGTTCTCCTCCATTTGACAGCAGCAACACTCCTCCTTCTCCTTCTCCTTCTCCTTCCCCTTCTCCTTCTCCTTCTCCTCCCCCTCCTCCTCCTCAAGTGGACAGCAGCACATTCAGTCCTGCTCTTCCTCCTCCTCAACCCCCTCCTAAAGTTGTCAGCAGCACTTTGGGTTCCCTCCTCTTCCCCTCCTCTTCCCCTCCTCTCCTATATATATATATATATATATATATATATATATATATATATATGTATATATATATATATATATATGTCATAATTGCACAGCTAAAATCATAGTATTCTATCGCACCCTTTGCTGTTCTTTCTCAGGTCCTAAGATGAACCTCTGGAGGATGCCTAGACCAATAGCGTGGCCCATTAGAGGTCTTAGTACCTATGACATACAAGTGATACCATAGAAATTGTATACACAGTGTAAAATACATGAAGAAACAACTACTTCCATGGTAACATGGAATAGATTGCTGAATCCAAATCGAAAAGATAGGGAAGTGAAAGATATTAGTCTTTTTTAGTAAAAATGATGTTAAAGGATGTAAGTAACAGAACAACCACTGGCTTGAAGAGTACAAAGGAACACTTTGTGATGTTATATTTTCAAATACTGAATAAAAGAAAAGAACTGTTATTGTGTTATTGAACTGACTATGTTTAAGTTGTCATCACTTGAGAATTTTATGTTTGTGTCCCATTTTGAACTGTTCCTTTTTTTTACCCTCAGCTTACTGCATTGTGGAATGGTAGGGCCACAGGAGTGGTTGTTTCTGTGGTGCCCTCTCAGTTAAGAGGAAACAGCCTCATCATACGCCACAGCGAACTCCAATCTCTAAGACCTCACCAGTGGCTTATAGGCGAGGTATGTATTCATATTGACAAGAGAAAACAACTTATCTTCAAAAACAAATTAAAAAATTGCTAAGTAATTAAAAGCATGTGATAGTTACAGATCTTGTAGTGATGACTTTTGCCAACCCATAAAGCCAACATTTCATAATTAGACTTTTACATATTTGTTATTGTAAAGGTGTTTACTTGAATGCATCTACAGTGGATATGTATTTAAAGTAATTATGAGATGGACAAAAGCTACTTTTATTGCAAAAGAAGTAGTGTCAGTTTTATTAGTAGGTAATGCAGCTTTAAGGGCTCTCACAATTGTTCTACAGTAATGGTGCAGACTCACTGCATGCTATGATGAATGTCAATTTGATGCTTCATGTTGTATATTTCCCATATCTGTATTAGCATAAAAATCACTGAAACACATATTTAAGCACATTAATCTGTCAACAGTCAAAGTGTTTAATAGCTCATGTGGTATTTTTCCTCCATAAGTGTTATTTTAAAAACGAGCGGTATATTAAGTGTGTCTGTAATGTTTACAAAGGCTTTTTGATTTCACTGCTGATAAACTGTCTGTCTGCATGTCCACCAACTCTTAAGGTCATTGAGTGCCTCCTTCATGACACAGTCAATAACTATAACTTGGAAAATACCATTTACATCCTCAATCGTTACACTGCTGGTGTGATCCTCTTTGGTGGAAGAGAACAAATAAGAAGACAGAGTTTGTCCAAGGTAACTCTATGTGTGTGTGTTTGTGTGTGTTGGGGGATTACACAAATAAACATTTTAAAACATTTTTAAATGTCAGCAGAGGAAAGATGTTTATGTGACTGTATGTTCCTTCTAAACTTTATCCAAACTAATAATAATAATAATAATAATATATATATATATATATATATATATATATATATATATATATATATATATATATATATATATATATATATATATATATTTTTTTTTTTTTTTTGTTTGTTTTTACATTTTAATGTTATGATAAAAATAGATCATTCAAATGACATTTTCATGTATTTTTTTGGGTGTGTTACAGATCAACTTTGACAGCTATCAAGCCATTGTGTCCTTTGTCAATGTCAGAAACCTACATTGGAAGATTCTGGTAAGTAGTGAAGTAGCGTAGTAAGTAAGTAGTGTGTTTAATTATTTCATGATTGATGGATGCACATTTTAAATTATATATTTTGTGTATCCTATGGTTACAGTACATCAATGCAGCAGAAAGCAGTGTCTATTTGGTTGATCCAGCAACCAATTACAATGAGAAGGACAATGCTGCGCAAAGATTCCGGTACTCTTTGTCTCTCAGCTAATCAGCATAACTAGCTAAAATATTTTTGTATTTGTTAGTAGTGGTAGTAAAACAGGGAAAAGGTAAGAAGCACTATCAAACAGCATGAAAAGGGTAACAGACAAGAAGAATGTAAATGCAAGTCTCATATATGCAATCTGATCCATGTTTAACAGACTTCCATCTTTTCCTTATATTGTGTTCATATTGTATGTCTAAGTACATTCATCATTAAATTCATTGTTCATACACAGAGACTACTTCAAAATGAGGAGGATCTGCCACAGTAAAACAGACTGGGTGGACATAAAACTGAAAGGGAATGTCATGCACCATCCAGTCCAACACGACAGCAGCATTTGTGGTGTCATAGTCATCATGGTAAGAGTAAAATTAAAGATAAAAATACTTGGAGGACAGCAACCATGTTAAGTCTTAACATTTTACCATTTTGTTATTAGATATACATCACATATTGTGTCATTATTTAGGTGGCCAAGGCAGTCATGGAGGCCTTTCCACAACCTCCAATAATGACTTTTGGAACAAGAAAAAAAGAAATGGCAGAGCAGCGCGAAAATTTTGCTCTGCAAATACTGAAAGCCTCAGGTGTGTGAAAGTATTTTGTACACTAACTGTATTTGTGTTTATGCAGTGTTCAAGATCTAAAATTTGCATTTCTGTATTAGTGTTTAACAAAGAAACCAACTATGCCATGTGTTTAGCAACCAAACCACCTGCTCCAGGGCCTTCCTTAACTGACTGGGTAAGGACTATTTAACTCTATCAGCAAATGTTTATCATTTTATCAATATAGAGAGATGACAGCAAATTAAGATAAACAGACATAAAGGACTTTGAAAAAAAGCCTCAACCAAGAGTACACGTTTTACTGTTCTACGTGCCAACATAATAATGCATAGAATTTGAGACATTATTTTGTATAGATTATGTCTAAAGCTCTTTTGTTGTGTGGAGAGATCAAAGGAAACAAAATGCTGGACCAAATCTGTTGCAGTAGAAAAGTAGTTTTTCTGTAAGATAAAGAGAAGGAGTAAACTGCAAGGAAGAGACTCTGGGAACAAAGGAGGAGGGTAATGGCAGTGCAGGTTTGGATGGGAAATGGCAGAGTGGAGCTGGATGGTATGGAAGTGAATATAATGACAGGGCGTGCCTTCCCTTACCAAAAAGTAGTATAATCAAGTGTACTTATAAGTATACCTATTATGAACTAAGTATACTTTCTGTGAACTAATACTTTGGTAAGTATACTGTTCAGATTACTTTGAATGTACTATCAGGAATATACTTAACAAAAGTATACTTAGTTTGTACTGACGAGTACACAGACAAAGTTTAAGTATAATATACTTGATATACTTTAAGTTTAAGTATATTAATATTGGTGTGGCGGATGTATCTGATCATAATGCCATTTTCCTAAAGATAAAACTTAACTGTAGGCAGAGAAATACAGCTTGGAGACTCAATGTGGGAATACTTAATAATAAGTCAATTGTTGAGCAAATCAAACACGAAATTAGTAATTATCTGGAAGAAAATAATAATGGAGAAACAAATCCAGTCATAGTATGGGATGCGTTAAAAGCAGTTATAAGAGGAAAGCTAATAGCAATCACTAGTAATCTTAAAAAAGAGCGAGAAAAAAAATATAAGGAACTTCTTATAGAATTAAAACAACTAGAACAAAAGCATAAAGAAAAAAATGAACACAAAACACAAGATCAAATGAAAGAGGTTCGACAGAAAATTGATAAACTGCTTCAGTATGAAACTGAGAAAAAAACAAGATACCTAAGACAAAATTATTATGATGCAGGTCCTAAAGCTTCAAAGTTGTTAGCCAGACGTCTACGAAAACAACAGGCTGAATTAAAAATAAATAAACTACGTGATCCAAAATCAAATCAAATTAAATGTGAACCAAAAGAAATTGAAGATATTTTTAAAGAATACTATAAGGACCTTTACACTGAACACTCTACCTTAAATCAAAACAACATAAAAACATTTCTTGATTCTCTGGATCTACCCTCAATAGGAGAAAAACAGAATAAACTTTTTACAGCACAGATGTCTACAGAGGAAATTCTTAAAACAATAGGACAATTGAAAACAAATAAAACACCAGGAAGCGATGGATTTCCATCCGAATGGTACAAAAAATTTTCAAAAGAGCTATTGCCATTAATGCATACAACATTTAACTGGATAATGACTGAGGGCATTATACCTCCCTCCTGGAAAGAAGCAATCATTTCTGTATTGCCTAAGCCTCCAAAAGATAAAGAATACTGTCAAAACTACAGACCTATATCAATCTTAAATGTAGATTATAAAATATATACTTCCATTTTAACAAATAGACTCCAGACATTCATGCCACATTTGATAGACGAGGACCAGACTGGGTTTGTAGGAGGAAGACAGACACATGACAATATTAGAAGAACGCTACATATCATACAAAATATACACCAAAATAATTCACCTGTAGCTTTGATCAGCTTAGATGCTGAAAAAGCATTCGATCGAGTCAATTGGGAATTTCTGTATTTAACACTGGAGAAATTTGGATTTAATCAAAAATCAATACAGTGTATAAAATCAATATATAATGAACCATCTGCCAGAATAAAAGTAAATGGATCACTTTCGGGTAGTTTTAAACTGCAGAGAGGAACGAGACAGGGATGCTGCCTTAGTCCCTCTCTCTTTGCTCTATATATAGAACCATTAGCCCAGATGGTCAGACAAGATAATTCAATTAAAGGAATAGAAGTAAATCAAGGCAAACACACAATAAGTCTCTTTGCTGACGATGTGCTGATCTACTTAAAGGACCCTGTAAATTCTTTTATGGAACTCATGAAAATTCTTAATAAGTTTGGTATGTATTCTGGGTACAAGATAAACCTGACTAAAACTCAAGTTCTTATGTTTAATTGTTCTCCAAACCAAAAGCTTAAAGAATTTAAAATAAAGTGGGAAGCAAATTCAATTAAATATCTGGGTATAAATATAACCAAAAATTTATCAAAACTTTATCAAAGTAATTATGGACCAGTTGACACTGAAATAAGAAAAGATCTAGAAAGATGGTCCACTTACCCATTGGGGATCCAAGATAGGGTAAGAGTGGTCAAAATGAACATACTACCACGTCTTTTGTATTTATTCTTAGCTCTGCCTTTAAATATACCACAATCTCAATTCAATAAATGGGACAAGCTTATATCAAGATTTATATGGGAAAGCAAAAAACCAAGAGTCCGCTACACCACACTACAGCTACCAAAGGATAAAGGAGGAATGGCACTTCCAAACCTAAAAGAATACTTTTATGCAACTCAACTCCGCCCACTATTATATTGGTGTAATGATGAGTATGTAGCCCGATGGAAAGATATTGAAACATCCATACTTAATTACCCAATTCAGGCAAGCATTGGGGAAAGAGAGATACCATCCCAAATTAAAGGAAGGTTTAGATTTATTAACATCTTTTACACTAGATATTTGGTACTCCACTGTTAAAAAGCTAAAATTAGGAAGGGGGCTAGGACTGCTGAAATGGGTTAGTTTGGATGAAAAATTCTACCCTGGAAAGTCTGATCCCACATTTAAAAACTGGGCAAAAAAGGGTATAACTGCCATATGCACAGTTGTTAAAAACGGTAAATTAAGAAGTTTTCAAGAACTTAAAAATACATATAGCCTACAAAACCACGATTTCTTTAAATATTTACAAATGAGAGACTATTATATTAAAAACATTGAAGAAAATGTAGACAAAGTACATCCTGTCATTAAGGTTATAGCACAATCATATAATAACACTGTAAAGAGACCTGTGTCAATACTATACAGTTGCTTAATGGAAACTAAGGATGAATCAACTCTATATGTCAAAGCAAAATGGGAAAGAGAGCTGAGTGTAAAGATCACAGATCAGATGTGGTTGAATATGTGGAAAACAACTCAAATCACAACACAGTCACTTAGTTGGCGAGAATTCATGTGGAAGAATCAAATTCGTTTTTTTACAACACCTGAAATTATAAGTAAACAAAAAAAGGTACCACAACCATGTTGGAGACTATGTGATGACATGGATCCAAACCACACACACGTCTTCTGGAACTGTATTAAAATCCAACCTTTCTGGGGTCGTATACATTCAGTTCTCTGTAAAGTACTGGGCTATAATGTTTCCAGATCGTGTCCTGTGTTATACCTTGGACTTTTGGAAGGATCTGTACATGGAGGTGACCAATACCTGGTCAGGATTCTCATTGCGGCTGCAAAGAAAACCATCACTAAGAACTGGCTAAAAGCCGAGCCACCAAGTCATAAACAGTGGTTGTCGATCATAGACAACATCCTTGTGATGGAGAAGCTTTCCTATAAACTGAAACTGAAAGAAGAACATTTTGATAAAGACTGGGGGAAAGTGGTTGAGATATACAAAAAAAGACTTGAATCAGTAGATAATGATAGAAGAATGGAACTGACTTTCTTGAGGCTGGGGTATTTGTGTCCTTTGTTTATATGTTGTTTTTTATGTCATACTATTCCTTTATTTTACTTCTGTTTTTTGATCTGTTATCCTGTAAAAAATGGAGAAAAATTCAGTTCTAATATACACTTGGGTGCGACTTAGACACATCATCAGTGATGTATCCTGGGTTCATTGGGTGTTTCGGGTCTCACAACATCAGACACCCTTGCCCAGGTGACCCAGCCGGGGTTGATCAGTCCCCGGCTTGTGTCTAAGTAGCTGTTACGGTGCACGGATCTCCCCTCTTGATCCACAGCCATCTGGACGCCTTCTCTGCTGCGTCTGTGATGTTTTTGATGGCTCTCCTGTTTTGCAGTCCCTTCACTCCCAGCATCTTGAGTGCCCTGACGAGAGACTGGCCCATGAATCCTCTGCACCCGACCTCGATGGGGTTGCATCGGGTCGTCCATCCCCTGCTCCGGCACTTGCCTGCCAGCTCCTCGTACTTAGCCCTCTTCCTCTCAAAGGCCTCCTCCATCCGGTCTTCCCAGGGGACAGTCAACTCCAACAGGACCACTTGCCTTGATGTTTCTGACACCAGGACTATGTCTGGCCTGAGTGTGGTCACTGCGATGTTCTCTGGGAATCTGAGCTGTTTCCCTAGGTCGACTTTCAGCTGCCAGTCCCTGAGCTGATGCCAGCAGCCCTCCTGCTTGGCTCTGGCTCTTCTGTGGCTTCTCTCCGGCTCTAACAAAGGCGATGGACTGCCTTGATGGTTGCTGGTGCTTGCTGGTGGAGATCCCTGTGCTGATGACCTCTGCGATAACCCGCAGCACTTGGTCATGGCGCCAGCGGTAGCGCCCTTCTCCTAGTGCCCTTGGGCAGCAGCTCAAGATGTGCTCCAGCGATCCACTTCTCTGGCAGAGAGGGCACAGCAGATTCTCGGCCAAGCCCCAGCGGAAGAGGTTGGACGGGCTTGGGAGGACATCGTACACCGACTCGATCAGAAACTTGATCCGGTGTGGCTCAGATCGCCATAGCTCTGTCCACGTTATCTTCCGGTCAGCTGCCTCCTCCCATCGGGTCCACGCCCCCTGTTGCCGCATCCCTACTGTCCTACTACAGCGGGCTTCCTCCACCCCGGCTCGGATCTCCTGCTGGATCAGCTGACGCCTCTCCTTTCCCTGGGCCTTGATGTAGTGAGGTCTTGGGTTGCTCCCGAAGCCTGCACGGCCGGAAGCCACTGATCCCACCAGCTTCCTGTGTCGCAGGCGGGACTCAGCCTGGTCCACTGCCTCGTGAGCCTTCCACTTCCTGCCAGTTCTTTCTTCTATGCCGGCCGAGGAGACTTTGATGTCACTGGAGTCCCTATACAGCAGCACCTCTCTTGCTCGGGTAACCATAAACTCCTCCGTCACACCACTGAAGGGCAGTTTCAGTTTGTTGTTTCTCCCGTACAAAGCGATGCTGCTGAGACTTCGCGGTAAGCCCAACCACTTCCGCAGGAAACAACTTACCTTCCTCTCGAAGCCCTCAACGGTGGTTATTGGCACATTGTAGACCAGCAGAGGCCAGAGGAGTCGTGGCAAGATGCCATGTTGGTAAATCCAGGCTTTGAACTTACCTTGTAGCCCTGACTTATCCACAGCTGTCAGCCAGGTTCCCAACTCCTCTGATGTTGCTTGGAGTGCTGCAGTGTCCTTCAAGGTGCAGTCAAAGATCTTGCCCAGGCTCTTGACTGGCTTCTCTCCCGCAGATGGAATCTGGGTGCCTCCAAGTGAGAAGCGAAACAAGTCTGTAACCTTCCCCCTCTTCACCACCAGGGACCTGGACTTTGCTGGCTTGAAGGTCATCCGGGCCCAGTTAATGAGATGCTCGAGGCCTTGAAGGATCCATCGACATCCCGGGACTGATGTTGTAGTCACTGTCAGATCATCCATAAATGCTCTGATGGGGGGCTGCCACATACCTGAGTTGGTGAGCGGGCCTCTGCACTCCACCTCTGCTGACTTCACCAGCATATTCATGGCCAAGGCAAACAATATCACGGAAATGGTGCATCCAGTGATAATGCCTTTCTCGAGCCGATGAAATGCAGATGTTACCGTTCCGGAAGTGACTCTCACGCTGAAACAGCTGTAGTAGTCCAGTATGAGGTCCTTGATCTTACCTGGAACGTGGTGTCGGTCAAGCGAAGTTTCCACCAGCTTGTGTGGAATGGACCCGTAGGCATTGGCGAGGTCCAGCCAAAGGACTGCCAGGTCTCCTTTACCTTCCCGTGCCTCCCGGATCAGCTGGGTGACGACTCCTGTATGCTCGATGCACCCTGGGACCTTCGGAACTCCCCCCTTCTGCACAGAGGTGTCGATGTAGCTGTTTCTAAGGAGGAACTCCGTCATGCACCGGGCAATGATACTGAAGAATATCTTGCCCTCGACACTGAGGAGTGAGATGATCCTGAACTGCTCTATGGTGCTTGAGTTCTCCTCCTTTGGAATCCAGACACCCTCTGCATGTCTCCACTGCTGTGCTACCTTCCCCCTTCTCCAGATGACTTTGAGGATCCTCCATAGTCGCTTCAAGAGTCTGGGGCATCTCTTGAAGACAACATACGGCACTCCGCTGGGGCCTGGTGCTGAGCTCGATCTAGCTGCTCTGACAACCTGCTCGACTTCTTTCAAAGTTGGCTCCTTGGTGTCAAATGCCATGGTGGGTTCTGGCGGAGTTATCAAGGTCTTGCATGGCCCAAGATCTTCTTCTCGAGCGCTGTCACTGTAGGTGGCTCTGAGGTACTCGTTGACCTCATCTTCAGTGCACACGAGGTGGCCGTTTCTTTTCTGCCCGAGGATCTTCTTGGTGAAACCAAAAGGGTTCGAGATGAAGGCTGCACGTTTCCTGGCTCTCTCCCTGCCTGTTTTCCTGTGCCACTCGGCATGACGGAGGGTGGTGAGTTTTTCCTCACGATGTTGCGGAGTTCTGACAGCCCAGCCTTTTCCTCCTCCCTTGTCTGCTTAAACTGCCTCCCAAGCAGTCTGAGCTCCTGCTGAAGCTGGCTGATCTTCACCTCCCGTCTGTTTGGCTCCCCTAGACCTCTGGTTGGCTGTTGTTCCTTTATGCCAAACCTTTCAGCACCGATGCTGATGATCATTGCAGAGATCATCTGCAACTTCTGGTCTGCATCTCCCCTTGCGGCCGCTTCAAGGACTTGATCCAGATCACTGTCAAACTGGAGCCATTCGCCTTCCTTGGTGGCACCAGGCCACAAGACCCTGCAATGTTCGGAATGTCTGGTACAGGGAGGGGCTTGTGGAGCATGGAGGGTCTGGGCACTGTGGGTTGACTCCTGGCCGGGCTCCTCCTGCGTCTCACCAGGTACTGGACCTGTGCGTTGCACCACCTGCTTCCCCGTCAAACATTTCTTTCTGGCCTGGTGGATCTTCAGGCCATGCTGGTTCTTGCAGACTTTGCCACATGAACAAACTGCGCTCGTTGTCTTTTTTCCGTTAGCATGGGTCATTGCCTGTTGGTCCGTCCTGTTGGGGTGCTCATCCTCCCCCCCTCTCGGGCACCCCTGGGGGTATAATTCAGAAGAGTTTTCCGTAGCCTGCTTGTGGGTGCTCCCTCACGGGAGCTGCAGTTTGGGTTGCTAGCCCTCTCTGTCAATAAACATATTGTTAAAAAAAAAAAAAAAGTTTAAGTATATTAGCCTATATCCAATAGTAGTTAAAACTTAGTACAAAGTATATAAAATGTTGTACCTGCTGGCATAATGGAGTGTTATTTTACTGTATTATAGCTGGCTTGTTGTATAGCTATTTCTCACATTGGCTGCTTTGAGGTAGTTGCCATAAACATACACTGTGAGTGAACCTGTAGTGTACTGCTTATACTTTACTACAGTTACACTTAAATACTACTATACATATGTACGTTCGGTTTATAGGTTCAAGGTTGCCACACACAAGGTTTGGAAGTACACAATGCTCAAACCACACTTCAACTCATACTTAAAGTACAATACTTCTTTCTTTATAAAACACATTTAAAAACAACAACATTGTGCCAAAGTGCTTTACAATTTAAAAACATGAAAATGCACAATGCACATAAATTATCACATTCTAGTCACGTTCATGTACATTCGGCAACATAAAAATGATCAACTTCAACCAAAACACATTTTTTCTGGACCATTGGGCCAGATCACACAAACATTACCAGTCTTCTCAACAACATTAATGAAATTACTCTCTACCCCAGAGATGAGCATCAGTGTGGATGTAGGACTGGCTGGTACGTTGTAAGACCTGTCATTATGATGGCAGGAGTGTGTGTGTTCCTGCATTTATACATGCTCTGGCAGTTATTTTTATCTGTACTGTTAAACTTGACTTGAAAAGATGATCAGTTTAGATAATGGTCCAAGGTCTCAGTGGGGTGACAGAGTGTTTTCCTGCCTGGTTATTCATATTTATCTAGTCTGGTTCTCTGTTGGACCTCTTGACCCAGGCTTGAAGGGGCCATAATGAAGGCTGTATATTATTTATTTTTCTTTTTGAATGTTATAATAGTAACATAATATAGACTTAGTATTATAATACAGACAGAAATATAATATATGACTATATGTATGTATGTACAATAGTATGTTATTATATAATAGAGGGCTAGAGTATAATATAATATATAATAGAATAGAATATAAGATTATAGAGATGTGAATATGATATATAATTATCCTTGTATAGATGTGTTACGATAGAGATACGGTATTATATAATAATAAATATATATAGTATATACAAATTAATGGTAATTATGTATGAAGGTTTGACGTCTGCATTTGGACATCTTAAAAGGTAAACAATCAGACTTGTGGGCTAGTATTAAGATGATAATTTGCAGTATATGAGTATAAAGTATATAGCATATCTATAGTATATAGTACATATATACTATATACTATAGTATATCGTATATGAGTACTCTACATTCAAGTAAATTGTAAGTAAAGGAGTAGTGTACTATAATTACTATAACAGTATTTACTGCTAGTATAAGAATAGCGCAATTCAAGTGCATTGTAAGTGAACAGGCATCGTATATATTGAGTATATTCATGGTATGCTTCAAGTATGAAAACAGTTTAATTCAAGTATGGTCGTGGTATACATCAAGTATAAGAAAAGTATATTTCAAGTACATTGCAGGTAAAACAGTAGTGCACTTTTAAGTGTACAAAAGTGCAATGTAAATAAAGCAATAGTGTACTTCAAGTACACTGATGAGTATATGACTGGTTTCCTTTAAGTAAAGGAATAGTACCATTCAAGTACAGGTAATAGTATAATGTAAGTATACTCATATAAACTTCATTTATACTTGAAGTAACCTTAAAGTTTACTTGAGTATACTCAAAAGTGGGCCAAATCAGGATACTTATAGTATATAAGTATACTTTGTAAGTATACTAACTAGTACACATGTAAGTACACTACTAGTACATAAATATAAGTATACTTGGTACAGTAAAGTATACTTGATAAAGTATACTCAAACTCCACTTAAGTATACTTGGAAAGGTAAACTTGAAGTTTACTTCTTTTTGGTAAGGGTTGGCATGGACAAACCAAATGCAGACCACTGAAGCAGGCAGACAGGCAGCTAAGTATGATCGTTGGAGGAGAAAGACAAATGTGTTAGCAGAAATAATAGCAGAGCAGGAGCAAATAAAAAATATTCAAGTAATTAATGGGCAAGGTTTGGATTGAGTAATGAGGGTTGAGAAACTGGCAACAAGTGGAATACTAGAAAAGCACTCAGAGAACGCAGACCTCCGCCAAGCAGCTTCAGTCCACCCCTAACACAGTCTCCCAATGAGCATTTGTGTTAAATGCACAAATGCCCATATAACTCCACAAATGCCGAAAATGCTCCCATCTGGCAATGTGAAAGAATCCTTTAAACAATTACTGGATCTGGATGGTGATCTGGATCAGTCCCAAAATGTAATCATTTGGTCCTTATCCCATTTCACATATTTCCTGAAAATTGCATCCAAATCCATCCATAACTTTTCAAGTTATTTTGAACACAAACAAACCAACACCGGCAAAAACATAACCTCTTTGGCAGAGGTAACAAGAATATATACTGCTGGTTGATGACATGATGGGGAGTGTTAAGGGTTAATAAGAAGTGTGTGGAGACCAGGGCCAGGGGGTAAGACCATGCTTACACACATTACACACGCACTGGATGCTTTTCGTTATGCTAACTTTTGTCCTAAAGCTTCCCAAAGCTTGTGTCTCCTCTCAGCAAGTACTTGAGAGACAAATATGACAAAGAGACAGTAGGTACAATGGTGTTTTGCAGTTGAGAGTAATGATTTTTCCCTTTTACAGATTCAGTGTGACAGCTGTTGCAGGTGGCTCCACATACAGTGCTTAAATATGGACACAGCAGGGCTGCAAACAAAAAAGAATGTGCACTGGAAATGCATTTTGTGTGACAGGTAAACTTTGATCTGATTGTGTAGGATTTTATTTACAGTGTTTAGTCGTTGAGGACTTTACCATTATTTTTGCAACATTTTATTAAACATTTGTGTCAAATGTCATGAACACTGTGTCTTTCTTGATGTATAATGAAAATGCTTCATCCATGAGCAGGACATTTGGAGCAATGTGAAAGAAAAGTTTTACAGTCACTAAAATATATAAAAATATGCAATGTCCAGGTATAAAGATGAGACTCTGTTGTTGAATTTCTCCACATTTGTGCAGTAAAAATGTTTGATTTAAAGTATGGTTGTAGTGTTGGATAAGTAGAAGTCAAATATATCACCCATAGCCAGGAATTATTGATCAAAGTGTTTTTACAGTAAGTCAAAAACTAGAAATTGTGCAATTTCCAGGTGTAAATATGAAACTTTGTTGTTGAATTTCTCCACATTTGTACAGTAAAAATGTTTGATTTAAAGTATGGTTGTAGTGTTGGATGAGTAGAAGTCAAATATATCACCCATAGCCAGGAATTATTGATCAAAGTGTTTTTACAGTAAGTCGAAAACAGGAGATTGTGCAATTTCCGGGTGTAAATATGAAACTTTGTTGTTGAATTTCTCTACAATTGTACAGTAAAAATGTTTGATTTAAAGTTTGGTTGTAGTGTTGGATGAGTAGAAGCCAAAAATATCACCCATAGCCAGGAATTATTGATCAAAGTGTTTTTACAGTAAGTCAAAAACTAGAAATTGTGCAATTTCCAGGTGTAAATATGAAACTTTGTTGTTGAATTTCTCCACATTTGTACAGTAAAAATGTTTGATTTAAAGTATGGTTGTAGTGTTGGATGAGTAGAAGTCAAATATATCACCCATAGCCAGGAATTATTGATCAAAGTGTTTTTACAGTAAGTCGAAAACAGGAGATTGTGCAATTTCCGGGTGTAAATATGAAACTTTGTTGTTGAATTTCTCTACAATTGTACAGTAAAAATGTTTGATTTAAAGTATGGTTGTAGTGTTGGATGAGTAGAAGCCAAAAATATCACCCATAGCCAGGAATTATTGATCAAAGTGTTTTTACAGTAAGTCAAAAATAGGAAACTATGCAAATTCCAGGTGTAAATGTGAGACTTTGTTGTTGAATTACTTTAATGTAACTTTTTTTATTTTGAGGCTCGATTTGTAGCTAACTCTTTTGCATCCCTTTATTTTGAAAAGCGGAAGTAAATACACTGTGTCCCCGCATTTACCATAATGCTGTTAATACTTGTGCACTTTAAATTTAAGTGCGGCTCATTTGACCACGGACGTCGATTGTGTGGCTGGCTTGACCGCAGTGCACAACTGACAGCAGCACGATAATGAATTTATGCTAACAGCTAAGCCCATACTTCCTGACCCATTCCAGCGACACTACAGTATACTAATACAATAATACACCTGGACAAGGTTATACCGTAGCCAAGAGTGCAAGACAGCAAAACACAATCAGACGAGAAAAAACACACATCAAATATAAATATGTAGCAAATTAAAAGCAAAAACAAATATATACATACATTAGAAAACATCACAACAAAAAGAAAAAAACAACACAAACAGTAAAACATGACAACAAATCAAAAACACAGCAAGAAAAATCAAACAAAACAAGGAAAAAAAAGCAGTAATTGTTATAATTGTTTTGTCTGGCTTTTTTGATTTGCTGTTGTATTGTGTGATATATGTGTTATGTTTTCATATTTGCTTTGTTTTTTTCATTTGTTGTTGCAGACACAAATGTCAACTGCATGTCCTTTTTGTTTTTTATTGGCTATTTCTTTATTAATCTATGCACTTCTTAAATAGCCTATATTGTGCATTTCCAGATGCCGCAGACTGTTACCTACCCGACACTGCTTGTTCCCTCGAAAGAGGAAAACCGTAAAGATACTGGATTAATGGATTCCTAGCTCTCAGCACTTCCTTACGATGAGCTCTGAAGTGCATAGAAATACACCCCATGTGGAGCATATACTTTCAAAATAAAATAAATGATCCTGGTTTAAAGTTAACTTCCATAGTGCTGAGAAAGTAACTCAAATATCACAAAATCAGACCTCACTCAAACATGAACATTAGGCTTGCAGTTTAGACTGAAAAAATTCAGTATTTTCAAAAAAGAAATAAGATAAATGAGGATAAGAAAAGAAAAAGAAATTCAACTGAGGCATGTTTACGGATTACAATAAAAAACACACACACTTTTATTAGTCCATTCTGCAGATATGAACGGTTAACATACTAACTGTTAATGTCAGCAGAAATGTTCTAACCTTCCGGTACAGATAATCAACTTTTAAAAACCAGTACCAATATTATGTCATCGATATCATGCATCCTCATGAGTCTTGTCTGCTACAAATTTTAAGTCAGGTTTAAAAAAAAAAAATCATTTTTTAAATATTTTAAACATTAGGTCTGCAAATTAAGAATAAAATTCCATTTGCCAGCATAAATATTCTTGTGATAAAATCAAATAAACAGTAAAAAAAAATGGTTCTGTTCTCTGCTCACATCTACCTCGTATAAAATTCACTCTCTGATGCAATTTTTTTCAGTGCAATTTGTATTTACAAAGTTTTATAGTTTTAAAAGAGATAAAGGCTTTTATTTGAAAGTAAGATACCACGAACTGGCTTCTCCTTGGCTTAGCAGAGATGGTGAAGATTTGAACCAAGACATCTTTTTATGTAAAACATCAAAACCCCAGGAGAACAATAAGAGGATTTAATGCACAAAAAACATTAAACAAATGATAAAGGAAATATTCTGAATTATAAGCAAATAGGCAAAAGTTAAAAACAAAGTAGAAAACAGTTTCAACTCCAGTCTTAAGTTTTCATACAATTTAAGGAAGATAATTAACTTGAAAAAATTCACAACATATTTTCATCTCATCAGCGCCTTGTTACATTCACAGAGGGAGAGTTTTTAGATCAAGGCACATTTATGTTTTAAGGTCCATTCTTGTCACTCAGGACACTCAGCTGAAGTCTCTGCTTTGGGTGAGTTGATGTGCTGGAGAAGCTGATCGCAGTACACAGGACTCCGCTGTCGGTCTCTAACCGCCTCCACCTCCTTCTTCAGGAGCTGCGGGTGGACTGAGCTGCCTTTCTTCAGGACCTCTACACACAGAGACATACCACAAGACAGGAATTAGTCATCTGGATGTAACATAAGAAAAGACTAGTGTTACGGCCCTGGCCGTATATTGTTACATATATGCGTGTGTGAGTGTTTGAGAGTGCGTGTGGAGTGAGAGCTCTTCTCCCCAGGAGGATCTTTGAGGCAGTACTCAGGTGGCCGGGCTTGATTGGCTGAGGTGCTGGATCGGCTGAGGGAGAAGCGGCCCTGCTATTGGCCCAAGAAGAACGGCTTCAAATTCAAATAGCCTCAGTCAGAAGATGGAAGTCGGCGTCCCTTCTGACAGCAGCAGCTCCACGTCACTGTCGGCCTCCAAATGTGTTTTTGCCAATTGTGTACTAATTTTAGTTAGTATAGTTCTCGGATATTTTCTTTGTATTTAGACAGCTCGCTCTAGTTTTGGGTAACTCTTTAGTTTGTGTGCCAGCCTTCGCGGCCTTTTGTTTTTGTACCCTTTTTTTTTTTTGGCTTAAGATCTCGGCTTTTTAAGTTTGTTTTTTTTGTACATACCTTTTTGCCTTTGGCTTGTTTTTTTGTTTGTTTGCTGTAAATAAATTGTGAGAAATTTGATCATTGTTTGGGTTAATTGAGATTTGGAGACCGAGAGTGATTTTCTGTTTTCCCTTTTCCCTTCCAAATATGTTAGGCACCTTCCCCCTAGACGGGTGCGTAACACTAGCATAACAGCAGGAATACTTAAAACTTTGTATAAAAAGCAAATAATCTAAGTGTTTTATAGGACGCTTGATGATAAAAGGTATCTAAATTGAACATTTATAAGCATATATTTTAACCTGACACACCATATGGACTGTTCAGTATATTTCACAAGTCCATCTGGGAAAAAGCCCATAGAAAATGTTTGAGGAGGGCAGAACCTTTCAATAGCATATCTGGCAGGAGATTGGATGATTGTTCCATGAATCACATTCATTATGGGCCAATCAGATGATGTAGCAGGTTGGCCACTTCGAAAAACAAACTCTTGTCAAAACATGTCGCAAGGGGAGCGAAAATATCCTTACCAAATAGAAGTTTGTATTGTTGATATTCGTTTTTCATTTCATAAAGAAATGTTGTCCAGATCAGATAAAACTGCTACTGAAGCTGTTAGCATCTATGCTAATCTCTGTACAGCCACTTCCTGCTGTTGTCTGGCTCATAGCTCCCACCTCTTCCTGCTCTAAAGGACGCTGATTGGGCCGTCCCGCTTCGGATCGAGCACAATTATTGGAGATTGGAGATTAGAGCATGGCAAGATAGATCTGTCTGATTACAGACATTGAATCGGGCTGATCGATTTGCCCTGAGGTAGTAACAGAGATGTGATATTGAAGAGAGGACTCAGTGGGAGACGGGAGCGCTGCGAGCGAGCATCTCTGCCTTTGTGAGTATGTGGGGGCATGCGTATTGTCAGACACATCCAATCCGTGTTGCAGCGTAAATAGGCACTGATGTTACAGCCTTGCAGAATTAGAGTGAATGTCTGGAGGTATGAACATTAAATCTCCTGGCTGTTTTTCGTTAGTTCTGGTTTTTAAAGTATAATTCAGCATTTTGGTCAATTTAAAATGTGGTATCAGTCAGGCTTCATGGATGCTGTTGATTTATAAATCTCTCCTTGGACTGGTTCCATCCTATCTATGTTCTCTTCTGCAGAAATCGAGGAGCACCTATGCCTTATGCTCTTGTGCAATTCATCACCTAAATGTGCCCAGAGTCCGAACTGAACTGGGTAAACTGGCTGTTTCTTAACCCTTTGACTTCCAAACCAAGAAATACATTTGCAACAAATTATTTGTTGGTGTGTTCCTACGTCTTTATTTAGCAAAATTTCAGGTTTTGTTTTTCAGATTTTCCAATCAGGAAGCTGATTGGTTGGCTTGCCTGTTAGGGACTTTGTATGAATAGATTTCTTTCATTTCTGCAACATTTTTTTTTCATATAAGAACATCACAGAAACCAAAATTTAGATATTTCGTGGTTGACTCAGCTTTCCGAGGAATCATAGATTTTTTTTAGTCAAATTTATTTCCTTAAACAAAATTATGATTGTTAGGGGATCTGGAAATATGTGTAAAGATTTTTTGTCACTCCGATGTATGCTCCTACTGTGAGATTTCTGAGGAGCTATGCAGCAACAATTCACTTCAGATTTTTCTAGCTTTCGAACAATTATATTCATTTACAGCAGCGGCATCCAGTGGATACATATTGGTGTTACAAACACTACTAGAGAGGTGAATAAGGAAAAAAAGACGCAGATGGACTTTCTGAATTTTAAATACAGTGATATGGCAAAAAGTCAACCACATGGTTACAGTGCCAGTCAACGGGTTAAGCTGCCCCCACAACCTGGAACACTATACATACTGAACTTAATGTCAGAACTGGTTTCATTTAAAGCTGTTCGTTCCATTTTACTCACAAGGCAGCGAGAATCCTATGAGCAATGCCTGTGTTTTTAAATTGTTACTGGTCCCAAAAATGTCGCACTTTCACTGTGAATTTATTGAATCCCTTGCCATATTTAATGTTTTGATTTGCTATTTATTGCCTTAAATGTTTATCATGAATTTGTATTTATTATGACGTGTGCTGCTGACCTCTTGGCCAGGTCACCCTTGTAAATGAGATCCTGATCTCAACAGGATTTACCTGGTCAAATAAAGGTTAAATAAAAAATTAATGTTTTTGCTTATTGTAAATGGCCTGTTGCGGCCCTCCAACAGTACCTCAGCTGCGCACCGGTAGGCCCCAGCTCCCACTTTATGAGACACTGATATAGCAGATTGTAGTTTGAAGTGTGAAGTCATCTAAGCACTCTGCAAAATTACTTTGCCACAGATTGCCACTGGACAGAGCCTGACTCCTTTCCTTCATCTGTTTGCAGTAATTTTGCTAAGCATGCTGGGTTAAGCTGCTGACCAGGCATGAGGATTGGTGCTCTATGAGAAAGATACAAATTTACTATTCACTGTACAGTTTTTTCTTTTAGCCTCATTTCAATGGTCATATTTTAATAATTACAGACTGTCTGAGTGGCATTTTAACTCCTTTTTATATCAGTTATGTCAATTAGTCCCATTTATACTCTGGAAGCTGGGGAAGTTTCTCTAAACTACTTTTTTTTAAAGATGAAAGTATGCAATGAAAAGGACTCAAAAAGATCTTCTGCATATTTTGTCTTGTAAAAAAAGGTGCTTTGTCAAAATTAACCAGGCAGCCAGTACACCAGCAGATGGCACAAAAGGATCACTTCATGTTCAGCAGGAATTTAAGTTCAATGGGTAAAATACTGTTCTGGGTGCAGGCACTACTTCCTTCCACTGGGGGGCGATATTTCTCCTTGAATATATTTCTCTCCATCATTTCCACACCTTCTGCTGATTTTCAGGGATGTATTGAGTTACTTGAAACGCTGTCAATGGAAAATGATTTGAAGACCACAGAAAAAGTGGTGACATGCCATCACTGTGGATAAGTAAGCTCATGTAAACTCATCATCCGATACCTGCCTTTGTTCTTCAAGGAGGTTGAGGGGAATTTTTGCTTTTGTGTATACTGTACTCAGATGGGACGGAGGTGAGGAGGGGGAGTGGGACTTTTAATTAAAGGAGAACAAAGATGACTTGTGAGAAGTGAGTTATCGCCATGCCAAAAGTCTGTGTGATGGAGCAGGTAGCAGCTGAGCTGCCAGAACAGTGGGATTATCTGGGTGGAGGACAGGAAGAAGGAGGGATGAGAGGAGCTGTCTGTCATGCTGTCAGGACATGCTGCAGACATCAAGCCACTTCACAGATATGCTTTTGAAATCCTAGAAGCATAAGAATGGGATCAACTTTGAGAGGAACAAAGAGATGAAGAAGAAGAAAGAGAGAGGAGGGGGAGAAAAGAGCTTCAAACAGCACCATGCATGAGAGTGAAGAATGCTTCCACATTTGTGGTGCAGGCGGTTTAAGGTGCTGTCAGATACAGTCGATCGCTCAGTGAGATGTGAGGTCATCTTGTTTCACAAAGAAACATCAACCTGTCTAGGAATACACTGCACTTCATGGAAATCTCAGTTTAAAGATCTAAGCTACACACAAAGGCTCATATTTGTATCTCTAGACAGCATGGACCAGACATGCCAACATATTCTGTGTGCGGGCTGAGAATGAGCTAAAATACATCCCTGCTGTTAGAAACATGAAGATTTTTGAAGCTATAAGTGTAAGCTTTAGACAAGGAACCATAAATTCAAACATGTGTTTGAAAGCCTAGCAACACTGGTGTTTCTTTCTTTCTGGCAGCTAGGGACACATCAATACTGATAGAGGTAAAAAAGTGATTGGTTTAAACAGAAAGTAACTTAAAAAGTTAATCACAAGTAAAAGCAGAAAGGGTAAATTTCAGGTACAAAATAAGTTTTAAATAGCATTATGAATTTTTTAATGAATTAATCCATCTTTATTATCAATGGACTTTGAAAAGCATAAATGAATTTTGCCTTTGTTCTACATGCCACTGTTGACATGGATTGTATTTGTAATATTATGATCCCTCACAACACGGGGTTGTCCCGCAATTTGCCTGCCAGTCAGTGAATGAGTGGGGGAAGGCAAAATACTAGTGGGGAAGCAGATCAATTTTGGGGCTGTCCACACAAGATGAATTCATGCATAACTGCACAAGTTTTTAATTGCTAAATATTTAGTACACACAGATATGGTGTTTTGGATGCCAAAAAAAGCACACTTTTGGAATCGGGTCCCCGAGTGGAAAAATTGTGAAAAAAAAAACAAACAAAAAAAACGCCAGCCATTCATTTCCACGTGGACACTGAATACATATAATTTTGGAAACAATGACATCATAGCCCCACCTCTCCCTTAAACCACGTGTGTGAACCCTGACAACAACAGAAACAATGGTGAAGTACAGTGTTGTTATGGATTTACAGCAAAACCATCTGCTCCTCTATGACCATCAAGAGCAATAAGAGGACTTGAAGCATTTATAGTTCACATGATGTATGCGCAAGCTCCATGTTTTCTTCTCTGGTTTTAGTGTATGTCTGCAGCGGCATTACAGCGGCACTTACAGGCCTCGCAAATGTACTACAGCATTTTCAGTGTTTTCGTGTGGACTGACACATTTCTTGGAAACGATGTTGGGTTTACAAAGAACATTTTAAAAAGGAAAACTTTTTTGTCTCCATGTGGATAGGGACTTTAGAGTAAAGTCTGGGTGAAAAACCCTGCTGTTTACATTCACACCTACAGCTCACCTGGGTAACTGCAAGATAATTTCTGGGTTTTTCTGCAAGTGTGAATGTGGTCCTGAATTACTATTTTCTGGAGCAATGTGTGCTGGACCTAGTCTGGCAGAGCTCTGGTAAAGCTCCTTTATGTTTAATCTTATATTGGAAATGATCAAAGCTATGATGAACAGTGGCCTACTGATGTGTTTTAATAATTCTTAGATGACATTAAAATTCAGTGGCACAGAGTATTCAAAGAAATAGTTAATGGCACACAGACTTCACTTCCTGTTGTTTTTTTTCATTGTTGTTTTTCTCTATTGGTCCACGTGCTTTAAAAACTGAACTGACCCACCTTTTGGTTAATCTGTTTTTGTTAAGGCTTCATTTGTTTTTACTTCCTGTTCGTCGTTTCTCTGTGGGGTACCTTTAGTTGTGGTTTCAGTCATTTAATGGAAGTGGTATTGGTTGCTTAGTCAGGTACTATGTGCTACAAATAATCAAAAGGTTGCTCCCACTGCTGTGTCAGTGGCCTGTTAATGGATATAACAGGGCAAGCATGTGTTTGCAAATGCTGATGAACAACTGAGTGATAGGGATGGCAAGTGATAAGATTTTATTAATACAAATGCCATTAATGATTCTGCTTATTGATACGATTATTTAACAATTTCTTTATTGATTCCTGTTGGTTTTCTGTGTGGAAAAAAGTCAGCCTACATAGGTTTTCAGTGGCAACAATGTCAAACACATCTTTGATATTCAGTACGACTGCCTCTGCATGTTTTTTGTCCGTCTGTGTGTTGTGCTTACTGCACAACACACAATGTTGTGCAGTAAGCACCATTTTGTGGAAAATAAAGCCACGATTTTGACCAATTCTGTCCCATGTCTGCCATTATTTTTGATTTTGTTGTTATATTTCTGCTGAATGCCACTGATAAGGGCATGACATCCTTGATTTGCAAGGCATGCAGAGCCAAGAGGAAGGACACAATACAGGAAAGTAGAAGCAAAAACACAAGTGACATTGAATCCTTGATGGAGTTGTTCATCAGTTTCCAACCCAAGTGAGTGAATGTGTGAGTGAATGGATGTGACTACTGTGCTTTGAGTAGTCAGACAGACTAAAAAAGAGCTATATAGGCTCAAGTCCATTTACCATTACCATTCAAACACAAAGCGAAAATATGTGTTTCTTTGAAAGATTTAGAGCAGTTTAAGGAGAGAAAGGACAAAGTCCAAATGGCCCCTCCTTTAACTGGAATGTACATGATTTCAGTGATATTTTTGTGCCCTTACAACCCAACCCACAAACTCATTCAACTACTTTGATACAGACATACAGTATGTATGATATCCTGCCTCCTGCATTCAATTTCACAGACACCCAATAACCAGTGGCAACATCAAAATTGCCTTTTGTTCTTGGACAGATTTCAAAAGCGGTCTTGCAGGGGGATAAAATTTAAGGTATGGAAGCTATTGCTACATCTGGTGTGAGCGTGAATGCTTTGTCCTCTTTTTTTATATTTATGTCTTCTCCTCCATGTCTAGTTGTATAGAGATGAGAGATCCCTCAGCGAGGCCTCAGCGCTGGCTTAGGCATCAGCCCTCACCTGCTTCCTGTCAGAAGTAATGACAGCTTACATCTCTGAGAGTGGGAGAGAGTGAAAGACCAGAGGATCCAAGCACATTTCACTCGGACTTTCCACAAATGCATCAATAAAGCACAATTTTGAAGCTGCTTCAGCCTATCATAGACTCGGTGGAAATAAAGAAAGAAAGGTAGACAGACAGATGAGGAGTGGTGAGAAAAAGCAGAATGGACTGAAGGGCAGATGATGGAAAGAAGGTAAGGAGAGGGAGTGCCCATGTGGTTGTCATTAAATGGGTTGGGGTTGTGGGTGATACAAAGACTACAGGTGAAGAGGCAGGGACATTCTGTATCTACCCCTTGGTGATCTGGCAGGCGAGTTTAACAGATTCCGATGCTCACAAGTATGGTACAGCATTACAGACCAAAAACCAACATACCTTTTTAGCTGAATGGTAATGCATAAAATCTCAGTATGTTTAAAAGACAAAAATGGGCTGTTATTGAACCATTTGGTCATTTGGTGCTGAAGTTCAAAAACCTGTACATTTCATTAAATAACCACTAATAAAACTGTACAGGAAAAAACACTTTTCTACATTAATACAGTTTAAATAAAAAATAATAGTTATGTATATCTACTCTGAGTACTTTGAATAAATCATCTTGTGGTCAGTGAGCATAGTTGTTCTCACTGTAAACACTTGTATTACTGAGCATTAAATCTTTTTTAATTCAAATCTGTTCATTCTGCACTAAACTCACAAAAAAATATAGCCTGAAGAAACGTAAAAAGTTATTTCAACACAAAATAAACTCCACATACATTGACAATATTGTCTTACCTCATGTACCTTGTACAAATATATTTTATGTATCTTTAAAGAGCTCATATTTTGCCTCAACTGTGGTTCATTTATTCAATTATGATGACTGCTACAGTATGTTAACATTCGCTAGTGTTCAAACAATCTTATTTTCTCATACCGAGTACCCCTGATCCAGCTGTATTCTCAGTCTGTCTGCGATGCTCTGTTGGAGTTCTTGACACTTTAAGGCCTCTACCTCCACATCGGCACAGTCAGTTTTGATTGCATCTGCAAAGCATTTTTTTGTCACTGCATGACACAGTTTTTCAGCGATTTTTGAGCCGGAATGAAAGTTTTTTTTTTTTTTTTTTCACTTTTTCATTACAGAGCTGGTGTTATAGCACTTGTGAATGTTACTTTTAGCAAAATCAGACGTTAATAAAATAGAAAAAAAAAAGGAGACAGACATATACGAGTGGTCATACCCTCTGCAAGCCAACTGAAGTTTTATTTGTGAATAGCAAGAATCTTTCTGACTGAGATTGGAGAAAGCAGAAGAGAGTACTTTACATAGGCAGCAGATTGACAATCCACTTGAAGCACTGTGTGTGGGAGCAAAGGCTGCAAGTATGTGGACACTCTCTATATGCACTCACATATTTTATGTCAAAAGGTGGAGGGACTGTAATGGCAGTGGGCCAGGAAATTATCTAGTGTTTGCAAGAGGATACTCCTAATGCCTTACATCCCCTTATGCGTGTCTTTGACACAGTAGGCTGTTCTGCAGATGATCCCAACACAGCAAATATTGTACTTGTATTATCTACAGACTGTTAAAGAATTGGACCAAAGTCATATCAAAGGAGCCTTTGAAACAATGTTGATGCCCTCTAGTAGACGCTGCCATACTGCATGTGCTACCATAACCGTATTTTAGCTCCATCTACGCACAGACAGAAAGGCCGTGTTGAGGCAGGACTTAAGGCTGTCTGACCAATAGCAATGCTGCATTTCCAAAACCGAAAATCCTCAATAAATCCTCCATAAAAGAAAAAGTAAGTTGGTCGTGATACTCACCCCTCACAGTGAGAGCACATAGATTTATTAAGTTTTAGACTGAAGACATTTTTAGAACCAGGCTGTAGAGATGTGCATTGAGGCCCTAAAAACTGTCAGTGCCCAGAATTCAGTCAATAAGATGCACTATTTCTGCAGCCAGCCAAAAATGGACACACGGGGTACTACAGCTTTTGGTACTTCCTCATTGGCTTCCATTTACAGAGCCAGAGGCCACTGACTTAACTTGCACAGCAGCTTGACCTGCCAGATTGAAAGTCTGTTATCAGGCAGGTCCAACTTGCCAAGCTCCAACCTACAACGATTGTGAGCAAAATGGCAGGGCCCAAACAGAGTCCTTTGGAGCATAAAGAGTTGGGAGCTAAGAGCAAGACAGCAGGAAGTCGTTGCTTGTGTGGAGTTCAGTAGCAGTTTTATTAGATATGGACCACAATTCTCTATTAAATGAAAGACAAATAACAACACTACAAACTTCTCTATAGTAAAGATATTTTTGCTCCACTTCTGTTTGGTGTTTTTAGCCTTAGTCCATCGATGAATAAATGGTATGAGGGAATAGCAACAATGTACTCTGGTATATGCCACCCCACTTAAGTCTGCTACCTTTTGTCAAACAATATGGTTATGATTATTATTATATAATGATTATTATTCAGGATTTCTTCACCTGTAAAAGATGGACCATTGTACTTTCAACAGAGTAAATTGTAAGACAGAAATATTTTGCCTTTATTCTTTTCTATATCTTCCCTTTTCCTAGATCAAGATAACTCATGTAACCAAACAGTTAAGAGGACATGCTTTTCCATCTGTAAGAGACCTCACCATCAACTAGCTTTCACTATCTTTTCAGTTTCAGGTTCAAGCACCCCACCCACTCACCAAGCACACTGTCCTGCACAGAGTCATCAGGGTCATCAAGGTGCAGGAGGAGCTGCTGGAAGAGGAGCTGCAGATGAGTGGTGTAAAAGTCTTGGTTATAGTCTTTGGTCAGGCTGGACAGCCATAGCCCAAGGGCCTGCAGGGCAACACTACGCACCTCCTCGCTGCTATCATCCAGATGCTTAAGCAGCTCTAGGTGGAGAAGACACAAGAAAAGAGAATGAAACAATGCACAAGCTTTCTAGTTAAAACTCAGGTTTGTGGAAACAAACATTGATATTAAAGAATGTTTCCTTTTCAGCCAGTAAGCAAATGTCAGCTACACAAATTTGGACATGCTGTCATTCATGATTCCAATGAATGTATGAAAGCTTTATTGTGCATTGTGTGGGAAAATGAAGTGCATTTATTCCGGTGCAATGTCTTTTACCAGGGTAGATCTTGTTGAGGGCCTCAGGGTGCAGACTGGTCCCTGCAAGTTTGAGTATGGTGGACAGAGAACGATGAGCGAACAGTCTACTCATCTGAGAGTCTTCATCCAGAGCCGACAACACCAAGGGAAGCAGTTTTTCCTCCAGACACAGCAGCTGCACACATAAATGAAAGGAAAACAAACTTGTTAAAGATGTTACAAGATCTACCCACTTATCAAAAGGATGAAGGTCCATCGTGAAAATCTACATAATGGCTGAAGAACATGAATGTCTGAGAGGATATGACCCAACTAAGGATCTACATGGCTGAATCTGACCGGTCGACTATGGCCAACTGAGAATACATAGTTTTTGTGCTTGTTGACTGATATTGGATCCTTTAATTTAAGAGTTGAACTGCATGAAAAAAATCATTTCTATTCACTTGGAACAACAGTTTCTTATCTGAAAGGACAGAGGGTCCTTAGCTTAATGATCTTCCTCGTAAGTCTAGTGGTCTACAATTTGTAAAAAAGATTCAAAACTTGATGTATTTTCAGGCATTATGAGCTACTGGAAAACTAAAATAATTTGAAGGCCAAATGAGTTGCTGTTACTTCACTGGCTCCTCAAATGGAATAGGTTACCTTAAATAAAGGCACAAATTAAGGAGAATGATTAAAAGTACATTACTTAATTTTCACAATGGCATGAAAAGTTATTGTAAGTCAATATTTCATAGCAAGATAGGCTATAAACCATGATTTATTTGGATAAATTAAGAAAATATCTGTAAAATTAGACATAAACATTCTAATAAAGCTAAATTGGGATTACCCTTGTTATAAAGGTGCCATAAAGGTGTTTAACAGTGAGATCAGCAGTCAAATTAGGAGGCTTGTGATGAATCACTGCATAATTGACAATTTGAGGTGAACATTGGTTCAGGACAACTAACTTACTAAATCCCTACCTGAGATTTGTGCTTTCATTTTTTATGTGTCACTATCATTGACAATGAGAACCATAAAATACAAGTCTGATCAGAGATTTTGACTTCAGGAGAGGATTATACAACAGTTTCCAGATATTCTTCCAATTACTTGAACTAAACTGGACATTGTTTCTTATCTATCCAAGTGAAATATCACCTGAACTATGACAGATTCACATCAGGTCTGGATCATTTTTAACAGACACACAGGCATGAAGCCAGACTGCGGGAGTCCAGTGAAGGGGGGATATTTTCATCACACCCACAGATGAGAAACAGAGGAAATGGATAGACAAGGTGAAGCTGAGGCACAGGCCAAAGGGTGATGGCTAAAGCCTCTGTCATGCCGTCTGTTTGCTATTGAAACCTCATGAGCCGAAGAGAGGAAAAGAGGCAGTAAGAGAAAAGTTTGGCTGAGAGGTGATACGGCATTACATCAGTGACAAACTGGAGCTGCGAGTGCTGCAACTGGAGTAGCTAATTGTTTTCACAGGGAGTTGAGAGAAAACAATGTCCTAAAGATAAAGGGTGGTTTCATTTTTTTTGTAAAAATAGGCTAGGCAATGTATTGAGTTTCCATAACATACAGATTTACACTCACTGGCCACTTTATAAAGTACACCTTGCTCGTCCCAAGTTGCACCCATCTTTGCCCGAACAGATGCCTTAATTGTTTTCTCTGAGATTTTGGTCCATACTGGCATGATAGGATCCCACAGTTACTGCAGATTTGTCTGCTGCACATCCATGATGCAAGTCTGTGGTTTCACCACATCGACATCTTGATCCCTATTGGATCAAGATCTGAAAACACTGTCATGTTCAAAAAACCCATTTGAGTTGATTTGTGATGTGGGGAATTATCCAGCTGGAAGTAGCCATCAGAGGATAGGGACACTGAGGTCATAAAGGGATGGACATGGTTAGCAATGATAGTCAGGTAGGCTGTGGTGTTTAACTGATGCTCAATTGATACTGAGGAGCCCAAACTTTCTACAGCTCAACCAGGACAAGACTGAGGTTTTAATTATTGATCCTAAGGCTCAGGGAGAGAAACTTTTATCAAAACTACAAACCCTGTCTTTATTTCCATCCAATCAGGTGAAGAATCTGGGCGTCATTTTTGACTCTGAGCTTAATTTTATTCCTCATATTAAAAATGTAACAAAAACAGGATTTTATCATTTAAAGAACATAGCCAGAGTCCGCCCCTTTCTCTCCCGGGCTAACACAGAGACGCTAATGCATGCTTTTATCTCCAGTCGTATTGACTATTGTAACGCCCTGCTTTCTGGTCTTCCAAAAAGAAACATCTCAAGTTTACAACTGTTACAGAACTCAGCAGCACGTGTGCTGATGAAGACCAGAAGGCGGGCACATATAACACCGGTTTTAAAATCACTCCATTGGCTCCCTGTGCGTTTTAGGATTGATTATAAGGTCCTTTTAATGGTTTTTAAATGTCTTAGGGGTCTTGGACCTTCTTATCTTTCAGAATTGCTTTTACCATATGAACCCTCACGGACCCTGAGGTCCTCTGGCACTGGCCTTTTAATGGTTCCTAAAGCTACAACACGGATATATGGTGAGGCATCTTTCCAGCAGTATGTCCCCCGTCTGTGGAACAGCCTGCCAGAGGACCTGAGGGCCGCAGAGATGTTCATATTTTTAAAAGCAGGCTCAAGACCCACCTATTTAATTTTGCTTTTAACTAATGTCCTATTTTATCTATATTCTTATTTAATTTTATTTATTTATATATCCTAGCCCTCTTTTTACTTATTTACTTTTTATGATATTTTAGCCATTTGTTAGTATTTTATGTTGTATTTTATTCTATACTTTATTTCATTTTATATTTTATTTAACTTTCCTTATTTATTCCGTTTTATGTTAGATTTGTAGTTTTATGTTTTTATTCCGTATCTCCAGTGTTTCCTCAGTGGGGGGGACTATTTTTAACATGTATAGCACTTTGTGCTGCATTTCTAATGTATGAAAAGTGCTTTATAAATAAAGTTTGATTTGATTTGATTGGATTGTGGGCCAGGACAATATCCCCCACATCATTATCCCACCACCACCAGGTTGAACCAGTCATACAACGTAGGATGAACCCATGTTTTCATCATCTTTGTGGCCCTGCGATTGGCTGGCGAACAGTTCAGGGTGTACCTTGCCTCTCACCCAATGTCAGCTGGGATAGGCTCCATACCCCCAGTGACCATGAAAGGAAAAAGCTGTATAGATAATGGATGGATAAATAAGTACATTTATACCTGTATGACATTTCATCCATATTTCACAGCCCTAAGTAAAAATATACTCACACAACCCTCTGATGCTACATGAAATTGGACATATTGTCTTTCTTATCTCCACTCTAACAAACTCACCATCTACTCTGAAAGGTGTTTGGGTGTGATTAGACAGTAAAAGCTCGGTCACACAACTACACCCCCATACTCATGCTTACATTGTCCCCCAGCTGTTTGCTCTGCCTTGTAGTTTAAGACGTGTGAATAGCAGAGGTGTGTGAGTCGGTCTCAGCTGGTTACACTGGACACGCGAGGTTAAACACAGCCAGATGTGAGTGTGACAGCACACATACTGCAACTGGGCAAATGCTCAGAGAGGCAGGTGCAAGGCCATGTCCTGGGGATGGTTCCTACCCACAACAGGAGTCCTGCACAGTGGAGGCATTGTTCCTCAAGGCCATAGGTATGTGAACCTGCTTGCCCCCATGTACACCTGCTACCTGCTGAGGCCAACTCTTTCAGCCAAGGAGTGAAAGATGGCGGACAATATATTTTCCGAAAAAGGCCAAGTGGGACCGTCAATTTTGATGTGAATGGATGAAACAGAAAATTCAAAGTAAATGTCATCTCCTGATGGATTGAAAGAATGCACTACCACATCTTTCCTTTACAGCTAACTCAATAAAAAGTGGTTTTGCAGACAACAGTTTAGAAGCACGCACTACTGGATAGCTTTTACATCCGGTGTTTACCTCCAATGCTTATGGGTCCATTTGCAGAGGTTAAAACAGATAAGACACTGTGTCAAATGTGTCTTTGTGGAGGCAGATAGATTTATAGTTGGATTTTTGGCCTCTCTGCAGCAGGGAAGTATGAAAATCTTTCAATTTTTTTGCATTATCTGCCAAAGAATTGATATCACGACCCTCCCACATCATTCTCATGTCTAGCTTTCAACTGACATAATTTGTGAGTGGTGGTAGTTCATTGTTGTCATAGCCAAGTCCTAGGCTGCTATCGTCTATCATTAGGCAAGTATATTCCTCGATGTATCTTTTAAGTTTTTGCACTTGAATTCAGAGTTACTAAGATGTCCTTTTCATTTGTATCTCATTTCTTAGTTTCACTCTTTTTGTGATCAATTGTTAGCCACAACGCCATTTTTTTGTTCAGGCAAATATAGCATGAGGGGTAGTTATAATAAACCGCAACCAACATGACGTTATCTTTTAATCCTCTACTAACACAGACAGCGTTAAATTTTGCCACTCAAGAAATTGTATCTATGTACTGAGTAAAATATTGTAAGAACAGTTGCTTATCAGCAAATCATCAGTTGCTTAAGTCTTTTAGATAAGCATACTGATTTTATGGCTGTTTATTTTGAAAGTAGTTGTGGTGTGTTCCACTCAAGCAACAAAGTTGGAAAATCCAAGTTGCAAGCTTAAAATGTATCAGTAAATGCCTCCTGAAGTCAGAACGTACAACTTAAATACTGGGGAGATCTTCAGTAACACAGAGTTTACAAGCTTGCAACATGTATGAAGTCAGATCAGGAGTGACTTCTTTCTAAGCTCCTAGAACCAAGTTCCAACGTAAATAAAAGCACCATAATCCAAGCTCTAACTTTTCAGACCCCATGTTTATAGTTTCCTTCCCTCTTAACCATTGACTGTTAAAAGAACTGGATGTCATCCATTTGAATATTAAAGGGGCCTTTTGAACCCTGTGGATGCATCATAACGGACACTGCCATACTGCACATGTTATCTCAACCAGGCTTTAGCTCAACCCACTCACAGACTTTGAGGCAGTGGGACTCAGGACCATCTGACCAAAAGCAATTTAGCACAAATGTGCAGCCATGTCTATCACATCCCTATTTCCAAAACAAGAAATCTTCAATTAAAAAAACAAAAACCTGCCGTGATATTAAAAAATCCAACGCCTGTACAGTAAGAGCACATAGATCATAGATGTATTATAGTTTTAGTCCAAAGCCATTTTATGAACCAGGCTGTAAATATGTTTATCTAGGCTGTAAAAGCTGTCCTTTTCCTGCACACAATCACAACACCTCCACAGTTCCTGCAGCCAGCCTCAGCTCACAACGGCTGATTATATACAGTTTGACCTCTCTGGTGCTGTCTAGGGTATTCTTTAGTAACACACATCGCTTTCAGACAGATAAACATTTAAGAATGCTAACGCTAGGCCAGCATTTTTTCACAACAAAAGTTTGACACCAACTAGGCTCCAATTTTACAAACTAAATTCTCCTTTCTGCTTGTCTATGTGTGGCACACAGCAAACAAAGTATGTAGTTACTACTGTAATAATAACAATAATAATAATAATAATAATAATAATAATAATAATAATAATAATAATAATAATAATAAAAATAAGAATAAGAATAAGAATAAGAATAAGAATAAGAATAAGAATAAGAACTTTATTAATATAGCAACTGTAAAAACAAATGTTTACAAAGTGCTTTAACAGATGAAGCATAGGCAGATAAAGGTAGAACACTGGGTACAATAAATCAACAATCAAGTCAAACAGAGACCAAAAGATAATGACTGACAGTGGAGTGCTGCCCATGAGGACACAGAGGAAAGATGACATTGACTTCTACAGCAAAATCACTGGCTGACATTCGGCCTCATTAATGGACTGTTTTTTGGTTTTTGTTTTTTTTTACATTATGTGACTGTGACTGATATAATAACTTAGTTATGCAGAAAATAAGTGAGTATGAATGCAGAAAGTTCTGCAAATACAATTTAAAATTAATCATACAGCCCTGCTCTGTAGTGTGTTAAAGTACCTGTCCAGGTGTGATGGCTCCTCCATGCAGCAAAGCCAGCAGACAGCTGAGAGCTGAGGTGCGGACTGCAGCAGCTGTACGGCCTGCTTGCCACACCAGGTTAGGAAGCAGGATGTCACACAGAAACCTCTCTGACTCATCACAGAAACGTCTAGATAGAGAAAGAGAAAAAAGTAGGCCAAAAGATGAGCAAAGAAAAGTTTTTTGACATTCACACTTCTCTGAAATATAAAGCTGCTCATTTTGAGCACCCATGAATGATGATGGTTTTGGGAATGTGCACAGTGTTAATGATAAAGACATTTTCTCACGCAAGTTCTCAGCAAAAAATTGATGAGGGTTGGAGGCACTTGAGGAGAACAGGAGGTGAAGGCTGCAACAACTGACTGTCCTCCTTTTCCTTCTCACTGTTTTCTTTACTGGTTTTGGCCTCTAACATCCTCTCACTCACTTTTGCTTCTCATTTTTTTTTCTCTAAATCAGCCAGCTCTGCTATCTGCTGACAGCTTCAGGCAGATCAGCTGGTGTCAAAGTACAGCAGTCTTCATGTTTTGTAAAGTGAGGTGTGATGATTTAAAACCAGTAGGGGGAGACTAAGGGCTACAAAAACAGCTGAGACCAGCTCATGAGTAATTTCTGTCTCCACATTTCAACAGGTGTTGAAAGCTCGTCATGATCCATGAATGATGCCTGGAGATGGAAAGATGAATTTCCACATTACATGAATGCTTTCCACATGAAAAAAAGAGTGGAACATTATCATTCCAGGTAGCCAGTTGTTTGCTCATGGTGGATTTGATCCAACTTGGCTCTCTGTAATTAACAGTTATGGAAAAATTTATTACGAGCTATCAACTTTTAATTGAAACTCTACATATAAAAATGATCAGTTGATTCATTTTAGTTCTACACCAGTGTCCACGCAAAGTAGAGGTGGGCAAATGCTGTCCACAAATACGACTACACATATTAATGGTTGAGCTGTCTGTGCCTTCATGGACAAAAACAATCATATTTATAAATAACCAAAACAAGACAATTTTAAACCAGAGTTGTGGGTGATGATTAAAACTACAATATGTAGACTTTCTCCACTAAAATGTCTTAATTGCTTTTTAATAAGACTAAACCCAAGTTGCGTATGTATTTTAAGTTGTAAATTTAAATTACCTTAAACATTTTCAACAATTTTAAAGCCAGAGAAATCTGTTTTTACTACAGTAGTTGGGTGTGTATTACAGGTGTGTCATCTTTACTGTTGCTGTGGAAACATCAGATGTAATGTCAAACACGTCTACTTCAGGGAGCAGAAACTGCTACTGAAGCTGCTGTTATAGAGATATATCTCATTCATGTTTTACGTTGGTTACTTGTGATGAACCACAATCATTTTCTGCAACAGGCACTCTGTCCAAGAAGCCCCCTTGTTAGGCCATTAGATTAATGGTCCATCCATGGTTTGATTATATCAGGAGGTGGTGATGGTTGTGGGAAGGGTAATCATGGTTAACCATCATCTTTTGCAATGGTTTTTAAGAGACTTCTGGTGTTAAAATTTACACAATGGGTGCTTAAACCAACACTAGGTAGTTTTTCCACCCTAATATAAATTTCTAGAGTCATTGTGATGGTACATCACCTTACAACAGGTTCAATGACACCTCTGTCATGGTGTGAGGGGGTCTGTATCGCCTTCACTGGCACAATGTAACCTCGAGGTGGATGGTAGGAACACTTCTACACTAAAAAACTAAAACTTTTTACTGCTTTGACTGCTTTACGGCATACGTCATTTCCCCCTCGAGGCGAAAGCTAAATGTTGGGAAAAGGAGAATATAAAGCAATTTTTGAATTTTTAAAACAGATTTAATGAACAGAATTTATTTTAAAGTAAATATGCACTTATTTTTTAAATAGGGACCTCTGGCTCACACTCCTGCATAGAAGGCGGCGGTAATGCTCCTCTGACGTTGGATGCCACCCGCCGTTAAACAAGGAGAAGAAGAAAAAAGCTAAATGTAGAGTTGTTATCATGGCGGAAGCAGCGAAAAACCCGAAGAAAAGAAAAGTTTTATCGGAGGAGACAAAAAAAGAAAGCGGGAGAGTAACAAGCTAAATGCCTGGACAGGGGTAAACATTGGCCCGGCGTTCACTCGCTGGCGTGAGCTGAAAGACAAGGAGGGATGTATGACTGATGCTGATTTGGCCCTGTTATTGTTGGACTTGTAAGTACATGAAGATTTATTCGAAAAGAAACATGATCAGACTGTACCTTATCAGTCCACATGGTTTATTTGTCTCTTGGGACGTTCTGTCGGCTCGCTTCTCCTCCCTCTGTATGTCAACAAATGCATGTTGGTGTACGACAGTGCAGTTACACTCAGCGACTATAGAGGCCCCTAGAGAGCTGAAAGTCGCAATCTTACTCAGTGGGGCTTTAAACACTATTGATCTGAATACTTAAAATCATTTTGTGAGTTTTTATTGTCAAATGAATGACTCAATCAAAATAGCCTTTTTTGAAATGTAAAATGAATCAAATCTCATAAAGATTATTTCTTTGCATAAATTTTTAATTGAATTTTATGTCACATGCTGATTTCGTAAACTGATTTTGAAACTCTGATTCTGTTTCCTTCAAAGAGAATGATGGGGTATCCATCTTAGCTCCTATAGTCACATGTTGATGTGCTTTTGTGCAAGACACTTTTGTGATCCACTGCACTACTAATCAGCAATATTACAAGAACACATGGAAAAATTCCTTCAGTTTTTAGTCAAGGGAACCAGCACGATGCTAACTTCAGAAAATACTTAAAATACTAAAAATACTTAACCTCTGCACCACTCTATAATACAAGGTTTTCAAGCAATATTAGACTGCATTCAGGTCCCTTTTTGTTGCATTCACAAATGAAAAAGAATTCAAGTGCGGAAAAAACTCTTAAAAAGGTAAAATACATTTCATATAAGAGGAAGATTTCACTTGAATTAAATCAAGGTTAAATACAGACATCATTTTCTGTTCATGCATGCATGAAAGCGCAATCATTTATCTATCCTGTAAAAGGCACATGATTTCAGCCTGCCACATCTCACACCTTGCCTTCCACTTAAATCTCACATGCAGCTTTGTAATCACAGCACACAGCTCCACATGAAACAAAGACATTATGTTTGTGTGTCTGTGTGGATGAAAGGTGCTTGTACACAAACTTACTCTCCCTTTCTGCTTGTTCTAAAGCTGAGCTGTCATTATATCATTTTGGTTACAGAACAGAGGGAAGAGGTTTTCTCTATGACTATTATTGTCCTCTTGATGACATATAGTGTGTGTGGGCTACAATTTTATGGGAAAAAAAAGAACAGAAATGATGAATGGAGGTATATGAGGAGGATGATGGGAGATATTATGTTAGACCAAACAGCCCCACATACTGTGCGGTGAGTTAAGCATTTGTTTGAACCCTCTTGAAGGTGTAACATGATTTGAAAGTTCTTTGATTACCGGAGGTACAGCTGAGGAATGAGAGGAGCATCAGTACAGGTGGTTATAATAGGAGCTGGTAAGAGACAGAGGCTTCTTTTGTTGAATGTGCCTATTTATGAATGAAATAATCAGATTAAAGCTCAAATCAAGTTCCAGTTTCTATTTTTTTGGCAGGATACTTTTGGCTTCGGAACACTTATTGTTTATGCAACATATTTCCCTGACACTAGATATTGCTTTGCCTTGTAGTCTTCACACTGCTGGGCTTACTTCAAAGACCCTAATAACATCTCAACACACAAAGATTACTAGTCTATCCTCTCATATTAACTGATGGAGGCACCTAGCAACCCTCATGGACCTTTTGGCTGCAAGGGTGAGGGTTAGTTAAACACTGCAAGGATGTATCTATGGCAACTCCATGGACGAGGTTTGTCTTTCTGACAGAAAGCAGCAGCTGCTGCTGCTGTGATCACAGAGAGCTGGAGAGGGCCTCCTGCTTAATGCATTCCCTCAGATTAGAGCTGTGGCTGAATGCTGCACAGCTGAGGGCCCAGAGGAGACCCAGGAGGGTGTGTGTGTGCGCACAAAGTGGTGAGGAACAGAGAGGAACACCCCACAAACATAAGCTCTCTCTATCCTGCATCATTCATCAGAGAATTATAATTTACAGCTCTGACTGAATCTCTTTAGTGCAATTCAGACAAAATGTCCACCATCTCTCACTGTTAAGTGTTTAACAGTTAGCTAATTTAATTAATTCTCACTGATATCCCCAAGGAGACCTGTTACTCATACAGAACTCCTTCAGGTGACTGTTATTCTTGAGGAAATTTTAACTTAGTCACACCTAAAACACAGGCTAAAATATGATCCTTCAGAAGCTGATGAGGTTGAAATAACCTCATAAAAACCCACTTCTTTGTGTTTGCAGGTGCATCATTCTAACTAAAGCCTCTTGAGACTGTGGTACAGGTCCAAGTGAGGCTAAAATATATGCCTAATATTTTTAGCATCAAAAACTCAGACTGGACAGCTTCCTTCAATTGGCTCAATGTAATAAGTTGCAAGGATGTAGTGGTTGAAACCAGAGATGCACCAGCTGTGTGTTGACTTTTTACCTAAAAATAATGTATATAATTATTATTATTAACGTTCTTTGGTTAAGTTGTTTGATGCTGTAATATAACTTTTTTGAGAAGTTCATATTACAGGACTTTTCAAGGACATCTATTTCAAGAACTTTTTAGGTTATTTAACTTTTCCTCTAATTTTCAATGTATTTCATGAGTTGAAAAATTGATGTGACACAACAGTTAAACAGCTACTTGCATTGCTATATGTCACATTAGTTGTAGATAGGCTGGTGTTAATCAACAATGTCAATATGGTCTAATACCAATGATAAACACTGATGATGTTTCCAAGTTATCTTATATGTTAAGTTGCATTATGCAAGTCAGCATAGATAATGGAGATATGTTCAAAGCCTTTGTGTTTCCCTCTTACCCTTGGGAATCCAGTGTGTTGCCTGCATCCAGCAGCAGCTTAGCCAGCATTGCAAAGATACTCATCCTCATCTCTGTGTCTTTCTCAGGTTGAAGGCAGCAGCAAAGAAGAGGCATCAAGTGACTCACAAACTCCCCAATCACAGCACCTAAAACACAAGTAAAATTTGGATCACTACTATGAAAATCAATAAGAGGAACGCCTGTATGTAGACTTCCCAAAGAGTACATACCAAAGACAGGTATGATGAACAGAATTGCAAAACTGTAACATTGGGGTTTGTGGATGTGTTTACACTCTACATGTACAGAGGCAGCCAAGGTACAGATCTGGCCAGGTGACCTTCCTCTCAAGTCATTTCTAACTCCCTCTCTCTTGTGAGTTTCCAACCCTAAACACTATCCTGACACAGACCATAAAATAAACTTTGGTAAATGATCTAAACTCCTATTCACACTTGTGCAAAAACCTGAGAATTTACTAAGTTAACTGTGGTTAGCTGCAAGTGTTAACACGAAAGGGATTTTCAACTAAAATCCCAACAAATATGCAGAAAAAACGGAAATTTCCTGAATTGGCCCAGTAGAGCTGCATGTAATGCAAAAAGAACACTTTTTAACCAAAATCTTGTCCTGAAAATTCCCTGATTTTCTCCCATTCCCATCCATCCACTGATTTACATGCAAAATAATAGAAATCTCCCTCATGTGAGAGACAAATGTTACTATAAACTTAATGAAATTTTTATAAATGTTTCCATGATATTGTCTATACATTTTCAATGTTACACAAGTTAAAAGGGCTTAAGATACATATTGCAGCACTGGATGTTCCGCCACGTCAGCAAGTGTCGCTACCTGTAGACAAATATGAAATATTATTATTATTTTTAGATATATTATAATATATTATTATTATTCTTTAACCAATTTTGCACATAAGCAACAAAAACCGGGCCTTAGAAAGTCAACTGATTTATGATAGAAGCACGTTTACATTAATTTATTTTTTATATTTTTATTTTTTCTAGTCCGAACCACCTGTCACACAGCACACAAAAAAGATTGGCACAGACTTGAGACATTTCTACTGTTTAGCACTGACCAGAGACCTAAATGAAATAGCAAGACAGTGACACAGACATCAATAAAATGGTCTATCACAGGAAAATGAGAAACTCATAGTCGGAGTATTCCCACTTACACTCATGTCCACACACACACTAATAGTCTGGCAGTGTGTTTACATAGCTATATTTAGTCTTCAGCATGTATGTGTAATAAGTGATAAGTGTTAGTGCCCTGTTTGGACTCAGACATGAGAGGAGACAGAGGAAATCCTGACACTGCCTGAGGGTGGCGGTCAGTGTCAGAGGAGATACAGGGAAACAAAGAAAGAAAGGACTTTTCCTTCCGACTGGAACCTGTGAATCAAAGGGCGTAAGGGGAAACTTCTGGATGTTGACGCATACTTACTAAGTATATAACAAGGTGGTGATTGGAAATTTCACGACTCTACTCACTGATTTTGAAGCAGCTGAAGAACAAAAGATAGTGAAGAGGATATAAGAGAGCAGTACTTTTCCTGTTTACAAAAATGCATGGAAGATGTGCGACAAGACCTGATGAGAAGGCAAAATTACAAACTCAGTTATTTTACTAACTTCTGTCATTACTTCAGTACAGGGCCATTTCTTTGAATCATGCAATATCAAACAAAGCAACCATACACTGCCTGTTCAAAAGCCTGTTATACTGTAGGTCTTTGTTTGGTCCTCTTGTAAAATCAAAGTAAGGCGGGGCAATATTCAAGGACTAGAAGAAGTGGACGAAGCCATGTGATGTTAGATGTTATGCCTTACCAATCACTCAACTTCTAAAACCAGAAATCCTCAATAAAAAAACAGGCCTGAAATAAAAAAAAAAAATTACCCACAATACAGTGAGAGCACATAGATGTATTATATATCGAGACTGATGGCAGTTTTTGAGCCAGCTTGCTTAAGTATTTGTCAATGCAGAGCTGCATTGAATATCAGGAGTGCCATGTGTTTCAACTCAACTTTACTGTCCCCTCAGGGAAATTTGCTTTGCAGTCAGGTAAAAAGACACTAAAACACAGTCACACCAAATCAGTCACAAGAACAAAAAACAAGAAGTACGTATAAATGGAAGCATTTAAACACTGGAGTACATAAACCAAGGAGCACATCAGTGGGCAAACCAAGAATGGAGCCATCTCCAACAAAAACGACCAACAGCGACACAGTGCTAAAATCATTCAAGCTGGATCATTTACACATTCAGTTCAGTTATGGCTCTGAGTATAAAAGAGCTTTTCATCCTGTTTGATTTTGCCTTTGGTAACCTGAATCTCCTGCCCAAGGGTAGGAGATCAAATTCTGCATGGAGAGGATGGTCAGGACACTGTATGATGCCCTGAGCCTTAGATTTTACTCTGTCACAGAAAGTTCCAGACAGATCAGGTCATTTTGGACTGATGATGTTACTGGCAACCTTTACAACACAATTAAGCCTCTTTATCTGATGAAGCGAGGCTCCAGGAAATAAAAACAAAGGTGAGAACAGACTATCATGGAATTATAACAGATTGTCATCTACTTACTACACACTCCAAAGGGGTTACGTATTCTGAGGAACTGCAGCCGCTGTGTGCTTTTTTAAGAAAGAAAATCCACAGCAATCAGCAAAGAACTGAATCAATATGTAAATACGCAGAACCAGTAATGGCTCTGGTATCAGTAAAACCTTATCAATTTCCCTCTCTATTTTTGATGCCACACATTATTTGAATCAATATTTTATGAATACTGTACTCTCAAACACAAAGTGTCTTAGATATTGATAAATTCAGACAGCCTTACTGTATGGAAATTTGCTGATGTTTTGTACAGCACAGACAATGAGCATGATTTTTTCTGATTTATTTTTATTGGTGAAGAATAAAAATGATCTACTATTTGGTGACTTGAGTGTCTATTTCTGTTGTCATAGTATCATAAAGGTTTTAATATGGTTTGATCTGAACTAGAATCACATTAAATTTTAAAGTTCTGATAAAGAAACAATCTTTGATATCATACCAAAAAATATTGAGATATGTATATTGTGTACAGCCAATTGCCAAAAACACATTGAGATGTGATTTCTGGTCTCTGTCACCCAGCCGTAGACCAATGATGACTTCATAGGAAAAAAAAAAAAATGGTGAGGCCAAATGTCATATTCAATACATGAAAATAAATCACATTCACACACATACTAACATACAAAGAGCTTCAAAGTGGCCTTGATCCCGGGGAAGGTCAAGAGCAGACGTCTGTGGGGCCGTTTGATGTGTTGACCTGCATGGGGATCACTGAGTGGCCTAAGAATGGACCGGTCAGTTAGCCGTGGGAGTGTATGTGAGAGTCTGGGTGTGTGTTCATGGATTAGAGGGGTACCCAGCTGCCCAGTCAATTAGAAAAAGAGTGGAGGGAGGAGGGGAGAGATGGAGATGAAAGTGTGGCACATGGGGGTGCTGATGATGGAGGATTATTTGGAATAAAGAGAGGTGTAGTGAAGTCTCAGCACTAAAGACCGGGTCACAGCTTTTTAACCTGCTGAGCCACACACACACAAGGACACAGACTGACCCCTCTAGACGAGTTTCAGACACAGCGGCTGACTGACAAACCGAGGGAGAGAAAGGGATTTACGCAAGTCAGTAAGCCAACTAGTGCTAATGACAGCCTTGTCCTTTTCTGAGTGGCTGTGCTTGACAATGGCCCTCTCTGCTTAGGAAAGAGGAAATAAAACAAGAAGGGTTAAAAAAGCAAGACTCTTCAAGGAAAAAATATCACAAAGCCTAAATTCAAGTTGCTATTACAACATTGGTGTGTAATTTTTATCATTTTATTTGTGATATTTTATTCAGTGAGTATTTTTCTTCCCTTTAATCAACACTTATTGTACATTTTTTTTGGTGTGTGTGTGTGTGTGGGGGGGATATTCCATCAACAACCATTTTTGGGCATTTATTTTTTCTATTGCAAATTTTACAGACACAGCTGGGGTTTTAGGGAGAAAAGAAGTTTTTTATGTAATGGCATGCCAGCTTTTGAAGTTGGTTAAAAAAACATGTTTGTTTCACCAAAGATTTCAGTGTTGCCGTTAAATGGACTCACAACAATGTTTGGGTGTGCTTTAAAGTGTTTTAAAGCCGTTTTGAGCAGACAAGAATCTTTTCCTACAGGAGAAACCACTGTTTGAGTCAACAGCAGAGTTGGCTGTAGACCCAAACATAGAGGTTGACTGTTCCACATATTTCACTAGTCTATCTGGGAAAGAGTCTATGGAAAGTGTTTGGGAACGGCAGGACCTTTCAAAAGCATATCTGGCAATCACATTCGTTACAGGTCAATCAGATAATGTAGCAGGCAGGCACTACTGCAGCAGAGTAAAGGAAAAAAAACAAGCCACTTCGTTAAACAAACTCAAGGCAAAAGATGTTGGAAGTGGAGTGAAAATATCCTGCGATAGAGAAGTGTATAGTGTTATTTGTTTTTCTTTAAATAAAAAAACAGCCAAAATCTAATAAAGCTGCTACTGAAGCTGTTATCATCTATGCTAATCTCTGTCACTTCCTGCTGTTGTCTCGCTTGTAGGTCCCACCTCTTCCTGCTCCACAGGACTCTGATTGGGCCATCCCGCTTTGGGCCACTCACAGTTGTTGTAGATTGGAGCTTAGCAAGATGGATTTGCCTGACTACAGACATTGAATCAGGCAGATCCATCTGTACGGCAAGGTTAGCATTTGCTTTAAATCAGTGTTTCTCACACAGTAGGGCACTGCCCTCATGGTAGTGTGGCTTGACTAAAGGGGGGCTCTAGTTGTCGGAGTTGGAGTATGGCCAAATTGTCCCCCAGCCCCCTTAAATTCTGACTGCCTACCCCAGCTGCCAATCCAGATCCTAAACATTTATTGCCTGTTTTCCTCTACAGAGGTGAGATTTATGTTAAAATCAAAGTAGGACTTGCTTGTATTTGAATGAGGCACATTTCCTTTTGCTAGAAATTTAAAATACACCATTGGACATAAATTTGACTTTTAATCTTTTAAGAAATAAACCAAGGGGTTTTAAGTCTCATTACTCTGGTATGTTATTCTTAAAAATAGGGTTATAATACAATTAATAATATATGTTAGTATTTGAAGTAGACAGCATAAATATAAATTTAAAAGGCAACAAATACCATTGATTTCTTTGTGCACAAATCTGTACTTCATGGATGATAAGTGTTCACCTGCCTGACTGTACACTGATTAATCTTAATTTAGCCTTTCTCAGGACTTTTGTTGGGTGGGCAGGGGGAGAGGGAGGGGGAGGGGGCATGAAAATGTGCGGACCCTGGTTGGTGACGCCCAGCAGAAAAAAAGGGAACTACTAATTTGAATTAATGCAGATGCTGAAGCATTTTTTTATGCACCGAGAGTTTGATAAAATTAAGTCACACCATGGGATCCATGGGACTCGACAGGCATATACGTATATACGTTAGGGCATCAGTGGCTTAGTCTGGTGGTATGCTCTACTAACAATTAGAAGGTTGCAGGTTCGAGTCCAGCTCTGGCTGTCATATGTCCATGTGTCCACCATGGGCAGGATACATAACCCCAAGTTGCCCCCACTGCTTCAGTGGCATGTTGTTAGTCGAATGCTGATGGACAACTTAGACAGAAACTCAGAGCTATCCGTGAGTGAATGTGGCAGCGAATGGGTGAGTGGGATGACCTGATCAGCATGTGAAAGTGCTAAAAAAAGTCCATTTACCATACTGAAGAGCTCAAACATTGCAACGATTTAGATTTTCAGATGAGGAAAAATCTCCAGCCCTACCATTACCACAGATTTACTCTGCTTTCTCATATTTCTACTGTCTTCTACCTGCCCACCATGTTTAGGTAATGCATGACATCTTGCTTCAACTTTAGCCCAAAATGCATGAAAGCTAGTTCTATGCAAAAAACAACAGCAAAAAAAACCTCCACAATTCACAAGCTTATTAAATTGTTGAGGCCATACTGAATGGTTCAATAAAGCATTGGTAATGCAGAAATCTGAAGTGTTGACATTGTGCAGCTGTAAATTAATAAAAGTCCAATGGGACATCAGTTGGGTTTGACTTCAATCTTACTTTGTCTTTGTTTAATCCTTCTAGAGATGAAATACTGAAGTGTGTTTTGTGAATTTCTTTGCAGCTAAAATTACAAAAAAAAATCTTTACCAAGCAGGGGAAATAATTGATTCTAAAACCACCCCATGAAGTAGCAGGTGATAAAAAATGACATGGATAATAAATTCTCATAAGCTTTCAGGGATGAAATGGACCCAAAGCTATATGTTCAGTCTGATGACAGATGCAGTGGTTTTCTCATCAGTAACAGCTCCTCTGACAGGGCAATACATCAAATCCTGGAACTGTATTTCTATGACCATTATTGTGTCTCTGTACAAGCAAACCTCAGCACCTGCTGTATAATTTGGCGATGTCTTAAAACTATTCAGGCTTCACTTCTCACCTGATTGTGTGACTATTACATGCAGTTGGAGTCTCTGAGGGGAGTAACTTGTCCAACTGTTGACTGAGGCAGACAGCCAGTCCAGCAGCTGGCTCATATGTTGTCTATAGAGCTCCATCACTGAGTGCAGGCCCTGCACCTTATACAACAAGTGTATGCTCTCCATGGCCTGAAGAAGGGAAAGAGAGAGGGAAAATTAAGTCAATACATATTTTTTATCTTGTGATCTTAACATGATAAAAGGCAAAGGGAAAAAGAGGAGTATGTGCGGGGAAAAGGGTTAAAAGAGTTCATATAAAAAGTGATAACATGCTAAGAATGTTGTATTTACTGATCCTGTTGTCCTTCTGATCAGCAGATACACTTAAGTCCAGGTCAAGTCTATTTGGTGCTTGTGGAAAAAAATGTGATCTCAGTTTCATCACTCTAGCATTATGAAATGTGTGATTTAGGTGCAAAAGCAACTCAAGTTATCTTCACTGTGATCCAGCATTGTTTTTGCCTGTTTCCTAATCCAAAAGATAAAAGCCAGCAAAAGCCTTCTTTGGATTTATTGACTCTGTGAAACCAAACAAGAAATTAAATGCATCTGCAATCATATACAGTAGCATACTTACTGTTTATATGTTTGGAGGTGAGAGAGAACCTCACTGGTTCAAACAAAAAGATGTTCTAAAACTGTTTGGTAGCTAAAATCAGGGTCTAAAATAAACACCCCTCGTGTCAAATGCAGCTTAAATTTCCATTGCCAACTAATTGAGAGTTGCTCATGAGCATTTACACCAAAACAACATGTTCTGGGCAGGACTTAGACAGAGGGGTTTAAATGTAGTTATGCCACAATCCATGTTGAAAATGACTAAAATATTACACTTTTTAATGCTTCCAGATTGTTTAATATATGTGGTCTAACTCTGTTTGAAAAATAAAGATGTGCTGATATCACTAGCATCAGACATCCGTGATACTTTTGTGATTTTAACAAGTGTAGAGATTTCAAGTTACCTTCATACACCTTATTTTATCTTTATCTGAATTATTTCACTGTGCCAAAGTTTAATAAACAATTACAATGATTAACTCTTAAATAGAAGTTGGTCAAATCACTGGGTATTCTCAGTTTTTTTAATTGAAAGGGAATAACAAGAAAGTTTGTCTAACCTAGAAATAGTGACCATTGTGTGTTGGGCTTGACAAAGGGTCAATTAAATCTGTTTTTTTCTGATTTCAGTAGGTCTTCACATACATGAGGAGCAACAAAACACCACGTGAAACCATGGGAAGAACAACAAAGCAGACATGATGAGGTCTTAACACATAAAACCACTTAGGAACAAAAACCCTGACAGACACACAGGATGTCACAAAGGCACAGGAACCGACAAAAAACCCTGCACACAGACACACACATGCACACAGACACAAAGCAATAAAGCAATAAAGCTGAGCTGGAAGGAAAGGGCAAGAATGAGAGATAGGAGAGTAAATAATTAGCTGACTCTTAAGGGCAGGGAAACTGACCTTAAGGGCACTTCATAGTTCCCTTCATAGTCCCTAAGGGACACACAGGGACATAGACAGTGTCTGAGTCACATATCGGCCCCTTCAGAACAGAGCTAGACAACCATGAGCTGTCCAGTGATGGGAAAGCCTTGCCCCTTTTCTGGGAATCAAGTTTTGCTTTTCCTCTTGGTCTAGGACTGCCCAAGGCAATTCTCAGCCCTCCTTTTATGTTCTTTCATTCAGTCCTTCTCATCTCTTCTCCAGCTCTGCTCCCAGTCTGGACTCTTATGGACTGATGCAGACACGCACAAACAAACACACAAACACTGGTGGCCCATGTGGTGTCTGGCAAGCTTCAGTGCCAATGCCTTCCCGCTCCTCTCCCTGTCATTACCCTCCTACGGCGACAAGCAGCGAGGCGACACCCTTGCTTAGCACAGTGATGGCTCAACTTGTCGCCGTTTCTGTTGCATTGTGAGGCTGACCACAACATGAGCGTTTTTGATTGTAGTGGCCCGGAGGAGGCGTCATGGAGCCACAAATAGGTGCTGAGGTGATGACACACACCAGTTGGGCAACACCACTCATCCTGCTAAATGTTTTTGTTTTACATTTCTGTCTGTCTTCTCCCCACCTTTCTCCCGCCTCTTTTCACCTGGGTCTGAATTTTAAGTTCCACTCCAAAGGTGCAATTTCAGCTCCCCCTGGCTAAGTGGGTAATTACACTGCTGGCCATGCCCACTTTGAACTGCTCACATTCCTCACATTGCTCTCTTGCTTCATAAAACATGCTCACCATAATGATAAAAAAGTTGAGGAAAACTGAAAACTTAAAGTGAAAAAAAACAAAACAAAACAAAACTAAAACAGGGTTAGGGTTAGTGCTATGAACTGAATTTATCACATTGAAGAAGTGGGGAACAATGATATTTATTTTTGTTAGGGAGCATTCAAATTATGATTGAAAAACAATTAATATCCATACATATTGTTATCATGACCACATAATTAGAAGTCCTACATTTTTGTTTTTCTTACCTTTTTTTTGTATTTTGTCTTATTACATCGGTTGCAATGTTGTTTTGTTTTTACTTGAAATATGTGAAAGTATATACTTCATAGTATATATAGTATATACATAGCACAATTCATACAAATTCCACTGCAGTCCAAAGTGCTTTAAAGGGAGGCAGAAAAGTGATTGCCAATGTGTCATGTTGTCAGTGACTCCACAGTCATTCTACAATCAATGCTCTGCACTTGGTTTGCTATCCCAAGCCAATGGACTTTAACAGCTGACAAAACAATGGTAGATGTCACACTGACTGGTCAATTCTCTGTGGGGTACAAGCTGTTTCAGGCAGCTACTGGGGCCTAAAAAGGGGAGAGGGAGTCCTAATATCGCAACATTTTGTCTTGTGCATAGAAGTGCTCAATCACACAGAGAAAACTCTATCTAATCTAAACACACTAAAGTGATACAAACTCAAAGAGGCATAATATGGGCTCTTTAAGTCTAGTCAACACTATTATTTGTGTTTTTAATCGCTGTACAGGCAGCTGCTAATGACTGACTTTTCAGTCTAATTGGATCAAACCAAAACAATAAGTTTTACAGAAATTTTCTTGTCATACTTTTTTTGGTTAATTTCATTTTGCTGTGGAGATAATCTATTGAAGTTGTGTTTTTTTTCATAAAACCTGAAGGTAAAAAGAGAGTGCGTGTGTGTTTGTGTGTTATTCCTTAAACAGGACCAGTAATGCCAAAACAGAATATTCCCATGTAATAAGTGATAGAAATAATGATCTCTTACCGCCTATTTCAAGCTGTAAGCCTAAGCAAAAAAGGTCCTGACCAGCTTGTGAGTGTAATATAAGTTATCATGGTGATCTAGGTGGGCAAAAAGAGAGCCAGCTTTGTTGCATGATAAACTCTGGCTTTTGACTCAACAGACATGGCTTACCCACTTATCTGAATTTGTGGTATGACCACATAAACATAAAGTGTGGTGAGAGCTGCAGAAAGCATGTTTTTGAATCTTCATACTGTTAATTTGTACTGACCCACCTTTTCACTGACATGTGGCTCGGTGGAGAGGCTCTGGACTGTGACCAGCACCTGCAAGAGCTGCAGGCTGACGGAGCCACAGTCTGACTCACACTGACGCAGCAGCACATCCACAGAGGCCAACAGTTGCTCCAAGTACATCACCTGAGGACAGAGTGAAAAACATTAAAAGATATCTGGTTTATAGCAGACGTGTATTCTGGAAGAGTCAAGGTTCAAACAGCTAAGACTTCATCAGTTTTAATTTTTAATTCCATTTTGTTTTGACATTCCTTTTTTGATGTCACATTACTTTTTATCAGTTTTTAATCAGGATGCTTGACATTATCTGTTCCTGCAGATAATTCCTCCAAAAGCTTATATTGTTATATGCAGGAATGAACATCTCTGTCAATATTTACCACCTGAGCGAGAATTTTTGCATTTTACTTTGAATTTTAAATTATAACCTTCCAAAAAGACTGACTTTATGTCAACAGATTAGTAAATCAGTGTTTGTCACTCTGAAAAAGGCGGATGTAGGAAGATTGTTCTGTTGTTGTTACGAAATATACTTGCATATAATATACAGTAGGTAAGGTCTAAAAAAAAAATCACTTTCAATTATTTCTTTATATCAGTATTGATATTGGTATCAGCCAAAATAAGTTTAAAATACTGGCACATCTAATACTGGCAAAAATCTAATATCTTGCACACCCAATTTTTGATACAAGTTTTAAGTAGTGATGCACAAGTAAAGCAAATCAAGCTTCATACCAAGACTGCGGATATTTTTATATTTAATTACTTTGTTTGACGTAGCAGTAAGTTTTGTAAACACAAAAAAAGGTCATTTAAGTTTTTACCATTACATTCATTTGGAGTGGTGGTAAACCACTTCAACATATCCCCTGCCACAATGAAATAAAGGCATACAATACTATATATGTGTGATTTATGCAGTTTATTTGCAGTGAGGATCTAAAATACGCACTCTCCACTTCCAAAGTGAAGGTAAAAGTCCATTTTGCAAGGCTGTCTTTCAATAATACTGATATTTAAAATGGACAACAAAACTAGGTTTTGCAATGACTGTGTGTTGAATTTGACTGTCAGTAATGTTTGGTAAGCTGCCACTAGAACAGATAAACTTGGGGAAAATGATGCAGTTGTTCTTTTCTTCTTCTTCTCTGCACAGCTCATTTTTTAAATTCTAGTTTTAGTTAATGAGGGACCCTGGGGAAAATTTGTGGTCACTATGCTTGCTCTAACTAGTAAGGACAGCCACTCTTCTCAACTCAAGTTGAACTGCAAGACCAGTGATTTTTATTATGTGATCCTCAACTTGGAATAATGAAGAGTGAGAATTTTCATCTACAGAAAAGATTGTGTGTGTTTGTCCATGTGTGAGAATGTAATCACTCGTCGGCCAGTGTTGTGGTGAGCTCATGTTTGGACAAAGACCTGTGGCCCTGGCTAATTTCTGTGCCATCACTGGGATCATGGCCCCTTTTCCTGTGTTTTTGTAGCCTGTCATTAGGGTGGGATTGAGGGGGAGGACAAGGGGAAAATGGAAGGTGTAACACTGTGAGTGAGAAGAAGAAAAAAGAGAGTGGGTTTTTGGAAGGGTTGAGTGCTGGTGAAGTACCCTCCCAAGTGTTTGACTTGATCTTGATGAGAAGAAATACTTCTAGCAACATCCTTGTGTTCTTCACAGCTTTGAAAGAAAAGGTATGGTCACACTGAGTGGGACTTGCAAGTATTAGCGCTCCATCACTAGAGGGCGCAACATCTTTCTCCATATGTGAGAAACATGGTTGAGCACAGCTTGGAATTAATCTGAAAAGAAAACAAGTGCTAAGCTAAGTAAAGATGCAGAAATTATTAAAAAGCCAAGGCTTGTCAGAGGAAGGAAAAGGAGCAAGAGGATTTCCAGTCTGGCAATGTTTGCAAAAGAGGGTTAAACATGGTGGGAAAAAGACGTGTGCATTTAAGAGCCTGTTAGTTAAGTGCATGAGGATATTTTTGATATAATTTGAGGTTCCGTTTTTTTTTTTTTTTGCTTCAAACAAGCATTGGTTTCCATCATTGACAAGACCCCACAGTTCACCTACAACAACCTGTGCCCTTGTTAAAATGTGCTCCAACTAGGGTTGCACAATGACACAAAATTTTATCATTTCACAGTTGGAGCTTTTGCAATAAACACATCATAAGGTACTTGATCATAAATTCATGTCCATGCTGGCTCTTAGCTACTATGTAATACATGAAATGAATTATGTGGGTAAAACATTTGGATGTACTACAACAAGTTGTACGTAACTCAAAGATTCCTTTTGTGCATAATAATCTTTTTTTTTGTTTTTTTCTTTTACAAAAATAAAATAAAATCCATCCTCTCCCTGTGTTGTTTGCTCCAGCTTTAGGGAAATGTGTGTTTATTTTTTCCCAAAAAGTGTCAATACCTCCACCAAAGACGCTATGTTTTTGGTAGCATTTGTCCATTTGTTGATTTGTTAGTTTCTTGATTTGTTTGTCTGTGAGCAAATTAACTCAAAAAGTTCTCAACTGAAATGAAAGTTTTAGGAGATGTTGGTCATGGCATATGGAGGATATGATTAGATTTTGGTCGTGATCTGAAAATAGATGTAGATCTACGAACCTTTTCAAGGATTTGTTAACATTGCACAATAAAAAAGCTTTCCACATAATCACTTGCCTAAATTTTGGAAATGCTGTAGCAGAGGTTTATGCTCCACAGGCAGTTCTAGTCAGGGGATGTGCAACCTCCCCCTGATACAAGATGTTTCCTGAGCCAGGTATCTGTTCAGCCCATAGGTGGCTCAAGTTGAAGTAATATGTCCAAGCATGTCTATGCAGCTACAGCAAACGCAAGAGCACAGTGCTTCTTGAGAGGGGCGTGGACAGACATAGCTCATGAGGATTCGGATAATACAGCCTGTTCTGAGCAGGGCTGAAACAAGGGGTTTTATAAGCGTGCTAAAATACAATATCTAGGTAGATTATTACCCAAGGTACTTTGAAAAGAATATGAGTTGTCGCCATCAGAGACCACAGTTAACTTGTTAAAAAGGAGTATAATAGGGAAGCTTTGAGTTTAAGACAATATGCATCTTTTAATAATTTTTAATTTGTCACTCTTCATAAGTGTACGTTCAGTTTTTAACAGCCAAAGTCTAACTCTCTCAGCTCTTTCAAGTACTTTACAGCTGTTATACAGTGTGATTTTTATACTCACTGTGATTATCTCACTTCCTCTTTTTATTAAAACATCAAGTTCTAATAAAATAACCAGAAGAATGTTTTTTAAAATCAGGCTCAAGAGGTATATAGATAAACAAAAAGTTCTGTGGTCTGGTATGTATTGCCTGTATTGAGACTTTTCATCTGATAACCAGGTTAAGTCCACTAAAAGAATTTCTCAAGATGGCTGTTAATACAATTAGAATTTCAATTTCTTTCAAGGTTATCAACGAAAATCTAAGAACTTTAAAACCTTCAAACATTAAATTCACTTTTAGGGATTTCAAGCACCTGAACGAACCATGTTAATGTTTTTCCAAATATTAAAAGTTTGCATTTCCCTTTACATTTTTTCCCAAAAAAGTGCACCTCAAAATAAGGCTGAAAGTTTAAATCAATTAAACATTGATGACAAAAATACAAAAACACAGCATGTTTTTGGAGTAAATTTCTTGATTCTTTATCAAACTGCAGTATACTGTTAGTTGCAGATGGGGAAAGGAATTAAGATGTCACTCTTTTCCCAAACTTCCTCAGCCCTTTCTTTTACACTCATTGATAGGGAAAATCCTGACTTTGAGCCGAGCCCTTTACTAGCCTATAAAGCCAGCAGGAGGCACAGAGAAGTGGAAATAACGTGACAAACAGTGGCGGACTCAGACACACACATTGGTGTTCACATACACAGACGCACATATTAGACATTCTGAGAAAACAACCATTAGGGCTAGCCAAGAAAAAGAAAGAGGGAGAGCGGAAAAAGTGTTGCAGTGTAATCACTATGTGGACACCTGGAAGCAGGCAAGATACACCTGGTTTCATTGGCCTGGGCACGCTTCAGGGCCCTCGTTACACAGTGTGTGTGCATTTGTCCACTACTGGATACATCAATTACACACACTCACACAAATAAGACTCCTCTTTAAAGGAGCCATACCAGGCGATGAATTCCTATCAAGCAGGGAACCCACCACCCCCACAGCTACTGATGTTGCTAAGGCAACAGAAAACAAACAGAAGCAGTGCACGGGATGCCGACCTGTTGCAGTCAGGTGAAGTTTGCTATCATGCCTTTCTCTTCCTCTCTTCATCTGTCATTCAGCAGTGTGCTGCTGTCATTCATGACAATGGGCAGGCATGTAGGAGACATGCTGATGTATGGCAATATGTTTGTGTACTCAGCAGAAAATTTGTGGTTGTGACATGAGGCCTAAAGCTTTTCCATGCACAGACAAGATGAAAAGGCACAGCGCTTTCTTTTCTGCCAGGGCTCTATTTCAAATAGACAGAATGTGCACAGTTAAGCCCGGTCATAAATATGCATGCACATTTACTCCTTTTTATGTTTTCTTCCTTTCTCTTCCTTTACCAGTTCACTCCAGATCTACAGGTGTTCTGATGACTTGCTCACTGAAGTAAATAACAACCACAGCCAAACTAGTAGTGGGTGATAAGAACAAAAAAAAAAAAGATTTTGATGTTTTTATTCTGAATGGCATTACATTATATTTAATTACTCTGCCTGTGTAGAAAAAAAGTTAGAGTCAACTCTATTTCAAATCCTGATAAGCAAAACGCCATGAGCCACTTGATCAGCAAATTGTCAACACGCACCAAAAAAGCGAGATACAACTGCTTTTTAGGAAGAAAGAGGCTTGATTCTGAATTTTCTAAACTCAACCAAAAAAAATGACAACTTCACTTTTTATTGAGTTTGTCATAACTCTCTGTACTTTTCATACAATGCAGCCATTTCACACCTGCAACCCTTCCATGGAAAATGTTTGTGTAACCCACCTGGAAAAATGACTGACTTGTTCACACTTGGCTCTCACAGCTGGATATCTTCATGCTGCTGGCCTCAAAAAAATACTTTGGGGCCATAAGGGAAATTCGGCACATCGAAGATCCACACATGTAGATCACCCAGGCAAATTTAGAAATTTTTCAGTTTTGTGAATTTTGTATTGGGTTTAATCTCAGACTGGTAAATCTTCATTATTCTAATGGATGGTGGTATCACAAGCACAATAACATACTGATTTTCATTCTTATCTTAAACCAACACAAAGACAGAGAGAGAAAGAGAGAGAGAGAGAGAGAGAGAGAGAGAGAGAGAGAGAGAGAGAGAGAGAGAGAGAGAGAGAGAGAACTGTTTAAACTGCACAAATTTGTTGCCAACATTTGGAAAACTGTGAAATTGGAAAAGAGCAAGTGTTGGCCACATTTTTTAAATATTTTCAAAAACTATGAATTACTCTAATTTGGGTGTCTAGAATATTTATATATGTTGCAGAGCAACCAAACATATGCCAAATTTCATTTCTTAACTTGAATACAATGTCTACAAATGAGACCTCCAGTTTCAGTATTAACAATTCAAAAATATTATTTCGCAGTCAAAAGCATTTTAATGTAAGTGGTTCTCGATGTAATTTTTTATTGAGTAATATATATAGCATTTTTTTCATACCAAATTGATAATTGGTAATCATTTTATTTTTTTTTTTGGAGACACATATTTTACTTGTGCAGCAATATTACAGGAATCAGGGTAGGGATAGGGCTATTGTTCAACACTCTATCAGGAAATATATATATTTTGTGTTTTTGGCTGCATATATCAGCAGTATTTCCAATAACAATGCTAAACTTACTTTATCTGTCAAAACTGATATTCAGTAATCAGAGCAAAGGGGCTGTGACTGTGGATAAATCTGTTAAAAGGGGTACCATATCTCAACAGTATTCCTTGATTGCAGTATAACAGCAAAAACAGCTAGACCGATTTTTAAATAAAGGCATAAGAAGTTTTATTTCTAACAAGAGATACTGTGTTGCAGTTGCTGCTGAGGGTACACAATAACATCTGCATAATATGGAGAACTGCAGACTATGCTTAAAAAGTTGACAATATTATAAGATACAGTATCAACATAATTCTCTACCTTCTTAGACTACTTTAAAAACAAGATTATTTATTAGAATAAAATCCAAAGGATTCATTCTCTGATATTCATTACAAGAAAATCTACCATCAGAGAAAAATCATTATTGTTTGTGGTATCATCAAATGTTGTTTTTCTTTTATATCTTCGTCTAAAGCTTATGAACTGTCTACTAAGAAGAACTAATCAGTCTCAGTGTGGGAGACACTTGGTGTTTGCAAAAAAAATAAAATAATAAAGCATGCACTCACATTTTGAAAATTCTTTTTTTTTTTTCACCCACCTAAAGAAGGTTTCTAAATAGTAAATCCTGCTATCAATATATACTTTTGTAGCCTGTCTTGTTTAAAATTATATCTAAAAGACATAAAACAAACTGTCCAGCTATAAGTCACACGCAGCTGTGTAAGGTTTGACGGTGGGGATTTTCTTTTTCCCTTTTAAAAGAACCCCTTTATGATTCATTCACAAACATGCCTTAAAAACTACACAAAGTACCTCAGAACATGGTGGCTTCTCCTCTGACCACTGGCTCGCCTTTTATTTTCCCTCAAACCCTTTATGTCATATTCAATTTAAGTCCAATATTTTTTTTTCGCTGTGTATCTGCCATTTATTTTTGTTAGCTGTCTTTTTCCCTGAAATACTGGAATAAAGAAAAGAAAACAGAGACTTAAAAGAGTCAGGAAGGTTAAGTTGAGCAGAGGTATCGTATATCAGTTTCTAGATTTTCAGTATGTAGCCCAAACTCCCCACGGAGCCCTACAGTTCCCCTTGCCTCTGTTCACTTTGATGCTTATTTATGTTTAATTTCTTAATAGGCCTCTTTATGTCCAAGTCAAACTCAGCTTCACATTCTCCTGGCCTTTAGCTCAAGTGGCATATATCTCTCCAAGGTTAGATCTTTAAAGTTCAAAAGCTACCTATAAAGAAATATGATTTGATAAAACAAAGGGTGTCTACTTCTGTATTTGTCATTTGTGTGCCTGCAGGATATTAAGTCATCATTAAATAAAAAATAAATCCCTCAATATGAAGCATCTGAGGGCTACCAAAATTTTAGACTGAGCAGCTGTAGGGCAAGGTAATATATATCTAGTTTAAAAGATATATTTTCAATTGAACTACAGGGTAAAAAATGTTAATTAAAGCTGAATTAAACAAATATTCAGGGCTTGACACTCAGGAAAATTTTTTTTGAGTAAGACCCACTAACAGTTTTGCACTTACTTACCACAAGAACTGTTTGAAATTTAAAGCTCAATAGATTTATTTTATCTATTGAATTTGGAATCATTTACGTTACAAATAAAAAATTAAAAAACTGGTATGACTGACACAAAGGCAACAGAATAGTACGTCCCTTTTCCCGAACAACCTATTTTAGGTAATGTAATTTATTGTTTTCAGATTTCAGGGCAAGTCCTGCATATTGTAAATTGAACAAACACACTGGCAAAAGTGGGTGGAATGGTGATGACCAATAGTTTCTCTTTTGATTCTGGTCAGCCCTGCTCTGTTTTCCAAACACTGCGAACATATTTGTGCAATTAACCCTGTGCTCTTCCTCTCTCTCAATGACTTATCGTTAAGTTTCAGTAACTTTCACCACGTTTTCTTACTCTGAAACACATGGTACTTGGGAGTACTGGGTACAAACAGACAATATGAGGTCAAGTTGATTATATTCCAAGGACCTTATTATCTCTGCCAAGGAGGTTATGTATTTGCCAACGTCTGTCTGTTTGTCTGTTTGTCTGTTAGCAAGATTACACAAAAACTACTGGATGGATTTACATGAAAAGTTTTCCAGAGGTGTGGTTTGGTCCAAATTAGAAGCCATTACATTTTGGTGGTGATCCGCATATTTTTCTGGATGCAAAAAATTCCCAAAATGGTCTAAAAATCCCATAAGTTAAAACTGGGCCGTATTTTAAAAAAAATCACATCTCTGACATCACTTGATGGATTCACTTCAAAATTTACAGGATAATATGTATAATATAACTCTATCATCATGGTCAATTTCATCTTGATCCCACCCAGATTGACGTCACAAAAAAACATTGAAGTTTACAATGGCAAATCCCAGTCATTTCTCCTTGGCTGCTGTGAGGGCTCTGCTCCCTTTACGTCATCATGGGGATTGTAGTTCATTTGCAAACTGATGTCAACATTTTTCAAGCCTATGTCACTACATTTCCCAGCTTCCCTTGCAACGCCAGCGGAGGAGTTTCCCACATGGACAGACATGAGCGGAGACTCATCCGTCCAATCGGAGCGCCTGGTGATCAAGAATTGTATCTTTTACAGGGGTTGTGGAAAAGCCACTGCTGTAAGTGAGCTGCTTGGTGGAGGTCTGTGCTCTCCGAGTGCTTTTCTAGTTCAAGTCTATGTTTAGCACATACTCATACATATAAGTACTAGGGCTGAAAGATATATTGTTATCGTATCTATATCGAGAAATGAACATTCAAGATATTATCGAAAAAGCAACGATATAAATGATATAGATTTCCCCCACGCTCGCCCTGCATGTACAACTCTGGAAGTCACAACAAATTTCATTTTTACAATTGCCCTTGAATGCACCGCTAAGGCCAGCCAATCACAAATCTTTTTTATTTTCAAACCGTTTCTATTTTTTTGAAAAATGCTTGGTTTTCACCAAACCCGTAGTCATATCATATCGTATTGATATCAAGATATCTGGCATGAAAATCGAGAAATGAAATTTTGTCCATATCGTTCAGCCCTAATAAGTACTTATAATTAAGGCAGATTTGAAATCAAACTTATTTGTTCATGATTCATCTCAATAATGTGCAAAACGTGCAGTTTTTTTATCATGTCAAATCCTTCATTGATTTTCGGAAACCATCTTGTGACCCCCTGTATGGGTCCCAACACCCACAATAAGAAGCACTACCTTAGAGTACAAAGATTTTTACAAACTCAATGTACAGATTTAGTGCAAATATTTTGCTATTATCAAGACAGTTGGTATGAGTTTGTATGCAATTTCTGATAATTAGAAATATAAAAAAAAAAATCTAGATTGGTAGTTCAGAACTTTAGTTTCCGTTGGTTGGTTACAAATGATCATCTGCATAGTTTGACATCAACTAAAACATTTGTCAAGTTTATAACTATTAAGACAACTATTAGCAATTCCACCATGGACAAAAACATTGTTATATCTGTCCTGTTTAACCGTTCAGCTAAAAGAGTGTCTAGATATATTGTTTGGTCCATACTGCCCAGCCCTAAGTGGCTTTGAAGTAATTTTTGGCACATTATTCTGGGTCAGCATTTCAGCATGGTGTCTAACAGGGATGCAGGTGCTGCTGTCTGATCTGTGGTTATTTACAGCCACACTGAGATCTGGCCCTGCACTCTACAATGAACCCCGCCTGTTGTCAAAGAATGTTGCAGGTGCTTTGTCTAGCCGAGCTTTACACTTTGACCTCAGAAACAGACACATAAAGAATGGCAGAGAGATAGATGGAGAAACAGAGAGAGAGAGGAAGCAGAGGTCTAACTCCATCTGTGTGACAATGTTGACCGTCCCGTCCTGTCTGTAGTTGACCCTGGTGGATAGCGACCAAGAAAGGGGGGGGGGGGGGGGGGGGGGGGGGGCCTTGACCAGGCAGGCTTTGAAATTTCAGTGATTCTTTGAATGGCATGGCTGAACCCAAGCGCTGCGCTGGAATGAACTATGCACTACCTCGTCTGCTCTGAGGGGTCAGAGAAGCCACACAAAGGTCACGTGAAATTAGTGGATTTTTGTTATAATTATCTGGGGAGGAAATTCTTTAAGGCCTCACTGGGAGTGGGGGTAACTCACTGTTATCACTGTTATCAACTGTTATTTTGATTATGAAAGGGAAACACTGTTGGTGCACAAGAAAGGGAAGAGGGCATCGTGTGGCCCACACTTAATAGATTTTTCCACTGGAAGACTTTCATTTGCCGTAAAGAAAGAAAAGTTGTTTATCTCATGTCTGCTATGTAACAATATCTGCATGATATCAGCAGTGAATACATTAGCATTCTTTTGGAGTGATGGCCCACCACTCCTACATAACCTCCCACTACTCCTAAATAAAGGCAAAAAATACTAAATGCATGTGGGCTTGGAGTCTAAAATGGTGCAATCCACTGTTTTACGGTAGAGAAAGATGTCTTTAGACTTGGAAGTGCTGACCATTGTCCCAGCTGCTTGGCACTCAACTGCAAAATACCCTAATGTCTGCTGAAGGTCCTCAGCTGAAGAACTCAACAGAACCACATTATTTGCAAAACGCAGATTTGAAATACTGTAATCTCCAAACTGAACACCCTCATCCCCCAGGTTAAGCCTCGAGATCCCATCCATGACAATTACACACAGAATTGGTGACAAAGGGCAACCCTGGCAGAGGTCAAAACACACTAGGAACATATCTGTAATGAGGATTGGGACACAATTCTCAATTTGGGTATACAAAGACCAGATGGCTCTAATTTTAAATAAAACAGTTTTTAACTGAGAATCATGCCCAAATGTAACCTTGTCACGCCGATTGTGCTCAGTCAAAGCTAGACGGCCCAATCAGAGTCCTTTAAAGCAGGTAGAGGCAGAAGCCACGAGCAAGATGACAGCAGGAAGTGACTGCTCAGAGATTAGCATAGATGCTAACAGCTTAAGAAACAGTTTTATCAGATCTTGATCGCATCACTTTATTCAAGGAAAACCAAATAACAGCATTACACACTTCTCTAAAGGAATGATATTCTCATTCCACTTCCTCATGTTTTGCCTTGAATTTGTTTTACAAAGTGGCTTACCTTCTGTCCTTTATGCTGCTGCAGAAGTGCCCACCAGCTACATTATCTCATTGGCCTGTAATGTGATACAGGCCCTGAAAAAAACGTGTAAATGTGATTGACAGTATGATTGTCCAATCAAATGCCGGATATGCTTTGAAAGTTTCTGCCCATTTCAAAACACTGTCTATGGGCTCTTTCCCAGATGGACAAGTGAAATACACTGAGTGGTCCATATGGTGTGTCAGGTTAGCTGGAATAGGGGTAACGTGAAAAAGAGCCTTATGGTGTAATTCTGCACATGACAGCAGTAAAGCAGGTCTGCTGTAGGTGTCCCAGGTCCTGAATATTGATATTTTGAAGCCTGTAGGCTAAAATAGGGCAATGGTTCTTAAACCTTTTTTCTTGCAGCCACTCTTGTGGTAATTGGGCATATCACACTTTTTTGTGATACATGAGGGCCCATAACTTTTGAGAATGGAGCTTTTGCTCTTTTATTTTAGTCACAGGTAAATTGCAGCACAGGAAAGACTCAGATATTAGTAAAAATCTAAATGTGCAAAACAAAGGGTAAGATCTGAAAGCCTTTGTCAAGTGACTGTCACTTTAGTAGCATTATCATTTTGAAGGATAACTAAGGAGTGAACCCCCTGAACTCACAATGTACATAAGGGTTATTGAAACTACTACTCAACTCTTCAACTAAAGCCTTTTATTAGAGAAGGGGCATCTTATCATGAAACCTATTTACATAAGGGACAAATCAGGCATGAAATATGTAGTGCTGCACTGCACTGTCACTGCCAAAAATAAGAGCGTCAGGGTACAAGGGGAGGGTAAAAAATGACTTTCTGTGACACTGCCAAGATCACCCAACAAGAATGGAAAAGAAAAACAGCTGGTGCACACAGATCAGGAAGGAAAATAAAGACATGGCAGCTGGGGCAGAGCAAATCTGGCAAAGATGTCATCAAAACAAGTCTGACTTTCATGTTTTACTTTTTCCCTTTCCATAGTACACTACAGGGGTGTTGCTGCCCCAGAAGCTTTGTGTGATCTGGGAATGTATGACACCTACAGACTAGATGCCCAGCAACATCAATTATGTTGTTAAAATGAGAGTATGGAAGAAAACATATTGCAATGGTCAGACTATATTGAAATAAATATGGAAAATAATTTTGTGCAAACAAGCAGCTTCTTACTCAATATACCTACATTTTGTGCTCTCACATCACCTTTATGTAGCAAAATTTTGCCATCTACCATCCATCATTTATTTATTGCATCTGTCAATACATCCATCAATTTATTCATTTTCTGATCCATCCATCTTCACATTCCTCCGTATTTCCACCAATCCATTTTTCAGTCCATCCATTTCTACCCATCTATTTATGTATTAATCCACCTGTCATTCCCTTTTTCTCTCTGTCCATTTTTCTTTGAAACCATCAATTTTCTCATCCAGCCATATATTTTCCTATCCATTCATCCATTTTTTTAATCCTCCTAACCATCCATTAATTAATCCACATATCTTTTGATCCATTCTTTATCCATCCATCTTACACTACATCCATCCATCATCCATCCTTCCTCTCACCCAATAGCAGCTGGGACTGGCCTCAGGAAAAGAGATAAAGCTGTGTTTCTGATATTTGTATTTACTTGCCAAGCCCTCTGTCACCCTGCCTTTGTCACCAGTAAGCAGAATCAAACTGACCAATGGCGAATATGTTTCTCAGAAAGAAGGAAAGATGAGGCAATGTATTTTTTCTATTACTAATCCCTGTTGAAATTGTTTAACTGCCATGAACAGTGGCTAAAGGTAAATAAAATAACAGTCAAATCAAAAGCAAACAGATGCTTCACTCTGCTAACCTGTTGGTATTCCTGGCAGACATCAGGCTGGGCCAGTGTGTTAGCAATCTGTTCGAGATGTGGTGCAATGAGGGGTCTGGGGCATCCTCCAAGCACTGCAGCCAGCACCATGAGTGGAGCCGAGGGGTGAGAGAAAGAGGATGGAGTAGCCACATGATCCAACATCAGTTTGAGGAAGACAGCAGGAGGGACAAAGGTACCCAAAAGCTTTGCAGATGACAGGCACTAGACATGGGTAAAGTAAAGAGAGAGACAGAGGCAGAAAATAAAACCATTCTGCAATATGTAAAACAAAGAAGAATGCATTCAAAGTCCTTGAGCCATGCTCTGTCATAGTCTATATAAATAAAAACAGATTAAAAATGTATCTGTTCCCTTGCAGAACAAAGGGTGCTCAGGTGCAGGCACAGAAGCTAGTCCTGGCGAGGGTAATCTTTGAGGGAGGTATTCCACCTAATGGATTATTGTGGCAGTGATTGCGAGATGAGAGATCATTTAATGGAAGGAAAAAGTATTTCTAAGGGTAAGTAAAATGCCATGTAGCAGACGGATACATCTGATTTATGCAATTCAGCAACACTTAAGTAAAAAATAAAGCTAAAAGGCTACATTGGGGGAAATGTATGCTTTACTGAAAAATACAGCATTTTTCAGCCATAACTGTGTTGAGTCAGATGGATTTTATTTTATATTTTTAGTATAATAACCCTAAACTGATAGGCAGTAATACCTACATTCACAAGATAATTATAAGTTTACTCAGCAAAATTCAAGTTGAGTCGCATGCTATAGACCTGAATAGCTCATAAATGGGCATCAGTGGCGCAGTCTGATAGTTTGCTTGATCAGTAATTGGCAGGTTCGAGCCCAGCTCCAGCTGTCACATGGAGATGTGTCCTTGGGCAAGACACTTGACCCCGAGTTGCTCCCACTGCTGAGTCAGTGGCATGTAAAAGGGCATGAAAAGGCGTGTTAGTTGATACTAGTGGACACCTGATATAGACACTCCAACCATTAGATATGAATGGGTGTGGATGGGTAGATGTGATCTGCAGTGTAAAAGCAGCTTTGAGTAGTCAAAAGACTAGAAAAGTGCTATATAAAGTACTATATAAGCTCAAGACCATTTACCATAAGTGCACTGTTAGCTGAAAAAGATGTAGTCTATGTGTTTTGTCACAGAAGAGAGCCAAGCTCTGCTTTCCTTACAATATGCCAGATTATAAAAAACAAACATACCCTCATACTACATTGTATAATCTTTCTAGAGTGCCTGTACTCCTGCTGATTTCACAATAAATGGGCTGACCTGACCAACATCCCCTTTGGCCAGAATACTTAATATTAGCAAGCACCTTGTACATCCTCACTTCAAAAATATCAAACCAACTTCACAACAACCCGCTCAAGTGATAAAAAGCTCTTTGGTACTCACATTGGTGACCACTTCCTTTTCTGTGTCAGTGCAGGCCCGGTAGAGGGTGGCGAGAAGAGGCTGTAGATGCTGAGTGCTGTGGTCTTCAGCATGGAGCAACAGCACACCTAGCAGCTGAGAGGTTCTGATCCGTGTAGGTACCAGCCAGTCAGTCACATCATTGGAAATGGCAGGTACCAGCCTTCCCAGGTTCCTCACCACAAGCTCTCTGCACCCCAGCCCTGGACGCTCCACTGGAGGAGAATATGCAGAAAATATGACCCACTTTGTGTAGCTGAGGGAAATTATTTGTCTATCTTTGATAAATTTCATTGTCTATGTGTAGTCTTCTACTTCGTATTACAACTTTTCAACAATGGCTCGATTAAATCATAAGAATATGCAAAAAATATGCAAACTTTAAAAACATTTACAGCAGTTACATTACTTATTCATGGGTCTGAAATGTCTGCTGGCTAAGCTGTAACTCATTTTCTACCTTAAACTTTTTACGATTAAAATTTCCCTGCAAGCGACTTGTTGGAGCAAGTAAAACACATTCTCAGTAATGTCCACATTTCAAATCCAGCACCCTGTTCCACTGTGCTATCCTTCTCCTATAGACTCACTAATGAGGGAGGAAAAGAGGACTCAAGGGGTGAAGAGATAAATCAGAGCAACACATCGAGGCAAGACGAAACAAGCCTTTCTGGTTGTTTTTTGCTGTCTGTCAGTGACCTCTTCACACTGGGAGTCCTGGCAGATTTATGACAGTAAGAAAGAGAAAGACAAAGACAGAGAATGAGCCTTTTCCTTTCCTTTGTTTGCTTTTTTTTCATTCACATTGTTACATAGTACTGTATGTGGCTGTTAAACACATACAGCAGCTTAGACAAATTTTTGGCATTGGCTCAAATCAGCTTGACCCTACTTGGTTTTGGCACAAGGTGCTTTGTTTACCATTCAAGTATGTAACTTGATAGTACCTCTTTAACAAAGGCAGGATCATTACAGGAAGGCTGTGTAACATGGCCATAATGTGCAAAACAGCAACAAAGAAGGAAATGGAGCAGTTTGTTCTCAGTTTATGGCTTTTTGTCAGTGAGACATCAAGTTTTGTTCCAGAGATGCTTCCAAGCCCTAAAACACCATGTTATTGGAGGTAGAGGAGAGTTGAGAAGTCAAACAGCATAGCAGAGATAGCACCAGGAGTTTTATTTGTGTGTTGATATCCCTGCACCATTTTTACAATACTCTGACAGTTCAGTGGTCAACAGTGTCTTCACATCATATTTTGGTATTGACTTAGCTCACTTTGCACTTCACAGAAGGCAAAAAAAACATACCAGATGTCAGACCCTATCCCAAAAGGAAAACTCAAATTAGACAAATAGAGTAATGGCAAGTTGAGTTAATATCATACAGTAGAAATGCCCCAAAAGATACAAAGCCTTGGACCTATACCTTTCACACACTCACTCTAGGTAATCTGTACCATACCTAGGTATGTTTGATCCATGCCCGCGCCATGATATGCTAAAACGTTTTCCCTTAGCCCTTTTATGGTTGGAAGACGTGGGCTTTGGTATGGCTAGATGCCCATACTCTGGGACAAGCACTGGTACAAAATCTGTATGAAACAAACAGGCTGTAGGACTATATATGACCAAAATACACAAAGTCAATAAAGTAGCAGCCACCCTCTCTGGCCTTGTTGGTAAAAAGCATCAACAACATTTTTGACATGTAGATACTAAGTGATATACCTGACTGCTTCATGTGTACATATTTCAATGCTTGCTGAAAACGGTTTGACATTATGTACCTTAAGACAACTTATGGTGGTGGTCTGGCGTGCCATTGTCTGGTTAATTTGGTTATGTGAACTTAACATGCACTGGCACACATTGAACACCAGGAGCATAAATTATAGCATAAATTATAGCAGTCCGGTAGCCCATTCTCAAAGATACCCTCCAGAGAGACAATAGTATGTCACTGAATGTGCCTGCAGCAATTGTGCCCCACCAGTCTTTACTTGTGGCATGTATCCATAACCTCCTCTGGGTACGGCCAGCAATTGCTTTCTTCATGTCCTGCTTTTTTCCTTATTCCCCATCTTCTTACAGCTTGTTGTATGTGGCTTTGTCCATTTCAAAATCTCAAAGTGAACAAAAATAAGAAACATCATAAGGGACACATAACAATCAACCTTTTCATCGGGGTAAAATAGCCTTTGCATATCCTTTGTGTCTTTCCAGCAGTCGGGGTACAACAGAGCAATACTTCCACCAGCTGGGGGAAAATGCACTTATGTACAGGCTGTTATTTACATAAAAGGTGTGCAAGTGAATTCCACGTGTAGGTTGTCACTGAATGTCTCTTGTTAATGCATTATGGGCACAGACATAGTAAGCTTAATTTCTGAATGCCCAAAATGCATATTAATATCTGTTAATGCATTCTGAGACTGCACTTCTTGTTTAAAGTGTATACTGTATTACAACATGATGAAGTGAGTGTTCAGGCCTGGTTGGGCCTAGAGCAATGCAGTACAAGCCAGTGGCGGACAGGGAGAACTGTGCTTAAGAATGATTCAGGTTAACTGTGCCTACTGTAAGTGTGCCCAGAGCCCTTAAGGCCATAGTAACCACGTTCAGGTTTACACTCATTCCTGCCCCCAGGTAGACACTTATCTTTCCAAGCTAGTGCCTGCCATGAAAAAAAGCTGTCATTTATATCATTTTGCATGGCATATTACAACCATGAAGAGCTGCAATAAAAAGATATGGTTTATTGTGGAAAGTGACATTCTGAGTATACAGTTGCATTTACCTGGAGTGTTAGAGATGTTAGTATATATTGTGAGTTGGAGATTGTCTTAAGGGTCCTGTTATGCAAAGAGTTTGACAGCACTGTCAGAAACTCAGTTAAATCCCTGAACGTCTCTTTGCAGAGAGCCCAACTAAAAATTGATTACTAGAACAAGAAATGGGGAGAATAAATCAAGGCAGTCATGACTTACCTCCTGGTGGGTAAAAGGAGGGTGGGGTGGTGAGAAAGTCCATTTTATCCTTGATGTCTTCCTCATTCTCCTTCTCCCACTGGGCGCCAACCTGCTTCCATAAATCAGCTGCAAGAAGCCTGCAAGGGAGGGCAAAAGCACCATTAAAGTACCCATTAACAGTGTTATAGTCATCAACAGAAAACATACTCTTCACTTATACATCATATATATTTAGGTTATACAAATATAGACTGTTAAAATTTCAAAAGAAAACATATCTGAAGAATAAATACACAGACAGAAAATGTCTTTCTTACAGCAAATATTTTTACCTTGTTTCTGGGATCTCATCACTGACACTGCTCAGCAGGAGTGGAATGAATTTGTGGAAAAAAGAGTATCTGTCTCTCATGTTAAGGAGCCAATCCCCAACAACTACAGTCACAGCTTTTCTCACCTTGAACACAAAAGAAGAAGAGTATTACTGAGAATGAGCCATTCAAGAATTATATTGATTTTAAAACAAATTTTTATCTAATGACTAACATAAGCCACAGAAGCTATTAATTTTAACATACAATGACAAAAAGTGGAAAGATGCTTTAAACTGAACCTGTGGTGAGTCATCAAAAAGCCTTTGTGCCAGGTGAGAGAGCACATCATCCACACTTTTCCCATTGCTGTGCTGAATTACAGCTCCAGTGGCTTCAATGACTGACACTCGTACCCGGGAGTGCTGATGAGAAATCGTCTGCATGAGAGGCTTGATCAGACTCTCTGCCTGCAAGTGAAAGTGCTCTGAAGAGGGAGAGAGCAACACAAATCAGTCAATATTTTATGAATATTGAGGAATAAGCTCCTCAGCTTTAGAACTTCCTTTGATGGAGTCCAAGATATTGTTTGTAAAACCACAAAGACATTGTTGAAATGAAAGGATGCAACTAGATGTTACTTTTATAGTGATTAAATACGATGAGTTAACTGATTATTTGTTCGGTAAATTCATTGTCAGAAAAATGCAAATGTTGAGTAGTATTTCTGTGGACCAAAACATATATCTATTAATGAATCATTTTGTATAGACTTACAATACTGAAAAATACTGAGTGCTCTGCAAAGTTAGTGATCAATTTGCAGAGCACTCAGAGAATACTGAAAAAAACCCATACATTTTAAAATAATAAGTTTGTGATTTAGGCCATCTGAAGGGTAACAAGACAGTCTTCTTTTCTGAATTTTTACCTTGAATAAGAAAAGCAAACAAATGATGAACAATGTGTTATTAATTTACAAGTGGCAATCTCCAGGGCTGAAAAATGAAGGCATCCAAAAACTGCAGTTCCTTTAATGTTTCACTTTAGGCTGACTGCAGGAACCCTCCAGCTTATATAACTATGTGCAATGAACTGACCATTTAACTGCTTAAATAAACATATTAACAGCCTGGTTCAAACAGCTTTATATGTAATACATCTAAGTGCTGTCACTTTATGGGGTGATTTTCTAATATTGTGTTTTTATTTTAATTGATGATTTCTGGTTTTGGAAACAAGGAGCATGACTGACATAGCTACACGTCCCTACAGAGTCACCATTGGTCAAACGGCCTAAAGTCCTGTCTCAACACAGCCCCTTTGTCTGTGAGAAGGTCGATCTCAAGTTTAGTTGAGATGGCATGTGCACCATGACAGCATCCATGAATTTACCTTATGAATGTTAAAAAGGCTCCAATGATAATAAAATGACTGATGTCACATGGTTTTGTCAAATTCTTTCTACAGCCAATGTAAATTTATGACAGTTTTGAGAAGGTGAATATTTGTATGCACGTATGAAAATTCCTGTGAATATTTACACCCAATTTATTTACACATTCATACTTAGCAGCCATATATATCTGTTTCATCTGTAATATAGACATACTATATTAATGTACAATAATGCTCAGCCTTATTATCAGTAGTGTCTATATTATTAACAGTATCATTTTAGAAAAGGAAATGATTATTTTCTTCTTTCACTTCTGTTTCTAATACAAATGAACTGTCAAAAGTGTAAGGAACAGGTCAGTTTTAGTTTGGTAGAGACTGCATAATGATGTCCAAAAAGCATAAATTACAGCAATAATAGGTTCAGAAATATCTGCAAATCTAAAAAAAATTAGGGATGCACAATATTATTGCTAGAATAATAGTATCAGTTGATATAGGCCTAAAAAAGAAATACTGGTATTGGCTGATGATGGAATTTTTTCCCAATAAGATATATTAGTCATGCATATCAGTCATATTTATTCCATGTATCAGCTGTCATATCTGCAAAATACACAAATGTACCACATTTCTTCACCCTATCATCACTGCATGGGTATGTTTAAGAATCAAGAGTTTCAATTTTTTAAGAATTAAATGTTGTTTGTCTTGTTCTAAATCTGCCCCTTACACAAATACACTGTCAGTACAGCATTGAATCAAGAGTGTTGTGTGTTTATCATTGTTGCCACTGAAAACCCTATGTAAGCCAACTTTTGCCCACACAGAAAATCACGAGGAATTGATATGGGAAACCTTAAAGAACCAGATCAATAGGCAGAATCGTTAATGGCATTGGTATCACAAAAATCTTATCAATTTCCATCCCTACTGATGCCACTGTCTTTTTGTCTTGTGCATAGAAGTGCTCCATCATGAGAAGGAAAGTAAAGCACACTGAATTGCATATTGGCTCTTTAAGAAAAGGGGGTTTACATATAAAACAGGCTAGATTTTACTAAATGAACCAGAGTATTGTGTATTTTCCCGATGGACCCCCATGAGACAGGAACCCAGAAAACATTCCCCTTATACTTCCCTTATGAGCAGCCGTGGATGAGTGGAAATTTAATGGTTCCATAACTACAAGACACATCTAAAATGAATTTCAGCTCCTGTTTTGCTCATGCATGAGCAACTAGGCCAGCAGTGCAAACACGTCCTCGTGTCTGGAAACCATGGCAACCGACCCTTTCAACAACAAAAGGTAAGTACTTACAAACCTGGTAAAGACTTTGAAAGGGTAACTGTGCACTTGCAACTCTCCTTTTTCACATCTGGGAAAGGGTCGACGATGGTTCTTTGCAGTATATTAATCATGTCATTCAGATAGGGAGCTAAATGCTTCCCGCACACCTCCAACGTCAGAGTTAGCATCTCCACGGCGGAAAGACGAAGCTCTTCGGCGGGCTCCAGGATGTCTTTTTCACCGAGCCTCTGAGCCAGGCAGGGCATCAAATAAGGCAGAGACTCCTCTGGTTTTGGTACACAGCGAATAAATTCACTCAAAGTCGCTATCGCAGTTTCTCTGCATCTTTCCATTGGGTCTGACAGACATTTGAGCAGAGGCTTCAGGAGGGCAGAGAAAACCTCCTGTAGGACACTGCTGCAGAGTCCTTTATCCACAGTTTCCCGCTTTATAATCTCCAATGCTCTCTTTCGTGTCGCTTTGTTGTCTTCATTCAGACAGTTTAATTGTCTAGCGAGTCCTCTCAGAACTTCAGAAGCAGCATGTTCGTCTCCAGCCGCCATAGCTGCCATCTTGGTTGTCGTTATGGCAACCCGGAACCTCACGACAAACAAACGGCTGCTTTACGGTAGCTTCAAATTCAAAATCTCAAACTTTATTAACAAACAACCTTTCGCTTATGTTAATATTGCAGAGGCACTTGAGTTAGATGAACAAACCTACGGAAACATGGAGTAAAGCATGAAACAAAACTGAAAGAGAAAAAAATAGAGTTTGAAGTGGTTTCAGGTTTGTACCGAATTTAGAACTAGGGGACAATGTTTCAGGAACTGTTAGAGCAACAGAACAAAGCATACACTTTTACTTTTTTTCAAATTTGTTGGATCTGCATTCACACTGCAGGCCACTCACGAGAGTGACTTTAGATCAGTCAGTTTCAATGACAGTAATAAGAACAATGAAAGTAATTGAGAGACATAGAGAAATGGCAAAACTCCTCTGCCAACTAGCAACCAAAAGCTGGAAACAAATGTCCCAGAATGTATCAGTTATAGACTGACAAAATACCAGTATTGATCTGTAATATTTCAAAAACAGCACAGCAGCAAAAAATATTGTGATGTACTGGTGTATCTGTTTTTTCTTACACCCCAGGTGTGCATAGAGAGTCAAGTCAAACTAAATTTATATCGCCATGCACATTTCATATGGAAGACAACACATTCATCTTCAATAAATCTCTCTGGCTTTATGATGTTTATGAAAGCAAAGGATGCTACCTTACACCCTCTTCTAAAGGAGGAGGTCCAGACCATGTTCTTGTCTGTATTGGCTGCAAAGCCTCAACATTAATTATTTAGGGATATGTAGTCTCAATAGTATAACTGGGACAGGCAGGCTAAAGCTTAAAAAGTTAATTGTAGGTATTGGCAGGTCTGCTGATATTTGCAGTCAATATATCGTTTGACACATTAACTGTATGTACCATAATGTTTGTACTATTAGGCAGGATTAGCAAACGTACCACTTTGCATCACCCCAAAGGAGAAGCAGTGAAATTGAGGATTTTAAGCATCCCAGTGCCTATGTCTATACCTATACCTATGTCTTGAATATACACTGTGCATCCCCAGACATGAATCCACCACAAGTACAGAATTACAGCATACTATTAGAAGAATTACAGTGGCAAGAAAATACTGATTTTACACAGTGTACACCTTGAGCAGATCCAGACTTAAGTCAGGGGCTTAGCCAGAGGTACAGTAGACATACATAGCTGATTAACCAATCCAATGGTGAATTTAATAATCCTGAGCTGTGATTAGAGACTGGAGTTATGATTAAATAAGACTTTCAGGATGTATTGTGACAGGTTGCTGGTATTCTTTGCACGTCAATGTAGCGTATTTGGTTTGTAGTTTTCAAAACTACTCTTCTGTTGGGGTTCCTAAATGATGAGAGAAAGCATTTGCAAATGTTACCACACTGTTTTGAGGCTGTTTTCAAGATTAGAGATTACACACTTCACTGACCTGTAGTTCTTTATTTAGTTGATCTTTAAGACATTTCTAATATATATTTGACCCTGGATGTGCATTAGATCTCAGTCTGACACACCAGATGGACTGGGGATATACTGGTCTTGAAAATTTACTTATTTTCTAGGTTAATTATCAAACCAAATTCCCTTTGTCCCATTAGATTCTGGAGTAAATAAAATGGTTAGACTGTTGAAAATGTGTCGTTGTTCAAGTCTTAAACTCTAAAAGTCCTGAGTTTTGTTGTGCTGTTTGCAAGTTGTTGCACAGCCTACAACAACAGGTTTTTGATAATTGAAGAATTCATCTATGAGCTTAAATGCGAGTAAAGATAACCAATATATATTAAAAAGTCACTATTAATGGCAATTTTTCAGTGAGTTTAGGTGAGTAAATTTTGCTTTCCCTATCCATTATAGGGATCTCTTTATATTAAAAAGTAGCCTAAGTGACCGCTGTAAAATATCATGGTACAGGACTGTGTGCATTTTGTTTTTGTAAATAAAGTTTGGGAATATTTCCAGATGGGAAACTGGCAATTTACACTACTGAGCATCTCTAATGCTAAAACAGAATGGATACAACACTTGGTAACATTTGGCTCAGTCACAGTGGAATGAAAACACCACTAACAAGCTTATGAAAAGGAGCATCTGTCTAATTTGTGTTTAAAACGATTGAGAAATTAGAAACAGATTGAACTGAGTAGAAATCAAATTCAAATGTATGATACACTGTGGCACAGCTGGTAGTGTGCATGCCTCACTGCAAGAGGGTTGCTGCTTCGAACCCTGGGTCAGTCAGTGCATGTTTTCTCTCTGGGTTCTCCCCGGGCACTCTGGCTTCATCCCACAGACCCAAAACTTGCTCAGATAATTGGTGAGTCCAAGGATTGATTCCAGCCTCCACAGACCCCAAATTGTGAGATCAGCGGTATGGATGGATAGAGAAATTTACTGAGAAACTTTAATTCTAATGGCACAAAATAAGTTTTAAATCTTTGTTTCATTTTATGTTTGTTTCCATTTGAAAAAGGTATTTCCTCAGAACTTTGAGTCTAGCTAATTCAAACCAACAGGCAGTGGTATGAAAATAAAGTGGCTTGTCTCTCATGATTGCAAAAAAAGAAAAAAAAAATAATGCATTGATTAGAGATGGGACATACAAATTTTAATTTTCTCTGGGTTTTATGCTTGCTGAGTCAATCTTGACTTGAAGTTTCCATATTAAATTGAATTAAGTATTTATGGGGCAGGCTTATTCTTAAATCTATAAAGACCATTTGCATTTATAAATTGAAGTAGTGATATGATTGAGGTTGTATGTTCGGGCTGCATTTTACCTTTAAACATTTTTTACCTGCAGATGGTCCGGCGCGTGCCCGATGCTGCTCCGGGGCTCGAGAGATTGCTGCTCGTGCCGCTGCGGTCGAGTTGACAGATTGACGTCATCGGGACTGACGCAGAGCGAGCCGCGGCAGCAGAGAGGCAGAGCAGCAGCAGCATCCTCTACCAAACGACTCCACACCAACCTCCCCTCATCAGCGAGGTGTTTTCTCTCTGAGCATCCTCCACAAATAACGGTAGGGACACAAGCCAGCGAGCCCGACCGGGCTGTGGTTGTAGTGACGGATAACGGAGGTCTGGACCGGGCCGTTGACAGCGTTTACTTCGCTTTGATTCCCTGTCGTTGTGGTTTGGTTGTCATCGTAAGATTAGCAAAGCTAGCTCGGCTAGCTGTCTGTTCTGTACATCTGAACAGGTACTGCGTTACAAGCTCGTCATGTCAGATGTGTTATGGGGGCAGGGGGGCAGAGCTTGGCTGTTTGCTGTCAACAAAATCGGCTGATGTCTTGTCATAAAAACCACGAATGATTTTGATTCATCATGCGGTGAATTAACAACACACCGTAAACGTGATTTCCCTTTGAGGAAGTGACACAGGCTAGTTAACAGTTCGCTGCACCTGCACAGCTTCCTGGCTTGCAGTCATACATGGAAACTGCTTTTACTTAATATTTATCTGCAGGATGACATAACCATAGCTGCTGTCAGTAGATAAACATTTGCTGCCCTGACTTGCTGTTAATGTTTTGTTTCACAGTCCAGGATTACCTTCATTATCTGTCATGTTTTCTATCACAGGATCTTGCTTACAAGCTTCTGCATACTTATGTAAGTGCTCAACATATCACATATAGTTTAGTTTTCTCAAAATAACAGTGGAAATAGGATCAAGGTAAATAGTGATTAGCCAATACAAACATAACACATTAAAGAGACATGTAAATTAATATTTATTTTTTCCTTCATCTTTTATTACCTCCATCACAAAGACATTAAAAAGATGTCAAAAGGATGCTATAGTATTGGCAAAAACTGTTGCTTCCAATGGACTTGATAATGTTACAATGCCATTGTTATTTTTTTTTTCTTATCCTTCAGATCCTGAAAAAGTCTTAAAAGTCCCAGGTTTGATTTTTGAAACTTGAGAGCTTAAAAAGTCTTATTTTTACTTTTCAAAGGCCCTAAGATTTCATGGATTAAGACCATCTCAAATCTGTTTTGGAATTTTAAGGGAAAACAAATGACAAAATGACTTTTGTTGCAACTTAGGCTTTACAGTAATGAGTTCTTTGCCCAAAGACATGCAAATGTCTGTCTCGCTCATGTCTGCGTGCCTTTCCTGTGCTTGGGCAAAAACATTTGTGTGCCTTGATATCCATTTTTAAAAATACGTTAAGCACCCTGCCCTGTCATTGTATAGTGAAGTAACAATCATACTTAAGCAAATCAGAATTTCTTTTAGGATACACAGTATTGGAATTTTGCTAATATCTGATATGCCCATATTTCTGAACACATTATCACTGATATTTATATTCTTTATCAAGAGCACAAAGCCTACACATGACAAAAACTGACAGATTCCTTTCATGGTGACAGTCTGTTAGTTTAAGAAATAGAAGCAAGACTAAAAATGTTTTATTCTAAAATGAATTATACTATTGATTTTTAATAGAGGGTGGTGGCAAGGTAAACCACCATGGTAAGTTTGTACATTCTGCCAATATATAAGCTAAAATTTTGGCCATATATGGTGAGTTTGTAAGGCCAAAATATTGGCTGAAAATATCAGCAAAAATGTCCATATCTGCCAGTACTGACAATCAGCTTTTTATGCAATTATCTGCTGATACAAAAATGGTATGGATGATGTTATGTATCCTAAATTCATCTATATGTAATGCATTGTTTGTGATTTAGTAGGTACTTTGATTAAGCATTATTGGTAAAAACTGTTTATTAGGGCTGCACAATATGGATGGAACAATAACAGTATCAGCAGGTAAATGCATAAAAATGTAAGTTTTCGGTATTGCCAGATATGAAGCTTGATAGCTATATACTATATCACATAAATCGGCTGTTATTTTGGCAGAGCTTCCAAATTTATTACTGAATGTTCACTTTTATAGATCAAAGTATGATTTCTTAAAGAATAAGATGTTGTTTTCTTCACATCTGTTTCTTACATAAATATACTCTCTTCATAAAAGGGACAGGCTAAACTTAGTAAAATGGAGGCTTTGTGCTCTTTACAGAAGATATTGTAAAGGTATTATAGGCAATAATGTTTTTGGAAAAATAAGCATATCTGCAAAAAAACAAAAAACAAACAAAAAAAACCCAATGTTGTGCCTTCTCACTATTTATGCCACCTTTATTTGACAAACAAGCAGTGCCGTTTTGGTCTGATGGAGTTCTGAACTAAAGCTCGATTAATTTTTGGTATATGACAAGAATGTATTTTTTGTTATTTAAAGAGATCATATTATGCTGCTTCAGATTCCCTTAAGTGTATTTTACATGACAACAAGTCCATGACATGGGGGCTTCCCCCTCTCCTCCTGTAAACTGCACCAGTCGCTGCCTGAAACAGCTGATTTACACGACACCTGAACAGACCCACCACTGTGACACCCTACCACTGTTTTGGTTGCAGTTTGGAGTGGCAGCAAGCAAGCCAGTGTAGAGCAATGACGATGGAGATAATGCAGGATCATTGAAAACATAGCCAATACGACAGAGCAGATGGTCAACCAATCAGAAAAGATTGGGCCAGCATGGGGAGAAGAGCCTTAAAGTGACAGGAGTGTCTCTAGTGAGAATCCAAGAGAATCAGAGGTGCTCAGTTTGTGAAACCTGAATGATTTTTGAACATTAGTGATTGTGAACATTCACAAAAGTATGTTGAGGCAAAATATGACCCCTTTAAGCCCTTTCTGACTATTGTTACAGGAAGCGACCGTGAAAACTTGTTTTTTAAAGTATAAACTTCTCGAAAAAGGGTCACATTCTTGTTTAGTGCATTACAGAGCTCACATCCTGTCAGCAGGTTGTTACAATGCTGTTTGCAGGTCTCAAAAAGGCAGACAAAGTATATTATTACTGTTTCTGTCAAGAACATTTTTTTTGCATATGTTTAAGCAGAATCTTAAATAAATGCAAACTTATGAATATTAATTCTTGGAAAATATTTTGTTTATTATTATGATAGAATTTCATATTTCTTGTCTTGTTTGTGACTCTTTCTAAAACAAACTAAATGCCACAATAAGAGTAACAGGCAACCTCTATTTCAGCTTAGGAGATACTTCACACTGTTAGCCATAAATAAAGTTGTCATTGGATATTAGTAAAGACTTAAATAAGTTTGTAAATTTCTGCAAAAAGGTTATTTGAAAAAGCTAATATTTTGCATCACTGTAAAAAGACAAAACATAGTTGATAGTTGTAGTGTTACAATTCAAACTGCTTTTTGTAAAATCCCTTTAGTCAATTGAGAAGTGACCCTTCTTGATTAGGGATGGAAATAAACATGATTCTGTTGATACCAGTTCCATTAACGATTCTGCTTATTGATCTGATTCTTATTGATTCTTTTATTGATTCCTGCAGATTTTCTCTGTAGAAAAAGTAGACCTACTTTAGGATTTCAGTGGCAACAATGCCAAACACATGACACTCCTGATATTCAGTGCTGTGCTGTATCAATACATTCTTAAGCAAGTTGCTGGTGTCTCTATTAAGGAAAGTTGTGCACTTGGTGTCTTCTTTTTCCACTTCTGCCCCCTGTCTGCCATGATTTTTGAATTCTTTGTTATAATGACCGCCTCAGATTTGCAAAGCATGCAGAACAAAATGGAAAAAATTGATAAGGGAACTGATAAGCAAAAAGTCTAATGATATCGATTCGCTGAGGGAATTGTTACTGGTTCTCAAGTGGAGTTGGTTTTCGATTCCCATCCCTATTCCTGATACATCATGTCTTACTCAGGGCACTTTAATACCAGAAAGGTTAATGTCAGTTGGTCTTTGACAGAAAATATTAGAAACGAGATGTAATATGATCATGCATCATATGTCCATAACATGATCAGCTTGCCTCTCACTGTTGATATGACCCTCCTCCAATCATCATGTTTCTGATACAGTTGCCTCTCCTCTTTATTATTACGTGTTTTTGTCAACCCCTTTCTCTCCTGCTATCCAGTCTACCTCCCTCTCTATTTTGCTTTCCCTCCCCTCCTCTCATGGTCCACCCTGTTTTTCTCCCATTGCCACAGAGATAAAAGATAAGATGGCCACCTCCTCCTCCTCCACTCTGGAAGAAGACGAGAGTTTGAAGGGCTGTGAAATATTCGTACAGAAGCACAACATCCAGCAGATCCTCAAAGAGTGCATTGTGAACCTCTGCATCGCGAAGCCTGAGCGTCCTATGAAGTTCCTGAGGGAGCACTTTGAAAAGCTGGAAAAGGTTGGTGAAAAAGGGTTTTGTGTTTGTTTTGTTACTGAGTTTCAGCTGTTCTGTTATAATGCAGATGCTGGCTGGGTTTTTACATTTTCTTGAAGTTCCTTGATGTAACGTACTTAAACTTCAACTCATGTTCTAACAGTGATGCAGAATGTGCCATTAACATACCTTTATTTTTTCCCAGAGCTATCCTAATATTTCTATCATAGGCATGGTTAAATGATGAATTATTCTATTTAATAACTACCCCGAAATGTGTTTGCATCTCACATCAGCACCGGCTTCACGCAACCAGTGTTGTATTTGTTGCCATCTTCTCATGTAATGCTTGTGACACCACCACATAGGGGCAGAGGAAGAACTAAACAGCTCAGATGCAGGTCAAAACAGTGTCTGTCTCACACATTTTTTTTCAGCCTAATCCTATAATGGGAGAGTCCATTAGCAAATATGAGAGGCTCAACTATTACAGGTCAGTGTCCTGTTTCAAGGCTCTGAGAACAGACTGCCTGTCCCTGCCTGTCTGTCAGAAAAGGTGGCACAACCACTGAAATTTTACTGCTACATGGAGATGAGAAACTTTGTTGGAGGCTAAAAGGACAGATCATAACTTCAAAATGGGTTACAGCGAGGGCAACCTCTGTAGCACATTTTCTGTGGCCCACAAACAACGTGACTGCTCAGTGTGTGTCTCTGCTCAGTTGATGTGGTGACTCTCGCTCACAAGATGCTTTTTGCAGGATAGGTACTTCTTTGTCTCCTGCTTTATTCATAAGTTGCTCTTTGTACTGAATTGCTTCTTGGGGACACATCAGCTATCTAAGCTCATGTTTTGTTTAACGTATGTAAATGGATATTACATTTGCTTTTGATTAAGTGGTCCTAAAATTTGAACCAAGCATTTGTCCTGGTGGTTTGATTTTGAAGAGATGCAGATATATAGTTTGCTCTTTAGTTAAACATGAGTTTTACTAAAGAAAACAAAAGGCTCTTCTTTGCTGCTGTTAGCCAAAGGTCATGAAGGTGTTTGAGTGTGGAGCTGTGGACTATAGTTGTAAGCATGAGAAGGGTTGAATCTTTGGTGAAACCTCTCAAACAAGAGACACAATTGTGCAGACACACAAGATAAGAGCAGGCTTAGGGTATGTCATCTTGATAGCTTGAGGTGGGTCTCCATCCTTGTTGCAGTGATTGTGTATGAGTTAGTGTGATAGCATGTGAGAGTCAACTGATTAAACTATCCTAAAAGACTTGATCCTGTTTGGAGAAATTAAGTTCTTGTATGTAGAGGTGGTGGATATCACCTAGAATTAACATTATGATACTTTTTCACTTTGTGATGATAGTATTTGATACAGAAGTCACACATTTAAATGAATATTCAAGCTCCATGAATACTCTTTTCAGCCTCAGCTAAGCAATAGTCAACTCAGCTTTACATATGATCACAGAAATTCCTATGTGCGGTTCTCTGAACTTTGTAGCTTGTAACTGGATTTATGGGTTTTCTCTTTCATTTTTCTCCTGCTGAGTTGTGTTCTCGATGTGTCTTTCATCATAAAAGTATTCACACAATATAACAACTGGAAACTTCAGTTGCAAAGAACTTTTCTGAAATAACATGTTTATCAGCTCAAGCAGAGCAACAATTAGCTTATGGAGTTAAATTATATTTATATGCGTCTTAGCCGAAACCTACCTCTTTAAACTTACAGTATGTAAAACTAGAAATATATTATTATAGTTATTTTTGGTAAGTTGATTGAGTCTTAAGTAATATGTTTTTAGCTGCATGCTAACATTCCTCAGGTATATCCATGACTTTTCAGAGACAGAGAAATTCTTAATTATTACAATGAGATAGGCCTTTATTGGCAACAGTTTGTTTATTGTTGCCATGTGGACCGTTCTCTGTCGTCTGTCTGTTCTTTCACCCAAACTTCTTCCTGTAACTCCATCCCCTGACCCCTGTTAATAGACGTTTACAAAAATTTGGGGTGCACAAGAATAGCAATTCATGATGTGTATTCCCTACGCAGCAAACCAAAGTTTCTGCTTCACAGTTAATTTAAAATAACAAGGGAAAAAAAGCGAACCAGAAAGTCCTTTTTTACAAATTTTTCTCTCTCATTTTGTAATTTTTTTTTTCACAAAATGGAAATGCTGGTTTTCTGTTTAGTATACACACCTGACAGAGTTCAGTTTTTATGTAATAAAGTCCTCAGTCAAAACAACAATTATCAGGCTAGGCAGCTGGAGGTGACTGCGGGTAACTACACACTTAGGTGTTGCTTCATCTGCAGTTGTTTTGTTTAGTTGAGAGCCCCCTGGGTGCAGAATTTTACATACAGTACTGTGCCTTTAGAGCATCTTTTATATATGACAAGGGAGTCATGAGTTTAAACCAGCGACAAACAAACGTATGTTGTGCTGAGCATCGCCTTGCAAAGGATCAGAGAGAGCCATGGGCTTGTTCTAAACCTCAATAAAGAGACATTCACGAGCACTCGCTCTGTTTTAATCAGCTGCTTAAGTTGTCTCAAAGTCACCTGTTGACACATTGACTAATTAAACCACTACACCTTCTGAGTGTGGAGGAAATGCCACACAAACAACATTTGTATGATGAGGACTGTGTGAATTTTATCCATCGGTCATCAGTCTAAGCTGATCTGATGTTTCTACTGATTATTGATGGGTATTTCATTAGTTCCTACCTTTCTCAATCTGAATCTTTACGCATCAGGATGTTGAGCACCCCTTTGTGAATCACCTGTCCTCCAGGTGCACAACATCGTGCAGAGTCAAATATATTTACATCCAGGGCACAGGTGAGAGAGTGCAGGGTCAGAGGGCCTTTGTGTGAAGCCTGCCCATTCCTCATCTCCACACAGTGGCCAGCGTCATCAGACCCATTTTTCTTTAACCCCCCAGTCGTCTTTGCTGGTCATGTGATTGAATGCTATCGATATGGTAATTTAATGTGTAGTTTTTCTATCATGAGTTTATCTACCATACTTATGTTTAGACAGGCTATAGATAGTTAATAAGAACCAAAGAACTAGGGTTTCAGGACAGGACATATGGCCTTATCTTATGAGTAGGTTTTTCTACATAACTGCTCCAGAATTCCTCTTTGGAAATGTCATGTTGGTTCTGTCCATTATGACTAGATTGTTGCCCCCCTTTTTTTCCCTGTCTGCTTAGTGGCATTCAGACTTTTTGAACTTCCTTACAACAGTCATTTAAAAGGTTTTGATAACCTAGTTTATTGTTTTACAGAGGAAAGACCTAGATCATGTCAATCTTTGTTAAAAAGATGGAAAGAGTAATAAAAACTGGGGTGAAAATTAATGTAAATAAGCCTTAAAACATATGAAAACACACACCAACAGCTGATGTTTTGTAAACATGCTTCAAGTTTAACAACAAAAGATGTTGTTTATAACTTTATAACTTGGACTCATAATTGTCAGTATTTTGGCATAGTTTTCAGATTATGAATATGGGTAATGTTGTTATGATTACTAACTTTGTCCTAACATCCAAGTCAAGGTCAAGATCAGGCCCTCTAGTGGTGTTTGCTGATTCAGACATTTTAATGTGTTTGCACTTCATGCTTTGAGAAACTGAATCAGGTGTCTGCAGATCTTTGTGGTCAAAAAGAGAGAACATTGAAAACGTGTTGATAATGGAGCTGCTGCTGCTGTTAGGGGGGACTGTAATGCTGCATAGTCAGAGAGGCTTCATGCATACTAATGGATGTGACAGAGCTCAGCAGAGCACCCAGTATTAAGTTGTTATTGATTCATGCCATAAAATGTGACACTCTGTACTCGCCCTACGTGTGTCTCATCTTAATTACAAATGAGCTGCAAAGATTTTCTGTCGTGATCAAAACCCCTTTTACAAGTGAGCTCTCATATGGTCTTACATAAACAGAATGACTTTTAATTCAAAAGCTTGCAAGGGTAAACATGCTATAATAAACATGGACCTTTGTTTTCCAGAAACTGATACCATAGAGGTACCATAGCAATCTTTGTAAGTGGCTCCATGAAGTAGGAAGGAGGCATTGTTAATGGAGGAACATACATAGGACGTGCTGCACTATTTACAGCACACATCCATCACATATTGTGCAATAAGTTAATGTGCAGCACTGGAGCTATAGTGCTCTTCCTTATCTCACTTCATGTTCGGCTGCAGCACCACTTTTCATGGAAGGATCAACCCTATCTCTTAGCTGCTGCTTACATTTAATCAGCCTCATATCCACAGCTGCAGCCACCTGTAGGCTCTGATGATGGTGTCCTCGAAATGGGGGTTAAGTATTGGCTGCCTTCACTCATAAATCTCCCTCCGTGTTGTTATGTGTGGGATGCATAAAACATTGAACAGTGTCTGACGTCAAACTTAAACTCAGTGTGTTACAGCTGTGTATGTAACCAGAAATATTTATTATCAAGAGGATACAGCATTAGAGTTACACTTCAAGAAGCTAAACCCTGTTCATCACAAAGATGCATATCTAAACTGTTGATTTTTTTCAACTAAATGTGAAGAGAAGCACAAAAATCTTACTCCTTAATGCTTTTTGATGCACTTATGAATGATTATCACTAAGAGTTGCTCTCAGTCATGTGACATTGGTGATGCATGAAAGTCAGATGGGGTAGGAAGTGAAAGTGCAGATTGAGAATCAATGAGAGCAAAGGAAAGTGATTGCTAAAGCTTTATGTGATGCAGCAGGTATCATTAGAAATTTTAGATACACCGGACACGACCCTGCGTGTTACTGAAAAGTGATTTATTTATTTTTTTCTTGAACTGACAGATTTACCTCGCTTGATGGATTCATTGTCATATCTTACTCAGTCTTGCAGACTATGGCAGGCCAAATTGTTGATTATAAGAGTCTTGGGGTTACAACGTTTTCTGTTTGTGGTTAACATCCTGGGATCAATAGCAATATTGAATGTCAGCAGTTTACTTTCTGTTTGAGTGAGTATGTTTGCTTGAAAGCTGTTTTTTTTAAATCCTTATTTTATTGTAAATGATGTATCTGTATCACACAAGAAGCAAGAGCGATATCTTGCATGTCACTCTGTACAGTGAACATAAAAATAGTAATATTCAGTAGAAGCAGTCTTCTGTAGAACTAACCATGGATTCCACCAATCAAAGATGATGATGTGGAAAGTCTAGTTTGTTTTGCATTCAGTGAGCCTGATAAAATACACAACAGTCTTCTCTTTAGTTTCACATTATTATCTCTCAACTAAAATTCTCTGAAGTAAATAAAAAATCAGCTAGAAGTGCTCAGAGAGCACAAACGTCTGTCAAGGCTTTTCCAACATATTTGGATGAGTTATTGTCAAAAATGTGGAAAAGTGCCCTATCTTGCACTGATAGCAAATCCTTGAAAAAATCCTGGATTCACATCCAGATTCATATCACCACCAAGAATGTATCACTTCTTTCTTGTGCCATGACCAACATTCCCAGAAAATGTAATTGAAACCTAGTCAGAAGTTAATGAGTTGTTTGCAAAAATGTGGAAAACTTCTTAATCTCACAATGTTAAGAAATCCTTTAAAATATTCCTCAATACACATACAGTTCAGATCACCACCAAAATCAAATAACTTCTTGCGGTACGGTAATGACATTATGGACAACAATCAAAATAAATAGGCAGTACAGACAGCAAAATGCTGTGGATGACGGAGAGGGCACGAAGAAGTGAATGGGCGTGTCTTATCACTTTCTGTTCTGGCCCTTTCTATTATCTTTATGAGGCCCTCTTTTGATTCCAGGGTAGTCAGACCTCTGGGGTGTAGTTCCCCTTCAGAGTAATTTTGTGCTTTGAGTTCAGTTATTTTTATGTCTATTTGTGTATTCTTAATGTTTCTCAACTTCTCTTTCCTCTCCTGTGTTACTTCACTGTGCATGTACAGCCTTACAGTCTTTTGCGGGCAGTTCTTGTAGTAGGAAGGAAAAACAAGGTGCAAGTTTCCATCTTACAAAGACATGGACATAAGAACCCATAGGTACAAACAATACAGCTGCCTGAATGTGTTTAACACTTTTCTCTGGATCCTCTTAATTTTTATAATTTGGGAAAATATTGGTAGATAAGGCCCAATCATACTTATATTTATGCAAAGCTCAGAGTTGAGGTCTAAACAGGGAATGGTAAAAACAGTGAGGATTGCATAAGAAAAAGTGCTGAACAAGCCATGGTTTTATACACTGGCCATTGAAATTGCTCAGTGTATACAAGTGGTTAGAGTAAAAAAAGACATGCAGACTTACAGTCCCTGAAGGTCCTCAGTTTCTCAACACTTTCCCAGTCAGGCTTTTAAATCTGTGTCTGTGTTAAGAGGTTGGTCATTTGTGGATTGAAACAGGCCATGTATGCTTTTGTGCCGTCCCAGTTATTTAAGAAGCTTATTGTGCTCCTTTTCTCTGAGGACAGTCTCTGGTTCAGCAAGCCCTGTCTATGTAATCTATATTTAAGACTGCAGGCTAGGCTGGGCAATGTGGACCTTAAGTCATATCTTAACACATAAAACTCAATGGCCACTTATTAGGTTCACCTTGGAAGGGCAAGGTTGGACCCTATTTTGGGTTATCTTGATAGGCCTGTGTGAATAGTAGCCTCAGTTTCTCGTTTTTAACTGATAGGAGTGGGACCCAGCGTGGTCCTCTGCTGCTGTAGCTAATATGCTTCAAGACTTGAATTACTGTTGCCTAGTTATCATCTCAAACCACTTTGGCCATTCTCCTCTGACATCTGGAATTAAGAAGGCATTTCAGCCCAGGCTGCTGCTTACTGAGTATTTTTTTCTGACCATTCACTGTAAACCTAAGAGAAGGTTGTGTGAATAATTCCTAGTGGATCAGCAGTTTCTAAAATATCAGCCTGGCTATCACCACCAACAATACCACCTTTAAAATCACTTAAAATATCTTTTTCCCCCATTCTGTGACACAGTTTGAAATTCAGGTGGTCGTCTTGACTGCGTCTACATGACTAAATGCTCTTAGTTGCTGCTGTGTGGTTGGTTGATTGGCTATTTGCATTAAAAAAAAGTTACCAGGTCTACTTAATAAAGTAGCTAGTGAGTGAGTGACGTTTGAGCCACGTTTATGCTAAATAAATAAAAACTGTCCCCTTGGTAAACTTAAACCTACATATCCAACCATAATTATCTACTGCTGTGTAGAGTGCCATTTTAACAAGGCTTTAATGGCCAGTTTTAATTATCTGTGAGTCATTTTATGAAGCTTAAATTATCATATGTAATGGAAACACTTTGTGGGTTAATGCTGATGCTAGCAACCATCATGTAAACATGTCATTTAAAACATTTAAAAACATCTTCATACAATAAACAATCAGTGTAAGTTGAGTACTTAATCTGAGGTTAAACTTTCATTCGGCCTTTCTGGTTGGTCTTTGGAGTTTGGAAAACATGGATTTGGGTCTGTAAAAGTATAAATGTTCATTACAGCAAGGATGATGTGACGAGTGCCACAGACTGCAGATTTACACACATCAGACGCTACTATCATCTGATTCTGAGACAGCCTGAAGCATCCTTAAGTGTTTTTACTAAGTTACACTGGTATTTCACAGAAATTGACAACATTAGACTAAAATGTATACACCTGCATCAACAGGTAACCTGGATGTTCTCATGTCCTCCAGTTCCCTTTGAGGTTTCAGCCTCTAAGTCTCCATCAGCAGATGTTTTTGCTGTGTGTTCTCAGTGTTCATACAAGTCTCCTCATATATCTTAAACAAACGACATTCATAATCCCTGGAAAGATCGCCAAATTATCTCGCTGGGCAGTTGCTGTTTTTCTTTGAGCCTGTCTGTAAACAGCCGATCCTCACGCTGTCTGACTGCTGTGCAGTGGATATTTCAGTCCAGTCTACGCTTATTTTTCTGTTTGTGAGTCCTCCTAAGGTGCCCAGACTTATTTGATGGACTATGTGACATTTTTGTTCCGTATCAATGATACTTTCTGTACTTTAGTGGTCAAAAATGCATCTTAGCAGTAATTATCAGCTCTAATGCATTTTAGCCTGTTAGTAACAGAGGTACTTCTGCCGCCCACAGAACTAAGTGACATCATGTTTGTTATGTGTCTGCAAATGGTCAATAGTAGTGGTTTACAAAGCTTCTTTGCTCAAGGCACACCGGGTCACCATGTGCATACCATGAAAACTAGCCTCTTAACAGGTGTCACTGTCCCTTTTTAGTGTGCATATGTTTATTTCTATCAGGAAATTCCCGGCAGTATTTGGCTTGACAACTGTTTTACTCTTAAAACATTTATTTCAAGAAGAATATGTTTTAAAAATATCAAATTTTCTCAATTCAGTGACACACATTTAAACCAAATAGATAAAAAAATTCAAATTTAGGTCAACTTACTAATGCAATGATACAAAATGATAATTCCTTCCACCTGCTACAACTCTATTAATGTTTTTGTTTAATACAGAATTTGCTGTCAAAATTCTGTTAATAGCTGCAAAAAATTTGTTATGGAAAAAATGACCACTGACTACAAGAAGCACAGATGGAGAACAAGTGGGAAAAATGGTCATTATTCAGGACTAACCAAAGCAACAATACACCTGAAAAAGGGAAAGAAATCAACTGTTGATACTGAAACACTGGACTAATAATTTTTGAAGATTTTAATTCCCAAACAGTATCTTGTTGTTGTCTGCATCTTTTTTTTGTTTTTGTTGTTGTTTTTTTTTTTTATGACTACATGTTCACCTGTGGACTTGCCAGTGTCAAAAAATCAATACAGAATTAAATAGACAAAAAAACAGAATTTGAAGCTTTATAACTAGTATTGTGCATGGATAACCAATGGAGTTTCATTCATTAGTTGTATAGTTGTAAGTGATTATTGCACAAATTCCCAAGGCACACCTGGACTTGCCTGAAAGCATACCTGTGTGCCTTGCCACACCATTTGAGGACCACTGGACTATTGCTAATGTATATATACAATAAGTATCTTAATCAAAGTTTAAATGCTGTTTAATTCAACTCTGTTATATGTTTAGGTTCTTCTGCCTGCAAATGAGATCTGCAAATGTGTTCTTCTCCCTCCGTATTTTTTGACCAGCCATCATTTCAAATCAATTCAGGGTTGCTTTCAGACAGCTTTCTCAACCTTATCTGGAGAGTATCTTTTCTCTGCCTCGGTTTCTACTTCATCCGCTCCCACAGTCTCCTTCTTTGATTATTTTTCTGACTTTCTCTGTCTGTTTGCTTCATATTGTGTGTCTCAATGTTCTGCTCATAAGCTCACGCACACATAGACACGTGTGCCCAGCCAAATAAATCATAACTGTACTGGATTGTTTTTCACTTTTGTTTGGTTATAATTACATGTCTTTGGCCCTTAGCTGACGTACTAAATGGGAAACTAACATCTGTTTCTCTGTCTTTCATTCAGCTTGTTTATATGTGGTAATGATGACTCTGATCTCTAGAACAGAAGCTTGAATGGGTGTACTTATCCCACCCTGTCAGTCAGCTCAGTGTTGTGTGAACTTAAAGTATTTTGAGTATTACGGGGTATGAAAAAACTTAATTATGAAGCATAAATAGAGAGCAGCAATGTTGTCTGCTTTGTGGTTCATCACTGCAGTGGTAATGCCTTGATCTTGTGAAATATAAGATAGTTTCTCTGCAGTGATTTAAAATTCATCCAAATAACTGCTGCACCACAGAACTGCAAACACTTCTAATCATTTTGTATCATCAATACCAATCCGTCCAAGAAGTAGTACCTGCTAAATGTGCCAGTGAATGTGTGAATGCAGACATGTCACTTGTTATAACAAGTGTGCAGCTGTCACTGCAGATGTTTTGTTGAATTAACGATCTTCACAAGGCTTAACAGTCTTCCTGGCATCCAGGGACAGCCTTGTTTTTAAGCTTAATATTTTATAAAGAAGATCCCCCCATTTTGTACTTGCTGTTACCTTTCTCTTGAACATAATTGTTGACTTAAGGCCTTGCACACATGAAGATATCTAAAATCTTAACTGATACTGGAAAAATTGGGAGACCCCACACATGAAGACAAATGATGACAGATTTATCAGTTTAATTCTTGTATAGTGTGGTGTGCCACAGGAAGATAGGCAGGGTACACCACACACAAACAGACTGACTCACCAAGAACCAAGGCCTCTTGCAGCTCGTAATTGTGTGGTCAAACCATTGACTGTAAAAAGAATTGGACAAAGCCAAGTGATGTCAGCCATTTGGTTATAAAGGAGCCTTTGAAACGTTGTGTATGCACTGCAATAGATGCTTCCATACTGTTCATGTCATCTCAACTGAACTTTGGCTACCTACTTACAGATGTAGAGGCTGTGCTGAGGTGGGATTTAAGGCTGTCTGACCACAAGCAGCTCTGCACGGACATGTAGCCATGTTAATCATGTCTATACTTCTATAACTACAAATCTTCAATAAAATAAAATAAAATAAAATAAAATAAAAAAATAGAGGCAACAAAAACACCCCCAGTTCAGTGAGAGCACATAAAGGTATTATATATGTAGACCAAATCTGTTTTTGAACCAGGCTGTGGACGTGTTTAAACATGTTTATTCAGTCAGTTTCCAACACACAATCATTACACCTCCGGGATTCCTGCAGCCAGCCTCAAATGGACACTCGAGGAACTACAGCTTTTGGCTCTTCTGCACGGGCCTCCTTTTACAGCCATATGTTGCCACCTAGGTCAAACTCAACTTCAGTGTATACAAATATGGCACACTACATCAGGAGAAATTGACGCTGAATATGGCTATCTTTTAGATTCTCATGACATCTTTGGTGGTAGTGATTTCCATCCAGCTCCTCTCCTTACCTAACCCTACTTTCTTATATATTTACAGTTTAGGCTATAAAGATGGTGGTGTTGTGCCACAAATCAACAAGTTGACTTTCTGTTTCTCATGTCAGTCTAACTTTATGCTTTGCTTACTCTCATTTCCATGGCGACATCTGCTCCCTTCTTCAGCTAGCTTGCACCCTGACTGGCTCAGCAGACTCCAAACCCATCAGGATTTCTGATCGTAAATAGATTTCAAGTAGATTTCAAGTAGGAGCGTCCACGATCCTCTGTAAGTTGATTGCTGAAAACTGAATGACTGAGCTGAAACTGAGGCCGATTATCTTGTAGTGTGTACCCAGCTATAGATGTGTTTCACGCTTTGATCCGTGGTTACATGTATCAAATGTTAACACCTGATGCACATCACTCCTCAACTCCATCAGTGTTTTAGTGCTGTGTGTGCACTGAGCCTTCATGCTTGGTAATGTTGTGTGAGCTCATATCAGATCTTGGAGACCTGCTGCAAATGTTGCTTTCCATGTTTTAAATACTGTACCCTCAAATCATTTCCAGCAACAGATGAAGTCTCACTTTTTTGATGAGACTCAGGGATGGCAGCTGACTTTGAACAGCTCTATAATGTTTTGAAAGAAAAGCAAACTTGAAAAACCTTGCTTAAACAGCAAAAATCTGATATTTTCACATGACTAGCAAGCCATAGTTTACAAGGTTTGACAATTTTTACATGTTCTTATGCATTTTTATTCAAAATAGGCCCTAAGGTGTCTTATTTTGTTCTTTCCATTTGTTTTTGTTTTTGTGCATTTCCTTCTGATCACAGAATGCCCTCCTTGTCTATTAAGCTTGCAGGGCAGTCATCAGGTTGTGTCTCATGCTTCAAAGCTGGCTTCAAACACTTACTCCCCTATTTTGCTTCTCCCGTGATCTGTCTCATCACTCCTACTCCTTTCAGCTTACACATACGATCATATCTCTCTTGAATCCTTGTCTTTTTAGGCCTGGGCGATATATCTTTTTAATCCAAGAATGTATTTCTTTAAATGTCTTCTATGTCTAAGGGTTTGGAAAGGATGCTTGGTTTTTCAATCAGCTTATCATTAGCATGTTTCCTTTTTTAATTTCAGAGATCAAGTCAACAAATATGCAATTATCAGTGCCACTTGCCCGAAAAGCAATAATTGCTGGAAATAATGTGGTAAAATCCAGGGGCAGGTCCATATGAAGAAAACTTTTTGAGGTTTTAATAACCTTGAGCCAGTAGGGTCTATCACAGGGTCAAAACCAATGTATCCTGGCATTTTCGGTGGTAAGCAACTTGAGCAAGCTGTGTTTTGTTGCTGTCCTAACAGAGCTCTCAGTTGAAAACAATTCAACTTTTGGAGCAGCACTGTCCTTGTCAATATCCATAACTGCCTAGTTTGAACCAAAAAGATGCAGGACATGTGATACATATTTTGTCAACAGCAATGGCCAAAGAGAAAGTGATCTGACTTTTGCTTTAGAGTGAGGTTCCTTGGAGCTCCCCCTAGATAGGCCTGAGAAGAGTGAAGCCCCCCCAGTCATCCCAAAATATTGAATAAATTATTGTGCAACACAGACTCAGATGACATTTCTTCATAAATAAAATTCAAGATAAAATGAGCCTATACATAGTTTCTTGCGCGAAGAACTAGAAGAAGAAAAAAAATGCTCTTATCATCTTCTAAGTTAATGCATAGAAATTTAATTTGACAACCTTGATGCTGACAGAGCCTCATGCCCTCACCAGAGAGACTTGGACCCCAGGTTGAGGACCATGGTTTCATAGCACACGAGATATCGGTCTGTATACCATCATACTGGTGATATTATGGAAATAATATCTGCAAATAATTGCCTAAGAAGTTGATTGTTGGTATCGGCAGATCTGATTATTTACAGCAGATATTTTGGCCTGACATATTGGCCATATATACGTATCCCATTAGCTGTACATATTGGCAGAATTTGCAATTTAACCATAATGCTTACCTCATCATTTCTGATTTTCCACTTTTGTAAATTGAAGTTCCATTTATTAAAGTATAAAATGTTGTTTTTCTTGCCTCACATCTATTTCTGACACAAATGGACTGTAACGTGAAAGGAAAAGGTAAGTTTCAGTAAAGCGGAGGCTTTGTGCCCTTGACAAAAAATATTGTTTTCTGCAATAATGAGTTTGGAAATATTGAAATATCGGATATTGGCAAAAATCCAATATTGTATATCCATATAAATATTAAATTTACCCTTTATACTCCAAAGAACCTTGCGACTCCAAACCTTGCGGCGTTGGTGGCTCAGTTTGGTAGCTCACTGTATCAGTTTTCAGAAAGAAACACTTAACCCCAGGCTGCTCCCACCACTGCACCAGTGGAGTGTAACCAGTAAGCCCATGGATGTGTAAGCAAATGGTGATGGACGACTTGTGTAGAAACTTCAACCATCAGTGAGTGAATGTGAGAGTGAATGGGTGTGGATGGGCAGGTGTGACCTATGCTGTAAAACTGCTTTGAGCCGTTAGGACGACTGAACGCACTACATGAGCTCAAGTACATTTACCATTTACCAAACCCCTTTACATCCATCAAATATAAGGAAACTGTAGTTCTGACATAAAAACCTGACTAAAATGTTAATCAGTTCAGAGAGACAATTGCCATCAGCTCCAAAGCTGCTGTCATACTGTTGTACGTGATCAGCCGTGACCTACTTGGCTGATTAACAGGCTTCTCCTCAAAAGTGTCAATTGAAACTTTGCAAAACCTTAACAGTAGAAGGACTGTAATTTGTTTGTTGATGTTTTAGCAGGTTGATTTTGAAGGTTAAGATTAGAGATTTGATTTAGCAAATAGAAATCTAGTGTTTGAAGCAAGAATGTGTCTGTGTCGTGCAACCATAAAGAGACTGAACATCATTTTATAGCCAGGAGGTCAGCACTCGCCAGTGCGCAGTCCTAACACAGAAGCGAACTTTCTGCCCATTGTGGTGCTGTAATGGTGTGGAACAAAGTGATGAGTAGACTGCGTCAGCCCTCCATGCTTCATTACCTGTGTGTGTATGTGTGTTTGTGCGGCACCTTGTTGTTTTTCGTTCGCTCGCATGCTTTCAGCCCCAGCAGCAGAGAGTGAAATTGTCTACGTCAACGGATCAGGGCTATGCAAGGTAACCACTTATGGCTGTTTCCTTTTCTCCAACTGATATCAGAGATGTGGCTCCTAAAAGAATATTTGGATGTTTGTGTGCTGCAAGTGCTGAGGTCTTCTCAGACAGACTCAAAGCTTTTGTGTTAAGCATGATGGTAGTTGGCCTGATTAAAATGGGTTAGTCATGGCTATTAGGAGATGAGTGTTAGTCATGAATTTGTTCCTTTCTGCTCGGTGGAATTGGTTCAGCAGAACAGAGGAGGCACAGTTAATACAACCCACTGTATATGAGTGAGTGGAAATTAAACTGATTGTGGTTTAATAACCATGACGACATGTACAGAGTATGCCCCTCTTTGTCTCTTTCAGAAATATTCTTTTGGTTCATCTCTTACCCACACATTCACCTTGTCTCTAATGGAGAGCCCACATTTTTGTGTCCTGCTCTCACCTGTCCTCTGAATCCTCTTTTGTCCTTTTTTGTTTGGCATCCAGCCGCCTGTGATGACGTAGAGAGCAGAAGAGGAAGGAGGATAAGAGGGGAAAGAAGCTCTGACAAACAGAATTAACATAAAGAAAAACATCTTATTGGACACTTCATTAGGTACACTTTGCTAGCACAGGGTTGGATTCCCTCTTACCCTCAGAACTGCCTTAAATTTTTGTGGCATAGATTCAGCAACGTGCTGGAAACATTCCTCACTGATTGTGTGCTGTTGCAGTTGGTGTAGATTTTTTGGCAGTACATCCATGAAGTAGAGCTTCGTTTCCACCACATTCTAAAGACATTCTGTTGGATTGAGATCTGGGGACTGTAAAGTTTACTGGACTACAGTGAACTCATCGTCATGTTCAAGAAACTGGTTTGAGATGATTTGAGCTTTGTGACGTGTCGGGTTGTCCTGCTGGAGAGGTTGGGAGCGGCAGTGGCTTAGTCTGAAAGGACTTGGGTTGGGGACTGAAGGGTGGCCGGTTCAAGTCCCAACTGAACCATGTTTGGAAGTTGGTTTGGTAGCTGGAGAGGTCCCACCTGACTTCCTGGGCACTGTCATGGTGCCCTTGAGCAAGGTACTGAACCCTAAAACTGCTCGGAAGCACTTCTTTAGGAGCAGCAAGCCATCACTCTGACATCTCTCCATTAATGCATGATTGTAGGACCTGTTTGTGCATGTGTACTTCAGCCTATGTGTGTGAAGCATGTTTCAACATCAGAGTGTAAAGACTTGAATTTCCCCATGCGGGATTAATAAAGCATGTCTTCATCTTCTCCTTCTTCTTGGATGCACTGTGCTCATAAAGGAACAGAAATGGTCAGCAGCAAAAACTCTGGTAGGATGTAAGAAGCCAGAACACACGGGCATGTTTACTGTTATTTGATGGTGGTTTTAGACTTTGTATGGCAATGCATAAAGAAAAAAAAAAAAGGGTGATCAGCTCATAGTTACTCTCACTGTGTGAATAAATGCAGTTGTACAACCAAAATAACAAGTATGCCGTAAAGTCATCGAACAGGTCAGAAACAGCTGAGTGGGCCATGATTCACATGTCTCTGTGACTATAGAACAAATGATGCACAGTCAGGTTGACTTCAAAACAAGTGTATAGCCCCAAACTTGTGTCATCATTGCTTTGAAATCACACTGTATATGCCGGACTTTAAACAGTGAAAGAACTAAACTGGAACCGAAAATGATGTTGTATTAACTGGGATTCTATTGATGACATTGCGTCATTTTGCCCTTTTCCAACGATGTATGACACTGAATTTCACAAAGTAAGCACTTCGAGGCTGTGCCCTACATTTAGTTCAACACAACACTGATTTAGATAATACATCTACTGGTCAATATTATGATTTACATCTTATTGCATTTATTTGACTCCCATATCAAGACAAATGCAAGATTGGTTAATGTTGTCATTATAAACTTAGAGAGGCTGTTTTAAATGCATTATATCTAAGTTTTTATTTGTTTGACATCCCTTGTAATTACACTGCTGAAAATAAAGATATTGTTAAAAATGGATAAAACACACAGCAAAAAAAACAACCGCAGTGTGTTTTGTGTGGCTACCCCTGCACTGAGCTATGAGGATGATAAATTGCACTGACTCAAACTACAGGCCAGTGTGTTTTTTTACAAAAAAAGTTAAAGCAAAAGAAGTTCTCCTCTGCTGCTGGTCAGACCCACTGCAGCAGTTTTCAGCTCACCTTACACTAATAAAGCCTCCTCTGTAGATGACATTTAATGTATTAAATTCACACTGCCGGTGTCCTTGTGTCCCTGTGTTTGGGGACCAGTGTAGAGTGGCAGCTGTATATTAAAGTAGTAATACTTCATCCATAGACAAGCAACGTAAAAAACACATAACTCTGAAGTCAGTTTATAAATTACAATTACTAATCAAAGTAATGTGTAGCCTAATAAGTAAGATCTTTTTTGCCCTGGTGGGCTTCTATCAGAGATGGAAAATAGCACACTTCCTCAGCCAAAGGCATGTTTTTGTTCAGTGTCTGGGGAATTTGCTTTACCTCACTGTTGAGATTGCAGGCAGAAAAAAACAGAAAAAAGTTTAAATTCATGGTTCTCTGCTCTGTCTACTCTGACTCGAGCACATGCTAACTGTTCACAGGTCTCACAGGTCTCATGTCTCCATTAATCAGTATTCACAAAATCAGGCTTTGTGCTGCTTTAGTTAATCTTGTGTTTTAGTGAAATTGTAGCTTAGTTAAAGTTTGGTTATTCTTACAGTATATTCTGATAAGATAAAATAACATACTTGGTCAGAGTTTTTTTTGTTGTTATTTTTAGAGCCATTTCAGGAAATGGGATGTTGGCAGGGGGATCAACTTTACATGACTTACAGACATTTGAAACAAACTGTTTGGTTGAGAAAAGGAAGGAGATGAAAAGGAGTGACTGGTAGGTTTTTTTTTCCAATGAAAAATATGTGAAAAAAAGTTCTTGGGCAAGTAGAGGTCATATTAATTTGCTGATTTTAGTAATTTGTGATAAATCTCTACTTAACTATTTTTAAACGTTGCTGTTAAACCAGCCCTGGTAAGCAGAATATGCTGTGTTTTATGTATGCTGCAAGCAGCTAAACATGTCTGTTGTACATAACTTCTCATCAGTTAAGATACTTGTCTTCTACTTTATATTTAAGGTTTAATGTATTGATTTTCCATCAAGTCAAAAAAAGAGAATGAAGAAAGATGGGGAATTCAGATTTCATCATTATGAAACACAGAACACAGTCATGCTAGTTTCCTTCAGCGTGCTTCAGGTGGACACTCAAGGGACTGCAATTTGTGGCACTTATGAACTGGCTTCATTTTTCAGACCTGAAGGCTGCCACCTGGTTATATTAGAGAAAATTCCCACAAAGAGTGGATTACAGTAGAGAGATAAGTATAAATAAAGAATAGGGATGTACAATATCAGTATCAGCTGATGCTGGCCTAAAAGTTTTAATATCAGCATCAGCCGATACTGAAATTTTTGCTGATATTTAGAGCCGATATTTCGGCCGTACATATCAGCCATATAAATCCCATAAATCAGCTATAATATTGGCAAAGTTGGGTATCTTGAAAAGTCAGGAATTTCATTTTTTCAAGAGTTACATGTTTTTCTTGTTTTATAATGGTACTTTGCACAAGTAGACTATCACATTGACTGCAACAAGTCAATTTCTGTTAGAAAAGACTTTGTGCTCTTAATGAAAAATATCAAATTCAATATCTGTGTCTGCAATAATGAATTAAGAAATACCGGCATAAATCCAACATTGTGCATCCCTAATAAAGAAGACTCAATTAAAAAATGAAACATTTTTTTAAGAGAGAAAAGTTACTTAAGATACAGTAATTAGTTTCCTTTTATTCTCGGAAATGAGGATCTTTCTTACCTTCAGTAAGAGTCATGAGTAAAAAGTACCATATTGTATTTGTGAGTCATTTGCCGGTTGCTGTCATTTTGAGCTGAAGCCAGAACAGCATGAGGACTTGTTGGACGCAGACACAAAGTCCTCACTTGATGCCTGGCCCTCTGACCTAAGAGGAAAGCGTGTGGGCGGCGCTGGAGATCAGAAGCGAGTGAGAAAGACACTGCATGGTACAGACTAGTGTCTGGCACACTTGAGGAATGTATGGGTTGACAGTGTATCCCAAAGAGATTGTTAGGAGCAATTCGCTGGCACAAAAAAAACATTCAGGCAAACCATTTGGTGAGAACAGAGGTCCGCATTGAGGGGAGTGACGTTTCCCCCCTCTGTGAAATGATTCACCGTAGATGTGTGAGTGAGAGAAGGAGAGAGAGAGACAGTCTGTCAACAGGCGTCAGAGCTGCTGTGAGCACCGGCAAGACTCACAGCCAACTAGGAAGGATGCTCGCGGTACCCTGTTGTCATAGTGACGGGGGGAAGCGAGGAGCCTGCTCGTTGCGCCACCTGATTGTAAGTGTGTGAGTGTGTGTGTGTGTGTTTGAGGGAGAAAACGAGAGAGGGAGAGGGAGCTGGAAAGCAGAGACGGAGAGTTGCGCAGGAGCGATGGAGAGGCAGCCTTTTTGCTGTGATCAGTGTTTTCATCTGTAGTCTTGTTCTTTAGCTGCCGTGCCCTGGGGATTGCATTAACTCTGTCACTTGCGCTGTCTCTTACTAACTTGGATGCTCCGCTTACCCGCAAACACACACGTGGTGTCTGCTGTGTTTGTACGGCAAGATGCTGCAGCTGAGTGACATGTGTGTCAGGTGTATATGAGATGGGATCCATGAGTTTTCCCTTGACACACTCACGTTTTGAGGCCTGGCCAGGGACCCTCCATGTCATGGTAAATACCTCTCCTCTCAAACTTTGGGTTGCCTGCTGGAGCTAATCTGTGTAGTCTTATAAGAAGGCAAGACAACACAGGTTAAGACAAGGGGTCTGCTGTTGAGGCACATGAAGTTTTGTTGTTTTGTTAGGATGCTTTGCTGTAGCTCTGGTGAGTGTGTGTAAGAGTGTGAGTGGACATTTATGCACATTTAGACAGCAGCCTCTTAACAGTGATTGTGATAATGACTCCCAGTTTCTTTAGGAGATGTTTTTGCTTGTAGTGTGTTTGTCTGACTGCATGTTCTCAGTCTTTAGAGAGGGTAGGCTGTTATCTGATTGCGGACGTTTCAACCTTGATGAAGCTGGAGTGTATGAGCCTCCCTCTCCCCCTGCAGTCTGCCCGTGCATGTGTTTGTGAGATTCTCCGGCTCTGCCTCTCCTCCTATCCTCCTGCTGGCTGTGTTCCCTCAGGCAGTGACTCTGCGTAAGCAAGAGGTGTGTGTGTGTGTGGGTGTGTGTGTGTGTGTATTTGTGTGTGATCTGCATTCTCATGTTGTTTTACACAGAGAGTGTGCCAAGCATCACTGGAACCTTAGGGCATAACTATCAGGAGGTAAAAAAAATTAGACAGAGAGAGGGTTGATGAATGAGAGGGAAACTGTGAAAAGAGATCATATGATGAAAGGACACAACTCACAGAACGAGAGAGAGAGGAGACTAAAGCCTTTGAGGCAACTGGCTGCTGTATTACTGATCCTGTCCTAGTTACATTATGATGATTGGAACAGTTTGTTGTGAGAGAAACTGGAAGAGTGCTGAGTTTTTGGTTCTTAGATTTACATTTCTCTCTGTCTCACTTCTCAGGTCCTCACTGTCTCCACCTCTGAGCTTTTCTCATTGTTAGAAGTCATCTCTCCCCCACTCAGTGAAGTACCACAGAGGTTGCAGACTTTTTTTGCTCCCTGGTGAAGGCTTATATGATCTGTCTGATACATCCTTATACATGCACCTTGCTCAGGATTCCTGTAGATCCATTCAAGTCTTAAAAGGTCTAAGATCAGATTTTTAAAATGTATTTAATGCCTTAAAAAGTCTCAAAAGCCTTGATTTAGCTGACAGAGGTCGTGAATTTTGGATGACCTTTGGATGAAGACAATCTGGTCCATCTGAATTTATTATAATACAGTGAAAATGTTTGACTTTTATCTACCTCAGAGTTTGTAGTGATGTGAAATGCTCTTAGAAGTCCCAGATCTTTTATCAATAAACACCCAGTGTTTGAAATATTGAACTAAATCCTGTTTTGTGCTTAAAAAAAGTGCATTAATTTTCAAGGCTTGGGATTAGGTCTTAAAAATTCTCATCTTGAATGTTCACTCAGCAGAAACTTAAAGAAAAAGAATTTATGAATGATCTATGCAACAAATATCCCACAGTATGTGAAAGCTAATAACACAAGAAATGTTTAGAGAGCACAAACCTCCGCCAAGGCATTAATTAGCCCAGTCATTTATGAAGAAGTTGAAAAGTGCCCTGTCTCACAATTTTGACCCATCCTTCAATTTATGGGAAGGGATCCACCGTATTATTGGTGTTGGTATTGCATGTGGTGTGAAATAAAAGATAAGGATTCCTAGAGCTAAGACCCAAATAAGAGAAAATCTTACAGTTTTTTAAGATCTCATAACCAAACATACATAACTGAAACTTCTCAGGTTTGTTTATCACACAAAGAAAATGCAAGATACATCACAAAAGAAAAAAAAACAATGTTAGTTTGTGCCAGTATCATTCAGCTCTTCTGTACATGACACTGCAGATCAGGAGTATCTGAACTTTCTTCTGCTGAGGGCCACATACAAAACATTTTGGGATGACTGGGCCACGTTGATTTTTACTGTTGGTTTATTAGAGTTAGAAAAATAGATCAAGGGTAGGTCAAGCCATTCTTAATTATTGAAATTCATTAAAGAAGGTCTCCATTAATGGAGTAACAAGGCAAATAGTCACACAGTGTAAAAGTTTTTTTGGGTGGCCAATCAAATTGCAGGGGTCCCTGATTGGCACAGCCTATCATTGCGTTGGTCCCCTGGTGAAGAGCAACCTGAACAAAGCTGATAAATTCTATAGGAGCCCCGTAGGTGCTGTCAGTGATGGCACAATCTCCTCCAAAAATCAGATCTTGAGATGGAGAAGACAGCAAAGCAAATGCATTTACACTGCTCCTAAATGCTGCACTCACTTTGTCTTAATTTATCAGCTGAGCACAAGCTTTGTATTCTAGTGTGAGCCAAATTTCCATTACACTTTGGAACTTGCTGAAGGACAAATAGAAGGGGACTGCGGGCCACAGTTGGTCCCCAGGTCATAGTTTGACCCCTCGATGTAAAGGTACATTGCTTCTTGAGGCTTGCCTGTCTGGAGTCTTGCCTCCTTAAAACACCTGGCTTATCTGTTAACACATATAAGTGATGAGTTTTTCAGCAAACAGATGATATTGTCCCTGTATTTAAGTATGAAAATAAATAATTCTGCTTCTAATTCAGCTCTCAGGGTGTGATTGAAGGAATCAACACGGAAAGCAATTTGTCTTTTAATAGGTATTTAACAAAGAAGTTGATGCTAGCTTGCTTTGTGCAAATTTTTTATCAAATACTCTCAGCTCACTGCGCTCTCACACAGTAACCTGCCTGCAGTGGTTTTATTGTGTACATATGCTAATGTGTTAATCAAGTGTGTGATCAATAATTTATCCCCTGCAGAGTGTTCAGCAGTTGAAACAAGAGCCAGACAGAGGCATCCTGTCTCTCATTTGATCTCTTTCTTCCTCGTTGTTTATCATTTGGGAGGGGGCGAGTACCTGGCTGAGCTCTCTGCTGCACATTCAGGCCTGCAGATATTAATATTTGATGGTTTTTACTTCATACCACAGCAGCCAGATGTCCAAACAGTGAGCACTCAGGACATGGATGTTCCCGCTGTTGTTTGTTTGACGTTTAAACAGTTCTGTTGTGTGACCTGACCTGGTTTAGAGTCCATGTGATTTTTTGATTTTAGAAAAGGGGTTGTCAGCCTGTTTTCATGTGATCATTTCTCAAGTGGAATAAGGGGGGATGCTCTCAGATGATCACGCCTGAAGCTGAAGAGGATGATGCTTCTGTTTTGCTGAACATAGTTTTACTTTCTTTTTTTTTGTGCATATATGATAAGGTTTTTATTTCATATTAGTATTTTTTTAAATTAGTCCTTTTCTGAAGAACCTCTAACAGTTTTGTCTTCTTTATTTTTCCTAACAGGAAGAATGCAAGCAGATCATGGCTCGTCAGAAATCTAACAGCCAGTCAGACTCACACGACGATGAGGTTTCTCCCCCACCACCCAACCCTGTTGTCAAGGCCAGGCGCCGCAGGGGAGGGGTCAGCGCTGAGGTCTACACTGAAGAGGATGCTGTTAGCTATGTGCGCAAGGTCAGCCATGAAAGAAACATGAGCACATACCTGCACACGACTTCATGCTCTAACAAACAGATACATGAGGGCAACCTATACATTCACAACATTACTGATTGTCTTAATTATTCTCGCTTTTGTAGTTATAAAACCACTTGAACATTTTTTATACAGTAAAAAAATACTTAAGGCTGTTGTTTATTGGATGCAGATATGTTGTTTTGGTAGCATGTCAACATGTTCAATTGGACAATATGACAGTATGAAGGGAGACCATCTGTGCAAGCTCTTTAACAAGCAGTGCTAAGAGATATGGGCCAACTATCGTATCTTTTTGTTTTATCGCTGCATCAGAGGACTAGTGTATATCTCGATATTTTCTCTTTAAATATAAAAGAAGATGAGTCAGATCAAGAATGTGATAAGCTGTATTACTTTTTCAACTGATCATTTGACAGAGATTTTGGGCTTTAGAATATAGTCACATTACCTTAGAACATAGTCAAATTACCTTATTAGCCAACTTTAGGGATGTTTGACACTGGATATATTGTACTTGTGTGATACGTTTTCTCATGTTGTGAAGTCAGAGCTTCCAATTATCCTTCCTGTCTGTCCCTTTTAAACTTCAAGCTCAGTTGGAGCACCCTGTGTGAAACCTCTGTTAGACTTAAAGTGGGTTAGACTAGTGTTTTATATTTTCTTTACCAGTGGATAAAGCCCAAAGAGGCCCATAGCCACAGGAAGCCCAAAATTCCAGTCAAATGATCTGTTGAAAAAGTAACACAGCTGCATGCCACTGGTCACCTTTGAAGTTTCTTCTGACTGCTGCTTTGCTCCTGAAATTTGCTTCAAATATGGATATAAACAAAGGTCACTGAATGAATGCTGTGGAATGAACAGCTAACACTGGTGGTGTCTCTCAGGAACAGCTCAGTTTGGAAGATTTTCAGTTACAAAAAGGAGACAAAGTTGTATTTAGGCTGTGTCAGTGTATACTTACATATATCCACTCTGAGGGGCTGTGAGTGACACAGTCTGCACAGAAATATGGATGAACACTGCGGGGAGAGTGCTGGCACTGCTCACATCAGTATAAGCCACATCCTACTCAGCAAACCAACGTGACATTGTTTACTTGCTGACTCTGCGATCCTGTGATAAACATAGAAAGTTCAAGTTTAAAAGATTTCTGAGTGATTTATTAGCATTAGACTAGTTAGTTAGATTCAGTTTAAAATGCTAATTTAGCATTAGTGCAGTTACTGACAAGGTTAGATTGTTGCATATATTTGTTCCCCTATAGAGACTCCAAGTAAGTAAAAGTTTGATTGGCAGTTTGAGTTACCTTTTACGCTACCTTGGTAGTCTATTGTTGTGCATTTTCCCCATTCTAGCTGCCGTTTCAAGCTGTAATATTTGGCGTTTTTGGACTCATTACTGCACCACTGTAATACATGGTGAAGTGGAAGTGGGCTTGAAAGGGAGCTCTAACGGAGCATCTCAGAAGGACTGAGACTGCAGGTGGATCAGAAGTGCTTAGTATGTGAAAACTAGAAGGTTTTTTGAGCATGAGGGATTGTGAACAAACTTTAGGTGTCATCAAAATGGGATATAAGAACCCAAAGTGAGGCAAAATATGGGCTATTTAAGTCCCACCCCAACCTGGCTGCCTTGTTTGTCATTAGGTATACCAAAATTTAGAGTTAGACAGAAGTTTCAATAGAGTGAGACAACACTTTTAAGATAGTGACAGCTGTTGATTGGACTCAAAAAACCTCTATGGTAGACAGATTGCTGATATTACTCTTGCTTGATCTAATACATTCAACAGTCTATGTCTGACAGTGCAAAAGCCCTGTCTTTGGACACAGGCCCTTGATTAAGATGGTATTCATTTTATTTACGCTTATTTTTTTGCATTTGTAGTTTGTAATAAAAAGTGAAAAATGACTAAAGGAAAAGAAGCCAAAATCATTTCTTTTGTGGTTTCATGTCCACAGCAGCTGTTTAAGTGATCTGTCATCTTAAAACCTGCCATGAATGTGTCTTCTCCCTAATTTCATGGCTTAATAGGAAAGAGTGATCTCTGCCAGGAACCAAAACTCACCTTTTTACACTCAGACAACAGAAACCCATACGCATACACACAATAGTGAACATGGACTCACACATTCACCTGGTATGTTATATCATGACCACGCTTGTTGAATTTAAATTAATTGGACTGACTGTTAATTGCCTGGTAATGACATAACCCCATGAACCCACTTGTCACCGCGCTGTAATGGCATGGCCACTTAAGCATGCTGTGTGTGTGTAAGGTATGTGCACACACCCATGAGGTGTTTGTGGTTATGTCTCTGAGGTCTCTTCCAGACACTGCAGTCATGTGTCATGGCAACAAGCCTGCTCTCGTCTTCACTGTCCCCCACTATCTCATGGACGCACACACACACTCACGACTCAGACTCATACTCATACTGCCACGTCAGCTGCTCGTGAAAAATAAATGAAATCACATAACTACGCATATTGCTACAACCCATCAGAGAGAAGTGAATTAAATTTGAATTAGAGCATGAAAGTGCATTATTGCTTTAATAAAGGAGAGGATTTCCACTGGCCATTGAACACTGAGATAAGACACTCACTCACACGCACATTTTACTGGCATGCTTGGAGGATGAGTGCTGACATCTTCCCACATCATCAATTTCATTAATGACTCCACTGTCAGTATGTTTTAACAGAACACTTTCAATTAGCTAACCAGCTCATTTGATTAAAGGGAGCTTTGCTGTGAGAGCTTAAGAATGCCTGTCTGTCAGGCCCGCAGGTCACATTAACAGAATGAATGGGAGAGCTGGTGCAATTACAATATTTGAAACTAGCGAGGGAAACCTTCTCCAAAAACCTTAAGGGAGATGTTTTCTCCAGTTCTTTGGGGTACCAGTTCAATTAAAAGCAGCACTTCATGTAAGTAAAGATGAATCTAGAGAGTGATTTAACCAATGAGGAAGGAGGTAACTCAGATCCTTTCTTGTTAATGAATTAAAAACACTTACCAACACAGTAAGAATGAGTAATATACTGAGTTGCTTTTTAGATAGGCTGACACTGTCAAACGACAATAAGGCAGCTAGGTAAACAGCATTCAGACATGCTACAGCCCTTCTCTGACAGTATGACCAGATTTAATCTAACAACCCAAGAAAATTATGAAACATTTAATGTTTAAAAGCTAGAAAGTAGGGGGAAATCCTCAAATGCTGACAAGGTAAGGAATATTCAGATATTTGAAATTTAATTCACATTCCTGGTCTATTTACCCTAATAGTAGAGAGTACTTCTCTTTACACCACCATCAGGGTGAATACCTGTGAGTATGGACAGATTGTTGCACTTACATTATATTTGGACCAGTAAAGCTGCTTTTGAGAGTTAGTGAGCTAATACTGGCATGTTAATATTATGTAATGATAGTATAATAATAACTGCAGCTGACACTTTAATGCTGATGTCGGATTTTTTGTTTTTTTTTGTCTGTTATGATGGTCACATTGTCAAATGAGGCAACATGTTGCTAACAACTTAACAGCTGTTGCGTGAAAAGTGATTTATTTGAAGAGAAACATGATCAGACTGTACCTTATCAGTGCGCATGGTTTATTTGTCTGTTGAGACGTCCTGTCGGCTTGCTTCTCCCCCCTCTGTATGTCAACAAATGCATGTTGGTGTGAGGTGCTCTGTTTTACGACTGTGCATTTACACTCAACATTCATAGGGGCCACTAGAGAGCTGAAACACGGAATCTTACTTAGTGCGGGTTTAATGCTTCACATTCATTTCTAATACAAATAGACTTTCTTCATGAAAGGAATATATCAAATTTAGCTTAATGGAGGCTTTTGCTCTACGTGGGTGTAAAAGTGTACTAGATTTAATCATAAAAATTAAAGCTGGGTCTTAAAGAAAGTGCTTCTTGCCTAGAAGAAAATGGTTATACAATTGTGTGACATCCTGTGAAAGCTATCAGTTGGCAAGTAAATTTTACACAGAACAGATTCACAAAAAAGAAATGCCTCAGAAAAATATTGATCTGTATAATTTATTGCCATTTAGCTGAAGAATACATAGATAAGATTTCTGGTCATGTCGGCCAGCCCTAGTTTCATGTTGCAATATAATTTTAAATGTCCCCTCTATAAACACCTATTTTTGTTTTACTCTAGGGGTCCTTTTTTGCATTTTTTGTTAGACTGCATTTTTAATGACTTCTTAAAAGTACAGGAATTTGTTAGTAAAGGACACAACAGACAATTGTTGTTTCTTTATAGTCATGTAAGTTTATGTTTTGGTGACTATGGAGAAGGCTGTAGGGAAAGAAATGCTTATAAGTAGCGGAAAAAGTTAGGGAACCACTGAATTATGGTATGCAGGCGTATCATTTAAGTAATTTAGAATCCATCTCTTCTCATATGGCTTTAACCAAACTTTTTCCCCAATATGGTTAGAAGAGAATATCTAAAAACTACCCTGAGAAGTTACAGAGGAATTCTGAATCATAATTCTGAGTTATTCAAAAAATGATTGCACGCTGACATTTAATGATCCCCTGTGAGACAGCAGCGGAGCTGGATCTGTTGGAGGATAATTAGGTGTCTGACCCAAAGTCTGTAACTGAAAATTACTTTTATCGCTCAGTCTCTCTGGGTGGATGCTCCTCCTTCAGCTTAATTTCCAACCAGAAGACTCTGTTTTCTTTGTGTCCACTGAGTATCCAGGCCCGAGTTCAGCAGATAGATGAAAAATTTGGTACTTTTTATGTTTTTATGTGATGTGGCTTTGTGTGTATTTGTGTGCATGATGTGAACAGTGCTGCGTGGTCATCTTCATGTGGAAACATCTGTTGCTTTCATGTAATTACAGCCTACCCCCACCTCTCTCTCAGCACTAGAGACAAACACACGCATGCACATAAATACATGCACTTCATACTCCTCAAGTTTTTCTATTAGGATTTAATTATTCTTCCTTCTTCCCTCTTTCTCACCCTAAGTGAGAAATGCTGAAGATCCCTCTTAGTATGCCTCTTTATAAATACAGACCTCTGTGACTTTGTTGTGACCACAGACTTTGCAATCCTGTTTCCATGTACACACACATTCAAACACACACAGACAACCCACTGAGTCTGGGACATGAAAATGCATGTTTTATGAATGAGTTCAGGCCTCTCTTGAATTTTTAAGGGCTGTGTGACATTTTGGGTGTAATCCTTGAACAGATGGGCTTTCCTAAAAATACACCCCCCCACACACACACACCCCCACACTCTCACACAAGTGTGGGAGATTTCTTTCAGAGTTTGCCAACCCACTACTCTTTAATTACTCAATTTAGTCTGCTTTGAAGTCAAGCCTATTATGTGTTTTTGCTGGCTTAATTCATGTGTCCACCTGCACAGTGTTGTAACAGTCTGTTTTACCATCCATGTCGCTGTGATGTCTTCACAGGTGATCCCAAAGGACTACAAGACCATGACTGCCTTGGCAAAGGCCATCTCTAAGAATGTGCTGTTTGCTCACCTGGATGACAATGAGAGAAGGTACTGATATTTGTAGCAGCTCTGATTTGTCTGTTAGGTTTGCTCAAAACCAAATGTGTTGCTACAAGTAAAAACATGTGCTGGGGAGTTCACTGGTTTCAAATAGGGATACAATGATTGACTGACATCAACATAATTTGATGACAATTTTTGTTGCAGTCAAATTTGTCTATGAGTAATTTAATTACGGCATTACATGTTGTTCATGCTATGTGCATATCATAACAATGTTAAATTTAAGCTTTTAGAGTGAGTTTTCTCTTCTTACTCTTTGTAGAGAGCAGTGTCAGCAAATAGCAACAATGATGCAACAAAAGCAAAATATGGCATATTAGCACAATACCATGGTGTCTTAAAACTTGTGAATTCTTTGAAGTAATTCAGCCTCTACAATACAAATAGAGATGTAAAATTCCCTCACGTCACAGCCCCCATCAGAAGGGAAGAAGGAGGATTTTTTTTCTGTACTTTGGCAATAACCTGACATGCCAGATGGACAGTTCCATATATCCGCCATAATATATTTCATTAGTCCATCTGGGGAAGAGCCCATAGAAAATGTTTTCAGAGGCTGAACCTTCAAGAAACAGCTGCAGCTGGTGATGGGATGATCGGTCTGCCAGTCACACTCATCACAGACCAATCCATATCAAGCCACAGTGTGACGTAGCAGCTCGACCCTGCTTAGCTGTTAGGTTGAACTACGTGTCAGTCCTTATCATCTTACATTTATTATACCACACAAATGTATTATTTACCACTTGTATGTGACATGAACCTCGTCAACGACAATCCCCACCAAGTTCTCCTGGTAATTGAGAGGAGAGCATATTTCACCAGGTATTGCTGAGTGACCATGACTACATAGAATAACCGGCATCATCCGGAGGATTTCCGTGTTCTCTCCCAGTTTCCCAGCAGTGATCCCTGGTCGGGAGAAGAGCAAAAACATGATTTCCTGTAAGAAAAGCTTTAAGTGCTCCTCTTTAAAGAAGAAATTGAGTTCATTTCTTATAAAACTGCAGATATTGCCCCATCCATGGAGACCGCTTCAGAAGCAGCCATTGCTTTCAAACATGCAGTCACTTCCTGCTGTTGTCACATCTTCAGTTTGCGCCTCTCTTCCCTGATTGGGCCGTCTGGCTTTTGGCTGTGAAGTCGTAGGAGATTGGAGCTTGGCAAGATAGATCTGCGTGATTTCAGACAATAAATCAGGCTGGTCCATCAGCACTGCAAGGTTACTGGGGCAGAAGTTATGACTAACTTCAGGGTCAACTGTGTTAACCCATTCACTTTTGTGTTTTCAAATTTTTCTCTCTGGACCCTGGTTTCAAAAGTTGGGGATTCAGGCACTCTAGGCACCGTTCTTGTGTAAACGGAGGGTGCAAATGCAATGAAAACTCTCTGTTTTCAGCCATTTTTGTTGTTGTGTAAACGTCCCCTTAATCTTCCTAGCTCTTGAAAGTGTGTCTGTGGTGCTGCATTGTGACAGCAGTCCTCATGTACAGCCAGTTAGACCAAGTGTGCAGTGCAGCCCACACTTTGAATGCCCAATGCCTTTTCATCTTTCTTGCAATGTCACACAGAATGACATGAACCTGTTGCTTGTTGATTTCCAGTGTACTCAGCAGCTTCTCGATGCTTGACATATTCTGCTGTATGACAAACAGGCATGCATACAATACAGCACACTCTAACTCAAAAGTTTGCTCAATTTTTAAATGTCATATCAAATTTGTTGTATTGAAATTAGCTCTAGTCATACCTTCACATAAACAGTAGTTTTGCAGATGCTGTAAGTGGCCATTGGACTGTTTTTGCAGTCTGAATTAAAATATTTCTGCTCCGCTTACATGTTAGTCTGCTACTGCTACATAACTTGTGCATTTACTATTTGCAATCAGTTAAAAATGCTAATATCAACCTGATCCAATACTTTTGATTTCTATCAAGACACCCTGACAGTAGTAAACCTAACGAAAAAAATATACAGAAACACTGATCACAAGATATTGCTCAGGTCGTGTGGACAAAGAGGTATATATACTAAATGATAAACAGGATATTATTGCAAGCAAGTAAGTTCCCCCCTCTAGACACTGAGTGAGTAATTCCTGTTTTGGGAGCGCCAGGGACTGGCATATATACAGTGACAGGACAAGTTGGAGAGATTGCAAAAGAGCATGGGTATGTGGCAAGGTTGGGTACCGGGGCAAATGTATGTGCTTCTGTGTGTTTAACTTCATTCTCATTTGGTATGGGAATGTTTCCGTCTCAAATTGCGTGTTGGCACTAAGGCTTAGACACATTGCTTAGAAATCAGTAATTCTCCATAGTTGTTTCTACAGATAGTGATGCCAACTTTCCTCTGCCTCTTCCTTTTAACATCTGTTCATTGTTCTTGCACAGTTATTCTCCTCTCAGACATTCTCTCTCCATCCCTTCATCTGTCCCAGATCTGCAGTGATGGCTCAGCTTGGCTGTGACAGAGGGGGAGTGGGTTGTGGGAAAGACTCTCAGGTGGCTGGCAGCCTGGCCCGCTAGCCGGAATAATGTTTCATTGGCGGGGAGAATCCATTATGTCCCATGGAGAGGAAAACACCAGAGCTTTCCTGTTGGCTAAAACCTCTGCCAACCAAACCCAAAACATGCTCTTTCCAGTCTTTCGTCAGCTAAAAATTTACCGTGCTCCCTTGGCACAGGCACGCAGGCCTCTGATTGCGTGTCATTCTCTGAAGCAGCCCTAAGAGGAGTGCAACATGTGATAGATTCGGACAGTCTGAAAAACTTTGCACTTGGGTGGCTAATGTGGCAGATTAGAGTTACACCACAGAAATAAATGGCAGTAGACCATAAACCATCAGGTTCTAATGTATTCAAGGCCTCTTGGCAAGCTAACGGCATTAGCATCAACTCTTGAAGCCATGTATGATGTAGTGTTTATTTGACTGGCTAACATGTTTGTTGTTTTACCAAACACAGCTAGCATCAGCATTTTATGAAATCTGCAGCCCACAAAATGTAGTTGTGTAGGATTAAAAAGTAAATGGGCAGTGAGCAGCTCTAAATACTCTTAGCTGCTGAAAATCAGAGGTCCCCTGGTAGATTAAGAGCTGATCATTGTCAGCTCTTAAGTAAACATACATGATCAGCTGATTAAATTAATGCCTCTGGTCACAGATCTGTTCTGGTTAAAACCCTATCCAGCACCCTTGTGTTGTCAAAAGACTGATCCACTCATCAGCTGTTGCTTTGTTATTCTCTAACAAAAGCTGAGGCAGACTCCCCAAAACTACGTTTTCAGTCCTTGTTAGTTTAAAATTTTGAAACCGATGTTAAAATCTGTGCTGAGACCATGTAAGATAAAAGCTAGAAAGCTAACTAACAAGCTACACAACAATAGGACTCACTGTTTAAAATGGTCATATTTTGCCTAAACTGTAGTCTCTTTATTCAGCTTTGATGACTGCTAGATCATGTTCTCAATGGCTAATGTGAAAAAAAACTTTTAGTATTCACATACTGAGTACTCCTGATCCACCTCTATTCTCACCCAGTCTGAGACGCTCTGTTGGAACTTTCACTTCAAGGCCCCCAAGGGTCTGATTGGTTGACTTGTCTAGGTTGTGGTAATTTGATAGTTCAGTGCAATTCAGGGACATGTTTTAATGCTCTGGATTCATTCTACCTCCTATGCTCTGCATTGGGCTTGCCACCCTGAGCCACTGGGCTTTAACTATCTGAAGAAACAATGGTAGGGCATCACAGTGGTAGGGGGAATAAGCTGTTTCAGGCAGCTACTGGTGCTCTTTACAGGAGGAGAGGGAGAGGTCCAGATGCAGTGAATTGTGTTGTCTTTTGCACAAAGGTACTCAATCAAACAGAGGAGATGTGCAAAACACATTGAGGGGCATAATATGTCCTCTTTAAGATCCCGTTAGTAACATGATGCCTCTGTTTTGGGTCAGTTAAATTAGATTTTATAAGGGGATAGTTCAAATGAAATTTCAAGAGAATTAAATTTAAGTATTGGCTAGGAACCTGAATAAATACAGTTGTTCTGAAGTTAAATTTGCCAGTTTTCCCAGCAGAATAAAATAAAGAAAATATATATCAGTTACATAGTAACTGGGTTGATGTCTCGATGGTTACTGCCCTTTATTACCTCCGCCAAGGAGGTTATGTTTTTACCGGCGTTTATTTGTCTGCCTGTCTGTTTGTTTGTGTTCAAAATAACTTGAAAAGTCCTGAACAGATTTGGATGAAATTTTCAGGAATTGTCGGAAATGGGATATGGAAGAACTGATTAAATTTTGGGGGTGATCTGGATCACCGTCTGGATCTAGGAATTTTTTAAAGGATTCTTTAACATTGCCAGATAGGACCATTTTCGCCAAAGTGGACCGAAGCTGCTTGGCGGAGGTCTGCACTCTCTGAGTGCTTTTCTAGTTTACCTGTTTGCCCTGCTTTTTTGAGTCAGTCTGGTTTTGTTAATTAATTCACAAAAACATGTGATTCATGAATAATTGCATTGCGTAATACACCGGTTCTTTCAGCAGGATACTTGTTGCAATGCTCTTTAAGGGATTTTGTAATTTTCTTTTTAGCAAGCATGTTACCAGTTGTTATAACAAAACATGATTAGTATCGGTCGGGCAGTATCTAACTAATTAGTGATCAGTATTGGCAGAATTAGCCTGACAGAGGCATACCCACTGAAAGCTCTTTATGAACTGCTAACTTGCAGATGAAATATGGCAGATTCTTGGCTTTGCCATCCTCTAACTCTCTATTCATAACCCTGCCAGTCAGTATTTTAGTCCCTCTCCTTCTCCTCTGTTCCCCCTCACTCTTCACTTCCAGCTGATAATGTTGCACTGCTGGCTTCTTGGTCTGGCTGTTGGCTTAGTCCTTCTGCGGTTTTGTTGCGGTTATTGCCACCATTGACAGAAGTTTACTGATGTATGGTCAATGTGTGGCCAATGAGCATTAGTGAAAAACTTGCAGGGTAACCCAGAAGCTTCAGCAAATGGCTAAGTTTCTTCAGAGTAAACTGCATGCCCATAATCTCAGTGTTTGGCAGGAAGCTACGTCTGAGGAGAAGCGTGTGATTTTTGCACTTTCTTTAAGTTGTACAATCTGGTATTGTTTTACATGTAACACTGTTTTAACAATCCCCATTGCAAATGGCACAATAACAGAAATGAAGCTTCAAAACAGAATTCTTTTCTTGTTGATGCCTGCTGTCACTGGCAGATGTACGTTGGCTTCGTTGAAGGGGCCAGAGCTCTCATAGACTGACGCACATTAGCAGATGGAGCTTCATTCCGTGTCTCTCACTCTCTCACTGTTTTGTAGCTCTTCTTTTGCAAACAGCTGGCCATTTGGGTTATCAGATGCACTTGCAAATGTGTTCTCATTGGGAGAGAGGAGAGTGACAGATGACCACTTCTGCTGATATGGACCTGTGATTAGATCAGAGGGGATGAGTCAGTAGCTGAATCTTTGGATAAAAAAAAAATGAAAATATTGCTTCTGGATGGATTATTTAAGGTGTTATTGGCATTGGCATTTATTTTCATTATTTCAAATTACCAGTTTTCAACATTCACAAACACAAAGCTTCTTTGGTTTGTGAACTGTGTGTATGTGGCAGAATAAAGAAGAGGGACTGTTAGCAGTGTGTGTCAAGGAAACATCTTGTGTGATTAGTCACTCAGCAGTTATGTAAGCTGAACACAACATGATTTGTTCCCCCATTAGCACTATATTATGCTATCATCCCCTTCAGTAATGAGCAAGAACCAAAACACTGAAACCCTCTTTGTTTCTCCCCTCTCTCCAATGCACTCCTCTGTCCCTCATCACTTTTGCCCACTTTTCTACATATTTTTTGATATCTGTGCACAGGACATAATCTATCTAGGCTTCTTCCATATTTACTCTACTGTCTCATATGGAATCCTGAAAGGAGTACATTTTTACCAGCTGACAAAGCTTTGCCCTCTTTTGATGCCCATCAAGCTGAGAGCTCAGATCTATCTTGTACTTGCAATAGAAGCAAAGCATATTTTTTTCCTGTCATCTTGCAGCTTGCTATAATTGGAAAAGACTGCAAATGTGCAAGTTTGCTGTCATTGTACAGTGGTTGGTCATTTTACTTAGCCTTGTAGTACACTGTTCCCTCCTATGGGTGGTAGTGTAACTTGATAAAAGACCACATATGCTCCTGAACCGGTCAACATCATACTTTTACTAACTTCCTAGAGGGAAAATATTTTCTTTCAAACTTGTGCCTTGACAGGATTATTTTTAAGAACAGAGGACCATTGTTGTTTTCAAAGATACCTGTCTATGTGTGGACAAGGCCTTTTCCTCACATGTGAAAATGGGTTGTGTCATGTGTACCATAAATTATTAAACCCCTATATTTAACTCACATGCCAAATACTTACAACATACATGTGTTTTTAGATTAAATCTCTCTGCTGAAACATGGCTGACAGTGTGAATGATTCAGGAATAGGCAGAAAAGAAGGAAATGGTCCAGCAGAATAATGCTTTAACAAAACAGAGCTAGCTCATGCTTTGCAGTGCACTTTGGTCATATCCTGTTTTGCAGATGTTCTCTTCCTCAGCTTCTTTTGTCAGGAATGTAAAGATGTCAGGATATATTTGTGGGTTCTGACAGAGAGTGAAAGAAGAGAGTGTGCGCATTAGGTATGAAAGACGAGAGGAAGGGCATTTGTTTTCCATGCACTTAGGTTTTCTCTTTTCTTACTGTGTCTCATGAAATTAGAGAAGGAAAGAGTTTTTCCTCTTCTTTCCTGTCTTTATTTTATCCCTCTGAACATCCAGTTATATCTGAGCTTATCACATAATCTATCTGATGCATTTTTTCATCAGTATAAAAGCTCAAAATTTAATATGTTGTTTGCATCTTTAGCTTGAATGTGAAGTAAAAGGGAAAAGTTGCTCAGAGGTCAAGGAGAATCAACCTACTATAGAGCTCTTGTTTTGTTACAAGGTGAAAGTAAGCACACTCTCAGGACCGGGCACCCCACTGCAGCCATCACTACAAAGGATGACAGGGATTAGAGTACCATGAGAAACACACTTGCAAGCTCATACACACATCCACAGGGATATTGTAAAGTATGCATGTCAGCCTGTGTTCCCAGTGAGGCTTCTCCAGCTGGGAGCGTAGACTCTTTGATTAACACACCATTCCATATGTCAAACTTTATGGCCTCAGAGTTTCTGAGCTCCGCCAGCCATGCTGTGTGTGTATCTGTGTGTGTGTGCAGACCATCTTCCCTCAGCTGCATGGAAGGGAAACCTCAACACACAGCTTGTCGGTTACAGAAAAAAATGAGATCAAAGCACACCAGTATGGTGTAGCTTGATCCATCTGCTGAATAACAAGAATGCCATTTTAAAAGAATAACGTCATTATGTCTTTCAAAGGACCATTGAATGGCAGAGACCTTGAGTGCAATTATTTTGATCATCTTTATAAAAACAAACAACATTGCACACACAGTTGCCATAGCCATTAGCACGAACTTGAACCTGGAGGAAATTCTCTGTAATAACAGACAGAAAGTTGAAAGCTGGACAGCAGCTTTTTAGGCAGATCACCATGTTGTAGTTCCAAAATAGCCCGATAACAGCTTTTTATGCTTGCAGATTACATTAAAGCTTGAAATTGGTATTGATTTGTAGACATTATCTTGCTGATCTAGACATCTGAGTTATGACCATTTTTTGCTCCAGACCTTATTGTCAGCAATAATCCAAAAACCTATTGAAAAATCCCATTGATTTAAACCACAACTTTGCTTCAGCTGAAGGCACATTTCCTTGCCCTCTGCATTATCAAAGTGCTGTGCAGTGGACTACAGCCTTGAAAGCTTGAAACACAAAGTCATGATGGTCATGAGAGAACCACAATGTCACAAGGCAGTTGGTAGTTTACGTGATAAAAGGAAGAGCAACATCTAAACAACTGGTTATATTACCTGCCCGACAATAATTTGCTGTCTGCATCATTTTATTACTATCACTATTTCAGCTGTATTTTAAAATTAACTGGAAACCCTAAGCACTTAATAGATGTGCTGCGTATTTCCAGCGAACCAGATTTGAGCTGTGCTACTGACATATGCCAGAGATTGATCAAGGCACAGGCTGTGGAAACAGACTGATTGACAAGACTGAGGATAATTTGCTGCGGGTTGTGCGGCGTGTACTGAATGTACGCTGGCAGATTATGAGGGAAGCGGAGGTAAGAGATAGAGATTTGAGAAAAATCCATCCTCTATAGTATCGCGTTATTGGGCTTGGCAATGTTATATCAATTGACATATTTTTTATGTATGAATTTCCAAAATTTAATAAAGCTTTTTGTTCAAACTAAATAAAATCAAATATTAATGAGTCCACATGATAGTGGTGTTGTGCCAGGTCAGCATGTGGCATTCATTGTCCAAGAGAGTTAGATGACAAATATGGCTGCACAGGAGAGAGCAGCAAAAGGCCTGCACTCTCACCATTTAAATCCATGAACTTATTTTGGATGTTGAGAGGGACATAAGAGATGCACATGACATGGGGATTGCAATAAGTAGTGCATTAGGGTAAAACAGAGTGGTATAAGGCTCACCTCACTTTTTCCACCCTAGGGAAATGAAAGTGGGCGACAGCAAAGCTAATGCTAAGCTAACCCCGCTGATAAACCAGCCAACACTTGACATGCTTAGCTTGTCAAAGCTGCCTCCCAGCTCTAGCTGCCTCCCAGCTTCAAACTAGCAAAGGAAATAGGAAAGGAAATCAATCTATAACTGACTGCATGCTCGAAGACTGAAGGCCTCACCATGGTGTGGAAAACAAGGGCTTTGTTAAATGCTGGCCTGAACCCAGATATGTGCCATCTCTCAGCAATACAGAGGGGTTGAATTAACAGGCTGCATGTGGACACCAGTCTGTGACTTTCTGTGTTTGATAGAAAAAAATGCAATATATTGCAAAGTCAAGTATTGCTATACTTTGCAAAATATTAAGAGTCTCAATAAAATCAAATGGGGATTCAAGTATCATGAAAATATTGTATTATGGGGCCACTGGCAATTTCCACCGCTAATTGAAGAGCCATTGTTCATGATTTGGTCGGAGTAGGTGTAGACCATTTCAGCTCAGCCCTTGTAGCTGAAATACATCCATCTATCTATTGCTTGTACTGCTATGACCCTTTTGGAGTCATGGGTGGCTGGAGCCTTTCCCAGCTGACATTTGGCAAGAGGCTGGATAGATCTTACTGGTTACCAGGCAATCACAGAGCTAATGTATGGAGATGAACAACTACTCACACACACTAATACTGCACTACAATGTAATGAAACTAATTTATCTAATGAGTATGATTTTTGTCTGTGGGAGGTAACCAGAGTACCCTGAGAAAACCCATGCAAAATATGTATGGGTGGAGCATGTGAACTCCTCACTGAGAGACCCATCTAATGGGGGAATTGATCCAGCTACCTATTTGCTATTAGGCAACAGAATGCAGCCAACAATTTGAGTACATCTACATAGCAAACCATAAACAATTTCATATTGTGTCTATAATTTAGAAAATAACTGTGAATGATATCATGATCCCACCAGTTGCCTAAAAAACTTGAATTGCCTTTATTTCTGAAGCTGTGCATTCCTAAGCTAAGCCTTGCATTTGCTGCCCATTTTGCTGTTGTGACTTAACTGAGATATGCCTTCAAAAATAAATTCAGAAGAAGATAAGTTATTGTTTAAGCAGTGTTTCATCTTACTTTACTCTGAGTCTGGCTTGCTTACACAAGACTAAGCCTCAACCACCTGGCTTAGGACTGTAACCATTCATTGTTTATTATATCAGCTCTAGCTGTGTACTAAATGAATGCCTGGTTATTTTGTTAGTCTTCAGACTCTTAAATGTTAGTTTTTAAATTAGAGTTATTTTTAAACTCATAATTAAAAACAGAAAGATTAAGGTCAGACTGCCTCTTTATTATTTAGTTATATTGTGCAACCAACAACTTTACAGGCAGGTGTCAGACTACAGAGCAAACACTGCCTGTTTGTCTGCAGTGTACTTTTAGTTGATAACTGCTGTTTTATCTCTACTTCACTTTTCCTTGGTAAATGCCCACTGAGACTCAATCTACAAATATAACAGAAGTGTTATCGCCTGTTTCAACAAACTCTCTTACAGTTCCTACAATCAAAGTGTTTCTTATCTGACTTTCTTCAAAAGTAATAGGAAATGGGATCTGATAGCAGCTTTTCTGTGTGTTAATGTTGGACTGTTTTGCTGGAGTTGCAAGGTGGTACACGGGTTATACTGTGTGTTATACCGGAACTACTCAATTGCACATGAGAGGCTTTTATACTCTAAAAGAGAGAGGGTTAGCAAGAACAAGGGAGAGGGAGTGCACTGGTGCTATCCACACAACACCAGAACTGTGCTTAATTTAACTACAAGTAGACAGCTGGCCTTAGAAGAACTAACAGTTTATTGTTTGGAATAATGTACAATAGTATTATAAACATTTAAGGCTAATTTTGTTTTGACATGTGAAGTAAAGTTAGTATTGAGTTTGAATCTAGCCTGTATGTTTAATTTGACAGAGTCAGATGCCATTTTAGATAATCAACCCTTTTAAAGCTGCTGTCATCTGGAGAAGCTGAGCTAGCACAGCATGACAACATACACCAATAATAACATGTCGTTTCCAACAGTGAGGAGTGAGCATGAGGGACTCTGAGCTTAGAAAAACTGTGATTTAGTGACTGGATTATGTTATTTTAACATGGTACGTTAGACAGTGAGAGATCAAAACACAGTTAAGGAAAATTACATGCTGCACTACTCCATGTTTGATCCCAGTTCCAATTTCTTTAGAGATTATATCCAAGGTCAGGAGCACTGTGAATGCGTGTCTCTGAATTTTTGTGTTTTGAGAGCATGCAGTATTTTCCACATCCAAGCTGTATTGCTCTGTGAATTGAAACAGATAGAACGTCCTCACAGGTTAAATGTGAATGTCTCCAGGAGTTTTGATGGCAGAGCTTTGTTGTGGCATTTTTGCATAAATGCACTGTGGAAAGGGCTATAGTGACCGATAATATAGATCTCATCTGGGACACCATGTGTGAAAACAACCTGACACAGCCCACATTTCTTTTAGGTTAAAATTCTGCCAAACTGCAAAGTGTCTGCTTTATGTTGTCAATGCTATTGTTTGTTTCATAGAAACCTTTGTTCCTATCAAGGTTGGAAGGCATTTCAGCAGGAGGAGGCAGCCATTTAGCAGAGCTACAGTGGTCACCAGTGGCAAGCAGGTGCATTACAGTTTTAACAGAGCATTTGACCAGGATTTTTGGCATGTATTGGTAAGAAAATTGAAAGAATGAGCAATGATTGTGCTAATCTGACTTGATAAGCTGGTGCTGGCTTTTTGTTATCCAAATTTGACTGTAAATCCAGCTACCTTTTGACTCCCCTGACAAGACTTTTACTTTGGCAAGTGGATGTGACCAAAGACCACAGCTTTAGAACATCCATCCATCTGTCCATCATCTATACTGTTTATTCCCTTTCGGGCTGCTGGGTGCTTGAGACTGTCCCAGCTGTCATTGGGCGAGAGGCGGGATACACCCTAAACTGGTCAACCAGCAGATCACAGGGTCACACATTGAGAGACAAACAACCATTCACGCTCATACCTAAGCGCAACTTGCAGTCACAGATTAACTTAATATGCACGCTTTAGTCTGTATGAGGAAACTGGTGTGCCTTGATAAAACCCACACAGGCACAGTAAGAACATGCAAACTCTACAGAGAAAGACCCTGGTTGACATGGTAAGTCAAACCAGCAACCTTCTTGCTATGAAGCAAGCACACGAACCTGCTGTACCATCATGCAATCCAACTTAAGAACAGAGAAAATGAAAAGCTAAAGAGGAATTTATCACAGAATCTGCTTTTGTTTCCATTAATCTCCATAAGAAAAGAAAAATACTGACACTAATGTTCTTGAAGTGCTATCAGGATAATGGTGTGGAGCCAATGTTTCTTTTCTCCTGTGGGCTTTACTTTGTAAATGTTCAGTACCAGTGCGGCAATCGAGATGGCAATAGGAAAATATTGTATAGAAGATGATTAATAGCAAAAGAAGAAGCCAAGGGAAATCTGTATGAGGTACATTTATTATTCCCCTAACACTCAATAAACTCACAAATACACATATACAAACTCATCAAGTTGTCTTCTCTTGCATTAGTCCAAAACACACATACCACTATACAGTCTCATGGGGACAGTACAGACACCAGAAGCCCTGCTCTCTGTGTAACCTTATAAATAGTCTCACAGGCCTGAAGACTCTGTGTTTATTCCATTCCTTTAGCTCTTCTGGCAAAATCTACAAAATTATAAATGACAATGCCATCTGGTAACAGTTGTTAAACCTGTTGAGGTCAGGACCCTGTGCAAATCATGCAAATGTAGTTCTCTGATTAGTAAAGCAGCCAAAAAATACACTAGCATTGGTAAATATAATATTCAGTCCATCATAGGGTGGGCAATATAGACCAGATATCACATCTTTGACCCTTCAGACATATGAATAGGTTGTCTAAATTTGCATCATGTCTCATAGAAAATTAAAAAAAGATCCAGTTTGGGATGCATCTCAACTTTCCGACAAAAGTTTTGCATGTTAGATTTTTGTCCTGACTCTGATGATCTGATTTGTTCTGTCATGTTAGAGATGTTGACCAATGAGAACAGAAGGAGCTCTGCACGCTTAACAATCATGAACATACACAAACTGAAGCTGTTGCCATAAGACTGAATCAACAGACAAGAGGAATAGTTCGTCAGTTGATAAAAACATCCCTGCCTTTATGATGTGTTGCAGAGGAACTACAACAGCTGACAGAGAAAAGAGAAATGTTAGATAAAAGCAGAGATACCTTAGCACCCAAGCGAGTAAATGTAGGTATTTAGCATCAAACTAACATATTCATCATAATGTTTAGAAAGACAAACGGATGTATATTATTATACATGTAGTATTACCCCTTTCCCACTGGCCGAAAAACCCATTTAAACACACTAACAATCGGCTCCTGTCTGCAGTTGGAAAGACTCTAATCGACATTCAGACCCACGTCAACTGACCCTGCAAGGGATGGGTTTTTATCAGCTTGCAAATTCTGCGCTGAGTTTGTATATTTTGAAAGAGGGAGAACAGTACAAAGTATGGAAAACAGTTGACCATCGTATTCATGGCTTGCAGGAGTCTTAAAGATTTTCTGAGGCTGACAAAATGGTGATTCCCATCCACACTGAATTTTCTGGATGGACTAACTTTTGATCAAAATGCATTTTATTATTAGTGATTGTTACTATAAAGTCTTTAAGTTAGAATGAGGCCTGGCATATTTTATGGTTTATTTTACCTGTAATGACAAAAACTTACATCAAACATACAGCATTGTGTAACCCCACATACATTTTGAAAAACAAAGTAATATATCTAAAAAACTTCATGTAATGCCCTTGATATAACAAAGACGTCCCATTTAAAATGGAAAAGCAAAGGTTGCATTCAGTGGACTGTAAAGATGTGCCGGTTACCTCATTCTGTCTGCTTTAATCCTCTTATTAACAAGCTGAGTAATGAGTTGATGAAGTGACCGATTAGTTGATCTCTGACCCCAAAAACCCTGACCTCTGCACCTTCTCCAGCAGCCCCTGCCGATGGACAGGGACCATCTTCAGTGTACTGGCACCCATTGTCTGTGTGTGTACGTGCTTGTGTGTATTTGTGTGTGTGTGTTACCTTGAAGAGGTGCAAGAAGAACAATAAATAAATAAGTTAGTGACAGAAAAGTCACACAAACAAACAGTAGTGAAGAGAGGGACACTTAAACTGCGCGGGAGCGATCTACTGTGTCTCACGTTCCAGCAGAAGTTTATTTAAGACCTTAGAGGGGACCAAACAACAAGAGAACAAGAGAAGTACAATGTGAGATAGTGTGTTTAAGTTGGTCAGCATGTCAGATTGCCATTGAATTCTAAACTTTTACATAAAGACAAATGCTATTTTTTAAAAAACACAAGCCACAGTTATCTGGTATGGGGTATTTTTTTTTATTATTGACACATTTATTCTAGATCAGAAATAAAGGCAAACTTCTGCACACTGTACAAACTGAGACAGAGTCATATAATTTAGACAAGCCACTCCCTCTCTTTCATTTGATGACAGCATCTTTTGGTAAAAATAATGATAGAGGAGCTGTATTTTATTTTTAAAGCTTTTATGCTCCACTGATGTTAAAGAAAGGTGCATGATATTCAATTTTTTTTGCCTTTATCCGTTTTTCCAAATTTTTTTTTTTAACTTTCTTTACAGAAGCTGATACAATATATCAGAATAACTGAAAGCAGTGTTTTAACAGCTACACTACATGCAAATTGTATTTTTTAAAAGTAACAGTAAAACAAAGCTTTATCTGCTCCTTAAAAGCTTCAAACTCTGATGTGACAACTTACTGATGGAAAATAAGCCTTGTTGTTTTTGGGGCTTTTACCTAAATATTTACATATGTATGTATATATGTGTATGTGTGTGTCTTTGATAACTGGTTGACAAGTTTCATAAATGTAATCCTGATATAGAAGGCTGTAATATGGGCTATAAACATCTGCAGAAATATTTATGTCTGCTGATACAGATAATAACTTTTGGAACAGTTATCTGCCAAAAGATTGGTGCTCTAGTGGGTCTTAAAATGCAGAATTGACTTTGCATTCCAGCAGTCCTAGCTTCTTTGTCCTTATAAATATGTTTTTTAATAGTACCTGAAATAATGTCCACGGTAAATACATGCATACAAGATTTTTTCTACAACATAAAATGCACCTAGATATGCCCCATTTGAGATTTTGAGAGTTATTACATCTTGAAAGAACTACAGAAATGGCTTGGAACTTTAAACCTGAATATTTCTGATTGTCTTTATAAAATGATATTATGTACAGAAACAGCCATGAGCACTGGCTTGATCAGGTCCCACTCAGGGGGGATTTTCTCAAACAAGAATTATCAGAGGGAGATATCAGTTGGAATCATTGTAGCTGGTTTTCAGTCAAACCCCCATTTTGTAGTTCCATAATAGCCGGACAATAGCTTTTTACTCAGATTATTATGTTTATGCTCTAAAAATCATAAACATTATCATGTAAGCAGTGACTCCGTGAGTGTGTTGTTACCACACAGCAGCCCCTAGGGGGTGTTTTTGCCACGCACACTAATTACACTGTTATTGACTTTGTTGTGAGGGATTGTCTCTGAGAATCATATTCATGCTATATAGACAGACACACAAACAAGACTATGTACTTTTTTTCCTGGAGGAATGCATACTTAAGTACTTGTTAAAAATACCCCCCCCCCCCCCCCAGACTGTCCTTTCTGACAGCAGAGGAAACAGGATACAGTAGCCCTAAATGGTTGCTTGTTTCTCTCACCAACCAATTCTCTTTTCTCGTGATTTCGGGGTGACTAATCAGGAAGTATCCTTCAGCCTCCATCCTTTGAATTTGTGTTTGTGTGAATTTGGCTCTACACTTATTTGTGTGCCTTTTTCCGTCTTTCAGAGAACCTGTTGCTCTGTGTGTTCAGGTGTAAGAAGATGTTTGACTGTGATTTGTATTTTATGACTGGCTATGCAACCGCAGCAGTCCACAATACAAACAAATTACCATGTTGTGTGTTGTTTAGTCTATTTGTTAGTACTTGTGTTTCCTGTCTCACAGCTTCCTTCATTGACCGTCTGTGTGTTCTCATCTCTGGTCTTCCTGAGAGCCCGGTGGTCTTCTTTTTCCTCCTTCTCAGAACAATCCACTTTCTCTCACTTGTCTTCTCCCTCTCTCATTCATGCCCACATCCTCACTCACATCCAGTCCCTCCCCCACATTCATGCAAAGTCTCCTCTCAGTGTCCCCCTGTATGGCTTTGTGCTCCGGCCACAATGCCAGGGGCCAGGCGATGAGGTCACTCTCCACAGGAGAGCTGCAGGCCTGACTGAACCTCAACCATCCCCACCACCATCCAGCCCCCGAGGAGTAACAGACCAGCAACAGCAGCTTCACCTCCCCCTGCACACACCAACCACTTCACCTCAAGGAACAAACATATCATATTTAGGAATCCTTGTATCGTCCTTCACGGTGCAGAAACACACACATTTGTGGATGCTAGGGCTGGAAAATACAGACTATAAATTACATCTCAATATTTTTAAGCTTACTGGTGATACACAGTTTATTGGCACAATTTTTTTGTTTAAAAAAAAACAAACAAACATATATATATGTGTATATATATCTATATCTATATATATCTATATATGTGTATATATATATGTGTGTATATATGTGTATATATATATATATATAAATATATATATATATATATATATATATATATATATATATATATATATATATATATATATATATATATATATATATATATATATATATATATATATATAGATAGATATAGATAGATAGATATAGATATGTGTATATATAGATATGAAACCAATGTCACAGTACTGTTAAAGCTCAGTTTATATCTTTACAAGTTTTAGACCACGGCAACAAATACGGATGTCTAAGACACCCAATATTATGAGTTTTTCTGCTCTTAGTTGTTAACATTTGTTGACAAACCCCTTCCAAAATTGCACAAATATGTTGGGATTTTTCCCCTAAATTTTGACCATTTGCCTACAAATTCTGACCATTAAAACAGTAAATTGCCCTAAACTGTGCGTTTAGGATGTACATTTTTTACAATGGAATGGACCAAATACTAAGATGATGGATGATTTTTACTACTAGTATATTTAGCCCTAAATTTTCGAAATAATAAAAAACTGGAAGCTCTCTGAGAGCACAAACCTTTGCCAAGGCATTTCTGACATTGGTGGCTAAGCTTTTTGCAAAAATGTGAAAAACTTTCCTATTGAGCAATGTAAACAAAACCTTTGAAAAGTATCTGAATCAGTGTCTGTATTTGGTTCATAACCAAATGTAATCACTTTTTCTTGTGCTATGACCAACAGTCCTGGACTATTTTATCGAAATCTGTTGAGAACAAACAGACAAACAAACAAATGAACTAATGTTGACAAAAACCTACACCTCCTTGGCAGAGGTGATTAAGGTAATTTCCTATACAGATTAAACATTTGAAGTATTATTTTGTGGTCAAAATACTATAAGTGAAAAAATATGCATGTTTTTTAGGAAGAAAATGTATGGGTTTGTAATTAATACGTATGTTATTTGCACGGTATCTGAAAAGACAGATAATAGCTTAAAAAGTTAAATTGGTATCAGAAGATTGTCAAATTCATACAGATATATATGGCATATTTAGCAACCAGACTTTATTCTACCTTAATAGCAACAAACATGGAAACACACATAAAGTAATACTTAAAAAAACAGTATATTTACTCTGTTAATTGGAAACTGAACACTATTTATATTTACATTACTATTAATGACAGTATATACAGCAGTCTACCCCTTTTGGAAAATGTAACAAACTTAAAATTTATCTGGGTAATGCTTTTATACATTCATGAATTGAAGATTTGTTGATATATCTTAAAAAAGCAGATATACTGTCCATCCCTAGTAAGTGCTCCCTTGTATGCAGGGACACAATGCCGAACTCACAAGACTGCACAGATAGCTGGAAACTTTTGTCCTTTCTCGTACTCTCTGCTGTGTTTCAACCTGTCCCCTGCTGCCTCTTCCACTCCCTGGCTTTCCTCTCCATCCTTCTCTCAATCTAGTTCCTTTAGAAAGTAGTGACTCATGTCTTAGTGTTAGGGTCTGGAGTCCACTTTGAACATTGTATTCCCTCCAAAATGTACCCCAGAGTCCATTCAGGACAGTTTCCCAGCTCACTGTGACTCATCTCTGCCTTTTCGGCTGCTTAAACCATCAATGGGAGGATTTGCATATGAAGCACATGTGAAAACATGTTTTTCAGTTTATGTAATTGTGCACAGGTACCTGTGTGCAAGACTTTGTAGGCTGCATAAAAAGTATTTTGTTTATATGTATGCATGTGTAGTGCATATGTATTTGTGACACACCAGAGAAAAAGAACCAGATGCTTTTTCACCACATACTCACAAGTTCTGTCTTGAAGGGTTTAATGATAAATGAGGTACATATCACAAGTTAATATATCAGCCACAGTGATGGCAATCTGCTCTACCCCACAAAGGGACAACCAGCATGGAAACTAGGCTGTACATGCTGCTGGGAGGACATAGAGCAGGAAAAAAGGAACTCCAAGTTACCTGTTGATGTGGGTGTGTAGTTAGATTTGGGAAGTAAATCATCAATCAGATGAGATATTTAAATGATACTCTATTGCTTGATCCGTTGATTGAATGATAGCAGTTCATGAAAAAAAGCTAAAGATGTAGACACTAAGAAGTCTTATATTTCTGTCATTAAGAGCACACCTCTGACACCTAATCGCTGCCAAAACCCTATCTCTAAATGCTAATTTTACCTTTCCAAGCCACTGGAAGGTACATGTGAGATTTTGGTCGTAAACTAAATTAAAACTACTTATTAATTTATGCTCTATTAAGATTTTGCAACACTCTAAACCTTAATAGGGCATAAACTATATCCTGAGTTAGAACTTGCTTTCAAACCCGGCCACTCATGAGTTTTTTAATTGCAGGTGCAACTTACAGGGCTGAAAATGAAACCAAGACAAAGGTGCCAAAAACAGCAATTCCTCATGTGTCCACTTGAAACTGACTGCAGGAAACATGGACGTTGGATAATTGTATAGTATAAAAGTATTTAATAGAATCTTTTTTTATCTAAAAGCTCTTACCTTATTATTTTTTATTTTTTTTCGGTTATTATTTTATTGAGGATTTTTAGTTTTGGATTGTTAGAAACATGATTGACAGTGGTACAAGGCAATGCTGTGTCAGACAGCCTTAAGTCCCATTACATCTCAGCATTCTCTGTCTGTCAGTGGGTTGATCCAAAGTTAGGTTGTGAGGGTGTGTTAAGTATGGGGTGATCACACAAGGAAGTGTTGTAAAGGTGCACCTGCACCAAAAGTGCCTTCAAGGAAAAAACATGCATGTAGAGAGGATCTGCATCCACATAGATACAGCCAAATAAAATTAGCATAGGATGGATCCAAACAAACATCTTGCTCTCAGCTTTGCTTTCACACACATGATATGCTTAAAGTAACTCAGGAGTCAGTCAGGTGTTTATACAAGGGCTCTAATCTGCCCTCTCCATTCTACGGCTCTCCAAGGGCATTAGCACTCACCTACTTAAGTTTACCTGCCTGTTTCTGTCTCCATCTATGTCTGCTTTGGCTAAAATGACAAAGGAAGCACTGCAACTCCATGGAAAATTTTGCAACTTTCTTGCATGCTTGAAAATGTCAGAAAACTGCATTGTGGGGTGTCAGAGAAAAATACCTGACAGATGACTGTTACATCGGAAAACAAAGGATTTGATGGGGATGTTTTTCTACCAATACACCCCTTCTAAAGCATTCTGTATCCTCCGCCAATAATCAAACAACTGAGAGCACATGGCGTTGTCTAGTTCTGTTTGCAGTAAATGAGGGCAACCCATGGCTGGTCTTTGCTTTGGATCTGGGGTGCAGTAATATCTTAAGTGTGAAAAGCAGTGAATCACCTCAACTTTTCCATACTATAAGGCCTAAAGAAACACTTCTACTGCTGACAGAGGGAAAGTCAAAAATGCAAGAATAGAGGAAGTGAGAGTTTGATTAGAAATCTTTGTTCACACTATTTAGCTGATAAATGTGTCCCTGTTTATTAAACAGGAGTGACTCAAAGTGTCTGTAATCGTGGACAGTGTCACGTTTCCTCTCATGTGAATGAATATGTAGGGTAAATGTGCAAATGGGCATGATAATGACTTCCTAGCCAGGGTTTGCCCCCGCTGTGAGGACATGATGTACCGGCAGCCCTTCAGTGCGTTTGTAGCTCAGCCAAGCCAACACAGTACAACCCACACACTGACCACCAGCACGTTAGCCAAGGACAGAGAAGCCCAGCACCCTACAGAATAGGCCGGGTTGGCCCATGGCCTCCCATTGTATACATCCAGTCTGCTTTGTCTATGCTACTGTGATAGGTTCCAGTGCACTGGCACAGACAACGGTCTAGTTATAGCATGTTAATTCTCCCATGACCTCCTTGTTGGTTCATCGTGTCACTCTGGTCGAGTTTCATTTGGATAAGAGGTGGTCAGCCCATTTATTCCATGCTTGATAAGCTTGAATGTATGTGTTATAGAATTCAGGCTTTTATCATGTATTTACCAGGTAATTGTTTGTGTTCAGTATTGCTGGACTAATTCTGTTCTGTAGTCACATACATAGAACATACAATGACTCAGCTGTGCTGTTAGCATTCAGCCTGCATAATTAGTTGCTTTATAAATTGGATTTTTTATTTGTGTCTCTATGAAAACTTCATGCATGAGGAGGATTCTATGGTACTAACAGACATCAGAAGGGACACCACATAGCAGAAGTCACGTCGTCATCTGCCTTTTGACTCTATGAACAACCGGGATAGCCCGCTTTGCGTTTGTACCAAAAGTTAAGATAGGGATGGGAATTCGCTTGTGGAGCAAAATTTTCTTTTGTTCCACAAGCAATCGAATTTTTAAATGAACAATGAGAAACAGTGATGTTAAACAGGTCTAGCTGGTCTGGACCCACCTGCCTGTCCATCACTTCTAGGTTTCCTTTGCTTTTCTTCTCTGTGGGAGTACGTTGTTTGAGTTTTCTAGTGATGTTGATGTGTTTTTATTTGTCTGTTTTGACCACTGTATCAGTGTTGACACTGTATTTTGTTGCCAAATGTCTGTGATTCATGCCACACCCAAATTTCCCTATGAGGACAAATAAAAAAATTGACTTACTAACTAACTGAAAACCAATTCCAACTAAGAATCTTTAACAACCACGAAAGGAATAGATATAATTTGTTGTTGTGCCCGATAATTCCCTAATCAATTCCTCTTTATTCTGCATACCTTATAGGGGTGAGCAGAAATATCGATTCAGCAATGCATTGCAATTATTCCCCTCCCAATTCAATATCGATTCAGCAAATCCTCTGAATCGATTCACCTCCTGGCCAGTAGGGGGCGCTGTGCACCTTTTCAGTGTTTATTGCCGCCGGTCACAGATGAAGACATGCTTGCAGAGTGATAAGATTGAGAGCCAAGGATGAGAGTGATTTAACAGTGGTTTATCAGTATTTTTGGTGTAAATAATGTGAAATATTAAACACAATAGCATTGATATAATTCTGGAGTGTTTTCTTTTTGTTCTTCTGCCATATTTTCTCTGTGTTTTGCTGTATTTCCGACGTATTTTCCGCGAGTTTCATCGTCTTTTTGATCATAGTTTGTTTTTTTTGGATTCCATAAATAGTGGTTTTAGAAATATTGGAGGAAGAAATGTCGAGATGTCTATCTTCAGTTTGACAGGAACTGCTTCAGGGACTACCATCAGTAAAAAAAAACGCCTGGACATGGTCTAATTTAACAGGCTGTAACATGGACACTAAATGCTGTAGGCAACCCAAAATGTTTGAGTTTATGTAAAATAGGTGAAGTTTATTTTTGGTCATCTCAGAAAATTTCTACATGTTCATTTACAACTGTTTATGAAGAGAGTCCTGTTAAAAATTCAAATCAATTTTTATTCTTTTCTTGTAATTACACACTGTTTTAAGCACTTATAACATAATAATGACAAATACTTGCAAGAATTGTTAACTTTTATTTCTCATGAGAAAAGGGTGAAAATGTATTCAAAGGACAATCCCTGACACATTTATTGACAAAAAAGACCAGGTGGACATTTATGATTATAGTGTTAACTGTCATGTTTTTACTTTTGTATTCCATTTGCACAAATAAGTTATTTCTGTGCAAATTTTTATTTTCAGATGTTTGGTCAAAAACCCTCACTAGAGGCAGTCAGCACAATCAATCACAAAGACGTCAACGATCCAATCATGGTTTACCGCAAACCAAAGTGGTGAAAATTGAATTTGGATTTGTCATAAAATGCTGCTATCTGCAAATAATAAAATTGTATCAATTCCCATCACCACAGGCAGAAGGTCACTAGCCAAAAAGGAGACATATTTCCACCTTCTGTAGTGGAGGTGAGTATGCCCTCATCAATAAATCAATTCTCCCTCAATGCCTGTATACAATCAAGGCTTGGGTATTAATAACCAGTTCTGAATGTCGGAAATTTTTGAATTCCATAAAGCATGAGACTTTGAGTTCCACATTACTGTTTGTAACCGGAAGGTCAATCTTCCAGTAATTCACCACCTCTGTGAGAATACTGCCATACATAAAAGTTTTAGCTATCTGTGCTACATCATTTGCTACATCAAAGTTTTGAGAAGAGGAGCATGGCAGAGTGTGGCAGCCAGGAGTTTGGAATTAACATAAGTATGGCACCTGCTGTAAAGACATTTTTAGGCATTGCTGCCTTAGTCAGGAAATTCACTCTACCATAAATTAGAAGGTTTAGAGATCAAGCCTGGCTCTGGCTGTCACATGTTGATGTTTCCTAGGGCAAGTCACATAACCCTAACTGGCTTCCACTGCTGTGTAAGTGGCATGTATATGAGTATGAAAAGGCATAAATGTGTAAGCTGATACTGATGGGCAACTTACCTAGACACCCAGAACCAGTGTATAAACTGGTATATATGAGGGCAATGGGTGTGAATGGGTGGATGTGACCAGTGACCTATCCCAGCCGTTACACACCCATAGACTGTAGAAAGAATTGGAAAAAGCCATGTGAAGCTTGATTGTTAAAGGAGGCTTTCAAACAATGTTGATGCCAATCTGTGGATGCAGCAACTGTACAAGCCCTCTCAACCTAACTTTGGATAAACCTACTCATGGACAGAGGGGCCAAGTTAAGACCACCTATACAGGAAAAACCTTTAGTTATATTAAATATTTATAAAGAAGCTGTTTGTTCAACCATGAGGTAAACATGTTTATTCAAGATTTAAAAAATGTCTGTTCCCTTCACAAACTCATATGACGTCCAGGTTTTCTGCTGCGTGTCTCCAGTATACACTAGAGGAACTGCAATTTTTGATTTGATTTGAATTTATTTATTTGACAGGGAAGATGCAGTTTAACATAGTTCCATCATTGAGAATGAATCTGATGTGCACTTTTTTTGGCACTTCTACACTAGCTACAATTTTCACCCCCAGAGGTTGCAGCTCAGGGACAACGTGGACTGGTCCCTAGCCAGTCTTGGGCATGTTTTTGAAAGGCCTATGATAAATTGACACACTGTCACAAGACCCAGGAGACTCCATAACTATATCAGTAAGGTCAAGCATTAAATTCAAGATTTTGAAAATGCAGAAAGAACGAGATTAAATTCCAATTCCTAGTTCTTACTAAAGAATGACATTTATTGCCAGCAAGCTGCCAGTGTTTCATACTATGGTCTTGGTATTTTATACAGAAGATGCAAGTTGGTTGCTCAACACTGTACAGGTCTGCAGGTCAGTGTGTCTGATAAAGCTGTCTGTTTACATCAGAAAAAGGCCTTACGTCAGTCAGATGTCAGTTACTGAATTTCAACTATTTCTCACCTCTTCCCTGTACCCATTGCACCTATTACCTCACTGCCCGGAGTGCTGAATGATGGGAATTACACACAAACTCACGCAGAAGTACAGTGTACAGTTCTAGCCTCAAGCACCAGTGGATAACTCTCACTTTTTTCCATCTTGTCATTCACAAAAACTCCCCTCCCTCTTGCTTTAGGCATTCTTAGAGTTTCCTTTCTGGCTCAATTTCCTATACTGTATTTATGCGTTTGAACATGCCTTTATAATGTGCAGTGTAAACATCTCTCAGGTTTAAACATCCACAAAGAACAATTTGTGACCTGATCTGCTTCTCAAATGCTTACCTGCTTCCAAAGCTTGTCTTTTGCAAGGTGGGAATGAAGAAAGGAGGAGAGGGGAGAGGAAAAGACATGCCCGTAGGAGAGCGGCATGTCTTATGATGTTCAGCGATGTGTCAGGGAATGTTTGTGAGAGTGAGAGGGATAGAGGGAGTGGCACAGCTGCACATAATGTATACAGATCTGTAAATGCATGAGAGTGTTTTTCTTTTAACTTGCTAGGTAAGGAAGAGAATATGTGTCCACCCTCTCTCCTTGCAGCAACAAGTCGCCTGTGGACACATCAGAGAAGCAGAGGCTTAGTCCTGTCAGCACCTGATTGAGCCTGACCCTTTTTCCTTCCTAGTGTTGGGGGGACTTTTTCTGTCCTGTAGCAGCAAGCAAGACAGCACATTAGGAAGGTGTGAAAGTCCCCAAGTTTTGAAAATTTGGCGTAATAGACATCAGGGGGTTGTATAAGAGAGGTATTAGGAAAATTAATCGACAGCAAAGTGGAATGCAGAACTGTAAGCTGGAAGAAAGGATCGGGAAGAAGGGGAGAAAGTGCAGGGTTGGACATGTTTGTGATGTTTTCAGGCTGACATCATGGCTGGTTCAACAGGTGGTGTGCGTTGGATCATCAGGTAGGCCTGTTAAACAGCCGTGTCACGCTGAATACACACACCAGACTAGAGTCAGACATTACTGTTATCCTCTCTCTATGTCAGTCTCTATGTCAGTCTCTAATAATACAGGTAAGTGAGAAAAAAAATAACGAATGCACTTTACTATATACCTATTTTAATATCAGTGTTTCCCTCTGAATAACACTGCACTTACATCAGTGTTTACCACAAAATTATGCTTTACTGCTTGCAGTGAGTGATAGAGAAAAGGTGAAGCCCCACTGGCCACAGGTCTACCTATTCCGTATGCTTACTAGGGTATTTGAATTAGGAAGCCATTTCAAACAAAAGCTTCCTACCATTAAGTTCCCTTCCCATGTATTTGGTATCACAAGCCGCATAAGATGTGTCATTCCCCCACCCCCCCGAATAGACCTACCAGTGTGATGTCACACCATTGTTTTGTTGTCATAATAAGTCCTTTTGCTCGCAATAGCAGGCATTGCAGAGTGTTAACATTAGAATGAATGCAGAGCTGTTGACAATGTGATGCCAAGCAGTCCTGAACTGACCAATTACCACAGAATAGACATGTCAACCAATCAGAGCAGACAGGGCCCATGTGAAGAAGTAAGCCTTGAAAGGGGCAGGAGTTCCAACAGGTTGTCTCAGACAGAGAGAATCAGGGGTAACTGTATATAAAAATTAGACTTTTTTTAACATTAGCGACTGTGAATATACTCTATAGCAGTCATCTTAAATGACTACATGAGTGAAGGCAAACAGGCTTTTTAAGATAAATTCCTGATACTTAAGAAGAATAGTGCATTGACAGTGTATACACTCCCCTGCCACCTGCTAAAAGCGGGGAAGCTCTGTTACTTTCAAAGTACTTTTTTGTGAATGTGAGAACTTCACTGTAACTGTAAAAAATGTTTTATTGTTAAGTGTATTAACCTTATAGAGAGGAGATTGTGTTTTTTAAGACTCTTCAGTTAATCTAGGAAGGTTAGTAAAGGACAAGGAGCTGTCTGAATTGCCCCCAAGCCAAAGGAAACACACATTATAGGTAACAAAAGCACTGTTACATATGCGTCAACAAGGGGAAACATTACTCAAGTTTTCTTTTTCTCTTAAAAGCATCCATTCAGTGACTGTTTAGTTGCCAACAATGTTTTAAAACTGTCAGTTTTGTCAATCCTAAACAATACTCAACCCTGCTCTTTTCATGTTCTTTATTCTGTAGTTTTTTTTGTTTGTTTTTTTGGTTCTGTATTTTTGACAGTATTTGTATTTTAAAGGTAACTCCAAACAAGGTTACTGCATTAAGTAATCAATGTTGCTCCACATGTTAATAATAAATAAGTATACCCTCGTAAAAATATGCCTTTGAGCTGAAAATGCTTTTTCAAATCCTTCCTCGTGTAACTCCTTGTCTTTCTACCAAGCAGCTCTGCCTCTCACCTTTATGATGCCATGATGTGTGTTTGGTTGTTTTGATGGGTATTTTCCAAGCAGTAGTCACAGCTGAGGAATGAGGTTTTGTGCACAAGCTCTACCTCATTATCACTGCCTCCGTAAAACTGAAAGCAGATGGTATAAAATGAGCATTGTCAAGCTTGTTTTCTTGAGTTGAAAATGTGTTTTTACAGACCCCTTGTTGAAGTTTGTGTATTTATTCTGTGTTTCTGCAGATTCTTAAAAAAGCCTGATAGGTCTTGAATTTTTAGTTTTTTTTTTTAAATTAAGTCTTTAAAGAGTCCTTAAAAATTGCCTGCCTCTGTTGATACTGCATAAAGGATAATGGAGGTCTTTTAAAGCAATAGCAGCTCTCCATAAGTTTGTTTACTTATCATTAAACAACAATTCTAGTTTCATAAATTTATTTTCCATATAGAGGGGGAAAAGATATTTGAAAGTGGCAAGGTCTCCCAGCCCCTTGTGGAAGGGTAATCACTAAGCATTCAGGTGGAGGGGTGGCGAGGGGTCGGGGGACGTTGCCACTTTCAAACTGTTTTCCCCCTCACAATGTGAAACTCATCCATGAAATGGAAAAGATCAAAGATAAAAATCACGAAGTGCTCTATGATAAAAAGGTAAATGAAAAAAGATGAAACACTTAAATACAGAGTTTAGAGAACAAGCAAAAGAATAAAGGGTCACATGATTCAACGCAAACTAAATCTTCTCTAAATAAATAAGTTTTCAGCTGTTTCCTAAAATCAACAGTGGAGTCAACACAGCATTAGACAAAGGGAGAGCATTCCATAACAGAGGTGCTACAGCCTAAAAAGAACAATATTCCTGAGTTGTAAAGCATGAGCAGCGACCATCAAGAGCCTTTGGTCTGATGATCTTAGAGTCCAGTGGAATAGGAACACAAGAGGTCTGAGATCTATTTGGGGGCTTGTCCCTGATGGTTTCTAAAAGTTAATACTAAGATCTTTAAATTGATTCTTAAATTGACTGGCAACCGGTGAAGGGAGAACAAAACCAGAGTATGTGGGCTTTTCACCTTGTGCCAGCAAAAGGCCTTTAGCTGCATTTTGTAAAGTCTGCAGTCAGTCAAGGGTCGATTTGTTAGAACAAGTAAAATCTGCATTGAGATAATCTAAATGAGAAGAGATTAAAGCATGAATAATTATTGTCATTTGACCTTTGGGACCTAAAGCCTGAGTTTAGACATTTTTCTAAGATTATGAAAGCAGTTTTAACATCTGCTTGCAATTACAATCTAAGGACATCACCTTTTGGAAAATGACCATGGTGCATTCACTGTCCTCCATTTTTATACCTTGTTAAGTCGAATAACTGCAAGGTGCTAGTCCTTAGTAGTATTGCAATTAGACACAGGCAGAACTAAGAAGGAATAGCACTTAAGAATTCAAAGCAGTTGCAAACTAGCTATTGAGAAAATTGAAAATTTTAGGTTTCTCTCTGCTTTTTTTGCTCTTAAGCTCTCAAAGGTGGTCTGGTCATTGTAGCATATACTTATACATAAATAACACTTTTCCTCTACAGCAGTGCACAGGTCACACTGATAACCAGTCGTGGCCCAAAGCTGCTTTAGCCCTTCTTATTTAAAGACAGAAGTCTACACTTTAAGGCTACAGGATGCATGCAGGTTTACACCTCTTATAAACCCACCACGGCCAGGTGTGTGGATTTAACAGATTATGCTCATGGCCTCCTACTGGGTTGAAACAAAAAACTTCCAACTTCCAGTAACACAATGTTCCCTACCTCCAGGTACATAAATGCTAGGCCCACTTACATCATCAAGACAGAAATATTCAGAGAACTGATTAAGATTAAAGTAGTTTGCACAGTGCAGAAGACAATTGCAAATTAAAAGAACACAAAGTATGTTTTGGAGCTTATGGTGTTCGTCAGATTTGCAGTTTGAGAGCTTCAGACCAAAGCCTGAAATGGTCAGTTGTGCTAAAGAAATGTGACTGTTTTCTCTCCCATTCCTTGGCCTTGGCCTCCTCTCTCCTCCCACATTGTTGACCATCTTTAAGTGGCTGTTGCCACCCGTCATAAACTGTTATGTCCACCTGTTAACACCAAGGACCACCTCTGTGTTGCAGAGTTGCTCGTATATATTGAGTATTGACATCTTCTTATCAGCAAGAAAAACAGGCTTTAACTGAACCTTACATATTTCTGAAGTGGCACAAAGGGGAAAAATTCAACAATGTGGGTGAAAATAATAAATACTTGCTCTGGTATTTTTTCATATCCGCACAGAAGTAGATATAAAACTGTGACATAGCCAGAAGCTACAGACGATAACGTGAAGGCTAGATTAAAATTCTCAGTTATTCCAAGTATGCATATCCTGCCTTTATGAGTAAAGATGACTAACAGTGTGTGGGAGTTATTTGCTTTTTAGTCTCTGAAGAATTTTCTCCGTAAAAAGGCAGAAATATAAAAACCATGGTTATTTTGCTTTTTTGTAGATAATTGAGGCTAAAAGTGCCAGCAGACAAATACTCAGATAAGCCTACTAAAGGTATTACCTGTAACCATGCAATGCAAAAAAGAAAATAATGAAGGCTGTATTGTTTATTTGCCATGTTCTGATGCTAAATAATATAAAAGGAAAGAAATTATTTTAACTTTTCTTGATTTGATGTTGAGCACACAAAACATTATAGAAACAAAACTGCTGTCTAATCTTGTCAGTGTTTCTAGAATTTTTTATGATTAAAAAAGTCACACTTTTGTGCCACACGTGGATATGTTCTCCATGTGTTTTTGAATGCAGCTGATGTTTGTAAGAATGCTTTAAAAAAATCTAACTATAACCTACTAACAGCATATTTCACACAGGGTCCTTTCCGTGCTCTTTGTGTTTAATGGCACAATGAAACAAAGAAGAGATAAACTATCTAGCTAGATTTAACAGTAATATCTAAAATCCACTTTCATTCAGACTGGACTGTGCACTATGTATGTGGCATGGGCAAACCAGCCCCATTTAATAGTAAACCATCAAGCTGAAGCCTCCAATGTTGTAAATTTACACCAAAGCAGAGGTACCAAAAACTGAAGTTGCTGGAGTTTCTACTTGTTGTTTACAGAACTTGTTTACAGAAGCATCACTAGTCATATACAAGTTTAAAGCCTTTTTTTTAACAACAGAAAAAAAACATTTTTACTGATTATTTTGAAAAAAGTGGGGTAGTAACAGCTTAGTCTGTTACGTCTGTGCACCCAATTTATTGAGGCTCATGGCTCATGCTAGCTGCCAAGGTTTAATTCCAGCCCACGGCTTTTTTCCTTCATGTCTCCTGCTCTCTAACCTTCTTTCCAACTCTATCCACTTTCTGTTTGCTATCAGTAACTATAAAACGCTCTGGTCTGAATTGTTATTGTGTTATGTCGTCTGACTTTGGGTGAATATTTAATATCTACATTGTCTTGGTCTTATTGAGGATTTCAGGTTCTGCATGAGGGGCATGGTTGACATGTACATGCTGTGTCATCTCTTTGTCTGGAGACCTTAAAGGTTATGTATAAAAAAGTTAACTCCCCGGCTAATATATTTAAAGTTCTTTGCATGACAGATATTTGATTTTGACAAGCCTAAACTCTTCTGTGTCATCCCTGTGTAGTACAGGCGGAGTGTAATCACTATGGGCTGTGTCTTACAACACCCCTCGCAGGGAATGGATCTGGCTTTGGCTAACCAGTGCTGAGCTCTGATGTTTACTGCCGTTGCACAGCCATGCTTAGACATGCAATCTCCACTCTAGATATCTGTTTGCCTAACTGACAACTGGCTTAGGCAGTGGTGATATGTCATCTGACATCCGAAAGGGAAATTTTTTAAATTGAATGTTTAGGCGAATGTTTTCTGAAAGAGGTGCTGATAGTGGAAAAGGTGGAACTTTTCTTATACTGAGGGGGTTGTTCAGAGGCCATGAGAACTTGTTTTAGTTTTAAAACCATTTAAAAGTGAATTTTGCATAAAATGTGAGCTTTAAGCCCCTCTTCAGCTTGGCCACTAGTCTACTTTTATGTTTGTCAATAGTTATTTTAAGATTGAGTTTTAATTATGGCTGCTGCCGTGGATTTGATTCAACAGCCTCTTTTCAGCAACAGCTGGAGTCACTGCATGGCTTTGTTCTAGACTTTCTACGGTGTGTGCAACATGCTTTAGACAGTGCTGTAGCATGTGTTTTAGCTGTTATATAAATAGTTTCTTGCCCAATTTTATCACCTTGGATCACTTAAGTTTAGTTGATGGGATATAAATTTGATAGTTGTAGATGATCTTGCTGGTGTATTTTGACCAAATGAAACATCACACGCTGCTGTGTCTGCACTAGCTGTTTGAATTTCAGTGTATAAAATGTTCAGCATTTGTTTTGTTCCAATCTCTCGAATTTTCCCTCCTGCTCTTGGAAAAACAAGGTGCACGCCGTGAGTTTTTATGACATAAATATTTTCAACAAGTGATTCATTGCTTTATCATTTCTATTTCATCTCCCCCCTTTTCTCCTCATTTCCCTGGGCATGTTGCTGTGTGTATTCCACATTCCACGTGCCATTTTATGTAATGATAGTTATAAAAACATATTTATTATGTCCACAGCAATGAAGCTCAGTTGTGCTCAACTTTAAACTCTGGACATTTAACTGTACATCTCTTAGTCAGCCTCATAAAGCTGTTTTCCCTCTTACTGCGATATGCTCTCAATGAGTCACACAGTGGGCTAGTAAACATTCAGTTTACCTTCATTGGCACTGAAACACTAATGTCTGTTTTTATGCTTTTTGGGGGTTTTCTCATGCTTCACACAACATGCTGAGTAATCAAAATCCTTCAACCTGGCAGCTAAATGCTCCTCTGTGAGTTGTGTTTTTCATCAAAACCTGACAATTTGAATTGGTTGGGAATGGTAACAATGCTTCTTTTCCCTCCTTTAAGACCTTTTGATTTACAGGATTGTAAATCAAAATTTTAAGTGTTATAAAAATGACTTTTTTTCCCAGGATACTGATAACATGTTCACTGACATTAGTAGACCTGCAGCTAAATGACTCACTTTGAGGTCTAAAAGAAGACATCTATTATTAGTTACTTCTAGTTTATCTTACTGGACACATAGTAGTCCACAATTTAATCTCTCTAACAGAGTGCCTTTCGAGCAGCTACGCACTACATGAAGACTAGATCACATTGGTGATTATAAACATACTCTTGCAGTCTTCAAAGTTGAGTATACACACCAAAGTTAAAGCCAAGTATGTGCTCCTTAATTATAATGTAGTTATCTGATTACCCCTAGGTCATGAAATATTTGGTCATACTGAAGATCAATTACAATAATTTAACTAAAATGTAATTACAAATCAGACAGAGGCACAATGATATAGAAGTCTGCCTCCAGTAGAAAGCCTCTTTATATAAAGGCCTGGTACTTGCTGCAATTTTGTAATTAAAGGCTCTGGTTGATATTTCAGCATTTAATATAATCATAACTGAAAAATAAGATTGTTTTATAATCCCACTTTACTTTAATGGTTTTGAATTTTTGAGACTGTATAAACAGATCCATAATAATGAAACTAGAAGTGCTTCAGCAGCGTAGACCTGAGCCAAGGCGTTTCTTACATTGTTAGCTAAGTTTTTGGTAAAAATTTGAAAAACTGCACTATCTTGCAATGTTACCAGATATTTAAAAAACAATCTTGGATCCACGTCCAGATTCAGAACACCACCAAAATGTATCGACTTCCTCCTTACGCTATAACCAACATTCTCAGAAATGTCATCAAAATCTGTTGAGAACTTATTAAGTTATTTGTGGAATGTGGAAAACTGAACTGTTTTGCCCTGTTAACAAATCCTTGAAAAAGAGTTCTTGGATCCCTGTCCGTCTTTGGATCACCACTTAAAGGTTATCACTTATTTCATGTGCCATGACCAACAATCCCTGAAAATTTGATGAAAATCTGTTCAGAACTTTTTGAATTAGTCTTGCTTAAAGACAGACAAAATAAACCAATACTGCTTTCCCACTAAAACCCGTGTGTAAACCCGCTAACAATCGACAAGTGACTCCTTTCCCATTGCCAGCAGACCCGAGTTTAATTGCCAGCAGGTGACCTGCGTGGCTTTTCCTGTGGTGCGTCAAGCTGATTTCATCACATTGATGACATCATCAGCGCGCCGAAACACGGCCAGGTAAGCAATGGAAAGGAGCATGGAAGCCATGGACACAGTGTTCAACTGTTTTCCATACTTTGTATTTTTCTCCCTCTTTCAAAACATACAAACTCAGCACAGACTGAACGACATTTGAGCGCTGATGATACAAAGGCAGATGGAATTTGTTGCTGAGATGCTGGCGTCCTTTTGTTGCCCCAAGTTACAGGCGTGATATTATGATGTAGGTATGTTACGGCAACGTCATCCCGCAAATTAGCACATTCACACGGGTGTGACGTTCCCACTGGAGCCGATCGGAGGGGAGCCGATAAAAACCTGTGTCCCTTGCAGGGTCAGTCGACGCGGGTCTGAATGCTGATTAGAGACTTTCCCACTGCAAACAGGAGCCGATTGTTAGCTTGTTTAAACGGCTTTTTCAGCCAGTGGGAAAGGGTTATAACAGACAGACAAATGCTGGCAAAAACAAAAGAATCTCTGTGTCAGCTATGTGCATCATAGTATTTTTCTTTGGCATACACCAGTTCTGCTTCTTGGGTTCTCCTCTTGGGTTTACCTGTCCTTTAAACTGACATTATCACCTCTGCACTGGATCCCTGTAGGTTTATTGTTTGAGGATCTATTTTATTTTGTTCATTATTACATCAGATGTGGGATATATTTGTGATTTTTTTAAGGAGGTCCGCATGACTTACAACAGTTCACTTCGTGTCCACAGGCTGTGACTATCAAAGAATAAAGTGAACTTGCAAACAAATAGCATTGTTCTAACACGCCATAATAAGCAGTCTGAGCTACTATCAGCTGTGGTCATGAAAATTAATTATTCAAGCACTTAACTGCATGAACTCTGTGCCAGCCAAACCAGTGGCACATCATTGCCAAGCCAAGACACAACTTGGAGAGCTGGGACATTCCTCCATGAGGAGCAGTTGTTGATTGTTATGATTATTGCAAAATCTTCTCCACACAGACGAGTGAACATTCTGGATGAGTTCCCCATTAAGGACTTGTGTAACCCAGCATTCTGCGGCCCATTTAGAGACACAAAGACAAGGCTGTGTGCTGCACAGTAAGAGAGAAACTTCTGGTGTAAATTGCACAGAGGTAGTGGTGTGTGTTAAGGTGGTAAAGTGAGGGATTGAACATTTGCTAAAGAAATAAACAGCTGTGTTCAGTGTAAACAATACAAAAGGAAAGTGAGGTAATCACAAAGGTCTTTAACAAGCAAATCCAGCCACAACAAGCAGGCCTGATTTTATTTCATTAATGACTGAAATTCCCTGAGCTAACTGCCTTTTTAATGGGTGTTTGTGAACAATAGAGGGTTGTTGCTAAGTTGTTGTGGTTCTTTTCATTGGTAGTAAGAGAAAGAGAAAGAGAGAAAGTTTTACACAAGCACACATAAACATACATTAAGATATTTACATTTTGTGGTTGCAACTTTTCATTGTAACCTCAATACAGGTTTTCCTTCAGAATTCTATTTGTTGAACTGTCTGTCAAATCTAAGAAGGACTATTTGTGCTCTAAAATGTTATTGTTCTTAAAAAATAACTTAAATTTACTTCTCAAGCTAAATTAAAAGTTTCAAAGTGATGGACTGAGATGTGCATCTAAGTTGTTAACAGGATGTGAACACTGTAGAAATTGCTGTTAACTGGCTAACAGTTTTAGCTTTGCTTTGTATTTATCTTAACTTAAAAAATATACCATAACCATTGATAATCAAGTGTCAGCCTTTAGGGCTGAAAAATGAGGCCCTTGCCAAAGTGCCAAATGTGGTTATGTGATTATGTGCGTGGAACGGATAGTTTTTACAGCCTAAATAACCATCTTCACAGCCTGGTGCAAAACACAGCTTTGATCTAAATATAATAAATCTAAGTGCTCTCACTATATGTGGGTTGAAAAGTGTTATATTATGCCTACTTTTATTTCATTGAGGATTTCTGCTTTTGGAAAAAGTGACATGATTGCCCTGGCTACAAGTCTGCATGGACTTACTATTAGCCATATGGTCCTGCCAATGTTCAGTCGAACAACAGCATTCAGAAGGCTTCTTTTATAATCTGAAGCTGTGTTCACACTGAACACAAAAATTAATATTTTTGTTGCGTCCTCACATGACTAAATTTCGCGCATGTATTTGCCTGTTCAGGTGGCTCATATTTATTGAGACAAATTTTCTCCCTTCAGACCTAAAAGCCACGAAAGAAGGGGCATGATCAACCATGGGCAGGGTTTTTTCTATTTCACGGTACGGCCGAGACTCACTCGTCCTTTCTCCCTGGTCTTTTCTTTGTCTTGTGGATGCGGCAGGAAATCACCACTAGTAAGCTAGAAAAATAGACCTGTAGATAGCTAACAGTTGTCCTAACTGCTCTTGTGCTGGCTTATTTTGTTCACACTACAGCCCATGAAAAGTATTAAATAAATATGGGCTGAGCTTACTGGATACTAAAAACTCTCCAGGGACTCCCTCCCTGTTTCTCCTCCCTGTGGTTCGGCATCTGAACACTAAAATCCGTATAGAGGAGCTCTGATCCTCCTCTGTCTGATGATGTCATCTTCGTCGCCGTTCATTCCCGGTTCTGATTGGCTGTCGCGCCAAAGCTTCAGACAAATTTGTTGCTGAAATTGGTAGTATTAATCCTAAACTCTTTTTTTCTTTAGTTTTTCAACCTTTACTATCACAGTATAACTTAAATTATCATTCTGATATTTTTTTGAAATTTTATTTTAAATATTATTTATTTTGGTTTTTAATTTTAATTTTATATTTTTATTTCTAATGTTATGCTTGAACGATGATACCCCACATTCATGCTAATCAAGCTCTTTGAATTGTGAATTGAGTTATCAACAAATAGGTGACATCATGAAGTGTTCAGGTCACTATTGGACAAGGACTCATTGAAACGGTAATAGGCACAGATAGTGAAAGACAGTGATGCTTCTTCATAAAGCTGCCCCTCTACACTGTTTGACATGTTAAAGGAATATGTAAAATTATGCCACCAGCTCAGCAAATTGCAATTAAATATTTACTTATGGGTCGGATTTTAACTCTTTGAATCTTAGGCACACACAAAGCAGAGCCAGTACAGAGAGAATTTCAACACATGAAATATTAAACCCATGTTCACAGTGATGTGTTGAACTGTGGATGCTGTTCAGAAACTTTCTATTTTACATTAAGAATTATCGGATTTCTACTGGATACATATGAAGAGTTACAAATAAGACCAGAATAAGTGGTAGTAATGAGACTCTTGCAATGATGCATTTTTACTTTTTTCAATTTTTCATATATGAACGCATGCAAGATAGTTTGACAAGGCACAGTTACATGTTTTGCATGGAGGTCTTGTCAGCATGTATCACCAGTGGCAAAACAACTTTATCTCCATCCCTTGGGGTAAGGTGAACTTTGTAGCCCCCTTCAGAGTCTTCAGGGTCTCTCTGTCTGTCTGTGCCAGAACAGCACATCCATTGTTAGGGGCTGTGGAGTCCTTTGCTTTTTCATGAGGTCAGAGGGGCTACAGGTAGCGGAAAGGACAAGATTAATCACCTCATCTGGGACAGGCAAGGAGGGGGCGTCGAGCAATAGATGAGAGAAATAGGTGGGGCAGGGAGGGAATTAGAGAGAAGAAAGGGGTAATTGAGAGGGGAGAGGAAGGGGAAAAGTTATTGAGAACAGACAGGGAGGAAGCTGAGGATGAAGAAAGGGAAAGAGAGACAGGTAAGGATGAGGGGGAGTAATTACCTGCGTAAGTGTCTTTGTTGTGCTCAGTGATGCATTTAGGGAGAGAGGCATGGCGTGGAAATCAGAGAGGTGGTCAAGGGCAATTACCTAAACGCGGGTTTGCTTACCTTTGATCCCTTCACTATGATTGCATGGTTCAGTCTCCAGCACCATACCTTTCTGAGTGGTGCAGCAGCATCATCAATGATATGAATGCAATAGCTACAAGGCCTGAGTTAGGTAGCAATGAAATGTTTGTCCTATTTGTCACAATATACCCACCATGTAAATTTCCCTAACCAGTGTACCAATATCCTGCTTAGGTCATTTTCACTAACAAGACATCAATATTTAAACCCTTCCTCAGTTCTTTAACAGACCCCATGCTATGTGCAGGTGGTCACAGATGTGAGACAAGTTATGGACGCTCTTGCAGATGTTGCCCTGACTAATTCAGATCAAAGAGTTCAAGATTATGATTCATTTGAATTCCTGTATGTGTTTTTTTTTTTTTTTTTTTAAATCAGGAATGCTCCTGCCCTGATGCTGGACTTGCGGTGTGTGTTTGCTGTCTGACATTTAATAACTTGAGCACTGGGTGCATGCTAGAGCTGGGCAATTAATCGAGTTATAATTGAGGTTTCACTTACTACTTTTTTCACAATTCTGAAAGCTGAGTAATAAAGATTAAAAAATTACATTGTCCATTATTATTAGCACTATTTTGAGATATTTGCACATATTTTACAAGCATATTTTTATGTTTTGCCTGTCCATTAATGCTCAAAATGATCATGTCAAAAGCTTAAACATTCAATGAAAACATGTGGTGCATATGTTAAAATCAGTGAGTAATTGTGTTTCATAACCCTAATCGTTTTAAAATAACCGTGATTATGATTTTTGCCATCATCAAACAACCCTAGTGCATGCATAGCCACACATGAATTGAAATATGTATTATAGTGTGCAATTGTGCAAGAAAATGGGATGAGATTTTGTTAATACCAATGCCATTTTTGATTTTTCTTATTGATCCAATTCTTTATCAATTTTCTTATCAATTCCCATGGATTTTTTGCCTGAGAAAAAGTTGACCTGCACAGGATATCGGGGTGAACAATGTCAGACACATGGCTTTACTGATGTTTTATGTTGTGTTGAGTAGACAAATGCTTTTGAGTGTTCCTGGGTTTTTTTTTCATCTTTGATTAAAAATCACTGGACACTGGATTTTTTGCATACATGATAATTTTGTTTGAAATTAAGCCACAATTTTGACTATTTCTGTTTCCTGTCTGCCATAATTACACCTTTGACTTCTTTAAAGGTGTTTGTGCTGACTCCCTCTGACCAGAACACAAAATCCTCAATTTATAAGGCATGCAGAACAAAGTGCTTGGATTTGATAAGGGAATTGTCAAGCAATAAGACATCAATATCAAAATGATATTGAGTCCTTGAAGGGTAAGTTTGGGTTTTTTGAAGGGGGTTTGCTCGAGGCATAGGTTAAAAATACTCCAAAAGCTACATTGGCTCGACAATACGCTGCAGAAAGATTCTTTACAGCGTTGAACTTTTCCTCGACAAAGCGCCTGTGTTCAGAACTAAGCTTTTAAAGGGATAGCTTGGGTTTTTTCAAGTGGGGTTGCTCAAGGGCCATGGCACTAGTAATTATAATAGCCAATAAAACAACTGATATTTTAATTGTATGTTGCGCCCGTGCTTACAAAGTGACTCAGAGAGATTATAAATATTGTTATCAAGTAGTGTTTTGTCATCAGCCTGCTTGCCCTATAGCTGTAATACAATTATTATTAATTCTGCCGCTTATACTACCACAGCAGTGTGATTAGTCAGTTTGTCACCCTATTTGTGTTGGTTGCTGGGTCAATTGTGTCCACTGCAAACAAGTCACTCCCAGGGTTGATTGGAAGCAAGCCGAGAGCATCTATTTTAGGCGAAGTTGGCACAGTTGTTTGTATCAAAGCAGGGATCGATTGCTGTGTTCATATATATTTAAATAAACCATGCTGAACAACAGAGCCCCCTCTTGTATCGGAGAAACTCTTCCAAACACTTTAGATGTGAAAAACACCTTATTTCATGGCCTAGCGAGGGTGCCCACTTGACTGTGTGAAGCTGGCTAATCCTTCAAATCCCCAGTCTGTGCATCTGTATGCCTGTTTTTTTAGGTGTTCTTTTTAATATACAGCATGCTTGTGTTCACAATGTGCCCTGTTGTGTGTGAGTCAGTGGCCAGCTGCATCACACAGAGCCTACCAGTGAGCATATCTGGTCCAAATCCACCTTCTTAAGTCTGCTTTTTATTCAGCGTCACATAAACAAATACCAGCAGGGTCCGCTCACTTCCAAATCACTCAATAACATCCTCAGATCTCTCCTCAACATCTGCTGACCTCAGATTGGGTGGTTCATGTGAAGCAACACTTTAATGTGCGTGGAGTGCAGATAGGTGTGTTTGACTGTGTAAACCTTTTCATTTCAAAGTGCTGTATAGTCTAGGGCTCTGTCATGAGCACAGACATATTCAACACCCACACATTATTTTGTACAAACCTGTGTGTTTTCATAGGGAATATATACTCAAACGCAGACAGACCAGGGCAAACACACACTCACATATATCCATGAGCGGGCTGGAACTTGCCCCACATTCACTCAGCAGGTCTTGTATGCCTTTGATATGCCTGACCCTCTTTTATTGTTTTTTCTATATTTCTCTATAAGACAGGCGGTATGTAACTGATTAGATAGATAAATATACCCTGAAGGTGAGAGACATGCAGGGAGGAGGAGGAGAGGAAGCATACTAGAGTTTTCTCCTGTCCCAACACATCTCAGCAGAGAAACTCTAATCTGCAGAGGCTTCATGCATTTAAATGGCCGATTAGAAAGAGTTGAACAGGCACTTTTCCTTCTGGGCTGAAACAGAAATTAAGTGCTTAGGCAAACCCTCATTTTGTTTGTTTTCTCTGCACTGCTTTTTTAAGATGCTCTTAAGGATAAAGGCTTTGATCATGTGTAGAAATAACATGGAGTTATAAGTCTAAATCTAGGTGCAGCACTATTACAATATTGTGAAGATACAGAAAAAATAGTTGAGCTTTTAATACATGTGTTTTTAAAGCACCGCATGTGATACATTGGTAAGGGTTGATGTGACCTAAAATTTACTTAATATAATGGGTACACTGTTCTACTCACTGGACTGGTCCCCCTTTGCCTTTAAAACTGGTGATGCATAGATCTAACAAGGTTCCTCAAAGATTTGGGTCATATTGCCACGATTGCGTCATGCAGCTGCAGCAGATTTGTTGGCTGCACATCCATGATGCAAATCTCCCATTCCACTACATCCCAAAGGTGCTCTCTTGGATTGAGATCTGGTTTTCATGTTTTAGGAACCAGTTTCAGATGATTTGAGCTTTATGACATGGCATGTTATACTTCTGAAAGTAGCTATCAGATGGTGGGTACACTGTGGTAATAAGGGGATTGGCATGGTCAGCACCAGTATTCTGGTAGGCTGTGGCATTTAATCAATACTCATTTGGTACTAGGGGCCCCAAAGTGTGCCAAGAAATTTCCCCATACACCATTACACCACCACCAACCCAATCATTTGATATAGAACATCATGGATTCATGCTTTCATGTTGTTGAGGACAAGGTCTGACCCATAATCTGAATGTTGCATCAGAAATCCAGACTTATTTGACTAGGCAACATTTTTCAACCCTCCATTGTACAATTTTGGTGTGCCAGGATGAATTGTAGCCTCAGTTTTCCCTTTGTAGCTGGCAAAAGTGGCACCCAGTGTGGTCAGCTGCTGTGACCCTTCTACTGCAAGATTTGACCTGTTATGCATTCAGAAATGGTCATCTGCATACCTTGGTTGTAATAATTGGTTATTTGAGTTACTTTTGCCTTTTTACCATCTCAGACTGCTATGGCCATTCTCTTCTGACCTCTTACATGGGACTTCACTCTGACAAGATATTTTTGCCCAGGGAACTAATGCTCAATGGATGTTTTCTCTTTTCTGGACCATTTTCTGTAAGTCCTAGAGAATTCACCTTTGTTTCCCTTCTGCTCCAGTTTCATGCATTTCTTTCTTCTTTACCAACTTCCCTTCTCTCCCTGGCAAACCAAGCGCGCAATGTGCAGAATCTGACTTCATCTTCTTCTGTTTTTGCGAGCGTTACGGCTGCTTTGCTGCCACCTAGTTTGGAGAAGGGTAACTCCCCCTTTAGAAAAACACAATGACTTGCAGTTGTAGCTCATTAACCCTACAGTGCCATATGTAGTAAATTTGCCCAAGGCTTTTTCATCTAGCTCTACTGCAGCCCACTCTACCACAAGGAGGAGGTAGTGTAATTTGGTCTGTGAGCTTGTAGGTCTGCCAAGTTTACTATTTTAGTTTGGAGTGAAAAATGCAGAAGGGGCTCAACATGAGTGTTTTTCTGTCACAGATCTCTATTTGACACTTCTTCTTATTCATCAGCCTGAAAGATTATGCTGTTGCGTTTTAAGTTCAAATTCCCTACCACCAGTTAGTTAAAAAAAGTATCAAAGTTGTTTGGACTAAATTGTATATGCTGTCTTTGGTATATGCCTTTGTATTGTGCTGGTTTTAGTTGTGGATCCTAAGTGCTTGTTTGTATGTGGATAACCTTCAAGAAATCTGTATTGTACTCATTCAAGTGGATGTGTTTTGTGTGGGTAATCCAGAGCCCTCAAACCTTTTTTTTGGCTTTGCTCCTAAAGTTTACACAGTGATGATGGTTTCCTTTCTCCTCATCATGCCATTTGTACAAAGAACAAACATATGTGTGTGTGTGTGTGTGTTTTGTATGTATATGTGTGTGCTTGAGTAGTTAAGCAGAAGACTATAATACCAGGTATGTTTGTACTCACTGTTCTCCCTCTCTCTTTTCCTTTCTTCCCTCTTTTTTCCCATGTCTTTCTCTCTTAGTGACATATTTGATGCCATGTTCCCAGTCACCCACATTGCAGGAGAAACCGTCATCCAGCAAGGTATGTGTTAAGGTTGAATTTGGCACACGTTGTATATAATCACTCATCAAGTGTGGATTATCTCTGAGTTTCTGTGTTAGTAACAAACCCTAAACTGTGGTTTTTGGGATATAAATTCCAGAAACATTTTTAGCACTGCACCTTTAACTAAGCATACTGGATAATAACAGTCACACAATTTAAATACTAATTAACTAGAAGGTGGGGAAACATCCCTATATAATATACATGGCTTAAAAAGGCTTATAATAACGCTAAACAAATACGCATTGAGGTAAGTTTGGCTGTAATATTTGAGATGACCCTTACCATTAACCACACCCTATTAAAGCATTATAATGGAGGAATTGTTTGGTTTTCTTTGCATGCAGCTGACATTTATTTACAGCCTGGTTTAAAAAGCTGTTTTTTTCTGAGTAATCTATGCTTCAAGATGTATACGCTGTAAGGCATGATTCTTATAACTTTCCTTTTTTTAATGTGGATATGAGCTGTTTTAGGCACTGGAAAAAAAGGGGCAGGTTTAATTCTGGCAAGGTACAAAGAGTTGTGTCATAGTATTTGTAAGTAAACAGTATATTCAAGTCACAACAAAGTCACATGACATGTGTCTTATACCACTTCATCACCACAAAAGGGTGATGGCTATGTCCACACGTAGGCCAGTATATTTCAAAGCTGAGGTTTTCCTCTGTTTTCAAAAGTAATCTTGTCCACACAGGTGAGTTTTTAAAAACATCTTTGCCAACACAAAAATGCAAAAATCCATTAACGCACTGTTAAACACTATTCATTACCTCCAACGATGTTAGTGATATGCATGTTATTTTCAATTTCTACGTAAAAGCTGTTTTATTTTCATATCTATTCCAACCACAAGGTCTGACTGGTGTTACAGATTAACCTGTTGCTATGTTAACTTATGGTAGCAGGTATATTGAGTAAATATTTATTTGTTTATCTCACCATTCAAGACATATCTAATGATCTTGATCAAATTCTGTCATTAAAAAGTTTTGTTGGCACTCTTGTTGTACAATTTCGGTCTTCAAGGTACAAGATCATCATTTACACACGTCTTGCTAATAGGCTAACCTGACACACCAGATTATTGGTTCAGTATATTTCACAAGTCCATCAGGGAAAGAGCCTATATTGTGATATGGTGATTGGGCAGAACCTTTAAAAGCATATCTGGCTGGTGATTAGATGATTGTCTCGTAAATCACATTCATTACGGACCAATCAGACAATGCAGAAGGTGAGGGCTACTGCCACAATGTAAAGGACAGAAAGTGAACCACTTTGTAGAACAAGCTCTTGGCAAAATTGGAGCGAAGTATTCTTTCTAAAGAAGTTTATAGCGTTGGTATTTGTTTTTCATTTAATGAAGAAATGCAGTCCATATCTGATTAAACTACCAGTGAAGCTGTTAGCATCAATGCTCACCTCTGTACGCGCAGTCACATTCTGTTGTTATCTTGCTCATAGCTCCCATCTATTCCTGCTTTAAAGGACGCTGATTGGGCTGTACTGCTTTGGGCCGCTCACAATGGTCATAGATTGGAGTTTGCAAGGTATATCTACCTGATTATAGACATTAAACCAGTCTGGTCCATCTGCACTGCAGGTTCAATAAGCCTGTCAGATATTCACTTTAGTTCTGCTTTTTGCTTGGTCACTTTTTTCAGTCTAACTTGAGACACAATTTTCCCAATTATTTATCTTTCCATAGCCGTTTGCCCAAACAGTATTGTGGCAGGCTAACTGGCATTTTAACTGGAAGCAGGTTTAAAGCTTGTACTATAAAAACATATGAGCCCCTTACAGGAGAAATGTGGCCTACTTCCAAAGCTACATGGTGCTTCGAGCAGAAACAGGGACACTGCTTTGGAAGTTGTTTTACCAAATTGAAACAGCTATTTTCAGGTAATTAAGTAACACATTGTTGCTTTAAGTGCAAAGGACACAGTTGAAGTATCCTCTTCCCAACCTTACTTGGTATATAGTTTTTGAAACTGCAGGACCAATTACAGAGTAGCATAATGATAGTAGCTAAAGAGATAGAGAGCTATATCTCCTGGAAGTCATATTGTCGCCTGTGCAGAGCAGTTTCATTGATACTTTATAAATGTGCAGCATTTTAACTTTTGAGAAGTGCAAACGCAGTAGAAACAAATAACTCTACTGTGTGTTGTTATGTAACATTAATTTGTGCTGTGAATCTTAGCGTGTTTAATTATGGTGGTTGTTGAGACTTGAATATCCACAGCTGAGCTCTGGGGGAAGAAAAATCAGAAAAAGAAGTCTGTGTTGCTCTGAAGCAGTGAACTCGGTCACACATCTTGCATAAAAGGGCAGAATACCACCTATAAGTAATGCTTTAAAGGTTAAAGGGATTATTCTGTCAAAGCCTAATGTTTTCATGTTGTTAAATTGAGATTACTGTAATGGTTAAGTCTTAGCTATGCACATTAGCAGCAGCAGATTGATGCTGAACTACAAACATGCGTGATTCAGATTCATTATTGCTCGAAAAAAAGTCTTTAGATACAATTCATTAAAAATTCCCATTTTCTCAGAGTTTGAAAACAAAAGTAGCACTCTGACTTACAAGCTGATTCAAGCATTCCAACAATGTCAAATGATCAGACTGCTGTTTGTGCTGGTTTCCACACAAAGGCAGAGTTCATCTCTGTCACTTTGGCTATTGACTTGTACCTCATACAGCTCCACTTAAAAACTCAAACCATACTTTTGTATTTTTATTTATCTTTATAATTAGGGCCTGAGCACTGACCTTGCAGGGAGGACTCTGTTGTAATGTAAGGAATTATTCTGTCTAATTTTTGCCTTTTTGCTTTATGAAAATCTGTGGGTAACTATTTTTTGTGGGATCAATACAAAAGCTGTTGATTTGTGTCATGTTTGCTCTTCATTACATTTGTGGACTCTTAATACAATAGGTATAACAAGCTATTTAAACCTTTAAACACAGTTAAGCAGGGCCAGACTATATTTTTTTACAGCAGCCTGTTCTGAAACCCTTATCAGTCACATCACATGGTTTTAAATCAGTAAAGATCCACTTTTGCTCATGTCTAATTCAAGAAAAACCTTGCTCAAGTCAGCCTGAAATCCCAGGGTTACACTTTTGGATAACACCTTGTCGACACACTTTCCCTTTTGCATTAAGTGGAAGGAACTATATGTTTCGACACACTGACTGGATCGCACACCCATGCAGTCCCTCCCACCCACTCAAAGACAACATCCTGGATTATCAGGCCTAATTTGGTGATAATAAGTCCAACTAGCTTGCAGGGCCCCCAGTCCCAGACAGCCCATTGTTATATATACAGTACGCTGTATTACAGAGTGTGGTATACAGTATATACAGTATGACTCTGAGGTCATTGCTGATGTCTGGACTACTGTGCAGCTTCAAAAACCCAGCATGGCTACAGGCTCATCACACACTATTTAGACACAGCCTAAAGTTATCGGCTCTGTAGTCTGAGAGGTATTTAAACAAAGAAAAAATTAACTTTACGTGCAATATGGAACATAGGAGACTTTTCAGTGTAAGTGCTGGGCAACATGGGGCTTTAAAATGATGTCCTCATATTTTATTAATGAATGTAATTTAATTTTATACATACCTCTGTTTTTCTATCCAGACAACAAAAACAAAGGCAGTCATAGGGATGTGCAAGGTAACAAAGACATCTGCGCCAGATTAAATTTACATTGCTTAAACTATTTCTTCTGTTATTATCTTTATCTTTATCAATACAAGCCTACAGTCCTGGTCAAATGCTTTATCCAAACTGTAGCACAGCCACCTTCCAACAAAATCCCTTGTAGCTCTGCCTAATGGCAACTTTTTTGCCATAGTGTCCCTCAACCCAGATGTAAACAAAGAACATTTAACCAGCAGAAAGCAATGAAAGTATCATGAAGGCCAGTGCAGTTTGAAGGTATTTGATCAAGGAAATGTGGATCAAATTTTACATAGTTGTGCCAGGTTGTACTTGCATAGAATCACTTGACTGAAGCAAAGAGTTACCACACTCAGCACAGATGTGTGGGTGAAAGCCTGCTAGGATGCATGCATTTTGAACACTGCTAATGTTAGCCTGGAATGTAGAAAATCACCACTGACATAAACTGTGTTCTTACCCTACATAAAAATTGAAAATATATCGATGTATCTCAAAAGCTTGATAAACTTCCTAGCCTTCGTACAGTCTTTTGTCTAAAAGTTACTTATTCTTATTTCTTTTCTATTTGTTTAACCTTTGTTAACCAGGAAAGTCTAATTGACATTAAGAATCTAATTTACAAAGAGTGTCCTAAGATACAGAAGTAAAACAAGTACAGACACAGATAAACACATATGAAGTTATCAACTCAGTCACAGAGCAGAAAGTGGATATATACCACAACAAAGCACAACATAGCACATCGTACTGTATGACACTATGCACTGTGTTTTCCCTGTCTTAGGCTCTGAGTGTTACACATATTTTTTTCAGTATTATCACTAAATACTAAAATCCTCATGTTGACTGAAAAATGAACACTTATGCAAACCAGAAAAGGCAAAACAGGTACTGTTATTGTCTATATTGCAGATTTGCACAAAACACAATGTAAGCAAAAGAAACAATAAGAAGGAAGCAAGCGGTATTGAACAAAACATACAGCCTGAAGTGAAACTATTCAGGTGAGGGTGCAGTGCTGTAAGTGTGTATGTCTGCATGCAGTATGCGCAGCATTCTCTCACACTTCCCCAAAGTCATATCAGATAGTAAACTGACAGAAGTATAACATCCTTGCTGAATTAATGTGAATGTCTGGAGATGTATTGATGGTGGTGCTCCATGGCAGCAATTGTGCGTAAATGCACTGTGAAAAGGCTAAGTGTTACACCGTGTGCCATCTAAGCAAGAGCATCAAATGTCTGACACCTGCTGTCCATGCTACATCTGTTAAAAATTTTAATTATATCCCCATTTTCCCGCTTGTGTAAACAGTGCATCAAGTACTTTTATTGTTCAGGTGGAGAAACTAGTGTCTAGTGCTTTCTACTGAAAAGTGGTTGACTCAAAAGCTTTTCAAAAGACAGCTTTTTTTGAGCCAAATAAAGTTTCTTCCTTGAAGCTGAAAGTGAAAGTAAATCATCTCATTCATCGTAATATATGAATGCTCCACTATCTCCACACTCTGCTGTGTGAGAAAAGTCAAAGAAACACAGATAATCCCTCCAGCATCTCTTCAAAATCCCTTTTTTCCTGCTTCTTGTGTTGGTGCAAGGAATATAGAAAAAGCTAGACTGGAAAATAAAAATGTTACACCGTGACCTGCTGTGTTGCTCAAATACTGAATGTCCATATATTTCATAGAAAACATGTTTATCAGTCAAATCTTTATTTGTCTTTGTCTTTATTTGGGATTTAGTTAAATGTAGGATGAAAGTGATTTTGCAAATTGATGTTTTTTTTAAAAAACATTTTACAAACATTTGAGAGATTTGGGTTTATTATTCCTGAGTAGTTCGCTTTCTGATTGTTTGTTGGATACCACAGAGCAGCAGTGTTGTGGGCACTAGAGACCTTAAAGGCAGAGGATATTTTTCTTTTGAGCAAAGCCAAAGAACCTGAACAGTGTGTGTGATAATTACCTTGTGTTGAAACAAGGCCACACTGAGAACGCCAGCCTGCATGTGTGTGTGTGTGTATGCACCTATGTGTGAGAGCACGCACTACTCAAATATTTGCCTGCACTCTCAGGCACAGGGGGATTGCAAAGGCGCAAAACAAAGACTCAAGCACCAAAGTGATAAAAGACAGGAAGAGTAGAAGAAAAGAGAGACAGAGTGAGAGGGAATTGAAAGAGAGATAGATGAGATGAAAGAGAGGGAGGCAGAGGCAGAGAGAGGGTGATAGCAGAGGGCCAGGTTGCAGCAGGTTGTATGTGTGTGTGTGAGTGTGTGTGTGGCTGCCTGGGGTCTCCTCTGGGACAGACCATCAGACAGACAAGGAACGTTTTGTGTGACAAATAGAGCTGTATGATTAACGAGCTCTCTTCTCTCAGTATTAATTAGCCGTGTGAACTCCAGTGAACTTTACACACAGGGCGCTCTCAGCCTTTCAACTCTTCAGGTGAACTTATACACACACAAACACACAGTCAAACACACCCACGTTTGGTACATACAGAAAGCATACACTTGCATACTTTTGTCGTGTATACTCATGCCTCGTTTCCTTCTCAGGACTCTGAATGGAGCTGTATTTATATCTTATTGTTAGCGGCAGGGAGAGCTCTGTGGTGCTCATGTATTTGGCTGGCTGTCCTCCTTAATCATTTCCCTTGAGCCCTATGTAACGGATAGCATAATTAAAGGAGCACTCCACCATTTTTCAGCCTTATCTACAGACTAGACGCTTTTAGCAGACGTCAACCAAGCAGATACCATGGCTCACTTCAGGGGTTAGCATTTGCTGTGAAAGCACAGATTCCCCCAGTCATCGATACAACAGAGTTCCAGTTCAGATCCACTAGGCAGAACAGACTGCATTTTGAGCTGAAATCTTTGGGCATGTAAAAGCTGCCAATCAACTAGACAATACAATGCATTCTTACTTAATTACAGCCTAATAGCTACATTTTCTGACACATTCAGATGAGCTTTTTCATGAGCAAGACACAATGCCTGTGACAAACAAACTGAGTCAAAGATTTTCCAGAAAAGCTTCTCTGATACTCAAAACTTTCTTAAAGCCCTTGAACTTAACCAGAAAGGGGTAAATTTGATAGTATTAGACCAGGGGCTGTAAAATGTAACTATGATGAAGCCTTGAGGCTGTTACATAAAGCCAGATTGTGGTGATTGTCATAACAACATAGTCTTAGTATTTGTTATTTAGCCTTTATTTAGACCGGTTAGTCCCATTGAGATCAGGTATCTCTTTTGCAAGGTAGACCTGTCCAAGAATGGCAACAACACACAGTTACAACAAACACCAAAATCATACAATACACAATAATCATTAAGATCAATACTAAGTCATCGGTTCAAACAGCTGCATACTGAAAGCCTGGATTTAAGATTTTCCACCAAGCATTTAGAGACATTAAAGGTAACTAAACTTAGATACTTAAATTCAGTCTGAAGATTGTTTCAAGCAAAGGGAACAAAGAACTTTCATTTCTATTCTTTTTCTTTTTCTTTCTTTCTTTTTCACTCAGCAGATATTGTTAAATTGTTTACAAAGTGAGGGGTATTGGTGCGCTTATGGTTTTTATTTTTGTGATTGAATGTTATGCTTTTACTTGATTCAACTCCAAAGAGAACTTGTATTTGGCTCACTGCGTGCTATATATTGACCAGCATAATCACTATCATAAGTTGATAGTCACATTTCTCCACCTGCATCGTAAAAGCACTTGATGTACTGTTTGTAGGGGAACACAGTGCTATGAAATATAGATACCCTGAGTCCACTATATCTGACGCTAACCATTTGTAAGGTCTTGTAACATAGAGAGTGTACTTCTTTGGCTTCTTCTGCAGACAGCCTCAAGTGGACACTTGAGGAACTGCAGCTGATTGCTCTTCACGCCAGCTTCATTTTCACATCCAGAGGTTACTAGTTCTTTAAAGCCAGACACTTAAAAAATTGAGGCCAAAAATGCAAAGACAAAGCACAAACTAGGGGACAAAGTTTGATGCAGTGGTCTGCGACATTAATGTAGTAGCTAATTTATACAAAATTTACTGTTGAGTGCCAAAATCTTATATATGTAACAGTCAATACAGTAAAAACTAGAAGTGCTCTGAGAGCACAAAGTTCCATCCAGGCATTTCTGACATTTTTAGAGGAGTTATTATTGAAAATGTGGAAAACTGCCCTATTCTGCAATGTTTAAAAAATCTTAAAAAAAAATCCGAGATCCACATCCAAATTTGGATCACCACCAAGACCTAATCACTTCCTTGTGCGATGACAAACATTTCATCAGAATGTGTTGAGAGTTTTTTGAGTTATCTTGTTCACAGATGAACAGACAAACAAATAAAAAAATGGACAAATGTTGGTAAACATAACCTCCTTGGAAGACTTATCAATGGAACTCATATACTCAAGCACATTTTCAGTTGTTTCCAGGCAATACACAGAGATTTTTCTACCTTTGTTAAGATAAAGTCTGAGAACATAAAAGACAATTTTCAAATTTAATTTACAAAGTTGATAATTATAGAATACAGAAATCAGACAAAGCTTAATTATTACAGAAATTGCAGGCCTGTAGACTGATGTTGGTACCCTTGCAAAGAGCAAGGTAGCACTTGATTCACAGCATCAGCAAGCTTATCCTCTGATTATCATTTTAGCTCAGAAAATAAAAGTTCTCATTAGACCTATAAAACTCAGCCAACTTTTTGATTAGATCTGAAATTGACAAGCTTCATTCTCTTCATAAAGAATCATAACTTACATAAACAGCGTTAGTTCAAACTAGAACATTTACTGGTGTATTTTCTGCGTGGAATGGCATAGTCTCAACTTGAGGAAATCTAGCAGTAACAACTGTTGCCCTATTCTATAAATTTCACTTTACGTCAACATTGTACTGATTTGTTTGAACTGGGCATGCTCAGGCACTTCTGTTTCAGAGTTTTCCACTATTAACTGCACGAGCAGCTGTAATGAGTGCTGCTGTTGCTGATAGTTTATTGGCAGTCGAAGTGAAATGTGAATTGTGGAGGAGGCAGAGGCATCTCTGATGCTGGACCAGCCCTGAGGCTTTTAAAGGCCGAAAATACTGATTGGAAGACAAGAAATTCAACAGTTGTTATTCAGAAAAGAGTAATTGAAGTTAACAGATATGAAGGGCAGAGTGTGAAAACATGTTTGCCCATGTAGGTTTAAGAAAGAACAATCATGACTATAGCTTGGACAGCTGTAATCCTCCTGCTCACAGAAGTAGAATTATTGAAAAGTCCAACAAAGTACTAAGGTAGGCTGATGTGCCCATTTTGGTTTTATGGTTTTCAAATCCAACCTTGAAACTTGAGTAAGAGATGGAAAGTAAGGAAACATAAGATTTCCTTTTGTCTCCAGTTCATGCTTTTTTCTGTTCTCTTACATACTACTGTGTTTGTCTTTTTCTCTTCTCTCCAGGTGATGAAGGAGACAACTTCTATGTGATTGACCAAGGTGAAGTGGATGTAAGTGGAGACAAAAGCACACACAAACAATCCACTTTTTTCAACAAGATTGGCCAATGTAATCAAGACAAATGAAGGGAATTCCAAAATCTGATGTGCCCATATTACCAAAATCCACCCATTTGAAGAAAAGTTTATCAAAAGGATTGTGAATCAGTGGGGAAACCCTGCATTCTCTCTTCATGTTAGAACAATAACATCCTCTGACAATAGGCAGGTTGTGTTGGATTGCCCTCATGTTTTGTTCTCTTATTCCACTAAGATTACAATCTGAAGGTACTGCTGTCCAGCAGCAGCCAAAGTGAGAACGTCCTTTGTTTCAGTAAGCCTGACAAAGAGTGGTACAGTTAAGTGGAGAGGTGAAACAGAAAAGGTGATGGAAAACTTTACAGGAAGCGACCCTATCGACTTACAATGATGAGCGCAGAGATAAACTGGTTGGCAAGTATGGCAGAGTGTTGTCAGCCTACCTGAGGGTGTCAAGTACAGAGATGGAGCCATGATGGTGCTCTACGCCTTAGTCTTATGGATTGTTGTGTTAAAGAGACCATATTTTGCATATATATATATATGATTCTGATGACAATTAGAGCATAGTCACAATCTCATAGTAACTAATATTCAAAAACCATCTAGTCTGAACTCCTAATCTACCTATATTCCCATCTGAGATGTTCTGTTGAAGCTTCAGTCACTTTAAGGCTCTCTTCCTAATGTGAGCCAAGTCAGCTGATTGGTTGACCGTTCTTCTTTGTTGTAATTGTTGGTTTAAGCACAGCTCTGCACCATCAGCAGCACTAAATTCTCTCTACTGCTCTGTACTGAGCTTGTCACCCTGAGCCCGTAGTCTTAGACTGCTGATGGCAAAACAACAGGCATAACAGTGGTAGGTCTATTTATGGAGACCAGGGGAGATAACTGTCTGTGCAGTTACTGGCACTGTGAACAAGGGGAGGGTGAGAGGTCCAGATGCTGTAGACTTTCTGTCTTCTGCATGAAAGTGCTCAATCTTGCAGACATGATAAATGCACTAAGGGGCATGTCAAACTTAAAAAGCCATAATGTGTTTTTTTTCTTTCTTTCTTTCTTTTTTTTTTTTAACTTGCATTGTTTTAGAGGATATCAGTTTATAACAGTTCCTTACAAACACAAATGGGCCATGACATGACTCCTAATTTTCTTATAAGCTTATTTGTTCTTACATCTAACCCAGAGATGTCCTGAGTTTTTTCACAGAGAGCCACAGTGATTTACCAACCTTTAGTGTATTAAAGTCAGCAAATCTAATCTAATATAGGTAAGAATGGGCTTGGCTTTTGCATATAATTACAAAAAAACACTGGCTACATCAGAGCTTTCTGTTATTGCCTTGGCAGAGTAGATGGGCAGTCAGTGTTAAGGATCAGCTTCTGCTAAGGAACAATGATGATGCTCTGTGCAGTGGAGAGGTGATGACGCTGATCACGTATCTCTACATTTAAACCCTAGCCCTGAGCAAACTGCATAAAATTGTTTAACTTTCTGAGAATGTTAGCACTGTATTCTTTGTAAACCAGACCATGAGACAGGGCATAATGAACTGTAAATGAACACGATTTGTGTTGCTATACAATGCTGTAATCCATTTGCTTTTATTAAGCAGTCAAGCCCAAGCCTCGTGTTTTAATGTGGACTTAGTTGAATTTTATTTGTGAAACTTGCTGAAGGCAAAACCAAAAGAGGGCTGCTGGCTGCAGTTGGCCCGCAGGCCATGGTTTGGACACCCCTGATCTAAGCAATGGTACAAGATATGAAAGTCAGCAGAGGAACAAGCTGAGACCATCTGCATTGCTCCAGAAATGAATATGCAGCATTTTGATCTTTTTCTTTTTAATCGATACTGTTGCCTGTACAAAACAGTCGATTTATTAAGTAATCATGAGTTTCATTCATCAGGGGATAGTGTTTATTGATACTGATTATATCTGATAAAACAACAAGGCTGAACCAGATTGAGCTAGTTGCTAATCACAGGCGTCTGTAGCCCCTCATAAAAACAATAAGATAGGAGAACAATATGATGCTTGGTTAAAAAGAAACACCTGAGGACACAACTTACATTAAAAAAAGATCTGAATAATATGAGAAAAGGTGATCAGTTAAATTTACACAGGCCATTCACAGTAAAAATCAAGAGAATCACAGGTGCATACAGCATAATGGAAAGTACAGCAGATAATTCACAACAGCTATGTCATAAATGGGACCACGTCAGACTCAAACAGTGACTACAATCCTATGCTGTTCTCAGTTGTAAATTGTGGATTGTCCCTTCTATCTTATTGCTTGTTGGGTTTTTCCCAGTGCCTGTAAATCCTCATTGTTAGGAAGTCCTTTTTAAGATCAGATGCATCTTATCACTCTACTGCTTTCACAATAAAGGGTTTTTAGACAGACACTTTGTTTTTGTTTTCACCACTTATCTTATCAATCTCTGGCTTGTCTCGTCCCTATAGATAGAGTGTTGAAATCACTTGTCTAGCTGTCCTGCAGAGTCAAACAAGCAGTCTGCCTGCCTGTTCTCCCCAAGGTCCTTCTCCGAGCCAAAGTTGTGTACATTTTTGGGCTGTGTGAAATGGCCTAAAAGTTACATAACAGTTTCTCTCAGCTAAATATTAATACATGATTTATATTAATATTTTGTCTTCTGTTAAGACATTAAAAATGGTTGTCACAGTACAAGAATTTGAAAATTTGATATGAATACTTAAAAGATCAAACTATATTGATACCTGTTATGGAAATGACTGCAGACGTTATGTCACAGATTTCTTTTTTTTATCATCATTGTGAAAAAGAAGACCCAAACACTGCCGAAAATTTTAAGAAAAGCAGCCTTTTTTATAAAATGTTGTCCAAATTGTCTTTAGTCTGAAATGGATTGGATTTGATAAGATTTTATTGACATCAATGCCATTATTGATTCTGTTTATCAGTCCAATTCTATGTAAATACCCTTAATAAATACTGTAGATTCGGTATGGAAAAGTAAGCACACTAAGCTTTTGTATGTCAACAATGTCAAACACATGGCACTCCTGATTTGTAATGCCATTCTGTGCAGACAAATGTTCTAGCATATTGCCCATGTTCTCATCCTTCTTTAAATAAACAGCTGTGACATGGCATTTCAAATTGACTCCAGCTGAGACTCTGTTATGCTGTATGACCTTCCAAATTCTGCTCTACTTTTCAACAGGGTATAGTTTTGGTTTTTGTTAGTGCCCCCGGAACAAAACTTATCTCCTTACTGTGACAGAAAGCCGCAAGCTGAACGCCAGCTGTGTTATTGTCCAATAACCTCCCTTTTCTCGTTGTTGCATTAAAGAGGTACTATTAGTGTCTACTAAATGGACAAGCACCATAATTGGGACATGTTTGTACTTGGAACAGTCTCTAAATGCCCACCCTTATCAGTTTTGAATTCAATGTCAAAATAGACTCTCCTGATATCAGTTATTTTGACACACAGAGAATAAATCAGTTGATCTTAAATGCTTGTTATATAACCCAGCCCTAGTGCCTGAACCATCTTGGTTTCTCCGTGCTTGGCCTCACTGTCTACTAATGATAAGTTTTTAGGTTTGCACATATTTTTCACTTCCAAGGTCTTCTCCTAGTTTGAAAATACTTCACCCTTGTCCTCACCCCAGAGGTCATCTTCATCTATACATAACCTCATTTAACAGTCCTCCCATCGATGTCTATAAACGGCTGCCACGTCGCAGACACAGCTCACTCACTTAACTGCTTCAGCTCAGTGCCAGTACTTTAATAAGTGTAGAGACATCTCCACTCACATTAAAGTGTTAAGATGTCTCTCATTAGACTGGGGTGTAAATCAGCTGGCAACCCATAAAGCGCCGGCAAGCTGACATTCACTGCCACTGATGTAAACACCCCACCATGTCTGCTCGCTGATGAATTCACTTTCTAACATTGGCTTGCATTTATAAGGGCGCAGCAGGGTTTAAATTTAACTTTTCATTCCAAAATGCGAAATAGTTTAGTTGAAAGAAAATGTTGTTTGTAGTGTGATGTTTAATTTTCAGCTTAAGATGGCTTTTTCACTTTAATTTGTCCTTTCTTTTGGCATCAATATGTCATTGTAGAACACTACGATAAGTTAAAGAGCCTCAAAAGTTTTACCACTAAGGATAACCTTAACATTTACTCTCCATAGAAATAAAAATGGTAAATGGACTTGAGCTTATATAGCGCTTTTCTATCTAGTCTTTTGACTACTCAAAGCAGCTTTACACCCCAGGTCACACTTACCCATTCACACCCATTCGCTCTCACATTCACTCACTGATGGTTCTGAGTTTCTCTGTCAGTTATCCATCAGTATCAACTAACACATTCACGCCCTTTCATGCCCATTTACACGCCACTGGCGCAGCAGTGGGAGCAACTTAGGTTTAAGTGCATTGCCCAAGGACACATTGCCATGTGTCACCCGGAGTTGGGCTCGAACCTGCAACCTCCTATCCTATGTCATATACTGTGTGTTTTTAGTTGAGCACCAACATTACCTCAGATATTTCCTTAAGTTTTCAAAGACAGAGAAACTGTTCATTTTTATAGTTAAAACAGGAAGAGTCTCCCATGGCAACTGCAGTCATGATAGATAAAGTTTATAGCTGCCATGAGAGCAACACTAATTGCTATGATGTGTTAAAACCATGTACCAAAGTTTTTCTACGCCACATCTGACTGCTGCAGGATTACAGAATGTCTTTTAATCCCTGATGTTGATCTTTTGACATTATCTTACTGGAACTAATTAGCTCGAGCCCTTTTCCTGAAATGCCACCAACTATTTTGTAACTGAATCTTATTTAATTATTATTATCAGAATAGATCGGAGATTAATACATTAAATGCCGTCATATAGCATTAATTACCATCTCTCTGTCTCACACAGCTCATGGGAATGCGCAAGCACAAGTAACTGGAAACAGAAATACATTTCAGCACTGTCATCTCTTGCACCTTGTTTTTATGATTTGTAGTGTCTTAATTACCACCAGCAAATAAGTTCAAAACAAAGTGACAGCTGTGAGACAGAATGCATTGTTTAAGACTTGAATTGTCTCATCATGAACTCAATTTTACCCTCTGCATAGCTCTGACTCAATGCTGTACAAGTGTTTCTAATTCAGCTCCCATGGACCACCTTTTTCAGAGCTTGATCTTACATCATACAGCTGCACTCTTGCATACATGAGCCAGTTCAGATGTAATGTGGCTTGTTTAAGTATTTGAAACAGATCCACCCAAACAATGGCTGCATGTTAATGATTAGTGGAGCTTTATGGAATAAAATGAATTAAAATGAAGGCAGAATAAAGACTAATCTAAGGCACTTAAATCATAATCACAGTATGAGCATTCAGAATGAGCACATTGGAAAAGTCCACATTTCTTCATGACAAAAGGGCTTTCAGCATTCACATGTAAACTGTGATAAGATTGAGGTCTAAAATAATAACTGAAAGTGCATTTTTCCTATTTGTCATGTAGGCACACTTCAGAATACAGAAAATACAGTGATCAACTAGAAAAGCACTCAGAGAGCGCAGACCTCTGCCAAGTAGCTTCAGTCCACTTTGGCGAAAATGGTCCTATCCTATCTGGCAATGTTACAGAATCCTTCAAAAAATTCCTGTATGCGGATGGTGATCCGGATCAGTCCCAAAATCTAATCATTTGTTCCTTATCCAATTCCACACATTTCCTGAAAATGTCATCCAAATCCGTCTATAACTTTTCCAGTTATCTTGAACACAAACAAACAGACAGACAGACAGACTAACCAACACCGGCAAAGACATAACCTCCTTGGCAGAGGTAATAAGCTCAGCCATTCAAAGCCATAAAAAGAAAACAATAAAAAATGAACTTAAAGGGGGGAAATCAACAAGCATGTATAGCATAAACTTGTGAACAAGCTCTGACAAACCTAAATGTGTGTGGGTTTGCTTTTGCAGTTCTGCCCCCCATTTTTGAATGCCTCTCAAATTTAACTGATGAAGCTGTTTTCCCTGATAGTCGATATACTGTACTGTCTGCTGCATACATCTGAAAACTTGTGTGCACATTTGATCGTAGAAAATCATTTATATGAAAACTTTTAAGAAGCCAGCCAACAATCAAACCCTGTGGGACTCCTGTTTTAGTCCTCTGAAAAAAATAGACTTTATAATCTCATTGACGGCTCAGTGGGCATCAGTGGCGCAGTCTGATAGTGCACTTTGCCTTTAATAAAATGGTTGTGGGTTTCAGCCCAGCTCCAGCTGTCACATGTTGATGTGTCCTTGGGCAAGGCACTTAACCCTAAGTTGCTCCAACTGCCATGTCAGTGATGTGTAAAAAGATGGGAAAGATTGTGGATGTGTTGGCTAAAACTGATGGACAACTTACATAGAAGCACAAAGCCATCAGTGAGTGAATGTGAGAGTGAATAGGAATGAATGGGTAGATTGGCCTGCGGTGTAGAAGTGCTTTGAGTAGTCAGAAAGACTTGAACAGCTCAATTTAAGCCAAAGTCCATCTCTATTTACCATTCGGTGGACAAGACAAAGTAATCAGCAAAGTTTGATTCCACTTTTTTTTAAGATACTTTTTTTTTTACATTTCCTTTGTGCTATTTTATTAAACTTTTCATCTGTTGGAGTTCATCATCCTCCTTGTACAAGCTAATGTTGTTACTTCACAACATATTTCAGAAGGTCCTTCTTTTGATGAAAAAAATGTTTTTCTTTTAAACAGGAAGAAGAAAACACTTTACTTACAACAATGCAAAAACACTATAAAAATTCTTTAAAGAATCTTTAAGCTTAATTGTTAACTACAATTTAGCTGTTTCCATAGCTGATGATGGTGATAATACCATGTATATATCAAGATACTTTTAGCTGGACAAAAGGAAAACATCAATAACAAGTAGAAGTGCTCAGAGAGCACAAGTCTCCACCAAGGCATTTCTGACATTGTAAGCTGTGTTACTATTAGAATGTGGAAAACCCTATACCGCGGTGTTAACAAATTATTGATGAAATTCCTGGATCCGGCCAAATTCTAACAGGTTTGTCTTTGGCCCATTTCATCTTTCAATCATTTGACAGAAAGTCAAATGATTGGGACATTTTTTCTGTATTTTAGTTCAGCTTCCAGTCAGTAGCTGGCATCAGTCATTCAAACAACTTTGAATGATTAAAGAATAGTATATAGTGATATTATGCTAGGAAATGTCCATATAGTGTTGGGTAGCAAAATATCCCAATACATTAATATATCTATATTTTTTACACTGCTAATATCGATATTCATCAAAAAATGCTTGAGTTAGCTACTTGTAAAGTAACAGCTTTTTAAAATGAACTGGATTCAATAGGGACATGCTGAAGTACAGATACTGTGCAATACTTTTAAACATTGCAGAATGAAATATCAACTGTGAGCTACTTCTTATTCATATAATATATGACTATTGTGATTTCACATTTTGATATCTTGGAAGCTCCGCAAAGACCAGGCAGTTCAACAGTTACGTGTAGAACAGAGGAAAATGTACAATAAAACAAACTTTTACCTGCATGTTCTGATGTAACACTTTTGCGACAGTTTTATTGTTCTTCTAAGGTTGACATAACCACTCTGCTTTTATTGAAAGCCACCCCAGTTTGCAGAGAAGGATGAGTCCCCTGTGGTCAGCTTTGAGCCTTCGATAATGGCTTGCAACAATATTGGCAACCCACAGCCTTAGAAGAGATACACAATCCCTCTTTCTCCTCCTTTCTCTCTCTGTTATTAAGTCAACAACATAGTGGATAGTGTGTCGACAGGTGAAACCGTAGTGGCCCCAGAGAGAGCCTGGATGAGCCTCAATGAGGTTGTATTGTCTGAAGCGCTATAGTAGCTGGCCTAAATAGAGCTGTGTAGATGTGTGGGTTGGGGAACAAGCATGTGAGTACCTGTTTAGGTTGAAGATCTGTGAGTAGACCCACAGTATCTACCAGAGCTTTCTGTTCTCCATCAGTGCTATATCAAAGGGATGGTCCTAACAAGACAAAACAGAGAGAAATAAAAGGGGTGGATTGAGAGATAGGGGGGATCGAAGGCCTTTTAGAGGGGACTCATTTGAAGGCTTAGAGGGGATCAAATGCTTTAAGACAAGCCGAGTGAGCATATCAAACAGCCTGGAAACGCATGGGGGGGAAGGGCTTGGGAAGGTGTTTAGGATGGGGAAATAATACATAAAATTCAACACAGTGTACACAAATATTAAGAACATCCTACATATGTATTCTCCCTTATGCAACACCCATTTCATTGCTGTGTTTCTTGCTCTTTCTGCAGGTTTATGTAAATGGGGAATGGGTAACCAGTATCGGAGAAGGAGGAAGTTTTGGTGAGCTGGCCCTGATCTACGGTACCCCCAGAGCTGCCACTGTGAAAGCCAAGACTGATCTAAAGCTCTGGGGCATCGATAGAGACAGCTACCGACGCATACTCATGGTAAAAACATCTACTCACTAACCCCAGTACACAATACAATTATTTTTTAAAACATGTAGCTTTTGCCTCTCTTAAACTTAGTGTTATGCCGATATAAAGGCAGCCAAGACATAACATGAAAAAACACAAAATCGCTAGCTGCAGCTGGAGAGGACTAAATGTTTAATCAATAAATATTCACAATAAAGATATTAACATCAACAGAGACATAGGGGAGAATACCTTAGGTCAAGTAATCCGCCCGTACCTTATCATGGCACACAGAAGAAACCATTAAGCATGATAACACCAGCTGCAAGCACACGGAGCTGATGTGGTTGGTTGAAACCTGATAGATCTGAGGATTTCCTCCTGCATTGTGGTGACTTCATTTTGCTGTTTGAGTAGGGATTGCCCTCCTTCACACCCTATTACCCATTGGAGTTGAAGTCATCTATCCAATGACAGACAGGGGCAGGCACATCTAATTGAATAAATACAGCGTTCCGCCCACATGCAGACGCACTCCTTCACATCAGGAGTGCACAAGAGAGCCCTCCCAATGCAGTCAAACAAATGCAAGAATACATATTACAAAATACATTGACTGGGGTTGTGACGTTAGCTACACTTTGGGGGCCACAGCTCATAACTTGCCTTTTGAGGATGACTAAATCACATTGGCAAGTCAGAGACTGTCTGATTTCCAAATGCAGCCAAAAATGCATCCTTTCCTCCTATAAAGTTGGATCCATCAGGTGTACTATCTAGGTTCAACATATCCCAAGCCTCAGATAAGGCCGTTATTTGCGTTTGCTGGCATCATGAACATTTTTGTTCATTCACATAAATTAGCAAAAGTTATAAATGTCTACTCAGTGTAATGACCTTTGGTATTTCAGTATTCCTTGGTAGGATACTCATCCCATTGTTCATTTAGGGCTTTTTGCACTGCTCTATTGAGTGAACTCTCAATAAGTTGTTTTAACAAAACACAAAACTTAAAAGCCTGATCAGGACATGTTTAGTGTGCAATTATCTGTTGTGTGAAAAGTGAACTGTAAACACAGCTTCAATTACACTAACTTAGAGAATAAAACTGGCAAAATAAACATCAACATCGTCACTATCAGACCTTACCTTTAGCATCATCTGCATTTTGTTTCTGTTACATTTTCCTTCGTGCAACACCATAATTGTCTTGGTGTTTCGGTTAAATAAATGACCATTAGTGACAATCCACTGGAGGTGTACTCGTTAGTGCTTTACAGTGAAGCTTTTAACATTATATTTAAAAACAGAAATTAGTTGTTTATATGAAAGAAAATACAGCTGAAGAAACTACTCTAGTACAAACACAGCCTTGGACAAAGTAATCTGAAAGACACCAAATTCACAAACACGGTTTGAACAGATACACCAAAATTATTTCCAAAAATATACCTGACTCCTGAAAGAGAATTTATCCATGAACTGCTAAATCAACAGTCATGTTTGTGTCTTAGCGGTCTTGAAAACACATTGTTGAATTGATGAATAAAAACTTAGTTCATTATAAATCATGCTTTCAAAATTTTGTCTTTAACATCCACTGCAAGCCAGACTGAGACAGTGTCTTAAAGAAAAATAGAGTGCAGTGAAGGAGAGAAAGGGTCGACCTTAATGCTTCTACACACACTTCCCTCTTCAGCAGCTTATCTAGGAGGAATGTCTAAATGTTTAAGATGGAAGCACAAGGTGCTCTGCCCCAGCTGTCAAACAGATTCACACACGCACACAGTTTGAGTGCTGTTAGAATCACTTTCTGAGGATGCCTGCATAAGTCCTCGCTTTGAAATGAACACTTCATCAAGTGTTGATTATATCCTGTTTCAGCTAAACTAAATGGTGTCCAGTTAACCTTCATGACCTCTGTCACCTTCATCACCAGCGAAGCTTCTGCACTGTGTCAAACATTCTGAACCCGCAGAGATGGTAAAGGTTTGTTTTGGAGCTTTCAGCACAGTGTAAAGTTGGCACAGGCCTGCCCAGCACTCATGTCACCTCTTCAGCACATGGTTAAACTGAGGGCACAGACTGCCCCGGTAACCTTTCTTGTAGAAGATTCCCTCTCTCTTTGCGGCTCTCATTCCTTCATTCTTCCAGCAGTAGCAGCAGCAGGAGAGGGGGGTGGGGTGAAGCAGAATTCAATTATGTGAACCTGTAGTTAATTATTGCTGTCAAATGATTTGTAAAGCTGTTTTTATAAAGTGTGGTATTCTGGCATAGTCTTAGGCCAGCACAATGAGCATTCTCTGTGTGTCTAAGTATGTGAGAGTGTTTCCCAGTAAAATTATGCTGAGTGTCTGCAGCTGGTTAGTCAGCAGCTTGGGAAGGTGTGTGGCAGCTACCATTACTTTCATTTTTTGCTCATTTGCCTTCTCCTGTCCTGGTGCTTAGATGTATCTTAGAACATTAAATTTGTATTTTTAATTTATATGCATATACAATCATTTAAGCAAAGCATATACATGCTGAGGTCAGACTTGACAGGTCTTTATCAGTTATGATGATCACTGTGTCATATTATGTTACCACAGAGACAAAAAATTGTGCTGTGATTGGCCGACAGGCATGACAGACTACACTAATGAAATCAACTCCCCATGATGACCAAGATGATGATGTTTGAAGAAGTAAGAGTGATACTGAAGACAGCAAACAAACACACTGTATTAACATTACCATACTTTTGTTTCTCTTGCCAAATCTGATGGTGAATGATACTGTATGTTAGCTTGATGCTAAATGCTAGCAGTCACCCATGGAGGTACCCGTTGCTTGTGCTCTTTCTCTCCATCATTTTTCTCTTCTCAATCTGTGTTGTTTGTCCTATTATGACACATCATAAAGGCTGGGATGTTGTTTTCAGAGCTCGACATACATTCCCCTCTTTTGTAGTTCAATTGTGTTGGGTCAGGAAATTATCACTAGCTATGTTATTCCTTTAAAGTTACTGGCAGCTTATCATCTTCTCTTACAAAAATTATTTATCTATTCTCCTATTAAATCTTTTCTTTCAATGGATAACCCTACATTCAAAGACAAAATAAAACTGAAAAGTGTTCTCCAAAGAGTTTGAAAAAACAAAAGATCTTCAGCTATAATCCAAGAATAAGTGACTTTTCATATCTCAGCCTCCGAGATGTGAAAATGATTTCCAATTCCTGTGCAATGCACACATGTGAGTCAACAGTACCCTAATTGAGCAATGGCACAGCATTGCATGAAGCCTCAAATGTCTTTGCTTAATAGTTCTGCACAGTTGCTGTATCTATCCTGCCCTGTTAATTCAGAATGCTCATAATGCTAAGGCTCTTTCCATGGATACACTGTGGCCATCCATTGGCACAGTACGCGAGGTAGACTGGTCAGATGCATCCTGCTAATTTTTCCCAGGAACTTTTAGCATATTTGTGGATTTCACAAATGTTTGCATACTGCATCCTTAAGATCAGCACATACTGCTGGTGTAGTATGTGATTTGTAAATAGCCAATGAATGCAGAGTGATGTTTTTTTTTATAAACAAGATAGTTACTTAGGTACAACAGATGTATTTCTGAATATGATTCCAAACATTTTTAGACTTTTTTCAGGCTGCAGTTACCTACTTTTCGAACAAAACAACCAAAGAGAAAGAAAAAGGAATAATGATGAAATGCATTCATGAAACAGATTTCTTTCAGTTTGTTATGTCTGAAGCAACAAAGCTTGGCTTCAAGTCTTTTAACCATTAAGCTGATGTTGAAATACTTTGTGAAAATATGAGCATCTCAGTGATTTTGTTATTTAAATCAAAGCCAGTGTGGCTTTTTCAGAACCACCTTACCTTGCATATATTCCTTTCATCCTTATCCTGGAGTGCATTCAGTAAATTAAGTAACATCATTCCCTTTGATAAACACACTCCCTCCATTGTGTAGCCACACATCAAACAATACCTTATCATGACATCTTGGTATTTACATGCACATGGGTACAGACAAAGCCATTAACAAAATGACAGACCCCTGTCAACAAACAAAGCACAAGATGACAGGAGACAAGGAGGAATGATACCAAGAAAAGAGGATGAATGTGGTGTGTGTGTGTGTGTGTGTGTGTGTGTGTGTGTGTGTGTGTGTGTGTGTGTGTGTGTGTGTGTGTTTGGACAGAGATGAAGGTGATGGGGATGGAGTGTAAGGTACGCTTGGTTTAGCCTGGCTACACTCCACACCTCAACTCTTTGATGGCTCTACCTCAAAGACAGTGAGCAGACACAGAGGCTGGATCATCTTTAACCACAGGTGGAGCGAACACATTAGAGCTAAAAGGAGTAGGGAAGTTCTGTACATAAACATGTGCTCACGCCCTCCCAAGATGACAGGAAGGATCAGCACGGATGAAGATTAAAAGAATGCAAAGAGAGAAGTTGGTGTTTGATAGCATGAAATTTTAGAATCGCTCACATGAATGAAGGGAATTTTAACAGAAAAATTTGATAAGGTATTTTATAACACCTTTCAGAGGTGCGTTAACGATAACAACCTCCCAGTTTGCTGGAGAAAACATAGAAACCAAAATACAATCTTACCAAATATTGTGGGATCACAAAAAATTTTTTGAAAACAAAAAGGATACTTGAAAGCCCCAGAAGACATTTCAGAGTGTAAAATTACATTGGATAGCCAGACCATACAACTTGGATTCACACCTCAAGAGTGCAATAAAAAGATTCATTATTTATTATTATTTTATATTATATTATATTATATTTATTGAATGTGTTTCCAGCTGCTAAAATAAGACTCTTACAATATAGTAGCAACCGCACAGGGACTGAAAACTCAAAAACATAAGTCATTATTGCATATATATTAATGATATAAACAGGGACAATTTAAATAAATTTTAATGGGCAAATACTTCTGAGTTGTATGCTGTTAGGCATGGAGTTCCGCTTGGGTCTGACCTGGGTCAATTGTTGTATTCACTCCATGGCACCACTGTGTCAGACCCTGGGTTGTGGATTGCTTTTTATTTTGATGCAGATGATTTACAGTGCAAACTGTTTACTGTGCCAATGTTCAAGGCAGATGTGAAAGATGCTATAAAGTAAGACTACTGTGAAGTAAGACTACTGTGAAGATTATTTATTTGGACTGTCACATGTTGTATACTTAAGTCCTTGGCTGTAGTAGAGTCTGATTTCATCATCAGATTGGCCTGTAACTGATGTGATTGACAAGATAATTGTCTGTCTGATGTAACCTTGCAAAGCAGCTGGATTCCCCGCATTACACGTTGGTCATCAGGCAAATCCATTTTTTAAAGTATCAAGCTGAAATGGCTGTTTGCAGTCAAAAAACTACCAGGCTAATCAGTGTTCTCTTACGGACAAAGAGGCAGTAGCTACGAGTGTGGATTAGTTTTGCTGAAAGAGAGAAGTGACTGCAAGACCCTGCCAGGCTTGTAATGATGTGAAAGATGAAACACTGGTTCGAACACTTTCCACTTAGTCTTACTTGAGCACACCTGTCCTTACAAATTGCTTACAATGTAGTGTTGCCCAGAGGGACATAAAATATATTCCAATGCAGAGTCCTGCAGGGGTCCAATTTTTCCAACCTTCATCTGCCCGAATCCGCACAGCTTTGAACTGCAACCGACCAGGGTTGGAAAAGATCATGCACAGTTATCAGGCAGCAGCATAATCAGCATATAAGCTTCAGGAATCGAGTTTTAGGTGTTAAGATGTTTAAAATGCTGAAAATCCAGTTAAACTCGGATCTCTTTCTCTCCCATCCTCTCCCCTCCTCTCACTCACCTCCTTGTTTTTATTTTCACCTGTGCCTCTACTTGCAGTTTTTTTTGCCGCATGCACAGCACGTCTTTGGGGGTTACCCAACTTGGTACAGGACTCTGTCCGAGGGATTTGTGAAATCATCCATCTGGTGTGTCGGTTTATGTTTGATATGTATGTGTAAAAGAAAGTGCTGAACAACTGATTATTTTACAAAACCCAAAACCAGTGAAGTTGGCACGTTGTGTAAATCGTAAATAAAAACAGAATACAATGATTTGCAAATCCTTTTCAACTTATATTCAATTGAATACACTGCAAAGACAAGATATTTAATGTTCGAACTGAGAAACTTTATTTTCTTTTGCAAATAATCATCAACTTAGAATTTAATGGCAGCAACACATTGCAAAAAAGTTGGCACAGGGGCATTTTTACCACTGTGTTACATCGCCTTTCCTTTTAACAACACTCAGTAAACGTTTGGGAACTGAGGAGACCAATTTTTGAAGCTTTTCGGGTGGAATTCTTTCCCATTCTTGCTTGATGTACAGCTTAAGTTGTTCAACAGTCCGGGGTCTCCGTTGTTGTATTTTATGCCTCATAATGTGCCACACATTTTCAATGGGGGACAGGTCTGGACTACAGGCAGGCCAGTCTAGTACCCCACTCTTTTACTACGAAGCCACGCTGTTGTAACACGTGCAGAATGTGGCTTGGCATTGTCTTGCTGAAATAAGCAGGGGCGTCCATGAAAAAGACTTTGCTTGGATGGCAACATATGTTGCTCCAAAACCTGTATGTACCTTTCAGCATTAATGGTGCCTTCACAGATGTGTAAGTTACCCATGCCTTGGGCACTAATACACCCCCATACCATCACAGATGCTGGCTTTTGAACTTTGCGCCTATAACAGTCCGGCTGGTTCTTTTCCTCTTTGGTCCAGAGGACACGACGACCACACTTTCCAAAAACAATTTGAAATGTGGACTCATCAGACCACAGAACGCTTTTCCACTTTGCATCAGTCCATCTTAGATGAGCTCGGGCCCAGCGAAGCCGGCGGCGTTTCTGGGTGTTGTTGATAAATGGCTTTCGCTTTGCATAGTAGAGTTTTAACTTGCACTTACAGATGTAGCGACGAACTGTAGTTACTGACAGTGATTTTCTGAAGTGTTCCTGAGCCCATGTGGTGATATCCTTTACACAGTGATGCCAGTTTTTGATGCAGTACCGCCTGAGGGATCGAAGGTCACAGGCATTCAATGTTGGTTTTCAGCCTTGCCGCTTACGTGCAGTAATTTCTCCAGATTCTCTGAACCTTTTGATGATATTACGGACCGTAGATGATGAAATCCCTAAATTCCTTGCAATAGCTCGTTGAGAAATGTTGTTCTTAAACTGTTCGACAATTTGCTCACGCATTTGTTCACAAAGTGGTGACCCTCGCCCCATCCTTGTTTGTGAATGACTGACCATTTCAGGGAAGTTGCTTTTATACCCAATCATGGCACCCACCTGTTCTCAATTGGCCTGTTCACCTGTGGGATGTTCCAAATAAGTGTTTGATGAGCATTCCTCAACTTTCTCAGTCTTTTTTGCCACTTGTGCCAGCTTTTTTGAAACATGTTGCAGGCATCAAATTCAAAATGAGCTAATATTTGCAACAAATAACACAGTTTACCAGTTCGAACGTTAAGTATCTTGTCTTTGCTGTGTATTCAATTGAATGTAGGTTGAAAGGGATTTGCAAATCATTGTATTCTGTTTTTATTTACGATTTACACAACGTGCCAACTTCACTGGTTTTGGGTTTTGTAGCATTGAAATTGCATGTGCAATAACCACTCTGCAGGATGTGCAGTGTCCATCACATAGCTCAAAGCACATGCTGCTGCTGTTCGTGTGTGGCTTAATAGAAATCGAAGCCTCTGATGTTCCTGCTTCTTTGACTTTCTTTCCTTAAAGTGTACAACCACCATCAATGGGCGAATGGACCATGGAGCATGTAGAGTCTGTATTTTATCAACAGATAAAAGTTATCACTGTGTCTTGGTATTATTGATACAGTGGTCGAATCATGAGTACCCATGTGATCCCAGCCCTTATGTGAAATGGTTAATAATGTGCCATTTAATGAACACATTTGCAAGCCTTGAGTTTATTTAGAGTCTCTGAAGAAATATTATATATATACTGTATATATGTATGTGTGTGTGTGTGTTTGTTTATGTTTATATACACATATAAAATTATGTTCATAATAATAGCAGTGTGTTTAAAAAAGGAGAGTGAACTTCAAAATTCTTCAAATGAATTTTATTTTAATGCACACAAATGCATTGGGGACACTGCACATTCTATTTCAGAGCAAGAAAATGGGAAAAAGTAATTTAATTTGATAATATTTTACAGAAAGTCAAGAAATATAATGTTCAGAAAAATAGCAGTGTTGACATCTTTGTTTACAAACTCAAAAATGTAGTGTATAAACTAAGAATTGCTTGATGATTCAACTTTCCTGAGAATCATAAACTAATATTTAGTTGCATAACCACGGTTTCTGATAACTGCTTCACATCTGTGGTGCATGGAGCCTACCAACTTCTGGCACCGGTCAGCAGGTATTGAAGCCCAGGACAATTGTACTACGTTCCACAATTGCTCTGCATTTCTTGGTTTTGCCTCATGAACAGCATTTTTTATGACAGCCCACAAGTTTTCTTCAGTATTAAGGTCCGGGGATTGGGCTTGCCACTCCATTACTTGAATTTTGTTTGTCTGGAACCATGATTTTGCTCGCTTGCTGGTGTGTTTGGGGTCGTTGTCTTGTTGAAACACCCATTTCAAGGGCATTTTCTCTTCAGCATATGGCAGCATGACTTCTTCCAGTATTCTAATGTACTCAAACTGATCCATGATCCCTGGTATGCCATAAATAGGACCAACACCATAGTACAAGAAACGTCCCCATATCATGATGCTTGCACCACCATGCTTCACTGTCTTCACTGTGTACTGTGGCTTGAATTCAGTGTTTTCAGGTCGTCTGACAAACTGTCTGTGGCCCTTAGACCCAGAAAGAATAATCTTACTCTCATCAGTCCACAAAATATTTGGCCATTTCTTTTTAGGCCAGTCAATGTGTTCTTTGGCAAATTGTAACGGCTTCAGCACGTGTCTTTTTTTTAACAATGGGACTTTGCGGGGGCTTCTTGCTGGTAGCTTGGCTTCACATAGACGTCGTCTGATTGTTGCAGTACTCACAGGCAACCTTAGATCTTCTCTGATCCTCCTGGAGCTGATCATTGGCTGAGCCTTTGCCATTTTGGTTATTCTCCAATCCATTCGAATAGTCGTTTTTCTTTGTCTTCCTCGTCTTTCTGGTTTTGACTGCCACTTTAAATCATTTGATATCATTTTAGCTGAACAGCCTATCATTTTCTGAACTTCTTTATAGGTTTTCCCCTCTTTTATTAACTTCTTAATCAAAGAACGCTCTTCTTCTGAACAATGTCTTGAACGACCCATTTTACTCTGTTTTTCAAGGACAAATGCACAGCCAGCATATGCAGCGTCAGTTGTCTTGATCCTTAAATAAGGGCCACCTGTTTAACACCTATTTTTTTCACACAATCAATTACCTCACTAATTGAACTCAGCACTGCTGTTTTTTTGAACATGCCCCTTTCAGTTAATGATTCAGTTTCACAGAATCAGCAGCATGCACGTCATGCCTGTTGGGTCTGTTGGTTTTCTATACCTTTACTAAACCTTCTAGAAACTTACTTGCAGTGTAGAAGTTGAAATTCTAACAAAAACAGTGATTTATCTTGCTAGTGATGTGGGACTGCTATTATTTTGAACACAACTGTATGTATGAATAAGAAAGTAATACATTTTAGAATCACAAATTTAGAAAAGCATCATTTTCATTCCTTCTACAAAGATTAATTTCTATGTTGCTGACATGACTTTGACCTGCCCACCTCGCTTACACCAGTGGCATAAATCAGTAGACCAACTTACCATCTCTGTGCAGTGTGTGTTTATAAGAGTGTTTTAGGTAGAGAATACATGTGTGAGTGTTCATATTTGCTTGCCTAATGAGCAGGACGTTTCATCTCTACAGAGACAGCACCAAAACACAAGTGGCAGAACTAAAAACAGACTGTATGCTTTTGACAGACACACAAATCAATTATCCAGCAAGGAGACGATGCAAGTTAGAATTCCTTTAATCAAGTTGTTTATGATGTCGAGGTTGATGTCGGCTCACTAGGGAAGACTTTCTCCCCCTTTAAGAGAAAATGTGAAATTACATAAAATTAGAGGCAGCAGCAGCAGCACTTAGGCGCTTATGCTCTAAAGACACCCCAAGCTTCAATATATCATTTCCATATGCAGAGGCAGACACGGGGCGGGATGAGATTGTCTCTCCTCACTCTCTCTGTTTCTCTTTATTTTACCTCTCACTCTGACTGATTCTGTGCATTGAAAAAAGGGAAGAAAGGAGAAATGCGGTTAGGAAAGGGGTCCTCTGGGTCCAGACTTGTCAGGAAGCACCTGATGTTCATGGCAGAGGGGAAAGTCCCTCTTCCTGGTGGGTGGGGTGAGGTGGGCCACACACACTGACACATGTATGCAGTGAACATTACCATGACAGTCATACAGTTCTGTGGGCATGGCCTCATGAACTATGCGGGGTGGATATCTACCATAGATGCAACAATTTTCAATAAAATATTTAACCGTTTGGTACAACATTCAAAGGTCCAATATGCTCGTGTGAATTGCGTTATTTTTTTTGTTTTAAATACCAACATCTGTCTTTCATTGTTACCCTTCTCTCCATATTTGCTCTGAAGTGTGTGTGAATATACCCAGATGTAAAGAAGCTCAAGCTGCAAGTTGCAATGCGTGAAAGTTGGGCCAGAATAACACACCACTCCTTGAAAAGGAGAGGCAGCAATATGCACCCACTCTTGCAATATGAGGGACTGCTTGATCTTCTAATCCAAGATGGCAGTAGGGGAAATAATGGTTTGATTTACCAAACCTAAAAATCAGTCACTTTCAAGCTTATCAGTACGTTTAAGGAACCTCACGGGTCCTTTGACAGAGCATCATGTTATTAAACCACTGGTAAACAAACTTTCATCAGATTTTTCTGGGGGAACATAAACTCCATGCACTTCAGCACTGTTCATTTGATTAAGCAGAACATGTCTTAGCACTTCTGGTCTGGCCTGAAATAAAAGAAAAACTCTGGTAACTCCACAACAGACTTATTTCATACTGGCCTCTGTGGCAGTAATAACTGTAGTACATTTTTGAATATTTGGTGAAATCAGCAGAATGATAATTGGAAAGAAACTTGAAGAGCCATAATCAGCTCTAGTGAGCAGGCAGCAGTGGTAACATTATGATGCATTCAAAGTCAGCTCAGAAATACAATTGATTGAATGAGTGAAATGTCATAATGATGTGTTTATATATGATACCAAGAAAATATTGTTAGGCCTTTGTGTAAAAACGTTTTATATTGCAGTTGTTGAAGGTCAAAGTTGTCTGCCTCTCTAGTATTGTTAAATAGATCCATCAGATGGTCCCTAGGAAAAAAACATACTTGTAAAAGTCATTTTGATGGCTTCATTTAAAAAAACAGAAAAAGGTTATATATATGCCTCAGAATGGATTTTTTTTTTTTTAGAAAAGGACTTCAATGACAAAGTTGTTAGAACTGAACTGAACCAAAAACTGAGGGGAAAAACAAATAGGCACAGAATCGGAAGCTAAGTTTATTGTTGCATTCTTTATGTTGACACAGTTTTTGCACATCTATATACTGAATTTTTCTAAAAACTGCACTATAATCTGCTCCTGAAATCCTCACAAGTTGCTTTTTCACACCTGTTCTTCAAAAAAAAAATTATCAATGTCAGATGTAATGAAGGCTGAAGATGGTGGCTGGGCATCCAACTATAATAGAAGTTGCAACTGTACTGGTTCAGATTTTTGAACATGTTTTACAAAGATGACTTTACTTTTGTATATTAATAAAAAAGGGGTGTATCTAATGGTGCATTTCGCTCCTATCTGTGTTACAGGGTAGCACACTGAGGAAGAGGAAGATGTATGAGGAGTTTCTCAGCAAAGTCTCCATCCTTGGTAAGTTTGTTTTAAAATAAATCACCTTCGCCCACTTCTGCCCCTCAGCGGGGGCTTAAAAAAGGCACCAACCTAAAAATTACAAAAAGAAAAGTTTTTATGCTTTTTCTCTAAACATAACAACGGCTTCCTTCCACTGAACAAAAAAATAAAAACAAAACATTCTCATTAGCTAATTGGTGACTCCTAATTGCCCTGAGGGTGAGGGTGAGTTTATGAAGGGTTGTCTGTCACTCTGTGTGGCCCTGTGATTGGCTGGTGACTGGCTGGTGACTGGTTTAGGGTGTAACCTGCCTCTCACCCTAAGTCAGCTGGGACAGTTTCTAGCCCTCTGCGACTCTGAAAGGGAAAAGCCTTATAAATAATGGATGGATAGAAGTGTTCGAAGAGCACGTCCTCCACCAAGACATTTCTGACATGTTATTATTGAAAATGTGGAAAACTGCCCTGTCTCACACTGTTAACGAATCCTTATAAAAACTTCTGGATCTGCATCTTGATTCAGATCACCACCCAAATCCAATAACATTGTCCTTGTGCTGACCATCATTCCCTAAAAGTTTCATCAAAATTAGCGGATAACTTTTTGAGTAATCTTACGCACAGATGGGCAGACAAACAACCACTCGGACAAACACTGGCAAAAACATAACCACTTTGACATAGGTAGCAAAGAAGATATTGATTGTGTCAAAGACAAAGAAGTCACTCTTGACAGAAATACGCAAGCAGGCCAGAGATTGTGTGCAGGATGGCAGAAAAATTAGGCCCTTAAAGTCATTCATGCTAATCTGAATTGTATCAAGTACACGTTAATTACGTATTTTTCACCAGCTATAAAATTCCCTTTAGTTGCAGTGGTGGTGGAGGGGGTGACATTGGTGTGTTTTATTGTATATTTCTGCGTACATGAATTTACTGCTGTAAATAGTGCCGTTGCACGTGTATGCCGTGTAAAGTATTACATTTAAACACCAGGTCAGAGAGTCCAGAGTGCAGGCAGTTAAATCTGCCCAGTGCAACATATACTGTAGATTAGCCCACATAAACACAGGCGCACGTTGTCAAACGAGACCCACAGCTGAGTAAGGTCTGTGTGTACAATCCTAATCTTCTCCCAGTGTTCATACCAAAGCCAGTCACACTCTGCAATGTCGCTGTGTGGACAATTAAAGAATAGAAAGTTAAGCTAAGCCTCTCTTTTTTCGTACTGGAATTTGAAAAACACCAGCCTGAGCGGCCATTGAGTTTTGCAGGACGGGGAATGAGATTCATTCAGACTCTCAAAAAACGAGCTGCAATTGGAACTGACATCTCATCCCCTTCCACTTGATCGTGTGTGTGTGGTGTATAGAGCGAGGCCATGCCCCCTGTACAGAGTTATTAGCTGGCTGAGTAAACACATACACTCAGTTCAGGTCTTAGGAGAAGGTCTCCGCAAGATCCACTCTTCTTTTCTTTCACCTCCTTTCTTCTGCGTCTCCCTTTTTGACAGCCTTGTCCAGGCCTGCATTCAAACGCCCACCTCCCTCCTCCAAGTGCTTTTCCTCTCTTCAGTCGTCTTTCTGCCGCTCTGCTTCTCCGCTTTACCACTTTGAATGGAGGGAGGGGAGGGAGGCGGGAGTGTTTTTGTTTGTCTTTGATTTTCCAGATAGCCACGAAATTGGGTACAAGCCCTTGATGTCGAGGAGTGAAGGGGGTAAAAAACAACATGTTCTTTGTCACACACGTTCACTGAGGCTTCAATATCCCTAAAGCCATTCCTCATATGAGTGCAGCAAGAGGATCCAAGTGGGTGCCAGCTCTGCGAAGCGTGAAATGTTGCTTCTCTAGTCAGCACGTTTGTGTATCATGTTACTCACCGAGCGTTAAGGATCACTACAATCGGACCTGCTGCCTTTAGCTTGCAGCCAGACAGAGGACATCCATCTGGGGCCTGCAGACACCACGGCCCCAGTGGAGGGGACACAGGACACCTCTAAGCGACCAGACTTCACCTTAGTTAATCCTAAAAACACACACATTTACACAAACAGACACACAAGGATCAGTTTCTTAGCCCATCAGGAGACAATAGGGTCAAACAAAAGGATCCTGTTGTAGTTTTACACCTCCAACTCATGTCTTAGTCAAATCAAAACACAGTCATTCAGTCACCAAGATAAAGCCTTGATGAAGAGTGTTTTCACTGCTGATAAGTCACATTCCAGGCAAAGATGTATAGACTGTTAAAATTTATCTGCAATAATCTGATGTATTGTGAAAGAACGATGTGCTTGTGTGCTTAATCTCTCTGTGTGGAGCTATTTAGTGACTGTGGGTCCTCCTTTTTCTAAGAATATCTGAGTTTTGAAAACGCTCTTGGTTGGAAAATTTTTCCCAGTACCGATGTGAGACTGCCTGTGTTCTTAGTTTCTGTGTGAAAACCAACATCCTCTTGAAATATCTCAGGCAAACACGTCACTGTACATGTGGCTGGATATTTGGAAAGACAGCTGCTGCCACTGGCTCTCAGGATCAACAAGAACCTGGAAAAACATGCGTCTTATCAAAGGTTTTTGTCAATTTATTTACACACCAGGGATTATTTAAGCATTCCTGGAAATAAAAATCTTCTCCAAGCTGGGCTGATGATGGAAATAGTGACACTTTGATATCCTTTCCTTCTGCAATATCTTCTGGGATATGAACTCTTGCTGTACAATTGTTTTAATATTGTGACTATTGTATTAACTGTTGTAAAAACTAATAGAAAGAATTTGTGAAGAGTGGTGTAGGGCTTTTGTCAGCAAGCCTAGAGGATAATGTCATAATTTTGTTCCATTAACAAAAGAACTACTGGCCCTGTAATATGCCTGGTGCAAAGTGTTTGGCATGCAGCACAGGTGTCTTTCTCAATTATTCTCCTGGAACATTTGTTATTTTTGTTCCTCAGAATCAAGTTGTGTAAAAGTCACTGAACAGAAGCCTCTGAATTCACAGTGTGTTTTTGTCTAAAAATTGAGAGTGGCGAAGTGTGTTCCTGTTTCCCAAACTGCTTGCTGCACTTGGAGGATGTAGCAAGTGTATATAAGGCAACAAGGAAAATCAAACTATTAAAGAGGTCATGTCATGCTGTTTATAGTTTTATATGCTCTTTAGTGTGTTTATCATGTGTCCTCTGCCTGAGAGAGCACACCTCTATGAACAAAACAAAAAAGTCTTCAGTATTAAGACTTTCATCCCAGTCATCTTTGGATAAAACACAAAATTGTTGCCATTGTTTGGTCAAAGATGGTAGACTTCTCTCAGCACACCCCAGAATCAATGGAGTCTTACAGCATAGGGGTATGTATCAAGGTGTTTTAGCTCTCCTGGCTCCATGGGAGAAGGAAGGAGGAATGATCCTTGCTGACTGACTGGATTAGCTCCTGGTTGGAATGGTCTTTCCTGACAGCTCTCTGGACAAGAGACAGTGAGGAGAAGACAAAAAATTGTGTGCACCTGCTGATAAATGAGCTTATCTCATGTTAATTTCAAACTTAAACTATTATCCTATTTTGTTGTATTTTAGTTATTTTCCAACTCTATAGCTAGTCAATGCAAGCTTACAACCAGCAACATAATGATGCGGAGCAATATTGTGTCTTTTATTTTTTGGACCATGGTCAATTTTTCATACCTTTTGTGTCAATTGAAGCCACATTTAACCCATGAAAGCACTCACTGACATGTACAAGGCAGCATGCTTGATTGTGTGTGTGTTTCAGAGCACCTTGTTTTATTTGACCAAAGCCATAAAAATGACCAGGGTAATGGTTTTAAAGATTATGAAGATGGTATTGGAGCTGCAGTATGACCATGCTATGTGTATAATTAGACTTTACTATTATGGCCAGTTTGTCCTGTGTCCTGTGGTACAGTTCCAGCTCCTCAATTAAAATGCTAAACTCAGCAAGTTATCTCTTTTACAGAACCATATGTATCCATTTAGTTTCTCTTCAATTAAAATGAGCACCAGGTCAAAGCCACTTGATGTTGAGTTCATTTTGACTTTTGCAGCACCATTTTTTGGTAATGTAGACCTTTAGCCTCATCCATCAGTCAATTGTTGAACACAGTCCAGAGACAGACAAATTAACTCTACTAAGTTGCTTCCTGTGAGCTTATGGTGTGAAGCACCACTTACTTCTCTTGAGATGACTGCAGCTTGCTGCCAGAGTTACATAGTGCTATATGACGGTGACCAGGGTACTCATGCCATTGTCTCGTTGAAAGCGCTTCTACTCTTGGATCAACTTTACAAGTAGTATTTTGTGGTAGCAAAATGACGTACTGTTGCTAAAAAGAAAACAAATTAGGATGGTGATCATGCAGTTCCTTTTCATTTTTAGTTGAGCACTGGCCAAATTGGCAAAAAAAATGAACGAACAAACGATTACAGGAATAAAAAACATTGATGTGATGATAACAATTTTGACTTTTCCTCTTTCTCCTAAACAACCAGTAAACTATAATAGAGAGATTTAAGTTTAATGTAAACTCAGATGTTTTTATTAACAATCAGTGTTGGTCTCTAACAAAATATTACTTAAGATTGAAAGGAAACAACAGTGCCTTTTCTTTCCCATGAAAGTTACATGCAATTTTCCAACTAATAAAATTTGGTTTAGATAAGTGTTCCCCTTCTCAACTTATTTAACAACCAGCAAAAGTTGTCAGCCCCTGTGTTGCTGTATTTTTCCATGTAAATGTCTTATTTAAATACTGCATTTTTAATTTACAGAGTCTTTGGATAAATGGGAACGCTTGACTGTGGCCGATGCTCTGGAGCCCGTTCAGTTTGAGGATGGGGAGAAGATTGTGGTGCAAGGCGAGCCTGGTGATGACTTCTTCATTATAACAGAGGTAAAGTCTGCAGTAGGGCTTCTTAGTGTGTGTCTGTTAAAAAGCCTTGTTGTAGCAGTAAGACAGGATGACTGGAAGCTTTCATTTACTGTAACATCTCCTGTAAGCCGTACATGTTGACGTGAGGTCCATGTAGGCATCATCAGCAGGCACCTGGGTTGATGTGCATGTCATCAGAGACGTTGGTGGGCTCTTTGCTGTGATCGGAACTGATCCAAGTTTATTGCCACCAGTGGACAGACTTACAGCAGTGTTTCCAAAACTCCCCCCTCCAAGCCTAAAACGTCGACTCCTGCTTGGAGAAAAGCCCCCCTCACACTGCAGGCTTTGTGGAGCTGGGGCCCCTGGCACTGCTTCATGAAGGGCCCCCTGCCTGTCATCCCAACACACTTTTGATTAACTCCATACTTACACGGCTTTCACCAGGGTCAAGTCAAGAGGGCCCTGTGCAGAAAGGGCGGCGGGGGGGGGGGGCACAATCTGCGGAGGTTTGTCCTTGCTGCCTTCATTCCCTGCTCTTCTTCAGACTTGGCTGAAAGATTGTATTTCCGTCTGTTTTGTCTGTCTTAACCATTGTCCAACAATAAACCCACTGAGCAGAGCATTTCCTTCAGTCAAGGGACATAAAAAGTCATCAAAAAGTAAAGAGTAAAGTGTGTGTTTTTTTTTTTTTTTGCTTTCTTGACCTTTCTTGATGCACCTCTAAAGCACACCGCACCTTTTTTTCCCAATACTCTTTAATTCATTCATTTCCCCTGCTCCTTTTCTATACTGTACTATGTAGGAAGCACAGTCGGTGGAACGTGGACTGTTATGTTATATTTTTGTTTTGAAGAAGAGTTTATTAAAATTAGACTAAGAGTTTTTGCATATATTTAGAAATAGCCAGCAGTACCCGTTTCAGTGCAACAATCAAAATTAACTTACCAAACTCACAAACTGGTTAGTTTATATTTTATTTCCAGCCAGCATATAGGAAAGGGTCATCAAAAACACCAAAATTAAATTCACTATAGATATTAAAAAGGCCAAATATGTACAACTTTCCAAAAAATAACACATACTCACCAAACAGTTGATTAGATTCACCTTGCCAGAATCAGGTTGGATCCCCTTTTGCCTTCAGAGCTGCCTTAATTCTTCACGGCATAGATTCAACAAGGTGCTGCAAACATTTCTCGGAGTTTTGGTCCATACTGACATGATAGCATCACTTGGTGAAGCAAATCTCCCATTCCATTAAAACTGGCTCTACTGGATTGAGATCTGGTGGCTGTGAAGGCCATCAGAATAAAGTGAACTCATTGTTATGTGGAGGATACCAGTTTAAGATGATTTGAGCTTTATGACATGGGGGGTTATCCTGCTGGAAGTAGTCATCAGAATATTTCTACACTGTGGTCATAAAGGAATGGATGTGGTCAGCAACAATGTTCTGGTGGGCTGTGGTCGGCTCGACTTTGCATAGGTACGTCTATGGAGGGACTCAGAGGAAAAATGGTTTGGGACTTCTGCTTTAAGTTGTGCATCGTAATAAAAATGCTAAAAGGGCTTCAAAAAGAGCTTTAACCAACAAGTGGATAAAATACCATCTGGAGTAGAGCGCAGAGCAGAGGCACATGCAGCAGGCAGAGAGTAGTGCTTCATCAGCAGCCGTCATACAAATCCTCACAATCCTCACACCAGTGTGCTTGCAAGTTCTTTAAAACACGCAACTCTCAATCCCTCTTCCTTCCATATTTTTATTTGTCTGTTTGATTGTTTGTTTTTTGGTGTGTGCATGATTGTTTATTTTTTTACCCATCTATCCTACCTAATTTTAATGTTAATCAGCCACCCCATTTGCCCTCTGCCTGTTTCTACTTTAGGTAGAAAATAAAAATGCATATCTGACATTTTTTCTTACTCTCTGTTGTTTTTGGTACAATAAAATGTTAAGAAAAATAAATGGGTAATACCCCCCTTTCCCCAACATAAGAAAACATCCTCCTCTCACGTTGTTTCTCACTCAGCTATTCAGAGAATGCGTGCCCAAGCAGATTGTCAAGCAGATTTAAAAAAATAAAATAAAATCCCATAATTATTTTAATCAAGGGATATATAACCTCATTGCCAGATTGGAGACACTCCTTGAACCAGCTGTTTGTTCAGCTCACAGCTGGCTTTAGTGGCAGGAATGTACCTAGGTATTTCTTGGCAGTCACAGTAAACATGAGAACACAGAGCTGGAAATCTGAAGCCTCACCCACTTCTTGAGAGTGGTGCAGTCAGACAAAACTCATGGGAATTTACACTAAAACAACTTGTACTTTGCAGGTCTGAAACAGAGGGGTTTATCGGCAAAATCCAATATCTAAATAAATCTTTGGGCAAGAAACTAAAAAAAAATGTTCTGTGGTTATAAGGACTGTTGTCCCTATAAAATTACCTCAAGAACAACATTGCAGTTCTTTGATCGAAGTCGTGCTTAAAAAAATGTGGCACTGACTTCACATGGACTCTTTACATAAAATTACATGGGATAAATTGAGCAATTAAAATCAAATCACAGTTGATGTTTCTCAAGAACCCACCTTATGTATCTTGCACACAGATGACATGATTAAACCAGTGTAAGTCAAGTCTGGAGTCTCCAGCTAGAGCCTCACAATGCTCCAAAAGTCTTTCAAAACCAGTGACTTAAATCCAATCAGGTTTTAGGACACATATATGTGCATCAAATGGTATTTTTAAAAATGCATGACTCATCAATCTCAGACATGTAGATCCTCAAGGAGAAAAAGACAAATTACACATAGAGGGAATTATTTGATGAAGAGATGGTGAAAGGAAGGAAGGGCATCGCTTTTTTCTTGAAACTCTCTATCTTAAATTTTCGTTTTCTAGTCCCTCCCCCTTCCATCCTCTCTCTCCCCTACAATTTTCCTCTTTCCATCTCTCTCTCTCCATCTCTTATGCAGCAGAGCCCTACTTTCCCAGAGCAGGGTGGACTGTGGTGGAATGTTCGTTGTGACTTTCACACGGGGTCAGGAGACCCAGCCTCCTGGGAGGGGAGAAAAGAAGAAGAAGAGGGGAAAAATAGAGAGAGAAATAGAGAGAAAGAAGGATGAGCCAAAGAGGGCAGAATGGGGATGTAAAGGGACCACATGTCAGACTGGAGGGAAGGATTTTATGCAACATACTTGTTGCAGATAGGAGTGGGTGTCATGAACTAAAAACTGTTCCCCAGAATTTTTTTTTTATAAATAACTTTACAAAAAATATCTTGGGTTTTTTTGTCTGTAATGAATTAATACATTCAAAACCTACATGATACCATGGGAATAAATAGAGAAGTCATAAACTGACACTATAAGGCAGTTTTTCCATTTTTGAATATCAAAAAATCCAGAAAAAATGTCTGAAGATTTTCTAAATTATGCCCAAAATACGCAACATTTTTGTAAATTGTATAACATATGTTGTTAAAGTTTCTTGTTCCTCTTAAGTATCATGTCTGTATCTATCAAAATGTTCAAATCTTCATCTTCATCTTCAATCTTCTTTCATTAATTTGAGGTACCAAAAAGTACAAAAACTAAATGATGTTCAGTCATATTTTATCCAAAGCGAGAGAGCACTGTGAAATTTTAATAAAAAACAATTCAGACAGGGACAAAAAATGAGATCTTTGTAACTTCAAAATGTAAGATGCCCATCTTTAAGTCAGAGAGGACATTTGTCTAAAGTGTGATAGAAATCCCTGAATTAATTCTTTAGATATTATGTTCACATACAAGGTGTGACCATGAAGCTTAAAGATGTTGACATTGAGATTTTATATTCAAGAGTAAAGGATGACTGGGAGAATCCATGACCTTTGACCTCTTACCTCTAAAATCTAATACATTCATCCTTGTAATAGGAAGGAGATTTGTCCAGAATTAGAAGAAAACCCCTTCATGCTTCCTCTGATGCTACGGCCATAAGATCATGTTCTGTCTTGAACGTAGCACAGAGGAGTCGGACACAAATGCACAACACCAAAACCAGAGTCAAATAGGCAAAAGGTTTAATGAATAAACACACAGGTGCCGGTACACAGGTAGGCAGTCAGTGAGGCAGCAGTGTCCAAAGATGTAAGGCAAAAACAAGACTGAAGAGCAGGCAGGAGGTGGTACATAAAAAGGAGAGGGGCAAGGCAAGGTAAAACGTGGCTAAACAAACCATGAAGAATATTGAAACGAAGACTGAGGTACGACGAACTGGTGCAGAGACAGTAAGAGTCATGAGGTTATATACAAGAGGTAATGAGGGGTGATGGGAAACAAGTGGTGTGAAATAATCAGGAGGCAGGTGCAACAAGACGGAGGCAGGACCAACAGGAAACGGATCTGAAACAGAGACAAGGGTTAGTGCTTCAAAATAAAACAGGAAGATGTGAGACATGAATATGCAAAAATAAAATAAAACTGGACCGACCTTGCATGTTCAAAAGCAGCATAATTATGAAGCTGTTACCTTGACTTTTGGCCATAACCCTGAAAATATGATCAGGTCATCCTTGAATCTCTGTGACCTTGACATTTTACTCATATATGACCTTTAAAATCTACCAACTTAAACCTTAATTGAGAGTGACCATTTTTGCAATGTTTGATACAAATCATTTTATGTGTTCTTTTGAAATTGCATTCACAAACAAGAGGTGACTACATGGTGCCATGACCTTGACCCTTGACCTTATATCCAACATCTAATCAGTTTGTACTTGGGTCAGAATGGGAATTTGTTCAAAGCTTTAAAACAGTAGTGAAGCATTTGGCCTGGCATCAAGTGTTCAGTCAGTCTCATATCATATAAACTATATAGTCTTATCCTCTTTCTCCTTTCAAAATGACCACTATATCCAAAAATTTGACATATTTTCGACCTCGACTAGCAGATCTTTTTTTCTCTCAACACTTTTCTTGTCTTGTTCCTCATGTCCACACCTTTACTTATTTGGTTCAACCTGGTTGAGATGTTGTGCTTTGTCAGGCTCATTTTTTCCCATTTCTCTTATTCTGACTCTGCTGCCTCCCTCTCCCTCTTCTCTTTTCACCCCGTTTGTTGTTTCTGTGGTTTTGGAGCATCAGCAAAAGACAAACCCCTCAATCACCTAACAACATGCCTCTGATGGGGAGGCATCACTCTCTCTACCCACCGGGAGGAGAAGAGGCCTTAATCAAAAAAGACATGTTTACATTTTTATAGTCGCACTGTTCAAACAAGCTTTAGCAGAACTCTGGGGGCAGTAAAGATTCACTCCCACCTTCCTCTCCATCCGTTTCTATTCTTCTTGTGGGCATTCAAGCTGAACATACGCACACTCCCTCTCCTCCATGCCTGTACACTCAGGTCCTGCACCCTGTCATCTGTGGTCTCTACTCTGTCACATAAAACAGAGCAAATGAGAAGACAGAGGTGGAGGGATGGGAAAACGGTCAGTGAGAAATTTGACACATGATGAAGAAGGCAAACAAGTGTTTCACACATGCTGAGTCTCACTGTAGCTTTGGTTTTCTTTTTGCATTGATGGGGAAAAGTTATGTAAAATTGAAACAGATTAAAAAATATAAATTACATTGAACGAAACACTGTTGTTAAAAGTTCCCTTGTGTCAGATCATGAAGAACCATCTCCATTTTTTAATTTCTGAAAGCTAGCAAACAGTTTTAATTCTGAAAATGACAAAATATAACCCAACTGTTTGTTGCCTCTTTCCTGTGACAAAAAGGGAAAATCAGCTAAAATGAATCTATGATATTAAAACTCAGATAGAGTCTGTGTTTATATTTTGTCTTCCACACAAGGCATTACTAAAACATTAGGGGTGGGCTGTTGGATATTCAAAATCTATGACATTTTAGATATTTTGAGGAGATTTTTTTTCTCTGCGATTTAAAGTAAATATGCAAGGTCAAGATAAATAAACAAGCCCCAAAACTAAACACAGGGAGTGTAAAATTTTCTTCTGTCTAACAGAGCGTGCTCACACACCAGGGCTGCTCAGTAATGGCAAAAGTCAAAATTGCAATGCATTTTTGTTAAACACGATTTCTCAGTGATTTTACAGCAACTGCATCATGTGCATTCATTTGGTTTTGAAAAAACTTTTACAAACACACAATTAACAAAAATGAACATCTGAAAAATAAATATTTCTAAAATGTATGCCATATAATATTAGTAAATGAGTGAAGTAAAGTAAGTATGCTCCTGAGGTAGCAGTGATGTACTCTAGTAGCCAAAATATAACTGCAAACACTGAAAAGTTCACGACGCATGACAGGCGTATGGACACAACAAGCACAACATGACAAGCGGCACAACAATTGTAAAATTGCTCATTTTTATTTCAGTTTTAGTGAAGTTTATTTTTATTGTTTCCTCTGACTAACTGACCAGCTGATGGCCGCAGGATGCGTAGCACCTACGTCCCAACATACTAAAGCTCTCTTAACAAAGGGGTGTTATCAAGGAAAAGTTCAACACTGTAAAGAATCTTACTGTGGCATTTTGTCAAGCCAGCATAGTTTTTTAAAATACTTTTAACCTGTAAGTGGGTTAATTACAAGGCTTTCCGTGGCACCATGTAGTGCTATGTACCAGCTAGCGTCTGTCCCCAGATATCACCCCTCAGGGACAACGCCCACAGGTTCCTCTGCTGGCACTCATATTTACTAGTGCCATTGGCAACCCCACTGAAAAAAACTAATCACTATAATCATTTATCTGCCCATCCCTAAAGGAATCTAAATTTCCATCTTTTTGAACTACATAAAACCACATCATGGACTTACCTTTGTCAAATATCAGCTAAAGCCAACATAAATGCATCATAGTGTTTCTGACTGGATCTTAAATGCATCACAAAACATTTTTGACTTAAATGACGGAAAACAAAGTTTTGAGTTTTATACCACAGTTTATTTAAGAGGACAGAGTAGCAGATGAGCGGATGAGTGGGCAGTTGGAGCATCTTTAGTTTGATAAGTTCAGATCTGTGGAGTGCTTGATGTGAGCTCTGTAGCTGTACTGCTACACACTTATCTGAACAGTTATTGATTATAGAGACCACACACTTTGATCAGTTTTTCATAAAATCCTCCTCATCATGCCTTTTGTTGCTACAAGCAGCATTTATGTACTGGGTTATGTTTCTGTACCAGAACATGTTGCAGGTTGGAAATAAATAACAAGAAATTTCACAATTTCAAAAACCAGAGCTCAGAATTTTGGTTTCTTTGGTACTGCAATGTTTTTTTAACAGCTTCACCTGGAACAGTTTCATATTCAAAATCAAAATTCTGGTTCTTTGGGAACCTATTATTCAATTAGTAGGAATAAAGTTCTGTATTATATACTTTTCTATACTTTTTTATTCTCCATTAATTGACCATATTAATTAACTGACTGTAGCAACTGTATTCTAAGCATTAGTTTTGCTTATGTAGATCTTTTCAAAGTTTTGCAATAAGGTTCCTTCTCATTACCCAGCCAAAGCATTTACCCACATTTACTCCCAACATCGATCTAAACAGGACTCAATTTGTTGTCCAATGTCACTTCACAAATGTATTTAACAGAGAGGATCTGGAGGGTTCCAGTGGGAGAACGGTCCTCAGTGGATCAGTCAAAATACATCAGCTTTATCTGAAAACTACTTAAAGGCAATTTAGCTAATGCAGGAATTTACAGGCACTTGATAAATACAGGCACTTGATAGATAAATGTAGTCAATGAAGTAAGTCATTTTTGAATCAGTGTTGAACCAATTAGAAGAAAATGGTAAAGAATAAAAGGTTTTAATTGGATGAGAGTATTCAAAGTAGCCCAGAGGCTGAATGTTTTCCTCGAGTACAACCTTCTTTATGTTAGAGTGTGTTGGCATTTGTGTGAGAAGGTGCAGACACTGCTGGTGCTGGGTGGCCTCGTGAACAGGCTACTCAGGATATCACCTTTCCTCTTCCACCTCTGCTTGTGCCTCCTCTCTCCCTTTGTGCCTTTTGTTGATCCAACGACTGTTACTTCCTACATGCACGACTAAATTTTGACATGTCCCCACCAGCAGACATGCTACGCTCTGTGTGTGGCATGTGTCTATGTTCACTTTGGATCCTAGTTTACCAAAGCATTTTCTCATTGTGATGTGATTTGCTTTGAAGATTAAGTAATGGTTATAATTGATTCACCCACATTTCCTTCCTTTGTTAAACATGTCTTTTGCACCCCGTGTCGGGTACCATTCCATGAAGGATCCTCTATGTTTATAAAAGACATTTCTGCAGAGCGTAGCGCTGTCCCTGGGGTGGTACGGTACAGTATGTGATGGTTATCTGGACCACACTGGGTGAAGCCTGTTCACCGTGATCTACTGTACCTTACAGTGCTGCACTGTCTCACTGTCTTTGTTTGGACATGAATGAAGAGGAGAGGAATCAGTTAGTTGTAAACACTGTACCTTCAATGCCCCTTCCCTTCTTTCCCCCTGTTTACACGCCACTTTCACTCTTAAACCCAAGCTTGTTTCATTTGGTTGTTAAAAAGCTCGGGAAAAAGGGGTCTCTTTATTATTTACATTTAAGATTAAATACTGGAGAAGGTGTCGATAACACTGGAATTTGGAATAAAAGTTTGGATATAAGATAGACAACAGGTATCCTTGGTACAATATAATTTGTAAATATATGTATAGTGGAACACATTACCATGTCTTTAAGCCCAAAGAAAGCCACAGTGAAAACGGAAATCCTTTATCCAACCCAACTGCTTTTCCCTTTTTCAAACATTTTATTTAAGCACTACACAGGTGTATAACATGGCACTACATGACTGCGTCGTATGTTTGTTTATTGTTATTTATCACTGTTTCTTTGTTGTCGTCAAGTGTTTTTTGGTTGTTTTGCCATAGGGCCTAAAATTGGAGAAAGAAGGGTCACTCTTGAAGTTTTCTAACCAATGCTGACTGAACAAATGTCTGTGAATATATGTTATTTCCATCCATCCGTCCATTTATCTATCAGTCATCTACACCACTCATTCCCTTTCGGAGTCACGGGGCTGGAGCCCATTCCAGCTGATACTTGGCAAGAGGCCGGCAAGCCCTGGACTGGTCTCCAGTCCAAAAATGGGTTTGGCTGTGCAAACAGTCTAAAAGATAAAAGGCAATTAGTCTAAGCTGCATTTTGCAGTTGTGTTACATAGCTAAGTGAACAAAAGTAAACAAAATTAATCTCCAATCAATTGTTTTCACAAAAACCCTGATTTCCCTTCCCCAAAGTTTCATTTGGTCCATCCATTATCGATACCTCTAACCTCATTCGACTCATTTCACTGAGACACAAATGTCATTTTCACAGAAACAGAGTCTCACTTTTATGTCCCTGCAGTTAAGAGTTGGTAGTTTTGGGGTTCTCATTAAAGCTCACTGTATTCATATTAACATTATAACAGTCAGGACTGTTTTGCAACATGGAACAAGACACTCTGGGAAGTTCCCCTGGTTTACCTGCTGATGTGCAGTTGAAGTTACGGCTTCATGAACACATTTCTGCTTCTACTTCTGACCTCACACATGCAGGAAAATTGTTAAACTGCTACATTTTTAAGTTAAGTGTTTCAAAGTTTTTAGGTGGAAAGTAAATAAAAATGGAGTTTAGCAGTTAAGTGATGCACCAATGGTGAGATTTGGACCTTCACCTATACCAATATTCAAGATGACAATCAAGCTAACTGCTGATACTAATGCTGATGTTTTTTTATTCGGGAGTTTGGTTTTGCTTTACCACAATGTGAACATTTTCTGCCAAGTTGGATCATGTAAGCAGATAAATGTGTGTAACAGTTCACTTCCTCTGCCTGATGGAAAATTTCTTCCCCAAGTTAGCAGTTAGATGTTCTTGATACCATCAAGGCCACACAAAAAAAAAGGCTGGGCTCCCAAAGGACCCAGTAAGGGCCCTTTCCAGATCATGTAAACCAATGCCCTGGATCAGGAGCACTAGTGCCTACCTCTACCCAACATTTACCTCCTTAAACAGCTGATCCTGTTTAGACATCATGGTCCACGCTGCTTTGGTTTGTCCAAAGAGTTAAATGAGTTCCTTGACCAAAAACTTTATGGCCACATATGAGCATACTTTCACTTAAGTAGGGCACAAGTGTGCTGTTTGTCAGTGGTCAGATGCCTAGCATGTTAATGTTGGCATCACAAACAATTTGCTCTTGCTCGAAATCAAAGATTAATATCCTGTTAATTCACATATTAAGTTTGTCAACAGCTGCAGGAGAAAATAAAAAGTGTTATCATCTGGCGAGCAAAGTGAACGGAAATCAGATTTTCTGCGTTATACTTCTTAGATGACTCACACACAGCGAGTGGAGTCTGTCTGTCTGCTCCAGCCGACATCAGCTGTTGATTTTCTCACTGTATGTGTGTATGTGAAAGCTGGTGTTTTAGACTGCATCCATCTGTGGCTGTGCTTCTTGTTATTGTTGCCAGGCTGTGTTACGGCTGGAAATACACCAAGTTTTAAGATATGTTGATATAATTTCAAATGAGACATAGAGGCAGACAATTATGATAATATCCATGACGTTTATGTTGAAGTTGATGAAATAAATAGCTGTGACGCTTAGTGCATGGCTAAAAGATTGTTACAGTAAAGATCCAAGCAGAACCAATCAGCATTTGTGACATGAAGCCTGTTGGAATATCTGAGTTTGTGTTGTTTGGTGTTTCAGCTCAAATGCATCTCACAGAGCAGGTGTCTGTCCCAGGGAAATGTGGCCCAAATCCTGTGCACCTGTGTCCTTATGAAGCAAAGGAATGTCTCCTCGGCTTAATCCTCCTGATGGTTTTCAACCCTTTGCTAAATAACTGCTCCTTTTCTCTCTATCCCTTCACCCCCTTCCTTTTCTCCCCCTCTCATCCTGTTTCTCCTCTCCCGTGTCTGTCTTTCTCCTTCTCTCTTTTTCTTCCTGTTTGCAGGGAATAGCCTCTGTTCTGCAGCGCAGGTCTGACAATGAGGAGTACGTAGAGGTTGGACGTCTCGGACCCTCTGATTACTTTGGTGAGTGGCTGCTGACTGATAAAGCCTTTTCCCTTTTTCACAAACTGAATTTTCAGAAGGGGGCACTGATGACAACGTTAAAAGATTGAAAAGCTGATGTTGCTCAGGAAGGTGGTGCCTCCAATAAAACTGTAAAAAGTAACAGAGCTCCAAAAGTCTGCTGAGTTTGATCGATTTTACATTTATTGATTTGAAAGAAAAAAAAGGTCAAGAAACCCACCCACATCAGAAAATACTAGGGATGGGGGTCAAAACCAAATCCAGTTGAGAAGCAAGTATCAACACCATAAAGGAATCAATATCATTAATCTTTTTGCTTATTAATTCCCATATTGATTCCTTCCACTAGCAGGGATTGAAAGTGTTTAAAATTGTGTCTTAATTTATAAGGAATAGGCTCTTACTGCACGTCTTTCAGTAAGTGGAGACACCAGTGACTTTCAAAAGCATTTATTAATGCAACACATCTTTGAATAAGAGATGTCATGTGTTTGATATGGTTGCAACCAATAAGCCAGCTTTTTTTTCCCAAACAGAAAATCAGCAGGGATCGAAAAGGGAATTGTTAAAGAATCATGTCAATAAGCAGAACCATCAATGGCATTGGCACCACTAAAATCTTATCAATTTCCAGCCCTAGACGTTCCAATATCCTAAGCTGTAGCCTTGTTCATATTTATGTCTCTGTGATATTTCACCTTCATTTTGAATGTCACAGAGGTAGAAAAGGAGGCCAAGTAGACCCCCCCATTTGTTTCCTCTCCAGAGGTAGCTTCAGAGTTGAAACATTGGTGAGAAGGGATCGTACAGAGCCAGTGGGGGAGTGCAGCACTTGTGTGTTTGTATTTGCTTCTTGTGGTAGCTTTGTGTCATAGCTGTGTGAAAATAGCTTGTTATTCAAACAGTCATATATGTTTGGTTTTGACCTCATTACTGCTTTCTATACAACACTGAGGAGAAATAATGCTGTGTAAGGTTTATGCGACAGTAAATAAACAGCATTCATATTCACCAAAATCATTGTTATGTTTCTGTAAAGGTTAATACACCAACAGCTCTTTAACTGATATGATATTTTTAATGCTAAAATATAATAATTATTATTGTATCAAATTTACTGTTTTACAAATAGCAATAGTAAAGCATATTATTATTTCTTGATGAAGATGTCAAATTATAGTTCTTTTCTAGCATTCCTGAAAAAAAAATAGTTTTGGTGGTTGAATGTTATGTTTGAGTAAATTTTGACCTCTTGAAGAAGCTCAGTGAGTTGGCTCAAATTTGGATATAAAAATGTGAATTCAGTTTGAAATTCCTCCTTCAAAATGCTTCATTTTGTGAAAATGCAATAATTTAGTCCATAAGTTTACATCAATTTGCCATGACTGCCAGCCACTTCAAAACCACTGAGCGATTTTATTCTGACAAGCTGTTTTTCTCCTTTGGTCTGTTACTAACAAGCTGCTAAGAAACAAATCATACCTACAGCATGAAAAAAGTGAATGATGATCAGTGCTGCTGCTCATATTAACACTGAAGTTAATTATAAACCACAAATAGAGTCACTAAAGGCCTTGGGATTTTGGTGCACCAAATGTACAGAGGCTTGATTCAAATTGGCCTCATGGCTCCTTTTCTACATGTCACTTCCAACTCTTACACCCCAAATTCTAATATATAACCTGTCCTGTCTAAGAAAGACAACAAGCCCAATGTTTTGCAAGAAGGGGTGCTTGAATAGAATCCTGCTTGACTCTTGCTTCTTATTCCTGCTCTTTGTGCTTCAGGTGAAATCGCCCTGCTGTTGAACCGTCCCAGGGCAGCCACCGTAGTCGCCCGCGGTCCCCTCAAATGCGTGAAGCTGGACAGGCCCCGCTTTGAGCGTGTGCTAGGGCCGTGCTCGGAGATCCTCAAGAGGAACATCCAGAGATACAACAGCTTCATCTCCCTCACTGTGTGACACATCGGCCCCCTTCCTTTTCGGGCCCCCCACCAGCAGGGGTGGGCAGCATCAGCTTCAGAGTTTTGGTCCATGGGTGGGATAGAGGTGAGGATTGGGTAGAGGATGTGGGTTTTACATCCACTTTGACAGGGCGCTCATTTCCTGCTGCTTTTTTGTTTTTCATTTCTGCGCATTTATTTCTTGATTTTTATCTCGTGCACTTAGATTGATCTGTGCTGTCACGTAGCTTTATGTCAAAAACAACATGCAGGAGTGTGAAAAGGAGAGCGAAGGCTGCAATCATTCAACTGTAAATGAGTCATAAATACAGCGTGTCAGCTGTATATGAAGCATGCTCCCTGAATGTCAAAGAGTGGCGTTTGCACTTTCATGTATTTATGAAGGGAACAGATGAGTTAAGGAAACGAGGGGGAAGTAAAGTCATGTTTACGTTCAGCAGGGGAAAGTGAGAACACATTTCTATGCTCGCTGGCTGAGGTTTGCCTTTTTTTTAATCACTCCTGGCTGTGCGTGGTGCCATTTTGAGGTCGAATCAGACCCGCACTGCACATATCTCTATTAAAGCTTAGATGTAAAGGTATGATTAAAATTTAAGCCCTAGCTGCTTTGTTCATTTTTGCGCTTTTAATTGTGCTTAACTGCTGTCATCTCAGAGGTTGTAAAAAGACGATCCGTTAAAGTTTTATGTGTGTGAGCCAAATTTACTGACAAGTTTCTTTATTTTTCTTTAAGAAATCCTCTTTGTCCCGTTATGTCCTGCAGCAGTTAAGTCTGATCTATGAGCTGTGGTATTCCAAAGGAGCAGTAGTGTTATCAGTCCACACACACACGCAAACTGAAACACACAACAATACTGTATATGCTGACACTGTCTCAGGACTATGTGAATCCTCAACACACAAACACACTGACTCACACACAACTATGAATCTTTTTAAGGAAGATTTTGTTCTGTGCTGAATTATTAGATGAAAGCTTTTGCACCACTTTTGAGTTTGTAATGTTGGGTCAATGCAATGGTTTGATGAAGCTCTTTTATGACATGACATTTATTGTTCTTATTTAAAAGGAAGAAGTAGCAAAATATACTTGTTAGGGATGCACAACATTGAATTTCTGCAGAAATCTGATATGCTGATATTTTTTTTAACTCACTGAGCTGATTCAGATATGCACAGCACTGTGCAGAGGTGGAAAGCAGATGTAAAGAGATGCTGTAAAGTCAGAATACTCTCACAAAAAGGTCTTAATAATTTATTTTATCAATTACCAAATTAAAAGTGGATGAAAAGAAAAGAAATTTAAAGAAAATTAATATCTGGTGTGACCACCCTTGTCTTGAGACTCTTCGAGGTTCATTTGCTCACAGTTCTGTATCCAGAAATGCTCATTTGCTTACTGTTTTTGAAGGAACTCGGCAAACATCTTGAAGAATTATCCATCAATCTTGACCGGAAGTAGTTTGAATCACTTCAGTCTCTTCATGTAAAGCCAAATAATCGAATATCTTTGGTTATTTGGATGTATGTTCAAAAACCGTTCGAGTTTGATTTTTAGGAAAAGTGACAGCCTTTATATTAACTAACTAGCAGGGAACCCCCAACATGCTTCACTGTTGCTTGCAGACCTTAATTGTTATACTGCTTGGAAACCCTTTGTGAACAAATCTCGTCATACTACACTACAAACAAGTATTTTAAATTTGGCCTTGTCCAGATTTTGTCCGGACAGTAAATGGGTGCACAATTATGTTGGTCCCACTGGTTTCTGCCAGCTCTGAGCTGATGGCACTGCTGGACATCTTCTAGTTTAAAAGGCATGACATGCCTCTCATCTGCTGCATTAAGTTCTTGGTCAACCTCTGCATCAATGGTCAACAAAATGTATCTTTTGTGCTTCTTGAAAAGATTTTAATACCCCAGTCTGCCTATGAAAGACCTTTCTGATGTAGAGACCTTTTGTCTTGTTGCTATGCTCATACTTGCCATTTTGTTTACTTGTGACATGAAGCTGTCCTCTGCAAATTCACCTTCTTCTCCACTAATTTCAGTTAACCCATGCAATAATTGTGACTTTTTGAGGCACTGATCCATGAGAGAATATTGTTCTGCAGCTAGGAGAAAGCAACAAGTTAAAAACAAGAGTTTCTGCATCATGAATGGGCTGCAGTTTGTGTCTGCACGACCATCCGTACAAAAAGCATGACTCAGCCTTTTGAGTCTGACCTGTGGCCTCTGTACAGGTCAGTCTGTCTGTCCAATCTGTACAAAAAGGCAAAGTAATCTTAATATATTATTCAATTTATCTTTTTTATCATGCAACGATTTTACTTAACTGGGTGTCAATCTGGCAAAAAAAATCAGTCTATCATAAACTAGATGCTGATTGAAATATTAACTTTATAAACTGCATCATGTCAACACAGATATCATGTGGACGAGATTGTGCATCCCTAACACTTGTGCTTTCTTTAGCTTTTTACTGTATCCTGTCAAAGTTGCACAAATGACCCAGCAGAAGATGTTGTATAAAGGGGAAGAAAATAATCTTTCTGTATTCTCTTTCTCTGTATCTTTCAACTATCAAACCATCTTGAGCAAATAAAGATAAGCTTCTGAAATCCTCTTGATTTAGTCCTTTTTTTTTTTTCTTTTAATCAGCCACTGTTTTTGTGTGAGAATGTGACCTTTTTCCACATTTTTGCCCCACGTTTAACCCAACTTTTGGCAATTTCTCCTCCCCTCCTTATAAGACTTCTTTCTCTCCCTTCATCTCATCTCATGCCAACACCCTGCCTCTCTCAGAAGTCTCCATTAATCTCCTCTAAAGTGCCAACTGTTCTCTTTAATCTCAGTTAACATGTCTTCCATGAGGTACTTCCCCCCCATCTTATTTCCCCCTGTTCTCCATCCCTCTCACATTAAGCTCGGTGTCAGTCATCCATCAGTCTGGGCTGTCAGTGAGTCTCAGAGCTCCTCCCAGCCAGTTTGCACTACAGTAGACTAAAGCCTCTGCAGCTTTGACACATTCCTCCTCATCTTAATGCCCACTAAATCAACTGAGGAATGTGCCCCCAACTCACCGACATTGAGTGTAGTACCCCCTGCTTGGTGCGTACACAGACGCGAGCATGTACGACTGCATCACCTGCACAGAACAACTTAAAACTAAGTGTAAGGGTGTAAGCTCAGTGAAACAAATGTTCATCCCACTTCAGCTAGCAGACCTTGTTGTGGTTGAGTGTTCTGCAAAAGAATAAAGATGTTCTGTGTTTGCAGAAATGAAATGATTATAAAGATACCGTATCTGGCCACAAGAGTGTTTAACATGTCTCCTCTATGTGACAGAGCATTACTATGAACAAGACAAAAAGTCTGCTGCATCAGGACTTCCAACCTTGCACAACAACTTGATCTGTTGTCAGGCAGATCCATCGTGCAGTGCTCCAAGTCGGAATGATTGAGCTCAGTCTGCAGAGGCAACATGCTATCAGTGTCCTTTGAGGGGAAAGGCGAGAGTTTCATTCATAAACTGCCTGTCGTCATGAATTTTACTCCCTGGCAGCAACAGCCATACACTACTTCATTTAGTTGCCCCGTTATAATTTTGATTGACTGAATGATCATCCAATCACCTGCCAGATCTGTTCTTGAAAGGTTTTGCCCTGCCTACACACTTTCTGTGGGCTGTTGCTCAGATGGACAAGTGAATTATATCCCATACTGGGTAAATTTACTGTCTGTGTGTCTTATTAAGACTTCTCTCTCCTCTTCTTGTGCAACTAGCCCTTCCAAATAGATCTACCGGTGTGATGTCCTGACATTGCTTTGTCTGAAGTTTTAGCCCTTTAGGTTGCTGGAGCAAGCCCAAACCAGAGCATAGACTGTAGAATGAATGCAGAGTGGTTGACAACATGACACAGAGAAGACTGCTCAACCAATCAGAGCGGACTGGGCCCATGTGGGGAACAGGCCTTAAAGGGGCAGGAGCTCTAACAGATTGTCTCAGACTGACTGAGAATACAGCTGTACAGTGGTGCCCTGTATATAAAACCAGATCTTTTGGACATTATGTGATTGTGAGCATACACTCTTCAAACATTAACATATGCTCTAGAGTTAACATTAGGATATGAGTTCATTAAGATATCACAGAATGGAATACAACTGCTGATTAGAGGTCTATTGTACTGCAAAATACACTTTTCAATGGTTTTTATACTCAAAAATATGTCCACATGCTTACAATCCCCCCATCATTAAATCTCTCCTCTCCCTCTGTTTTTCACTCTACATTTTAGAAAATTTGGGCTCAGACCTTATATAGTAGGGATGATCACCTGGCAGCCTGGGGTCTTGGCATATCTGTGTAGCCACAGTAAATATTAGAGCACAGTTCTGGAAAGTGAATCCACACAGTCTTTTTAAGAGATGTGTGTGGCCAAACACAGCTCATGATGGTTTACATGAAAACAGCCTGTTTTGAGGACTAAAACAGAGGGGTTTATTGGCATGCCAAAACCCAGTATCTGAGTGTTTTTTTAGGCAAAAAAAACTTTCAAAACATTTTCTGGGGACATCTGAGACTAGCATAAACATACAAGAAAAGAGTAAAATATGTGACCTAATATAGAAATTCAAATAACAAAATGGATACAAGACTGGATGCAAGAATATTTGTCCTACCAAACACCGAGGGCAGCCTCTTAGAAAACACTGGTTATCATGGGAACTCTGGGCAACCTGTGTGAATGTGAGTGCAGAGCACCTGACAGGCAGGGCCAGTCCTGGGCCCGCTGGGTGGGCTGGTTGAGGAAAAAGTTTGGCATTGTCGCAAAAATAGTAAGATGAAGCCTTGATTCAGTGGCACAGTGCCAGTGCTAACAACTGAAAAATGCACATTTTCACACACTTCTGATTAAGACTGCCCAGTTCTCTGTTTTAGTCTTTAATGCCTCACAGCTCTATAATCCATCATACAGTTCCTGGGGTCCCTCTGAGCCTGTAACGGTGAGACCAAAAACATTTATCCAGATTAGCCCATAAAATTACAGTAGCTGTGATTTCTCTTTGAAAGCAGCATTATCATCAAGTGAGAGGCAGTCAAAATATCGATCAAGGGGGAAACTCAGTGCCCTCTTGCAAAGTAAGACAAGCATGCAGTTATATTACAAAACCACTACTATGAAAATATCAAGCTGTCAGATTTATTCATAGAGGTATTTATACCACTCTCTAAAACAATTTCTACCTTAAATGAGACAAAGGGCCACGTCTAGTTGCCTTCACTTCTGCTTACATTCTTTTCAGGGCAGGTGGCAACTTCAGAAGCTGAAATATGAGGTTAATGCGGAAGTGCCAGAAACTGCAGTTATTCAAGTGTTTGATGAGGCTCCCTGCTGGAAATCTGGTAGTTGTATGTTTGCGTGCAGGGGGGCAGACCGTTCTAACAGCCTAAATAAACATCTTTACAGCCTGGTTCAACAGACAGCTTCAGTCTAAATATATGATATATTTAAAGGGTCTCTCTAAACGGGGGTAATTTCTTGATGCTGTGCCTGTTTTTATGTTATTGAGATTTCCAGCTGTGAAAAATGAGGGATATGATCAACATGGCAACAAGTTTGCATAGAGACACTATTAGTCAGACGGCCTTAAGTCCCACATCTACATCACCTGTCTGTCTGTAGTTTGATCTAAAGTTTGGATAAGTGGGCATGTACAGTATGGCAGCATCAACATATTGGCCTCCTTTTATGGTCAAAAACTGACATCGCAATTCTTTCAAAACTGACAGGAAAGCTACCTTGTCCCTTGATAACCTTTGGCAGCTCCCAGTTTAGGGGTGCAGGAATAAGTCCTAAAAAGCTGGAGTAGGTTAGCATTTTTGCACTTCTGATTCCCACGTCCCAGAGTCTATAATTTCAGTCTAGCTTTTCAGATAATACATGCCTGAAAGAAAGTACTTGGAAAGTCCTTAGATACAAGATTCGAATATTTTATTTTACAACATAAAATGCATCTTAGATTGCACTGCTTTTGAATTTAAAAGCGTTTTTTATGTTTTCTAAAGCACGGTTGCTAATGAATTGCTAGCAAGACAACAAAAATGAAGGGGGGAACCCTAATGGAAGCGTTTCTGATTGTTATTTTAATAAACAATAATATTAAACCATATATACAGTACAGCCATGGGGGCCAACTTAATTAGGTCATTCAATTAAAGGTGAGGACTCAATATGCAATTTTCACAGTCTACAGATCTTGAAAAGACTAGGAGTAAACAGTAACAGACTGGTTTCACCAGATTTTTGTATGAAGACTCAAAGACTGGGATCACACACATAATCAGACAGCACTGGGAAAGCACAAATCTTCTCAAGGTAGCGCACATATTGCTGTTACACCTATAAGCAATAGTCCCATGATGAAGTGACCATCATGAAATGATTCCTTGCCCTGAAAACTTACTCCTAGCCCTTGGAATCATTATAAGTTTGACAATTATCAAGCAAAAACAATTGTTCGCCAATGACGAATGTTGGCATCGCTGTCAAAATACAATCACTTGTCACTTGTGCCATGACCAACATTCCCTGACAATGTCATTCAAATCCAATGAAAACTTACTGAGTTAGTAGCAAAACTGTGGAAAACTGCCAGATTTGCGCTGTTAACAAATCCTTTAAAATCTTCCTGGATCCATATCCAGATCTGCATCACTACAAAATCTAATCAGTTTTAGATTGGGCCAAGACCAACATGTCCTAAAAATTTCAGCAAAATCCATCCAGTAGTTTTAGCCTAATGCTACTAAAAATCAAACAGACAAATGCAGGCAAAACCATAACCTGTTTGGCGGAGTTAATGACTACACCTGCTGAAGGATCACAGACTACATGAATAAGTAAACCAACTAAAGTCAACTGAATCAAACTCTTGTGCAAACTCTCAAGAGGGCGACCATTTTGATATTCCTGCCACTCCAGGTTGTCCTCTGACATTATTTCCTGTGTCCCATCCTCTCTTTTTCATTGGCTGTTGGCAACACGTGTTTGCAGCTGGGTCAGTAATCAGTTCACACTACCTGACTGCGTCCAGATTTGGCAAAAAAACTCAATTGATTGTGACTGAGGTTGGGTCAGGTTTGTTCCCCTTACACACCTGCAGATCTGTGTGTCTATTTGCTGCGCAGACTGTCCCCAACTGGTTCAGACTGGTGCAGACTTTACACAACTGGGAATCCTGGGTAAAATCTGGCAAAAAACTTTAAGTTTGTCCTCATGAGGCTTCAATAACTTGGCTGATAAATGCAATGAAACTGGTTTTGCTTGTTTGTCATAATTACTTCAGAAAAAGCTGTGATGATATGCAGGAAATGATAGGCCAATCTTCAACTCAATCAAGACTGCAGAGTTCACACTTAAATGTCAGCATCTAATCTTCTGTCACACTTATCTTGTAAATGTATAAAAAGTGGTAAAACGATGCATCAGTGTTTCCTGTGCTAAAGGAGATAAACTGGAAGTAAGCTTATCTCTTTACCTTCCAGAGAACTTAAACAGCTCACAGTATAACTGGCAATGACACCTCTGTCATTTCTTTAAGTTAGGGCCCTTCCTGACCAAACAGGCCTATTCCAGCTGACCCTGAGAGACTTCTTGAGGACACTCCACATTTAGTTCCAGGAACTGTCAAACAGAACTGTCTTTCCCTGAGGACTTTTATAATGGTTCAAGCCCTGTGAGCTGCATTACAGCTGCTGGTGTAAGTTCTCAGCCATGGTTATCACACGCAGTTCGAAGTGGCAACTGGACTATGAAAGGCTTTTTCAACTCTAAAGGCTAGATCTACTAAAGGTTTACGTGTATAAAAACATGTGCAAACTAAATAGCATGTGCAAAGCTGATCTACTAACTGGCTGCACTGAGGGTTGTCTGTCAAATGAGCAAAATAGCATGTGCAATCCATTTAGCATGTTTGCCTTCATGAATATGCAGAATACATGCAGATTATCAAAACACGCAAAATAATGGGTACAGGAGATGCAAATGTAATCATTTAGCACCCGCATTGTGATTTATCAAATTCGAAACTGATTGCGGTCAGTATTTTTGCATCTATATTTAGCATGTTTAAAGGTGCAAATTGGCACAGCATTACGCACAGAGGGCTGACCATGGAGAGAGAGAATCTGTGTCCATGTGCATGTCAACATGTTTGGACTGTCATAAACAGCATTAACCAAATATTTTCCATCATTTATCAAACATTTTGATGTATGACGGAAAGATTTGGAGGCTGTCTGTCTTTATGAAGGACTGGAAAAAGAGGGACGATCCAGTGGGCCATCATACTCATGCAGACACACACATAAAGTCAAACCTCTTTGTTTTGTGCTCTTAATACATCATGGGGGAAGTCATTTAACCTATGTAAAAAAGATCCCCTTTCTAGCCACAATCATTCTGTCACTCAGAGCTGATAAATGGATTATGCGGATTTTCAGTTAAAGGACATCAAACGCTCAGTGTGTGTGTGCGTAACTGTAAGACTGCTCTTCACATGAGAAGTTATTGGTGATGAAGATGTGTAACTATGTGAATGCTGTCATTTAGATTATTTTCAATTGGAATCAGAAAAGGAAAATTAAAATGACGAACAAAAACATGGCATGAGGGAAAAGTGATGACCTGGTCCGTCAAAATGATAGACAGCAAAATAAAAAAACACTGGTCAGAAATAAAAATAGTAGAGACATATCGTCCATCCAGCAATGCCAGCTTTGAGCTGTGTGCTTTTCACAGATGGCCTCCCAAATTGCATTTCCTCTGGCAACGCTGAGATGTCTCTGCTGGACTTCACCAGTGGGTTTATTTGCCTCAAACTCCATGGCTTCAAACTTCATTTTTTGTTTATGGCCACTCTGCTCTCCCAAAGTCTCCATGGTGACAGCCGGTAGCACACGCATCCTCATTTAACCAACCCGCAACACGCCCACTAATAGCACGTGCAATTTTTTAGTTTAGCGCTCGTTATTTGGGATCTTAGTAGATCAGGCCCAAAGAGTTGACAGGGGAAAGAGAGCCAAAGTTGACCATTAAAATGTAAATGGACTGGGTGGTCACCTGAGAGTTGTCAGCAGAGTTGCACATAGCTCCTTGCAGTGCCCCTGGTGTTCTGTGTCAACTATGTGAAGAACTTTAAATTACAGCTAATAGGCAACAAAAATATAGTTATCCCCTGTGCCCTCTGCTTGTTTTTAAATGCAAGCATATAAAATGAAAAAATCTGTTAATAAATCTGATTTCATGAAGGTTTTAACAGATTATGAATGTCTTCTCAGAATGAGGCAGCCTTCAACAGCTTTGACAGTCTTAAGATCAGACAACATTTATAAAGTTCTATATTTCTAAGTTTGAGCTTACTTAATACAATGTACCACTCCATAAATGATTTATAAGCTTATGTTTTTATCACAGACATTATGGTTGAAACTGTGCTTGAGCTAATTAGTCTGAAGTGTAATGGAAAAACACAGTGATCATATTTCAGAAATGATAGGCCTATCTTTAACGCAATCAGAACAGCAGTATTCACACTTTATCAGTCAGTGACTAGATGTTCGTCACATTAATCCAGTAACTCTCAAAACAGCGATTAAGGATGCTTCAGAGTTTAAAAAAAAAAAAAAAAGCGATGAAGCATCTGTCTTTACTTCTATAACAGGGATAGGCAGCACTCATGTTTTTACAAACTCTAAAATACTAATAATAATATGGTTTTTTTTCTATTACATCAAATAAAATAAAAACATAAAGCTTTTCATCAAATTAACTAAACCAATGCCCAAATTTTAAAGTGAAATACAAATATTAAGACTTCGTAAAATAAGACAAATATGGTATATGAGCCAATTTAAACTGCTTTTTCATTGAAATAAACATAATATTTACAGTTTTTCTATTGTATTTTACAGTTTGTTTACTTAGACAATACATTTAGTGATGCATATGTGATATTTCGATTATTAATATTTTCAAGGCAGATTTTGTGGGTTTTTTTCCCCTCATGTTTACAGTTTATGAATATTTGACTTTGACCCGTGGGCCAAATTGAGGAAGAGGGATGGCTGCATGTGGCCCATGGGTCACATTTTGCTCATCCCTGTCTTAGGATTTGACCTACCTGCAGTCATGTGAAATACTTCTTTGTCATGCTGGGAACCTGTACGTAAAAAGAGGGTGGTGAGAGAAATATTTAAAAAGAGAAAAAGTAGAGTGACTGAGAAGATACAAGACAAAGATCTGCATTCAGCAACAGAGCGACTATCCCTGCTGATCTTCAGTTATCTCTACCTGATGAATAGTCATGCAAAAGCACTTGTTTGACAGCCCATGTTTTGCCTTAACTCTGCTTCATATATTTGTTTTTGAGTGTGTGTTTTACAATCACTGAAGTTCAAGAAACTCTCTTGTTGTCATGTACAGAGTACCCTGATCCACCTGTATTCCCAGTCGGTCTGGGACGCTCTGTTTGAGCTCCTGCTCTTTGAGGCCCCTTTCCCAATCCTTCTGCCATCTCTGTAACCGTGAGCCAATACGCCTAAAGTGTAGATGAGACAATGGTATGATGTCACTCTGGTAGGTCTTTTCAGGGGTACTCAATCTCAATCAATCAATCAATCAATCAATCTTTATTTGTATAGCGCCAATTCATAACAAGTGTTATCTCAAGACACTTTACAATAGAGCACAAAGCTCTTCATATTATGGATACACATATATGCATCGATACATATATACATATAAAAATACACATATACATATATATACAAATATATACATCCAACACCCAACATGAATCCATATAGCCAATCATGAATCCCTCCATCAAGAAAAAACCTTCTGTTAAGCAGCAGGAAATCTTGAATGTGGACCCCAGTCTCATGATGAACAGCAAATCCACACGATGCTGTGTTGGGTGTGTGGGCAAAGGGAGGGAGGTAAGTGGAGACAAGTGGACTAAAGTAAGAACTAAAGCTAGTGACAGATCAACGGACCAATCATAGACCTGTCGTCGTCAAATTTGTTTCTGCTGGAAACAAATTTATTTGGTCCTCATGTCTGTGTGGTTGTGGTGATAATTTTATAGAAGTATAATCAATAAAAGTCTTACTGAAAATAAGAATTTATGGTAGTGACGAACTCATGAGTGCCCAGACCACAAGTGCATCCCTACCATATTTGTCTCCGTTAAGTATAAATGTATTAATGGTAGACCTCTTGAGATGTGACACCTCATTTTCAAGAGGGATCTCATGTCCATGTGGAGCTGGAGATAGTTACTATAGATGTATCAACCATGGATAGAGAGATCATGTTAATATCAACATTAACAGCTATAATGATTATGAACTGGAATGAGATGGCCAAATATGTGTTATGTCTGTAATTGTAGTTATTGAGGCTTCGTGACTCCACAGCAGGAGGCAGTCTCCACCGAGGATCCCAGGCCACCTAAAAGACAAGAGCCAGAGACGAGTACAGGAGCAAACAGAAAGGGGTAGAGGCAGATATGGAGAGAGAGTGTTAGAGAGAGAGGGATAGAGCCCAGTGTGCCAGATCCCCCCGGCAGTCTAAGCCTATTGCATCTTAACTATATGTCTAAACTATGGACTATGAGCTGGTCCCTAACTGAAAGCTAGCTGGGTACTAAGGGAGTGCTGTTCCTAGCAAGTATTTGTGTTGTAAAGAGGGGAGAGGGAGAAGTCCAAATGATGCACACTTTTTGTCTTGTGCATAGAATCACTCTATCATATGAGGAGACATGTTTAACACACTGAAGGGCATATGACACCCAAAAAGGCATATGTGCTATTTAAAGGTGCAAAAGTTACAAGTTGTTTCTTTAAATATTTCTTAATGATAAATAACTTTGCAGAGCATATGTGGACCAGACTTGAAAGGAAGCATTTTATTCATTGTACATCTTGGTACCAGATGTGCTCTGGTAGTCAGATGTACTCAGGGTCCTGTGCCTATTAGTGAAGTAATGCATTATGACTGTCTGGATGCTTCTGTGAGGACGAATCACATGTGATTTGAGTGTTTTTTTTTTTCTAGAACTTTAACCCTTATGGCCTATAAAAAGTCTTTCAACACTTTTTCTCATTTTACATCAAGACTTTATCAAATCCTCAAAAGATTCACATAAAAAAACTCAATTCAGTGTCAAAACTTTTATCATCTACACCAAACGAAACTGTTTGAGATTCTAAGCCAGATTTTTTGTTTTTAATTAAAATATTGCTGGCCTTTTTCTTTGGGATCTTCCTTAGCTGTTCAGAAGTTACCCATGAGAGTAGGAAGCAGCAGGAGTCGATATCCTAGAGGATGAATGAACCCTACTGCTCCACCATCCTCTCCCTCCCCTCCATCATTCTTCTGCTACTGTAGCTTGGCTCTCCTACAACTCCCATCTACTCCCACATTAGAGTATGTTTGGTGCGAGACTCCTTGTTGTCCAAATAAACAAGGATCTGGACTCATGAGTTTGTGGGGAGGTGTAGGAGGAGGATCCAGAGGGGACCCAGAGGATAAAAGCAGAAGTGGAGGAGGTGATGAACATCCAGGAAGAGGAGGAGGAGGAGTGTGGTTTTTAAGTGGGGTCCTTGGTGGTGTTAAATCCAGTGAGAACCACAGATATAAAGTTTTAAGAATGTAGCACAGCATGGGAACGGTTTGTCTAGTTGTTTACAGCAGAGCTTTTTTAGGGCATTTCTCCAAATTCCAGACTTTATACAAGGATGGCCAAAAATTTACAAGATGAGATGGCTGACAGTAATTTTGCATACGTGTGTGTTTGTTGCATCCCAAAGCCACCCATGGCCTCATGAGAGGATGTTTTATTTGGTGCTACATATTTAGATTTGGCACAGTGAGCACAGCCTGTGGGCGTGCGACCCTTAGCCCCTCTGTCTTATTCTCCATGACTCACTCTCTCTCTTTTGTTTCCTGTCCAGTTCTTCTCCTTTCCATGTTCCCATAGCCACCATATCTGAGCCAAATATCCTTTAGTCCAGTGCTTTCCAACTTTTCTAACCATGGAACCCAGTTTTCATGCTATTTAACAGATCCCTTGAACCTATGCTTCACCAAGTGTGGGGTGCACAGATTGCCCAGCCTGGGGCGTGGTCAGATCAACTACCTTGAACCTTCTGAGATGTGATTGCCAACCCAGGTTCCAATCCAAAATCCTAAGCTGTGATTAGCTATTTATCTCACCCAAAGGAGAGTTTCATGTTAGTTGTGTTGCAACAGGCTGCCAGTGGCTTTCTCTGTTATCCAGTGTGGCACATATCCCCATGTTAAAACTAGTGCTGTAACAAAATTACTTTTAATGCAGCAATTTTTTGAGGCATGTCAAAAGCACACATATCTAATAATTTTGACCCTTATCACATAGTACCCTCTGTTTCCACAGATGCATTGACTACTTACGATGAAACAGCGGAGTGAGAGTCACCAGTTGACACAATCACTCATCAGACCATAACACTGAGACAGTTATGACTGTGCAGAGAGAAAAATGCTGTAGACGACGGAGTGCAGTCTGTGCTGATTATGGGATCAGAACACTGCTCATCTCTTTTCAACATATATTTGATGATGGCATTTATTATTTGTGTTTATTTTGTTAGTTTTGCTCTCTGAGATGATACATTGCTGCCATATCTGTAGTCAACTTATAGACTGTAAGAATTGGACAAAGCCATGTGACGTTTGATTATCAAAGAAGACTTGGGACTGTTGTTGAAGCACATCTGTGGTTGCTGCCGTACTGTACCGTATCTGATCATTAGCACCCAGGCATGGACTTGTAGCCATGTCAGTGATATCCTTTTTTCCAAAACCAGGAATCCTCATTGTCATAAAAATGGTCATGCTATCTCTCTCTCTGTCTCTCTGTCTCTCCACATATATACATATGTAAATATATATATATATTTACATATGTATGAATAAAAATAAAAATCACACCCTGCAATTAGACATATTACATATTTATGCATATGCTGTTTTTGAACAAGGCTGTAGATATGTTTAATTAGGTTGTAAAAATCATCCATACCCTGCACACAATCATACAATCTCGGAGTATCCTGCAGCCCGCCTCAAGTGGACACTCAAGGACTTACAGGATATTGTATTTCTGCATGGGCATCAGTTTTTAGCCCCAGAGGTTGCCTCTTAAGTTTACTTTTCATACAACAGGTTGTTAAATAGCCTGAGGTCTGTCTCTGTGCACTTGTGGTATCCTCCAGTAACTCGCTTCACATACAGGCAAGTGTATGCCCAAAAACACGACAGAGGCAAACGCCAATACAAGGACAAACTGCAAGTATATCTCTGGTCTTAGTAAGCCTGTTACATAAGCGTGTGAATGCTTACAGACCTATATTTTATCTTATTCTGTTTCCAGTGATTATGGAAATCTTGGTAGTTTTTTCCATTGATTCTTAGAAATAAAAAGTCACTTAAGACAGCAATTAGATTTGTTTTCCAAAGACAAGATACATTCTTCAAAAGAACTAACCAAATTTACTTGTTTTAGAGCAAATCAGTGTACACAAAATATGTGTTTGTGATCAGCTTTGGGCCTCAGTAAATCTCCACTTTTGTCACCATTTTTTCAGGCTCACAGTTATGACCCACTAAAACACTTCAGGTGGGTCCTGATCCACTGGTTGATAATCACTGACTTTGGCGAAGGGAGATCCAAGCTAATTAAAATGCTTGCCAAAACCAGACTGCAGCGTCCATTGGTTCTCACTGCTTCCTTCTTCATCTATGATCCGCACACTTTAGTGACAAAAATCGACCCCCAGCCACCTTTGCTAATGACCACAGCCTTCACCATCTTTTCTCTTTTCTACTTCTCCCATAAGATTCTGGTTGTGTTGAAGTTCTCAGTCTCAGATAACCTCATCTCTGCCTGCTTCACACTTCTGCCGCTCTGATTCTCAGCTCTACTCATGACCTTCTGGGGTCGAAGGTCAGCGCCCAGTCCTTTCCACAGGTGACTGGACAACAGTGAGGCTGATGGGATTGAAAGGTTAGGGATGAGAGGGGTTGTGCAGGAGAGGTCAGGGGGAGATGTAGAGTCAAAAATTGGATCAGGAGATCATCACAAGATCCAGTTAAGTAGGCAGTCTGTCTGTGGGGGGACTGAAAAACTCAGTGGGTGTCTTTGGTTTTATGAAGCTGAGTAAAAGTCTGACTCCAATACAAGAATAAAGTGTTTCACAACCAGAACTTCTGAATATTTTCAAGGAGAGCTGGAGGTGAGTTTTGGTTTGAGGTACTGCAAGTATTTCTATGTGATCACATCTTACTCTGTGTTGAGCAAAATCACTCGGCTTACATGGTCATGATTATAAATATTCTTTGAAGTTTGTCCCTCACAGTTACATGAGAACAACGGTGCCCTCAACAATGTGTATAGCACTCACATTCATTGCTTTTACCTCTGGACCTCTGTAACGATTCTTTTGGGTACAACTGTGTTTTAAAGCTCACTCCATTGTCAATCTTTAGCAGAATTTCTGATCAGACATATCCCTTTCAAAAGGTGTTTAATTTAGCCACTAAGAGCAGTTTTTTACTGAAAGTTTATATTTATGGATCCATTTTAATCAAAATATGATTTTTTTTGTCACAATTTCTTGCTAAAAATTTATCAGTGTTGTTATGAGGCTGCCGATGTACTTGCCATTTTTCCTTGAGTTTGTGTCTGTTGAATAATTTTGTTCATATACTTGTCTGTACTGTTTGTGACTGACACTTGTTACTGGACGACACCACTAGGGGGCACACAAAGGCCTCAGACTGTTAGTGACTAGAGGAAGACGTAAAAAAATAAATACCAGTAATCAATAACATCATTAAATATTTGTTGAAAACTGATCACTAGTGGTCTGACCTCACCATCAGCATCGTCTAAATTATTTTCCTCAGTGAACAATCGTAACTCTGTGGTACGGTCTAATGAGTGACCCTGTCAACTGAGGAAAATAGAGTGTGTACTCTCTAATGCTTCAGTGTGGAGTCTTTAAATATATATCTGTATATATACATATAGTATATACTGTATATCATTTTATCATAAACACCAACCAGTAGTTTTTGTAAGAGAAAATAGAGCCAAAGAAACCAAGCTAGCACAAACACAGACAGTGTCAACCATAGCGTCAACACAAAGTCACTCACTTACACAGTCACCAGTTGAACAAATACAAAATGTATTTCCTTGTTTCTGGACTTCTAAAATAGAATTAATATGTGATCAGCACAGGCTCAAACATTTTTTTGATGTTGATGATCGTGGTATTAATTTATCAGTTTGTCTTTAAAACTTTCTGTTATAGTTGTTTCTGCTGCTGGGATCAATCCGTCTTCTCTGCTCTGCCTTTACACTGATCCTTACTTAATGTGTAGACTGCACCTTGCGTCTGGAGTGTGTAATTCTGGATAATGTGCGCAATTGAAGCAGGGGACGCATAGCCACCATCATGCATCCGAGTCTGTTTAGTTTACAGCAGGTATATTGTCAGCTTTTGACCTCTATTTTGACCCTTACAGAAACTGACGTCTTCCTATCAGTACTGACCTATCAGATGAGCCCAATTTCTACTTCTCTCATTTTCTTGATGGTAGCATCCAATCAGGAGCTCTGAAGGGTCAAAAATAGAAAAATTATTCACCTGTTAGTTCCCAGAATAACTGCAAAGGTAATCTTAAGTGACCCTTTGTAACACGTGAGACAGAAAATTAGATCCAAGACTTTGCACAAATATATTTGGCAAAAAACTTCTTGACAAAAAGTGTCAGTACATATTTTCTTTATGTTGTTATGTTTTTTGCAAACTTTTTTTTTTCTCTTTTAGCCAGTGCTTGAGTGAACCTTGTTTAGATTTGTCTTGTTCATTACTGATCTCTCTGTGATTTGTCCAAAGTTCTGTAAGAAATTAACCTGGTTCTGATTTTTTTTTTCTGTCATACAACTTTCAACACATTAACCTGACATCATCACAGCAGTAATATTCCAATAATCCAGGTTGTTTTGGAAAAAAATATGTCTAGAACTTAATTATGCTTGAAAGAGTTGAGGTTCTCTGTGCATTATTACAAAAGAAAAAAAACAGGTGGATTATAATTAAAAAAAGGCCTAAAAGTGCAAGGGTTAAATGCATCTTATACCTACTAAACAGCTTCTTACAATTTAGCAGAAAAAATCATTTTATATAATGAACGGAGCAGACTTGTATATCAACTTCACACATCTGACATTTTCGAAGAGCCCTGTTAGTCTTTTTTAATAAGACAAGAGTCTACAGCAAGCACACATCTCCCTATAAACTGAGCAACAAAACAAAAAATGATCCTCTGTGGTTTTTCCCTCGTCTCCTCTGTGTGTAATTTTGTGCCCCAAACTGCTGCACTTTCTTACTGTGCTTTGAGCTCTGGTGGGTTGGTAACGCCAGTTTTCAACAGCCTTTCTCCACACTGTGTCAAAAACACTCATTTAAAGAAAACTGAAATGTATTTCTTTAGTAGAGTCTGCTTCAAACAGTACGAGCAGCTGTGCAGCACATCAGGTCAATAGATCTGAGCAGAGGATCCAACCTGTCAGAGATAATTTCTCGAAAATAGAACAAAACTCCAACCAAGGTCTCATGTGGTTGTTGTACTCCCTTTGACAGGATGATCTAACGTCCCTGTTTTCTCTGATTCCATTGAACATCAAATAATTTTATTAGCCCCATTTCCAGCTGTTATTTTTTCTCTTTTGATACTTCACCTTCACAATGATCATCCTGAAGACAGAATGGGGGGACAAGTTGGCCCCTCCCCTTTGCTCTGCCTCCTGACCAGAGGCATAATAATGGAGAGAGAGAGGCATGCAGACTCAGTGGGAGACAGGAATGCTGCAAGTAAGTGTCTCTGCCTTTGTGTGTATGTGGGGCAAGCACTGTGTCGCGAACATCCAAACTGTATTGCAGCCGGAATAGACAGATACACATCTGGACAAAACTGTTGGTACCAAAATATGCCAAAATACCTCTGGACATGTACAGAGGTCTCATTGAGAGTTACAGAAATCACCTGATTGCAGTGATTGCCTCAAAAGGTTTAAGGTATTAAGTTAAAGGTACCATCATTTTTGTCCAGGGCAGTTTCCTTATTTTGTTTTTGAAAATGATTCTGTTGAACTTTTGTCAGTTTCAAGTTATTTCAGTGACCATTGTGGGTTTTTCTTTCATTAACAGAAGGGTACCAACAATTTTGTCCACGTGTGTATTAACACCTCACAGAATTAAAGTGAATGTCTTGAGGTGTAAAGATGATGGAGGTCTGTTGTGGCACTTTTGCAGAAAGGCACTGTGAAAGGGGCTACCGTGTGCATGGAGATAAAAAGCCTTCAAACTGATGTACTGCATCTATGACCCTCCTGGTAAACAAAAGCTTACATGTTTCTGCTGTAATGCTGGTTTGAATTCTGCCGTTTTCCAATGGGTGCAAACCTTTTACCTTTTTTGTGCTGGGGGGTGGGGGGGTAGACAAACAATCACATTGTGCATGTTGTGCATACCATAACTCCTTCTGAACATGACAAAAGTCTGTAGCACTCTTAAGACAGTGAGAGGGGGAGGGCATGGTGTCGAAGCTAAGGGCTCATGATCTCAATAAAATAGTTAAATAAAAAAACAAAACCTCTTCCTCTTCCCCTCTATGTGGTCCCCTCTATCTCATTTCTACGCCCTGAATCGACCTACCAGTGTGACTCCCTACCACTGTTTTGTCATCAGCTAGTTTAAGCCTATTGGCTCTTTGCAGCAAGCTTGGTGCTCTGAACTGACCAATTACCACATAGTTGACCTGTCAGAGAGGACTAGGCCCTTTTGGGGAACGGAGCCTTAAAGGTGCAGGAGCTCTACCAGAGCATCTCAGGCACATAGAGAACACAGCATGGCAGGAGTCGTCTTTTATTTGAAAACTAGATGCTTTTTTTGGGAAGACTAGTGATTGTGAACATTTATAATAAAATAAATTTATAAACCAGGTTTAAGGCAAAAAAGGACGTTTTAGCACTGTGTATATTGTACTCAGAAGTCCTCTTTAGAGGCAAAACCCAGACTTCATCCAATACTATTTACAGTTTAAGCTTTGAACAGCCATTGTTTCATCCAAAATGCATCCTCTGTTTTCAGAAATCTGTAATTCTCAGCCTCTTCAGAGACATTTTCAATACATCCTCTTTTTAATTGCAGCAACCATTAAAACATAGTTAGTTAAACTGGTTTATTTAACTGTTTTATAGAGTTCATAAAGCCTTAGCTTCAACACCATGCCCTCCTCCTCACGCTGTCTTAAGAGTCTAGTTCTTTGCCTTGTGTGTCTGCAGACACGACCGACTGCCTCAAATAAAAATAACGAAAAAAACGCAAAATTGAACAAGGAGATGAGATACAATCTGTTTGTTTTTCTGCTTTTCTTTCCCAAGCTTGTTATCGTTCCTCATTTCCTGCTGGACGACAAGTAAATAATTCACTTGTATACATTTACCAACACTGAGACCAGGCCTCCCTGACATCGCCTCAATTTTGGCCTCAGTTTCAAAGCTATTCCCAGCCTCCAGAGCCTCTGCGACTCGCCTCCAACCGGCGTGTAGAAAAAACAAACAAAAGGCTGAAATGTTCTCCTGATATTCTGCATGCTCGAGAAGTCAAAAAAAGGGCTGGTAGCATTTCTGTGAGTGAGATATTCCATCATGCACATGACTCTGCAGTCTGCTGCCTACGTTGATCTGGACCCAGCACAATCCATCTCTCTTTACTTCAGTGTGACTCCACTCCCCTGAGAGGCTGCTCAGCAATCGACTCAATTGTTCCTGTCTTTTTTCAGAGCCTCCTACTCTCAGAGGGATCGTTAGGGTTTGAGTGCAGAACATAAAAGTAATCCAACTCTCTTCTAATTACATTAGGAAAATGATGGACCACATATCCCCAAAGGACTGTTTAGAAAATGGTCCTAAACCTCTGTTAACAGATCTTTGACTTGCACACATTCTAGATGATTCTTTTTATCTAATGGTGCATTTCCATCAAGTGGTCCAGATTGGTGCAGGTCAGTTTGATAATGTTTGGTACAATAAACCCTGATGTTGTTTGTGTTTTAACATCCTACCATACACTAATTGAGACTCAAATAATTGTCACAATAAACTACTTATTATGCAGTACTTACACTGAGCTAAAAATAGGCATATGGTTGTACCATGGGACTATTTGGTGCAAACATAGCATCAGCTAAACTGCACCACACCGGTGACAATACCGGAGTAGTACTCTAGTCAAGCCAACAATGTTTCTTGTGTAGTGTTACCCTAAGAGTGGGGTAATATCAGGGTTTATGTGGCACTATTTACTGATATATATCACCTAGCTTCTTCACTCAGCTATCTCCCGTCAGGGGCAGAGCTGGCCAGTTGCTTTAGCTGTATTATTAGTGCCTTGAGCAACCCCACTTCAAAAACCTGAACTATCCCTTTAAGTTTATCTTTAAAGAAATATATTGCTCCCCTTTTCTCCCCCATGTTTCCCTTTCCTATACGTTGTGCATGTTTGTGTTTTTGTTGGCAGCCAGAGATCTGAACCCAGCATGTAATGATGATGATGATGTTTTCGCCTTCTCACTGGAATTAACAGGTTTTTGGGGTCCATAAGATGTGACAGCTTCACCCCTTCCACCCTCACTTCCTTTAGCACTCATCTCATCCCGCTTAACACAACCTCTCTCTGCAGGTGTGCAAAGTCACATGGGGAAGGCTGTCAAGGGTCTCCTGATGATTGGGCCACCCTACACATCCACACCCCCTTCCACCATCTTTAAGGATCCCCCAAAATCCCCCTTAGTGTCCCTGCAGTACCCTGAGCCATGCCGCAGGCTGAGGCTGGGGCTGGGGTGCAGAGTCCACAGGGGTGACCCGGCTCTGCCTAAACCCTGCAGGAATGTGTGGATTTGAGTGAGTGCTGTAACCAGAGAGCACTCTCTCCTATCTTTAAGCCCATAATGGAGGCACTTCCTGTTTAAAATCAGTTTGTTGTGATCTCGCACTGCCTTGGGATTTTGACACTTGATTTGGAGTCCTTGGAGAGGAGGAGAATGAGGAGGAGGAGAAGGGGGAGAGGTGTTATTATGGTTCTGGTCTGTGTACCATAATGACAGTGTGGGCAGGCATCAAAGGAGCATAGACCCAAAAACTTATTTTTCTAATTTGACTCTCAGATCGTACAGCAAATGTCTGTGTAGGCACATTTATACAAATATGCATATTTACATGCAAAGAGTACCAAGGTGTCATCCTTTTATCGTCAGCTTGGGCGAGTTTACTGTTTAGATTGTCCACATGTGCACATCACCCCTGAATTTTTCCCCTGAATGTTCATAGGAATGAAAGTGGCTGAAACTTTTAAACAGACTTTACCTGAACTTCCTCTTGGAAAACACCATTCACACAGTAGTGAGCTGCATGTGTGAACGCAAACAGCAGGGCTTTTCACCCTGGAATTAGGGGGCTTTCACACAGAGATGCATTGCTAGAAAAGAGCCAGAAAAAAAAAATTCTATGGAACATTGCTCCCGCCAGATGCTGTTTTTGCTGCTGCTGCTGCATGACAGGGATTTCAGCGTTTGTTGTGGGCAAATGAAAGCTGAAAAGCTGTCAACTTCTCTGCTGAAGACGTGGAGTCGCAGTGCTCATTCATGTCACAATTAGCCAAAGCAGACTACCTAGAATGAAAACAGGCAAAGAGACAGGTGTGGGTGAACCATCTGTAATTTTTTTGGCAATATTATGACTCATTTTATAAAGAGTACTGTACTTAAACTGCTGAGTGATAATCCACCTCAAGCACAGTGTGTGTGTGTGTGTGTGTGTGTGTGAGAGAGCAAAGCTGAGAACATCACGTTCGTCCAAACCTGTGTGTTCTTCTTATTTTGCTTGGATGCATGTGCTGGATGCAGATCTTTTCTACAAGTGCTCCCTGCTTTTGTTTTTCCCGAGGGTGTTTTTGACCGATGCACCTCTGTGTGGTCGGCCCCTTACCCTGAAATTTAGCATGTTTTTCCTTTGTTGTCCACTCTGTCACCAACTTCAGGGGACATTACATAACAAATCCACCTTTTGGTACTTTTGCTCACATATTTGGGTGCCAGCCCACAAAAGGTAAATTGAATCAGCCCTACCTGCTGCTTGTCATCCACTTATGTCTAAAGACACAAGACAGTCTGATATTCTATTCAGAGCTTACTGTGACATCACAGCCATTCATTATAATAAAAAATATTCCTAACTTCATATATCTACCATAGATATATAGACCCACAGTAATGGAAGCCCACGACTGTAGTCCTGTCGGCACACCCCTAAAAGGTAGTGGCAGCTTGAGATGGAGCTTGTATGCATTTAAGAGACATGCTACAAAACTGAGCACATACCCAGAGCTGATTAGGACACAGTCAAAACCTCCCTTTGTCATTGAGCCATATTGTATTTTAAACTAAGACCATCACAGATGTTTCATTTCACATATGAAAAATATTTATTGAGGCTGAATGTACTCGTATTTTAGGTTGTATTTTTGTTGCTTTGTGCATTATAGGGTTGACCTGACCCAGCCTCTGTTGTTATTTATTGTAACTGTATCTGTTATTGTTTGTAGTATTGTACTGTTTTTATGTCTGTATCTTGGGTCTTAGGCCTCTCTTTTATGTTTGGCACTATGGATGAAAATTGGCATTGTGCTACATTTGACACATTTACATTGGGATTGTATGGACTCCCAAGGTATCATACATTCATCAATATGCCCTTTCTGTCCAAATAAGTGTTTAAATATAAATAATACATTTGGTCCACAGGAAACTGTGTCAAAAGATTCAAAAGAGTATGATATGTTACAATGAAAGGTAGAAATCTCAGAAAAGTAGAATCTTCTTTCTTTTTGTCCTTTTCTGTCTTTTTAACTTAGTGACATTATCCTTCTTGCTAGATCTGGATCTGCCACCACATTTGTGGTCTTTAGCATTAACAGGAACATTGAAAGTGCCAAAAACCTGTTGTAGTATTTGATGCTGATTCCAGATTAGCTTGCTGGGGGCTCATATTTGCTACTGTTTTAAAATGAAAAATAGGACTGAAGTTAAGTCATTGAGTGGAAAGTTCTCTCCTTGAGTTTAAGTGCTTTCATGGCTTGTAAAGGTGTTTCTGTTGGAATAGAGCAGTGTTACCATAATTCCCCCCAAAAGTTCAGCACTTATCCAGATGTTTCTGTGTGTCTTTGCAGTTGAGTATCTTTTCCTTTAAACCATTTCTTGTCCCTTCAGTCCTTCTTTCTTTTCCTGCAGCCTAACTATTATCCTCTCCTCCTCTTCTCTGTCATGGATAGCTGATGTCGCTCAAGTCAAGCAGAGAAATCTCCCCTTAATCCCTCCTGGTACTGAACCCTGACCCCTCCCACCTGCACACTACAGCCACCCTCATCACAGTCTTCACTGGTCCCCCAATCCCTCTTTCTGTGGACTACCAACATTAGAGGGGGTGGGCTATGGTTGGTGAAAGACAAGGGGAGAAAGAAGGGTAAATAACGAAGTGAAAGCCCCATCTGACATGCCAATTGGTGTAATTATAGGCTTAAAGGTTCCTAATACATTTCTGAGGACAGTTTTGTTTGCCCCCTCTGAGAGTTGAGCTTGTGTGTCTCTGGAGGAGGTAAAAACGAGTTTTTAGTGGAGCTGGAGTTTTATATTCTGGTGAGGGCTGGGCATCATGGATCAAAAACCATATCTCTGTATTTTCTAGTTGAATAGCAAAACATGGTACATACCTTAATATTTGTTTGCAAAGGAAAAACAAGAGGTTCAGGTTGTCACATTACAAGAATCAATAACTTTGGCTTGATTTTAGTAAAAAAAAATGAAATAGTATAGATACCTTATTTAAAACTATACTAACAAAAATAGAAATCTCACATCCAACATGTTTGGTCTGGACCAAATAAACTACGGTTTGCTTTCTGGAAAAGTCTGATAGATTTTATGTGGTGTAAGAGTTTTCATGAACTGCTGTGTGGACCAAAGATCTAAACTCTGGTCTGTTTGGAAACAGGGATCAGAATTTGAGGTGGGGTTGGGTTTGACCCAACAGAACCATACAAGAACTAGACAAGGGAAGCAAACCAAAAAGCAATGCATTATGGCTTGTATTTGGACAAATATTACAACAGTTAGATATTGAGTGTTAATAGACGGTATCAAGCAAAGAATAGCTAGCAAAGTACTCAAAACAGTCTAACATCTACAAGTCAGTGCTGATTGTGGCTACACGTCACTCCTGTAAAAATGTGTCACCTGAAGCAGCCTTAATACAGCTTTGTCTGTATTTTACAGGTCAAAATACTTCTGGACAACTGATATAAAATATTCCATCCGCTGTACAGTGGGAGCACATAGATGTATTACAGATGCAGACAGAAGCTGCTTTTTGAATCAGGCTGTAAAGATGTTTATCCAGGCCCCACAAAATGTCAGTTCCCTGCATACAATCATGCAACCTCTGGGTTCCTGCAGCCAACCTCAAGTGGACACTCAAAGAACTACAGCTTTTGGCACATTCCTGTGGGCCTCCTTTTTCAACCCTGGAGGTTGCTGCTTGGTCGTAGTGCAGTAAGAGGCCAGATGACAGTAACCATGACTGCAGCTACAGCCCAGGCTAAGGATGGGTGGCTTTATTACACATTTGACAGTTTTTAGTCTGCCTGACAAAGTGCAGTCTAAAAGCTGACAAAAACATATCAAAATTGAGACAGCTTCACTTCTGAACTCTACAGAGGCAAGTCTGCTGAGCTTTATATGTGATGATGACCTTAGACACACGTTTTTTTTTCTTTGACTTGAAAATATTGCAGACAACTCCACACACTACAGACTGTCTAAATTGTACAAAAACACGGTTACTATTTCTACATATTTAGGTTGTCAACATTTCTTACTCTCTTGAAATAACCTGATACTGTAGACTGTTTCAAATGTCCATGGAATATATTTCGTGTCCCTTTGGGCAACATCCCATAGATGATGTTTAGGAAGGCTGGGGTCCTTTTTCAACAGTTTTCTGTCATATATTATTGAAGTCCTGTCAGAGACTTACTGTCTCTTTTTGCTTTTAGTAAAACTAATACTGAAAGAACTGGATGAACATGTAAAGTCAGTCATTCGGTTATCAAAGGAGGCTCTGGAATGTTGTCCATAGGTGCTGCCACACTGTACAGATGCAGCCACTTAAATTTTCCCCTCCCTCTGTGACGGGACCATGATGGGGCCTGCCCCGTCCCGTGACAGTGATGAGATCCCCCAAGGTGATGTAGTAACACGTTGGTGACTGGTTAACGCTCCACTGTTGTACTTGGTTATACTTTGTTTCTGCTCTTGCAGGTGTTTTCTGGGTTTGGATTATTTTGGGCTTTGTTTTGTTTCTAACTTGCAGTGCATTTGCATTGGCTTTTCTATTCTTGCAGCACGTTGTTTCAACTGCATCATGTTTCCATGTCTGTATTTTGTTCTGATCTTTGGTTGTGTTTCTGTATTTGATTCTTTTCTGTTCTTGAGCTGACTTCCTCGTATTGAACTGCATCGAGCCACTGTAAGTTGTTGACTTTTGAGGCTTAAACAAAAGTTAATGATGATGGTAAAGATTTTTCTATAAATGAAGTTGTCTTACCCACTTATTTGAAAATACATCACTTTATCCTGGTATCTCTCCATATTTCCCAGCCCTAATACATATACTATTTGTTCTTGCTATATTAGTTTCTTTCTATTTGTTTGGATGACTTTCTCAAGCCAGTCAAAGCAATTTATCCCTGCTAACCATTGACGCATAAACCTAAAAACACTCTCAGTGTTTATTATGAGTATGTCCCTGTATATGCTTCATTCTTTAATGTCCTTATTTCTGGGCCAGATTCATGAAAGGCAATACTTGTGTGCTATTTTCCCACTGGCACTAACAGAGAGCCTATATTGGTGCCACTTTAATGTCTGTGCTCTGCACGTAGACCTCAAACTTTCCTGCATCCTCCTGGGACAGTGGTGAGACAGGGCAGCTCTGTGTTCCCCTGTCCTCACATCGTCCTGTCCCTGCCTTTCACATCCCCTCACCTAGAGTCTGATTTGTTAGCCATGTCCTCAGAATCTTGGGGACACATTGGGAATTCCCACCATTTTTTTTTTTTTTTGTTGGGGAAGTTGGAACGTAGAAAGGAGGGGGTTAGGTTGGGTCAGACCACCACAGAGTTGGGGAGACCCCTCGTCTTCCTCTTCGCCGGTTCCCACTGCTCCCTACGAGGCACACACATGTTGAAAAGGTCAGGTCTTGATAGACAACAGAGCACCGGCAATTACACTGCTATTTCTCAGTCCCTGGAAGTCCCCTGTTTTCTGTGTGAGTGTGTGTGTGCAGAAAAATAGTGTTTTTTTTTGTCCAAAGAGAAGAAAGAGGCAGTGTTTTTAGGGAAAAAGGAGCTGGGATTGGGGGATGAGGGGGCTGCATGTAAGAACTTGTGCCTGAATTGCTTCATGTCTGTCTGTCCGTCTGAGGAAATTGAAAAACGTGCATGAAAGAGTGCAGGTGTGTGAATGTTAAAGAACTGAGTTTTTAATTTTGGTGTGGATTTCAAGAGTACAGTCAAACTGTAAGATTGATGGAGTGCTGCAGTGATGAGGATTTTTAAGGGCTGACTTGGAAGTTAGCATAGCATTGATTCCATCCACAAAAAGCCTTTTTTCATTTAGCTAAAGGCTGTGGCATCAGTGCACGCACACACTCCATTCATGGAAACAGTTTGAAAACATCGGACTGGAGACTCAAGCAGAGTGACATTAGTGCAAAATCCAGTAATTTTCCTGCACCTCATCAATGAACATCTTACTCTGTCAACAAACGCCAATTATCCAGGAGGAGAGATGGCAGACGTATGTGTTTTGGACAAAAAGACTTCTGATGAGTGCCAGTGGTCTTCAGATCAAATTTCTACAAATCATTACTTTGAGGTTTCTGGACATTCTATGACATTAATAATAATTAAAACATTTTAGATGGCTTTCAAAAGCTCAAAGACACTTTACAGTACATAAAAGATCAAAATGCACTTCAACGCTCCCATCACCGAGTCCATCCTCACGTCCTCCATCATGGTCTGGTGCCCTGCAGCCACCATGAAGGACAAGAGCAGGCATCAGTGGATCATTTGCTCTACAGAGAAGGTGATTGGCTGCAACCTTCCATCTCTTTGCGACCTGTACACCACCAGGACCCCGGAGGCGTGCAGGTAAAATCGTGGCAGATCCCTCTCACCCTGGACACGGACTCTTTGTAAGCCTCCCCTCTGTGGTCCCAAGAGGTTGGGTTGTGTTTATGTTTTTTGTGCCTGTCGTATAAAGAGACAGCTGCTTCAATTTTCCCCTTCCAGCTGAATGCCGTCCGAGTTCCAGGCAATTACCAACCAACATCCAGCCAATGGGAGTGCCCAAATTCCACCACAAACACACCCATTTGATGGTGCTACTCTCGCAAGAACACATCCAATGGGCTCTCCTTAAGTAGGAGAGGAAATTCACTAAAGACCTGAAGGAAATCCTTCAAAGTAATTATTTAGTTTACAAGATTGTGTTCACAAGCAAAAGACAAATGCCAGGTCCTGACCTTTTAACTCTGACCAATCACACAGTCAAAATTAAAATGTGAAAAAAATACCCTCAAACTATCTGATTTCTTTCATGAACATGAAAGGCTGACAAAGTGGCTCAGGCTCCATGACCTTGATTTTGATCTTTGACCACCAAAATGCATTTTCGTTATCCTGACTCAGAGTGGACATTTATACACGGATTAAAGAAAATCCATTGTTGTTTTCAAATTAAATTTTGCCCTGTGACCTTGAACTTTGACCAACCACATTAAAAATCATATTAGTTAATGCTTTAAGCAGAGTGGACATTTGCACAAAGTTTGATACAAATACTGCCAAGAACTTTTGTGATATCATTTTCAGAAACAAAGAATGACCATGAGACTCCTATGACCTTGACCTTTGACCTCAAAGCTTCAAGATCCATTCAGTCCTTTGTTGTTTGTTTGTTTTTTCTCCTCTTTTAAGTTTAAAGAACATTCCTGGGGAAGTTTTGGTGAGTTTTTGCATTTACAAAAATCCATCTGGATGCATGGCTGTACAGAAGTATAACAGCAGGACATCCCTGGATGGACTGAAAATAAAATCCTTTTCTGTGCTGAGAGTAATACAGCGACAAATGAAGTTGCTTTCTGCTGCGCTTGATATCAGGGATCATAATTCAATAGCTAACCAAACAGCCCCTTTGGACCTGCAGATACTGCACTCAAAGGCTGCATCAAAGGTGCAAACACACAAACACAACGTGGGATTTCTTCCAGCATGTTCCCAGAAATTTCTCTCTCTGGTGCCATTTCACCATGGCACCAAGGACCTATTTCTAGCTCAGGATGGCTTTCACAGAGGAGCTCAGATGCCGAGTTATGACAAGAGCAGACCGCAGTTTGACAGATCTGAGGATCACACAGAGAGGATGCCGCGGTCCCTTAACAACTAAAGTGTGCCGCTGCGATGTGTAATGTGTTGCAGCTGGAGTTTTGCCTTGCATACGTCGCACCACCAGCCCTGTGCATTTATGTGAGCATGTGGTGTAATTTGTGATCCCAGCGGCGAAGTTGACTATGCATTTGTGACTTATGAAAGAGTAGTTTGGGCAGTGTGCGGCTTTAATGCCTGCACACCTATAGTGCCTTAAAGGGGAAGAAAAGGTCTAGGGGAGTGCAGGGAGGCCCCACAGAGCACTTAATTCAGGTTGCTATGCATGTTAGAGAGATGAAGGCCTGTAAATGGCTGCCAGTAATCGTCCCTATAAAAGAGCAGCTGCGTCTGAGACCAGTTTGAGTGCCGCTGTACTTGGCCTCTCTCCACTGCTTAATATTCAAGGGAATCACCAGTAACAGTAAGGATTTTCCTGTGTGAACGTGCAGAGGTGGTGTTTGTAGGGTTTGTAAAGGGCAAAATTTGCATCACTCACAAGACAATTTGTGTTGTTTGCGTTGAAAATTTGTGACAGATCCGTCCTTACCCATTCACGTTCAATGTATTTTCAATGTATGACAAATTGAAATTAGCTTGATGTGGACACAGCTTAAGAGAGAACCTCTAAAATTGCACGTGTAAGTGAACAACAATGAATGACAGTGTAAAATTTCTAAAAATAAAAACATACTGTTGCAAAAATATCATGCCATTTAAAAAAATGCTTACACTTTTCCTGGAATTAAACAGATTGCCAAAACATCTTGCCAAAATACATGGACTAAACTTGTCAAGATATTTGTTTAATCTGTATAATGTCAAGACTCAAGTGCAGTTTTCTTTACTTTTAAATAATAAGATATTATTTTTCTAGTTAATGTACTTTGACCACTCATATCATGCACATATTAACTGGGAATATTTTGAAAAAAAAGCATGGATCTGGTGATGAAACAGGAAATTCCCATGCACTATGTATCAAAAAAAAGCTTGTCGATCATCCATTAATGCAAAATAACTTAGAAAAATAGCAAAATAGTTTTTCAAAATTAATCTTACCAAATTCCCAGCAATGTCTCAGACACTGACTAAATTACACAAATAAGTTCACAGAGTTTGAACAGTAGATGAATCATCCTCCTTTTAAAGCACCAAAAACCTTCTTGTGTAATTCAGGCAGGGTGCAGCACATTCAAAATTCATTATTATATTTATTTTAGGCCATTGTCGATGCACATTTCATATCAAATTATTAGAAAAAAAATCAGAAAAGACACATTTGCCTTGCTTGGTGCTTGATCCAAAAAAATGAACAAAACAAATAGATTGGCTCACCAGAAAAAAACCCAAAAAAGGATTTTTATTCAACAAGTGACATTTAGATCCACACTGCTCTTCCTCTTGTAAGTCTAAGGAAGAGCAGTGTGGCTCTTAACATCACTTGTTGTTGAATAAAAATCCTTCTTTGAGAACTTTTTTAGTGCATCAGTCTCTTATATTTCTCTATATTTAATTATTACCCACATTCTTTTTATTTTTAGGCCCCTTGGAGGCCTACCTGACCCTGACAGTAAGACCCGCCTCTGTGAACGTGTGAGTGTGTGTGTGCAGTGTGGCTGCTTGTTTATGTGTGTAGAAGTTGCCCTGGATATGCACTCTGCTCTGGATAATTTCCAAGTCCAATCTATATCACTACCAGCCTCAGGAATGCACCTTTGCTCCTGGGAAACTTCACCTGAATTACTTCCCCTGCTGCGTGTGTAGCTGTGTGTGTGTTTACATGAGTAACCCAACCATAAATGTGACCGCTGTTTCTAATGGGCCTATTACACACGCTCGTGTCGAAGAACACACAGCCCCTGACTTTAAACGCTGGCACACAGCCCTCTAATGGAAGCGGCTTTGTCATCATGGCCACTGATGAGCTGGTTTGGGTTTTAGCTAGAGGAGCTAATTCTCCCCCCGAGGAGGAGGAGGGAGGAGGTCTCTCAGTAGTCTACAGACGACCTGCTTCTTGTGTCCGTGACTCATGCGTGCTTATGATGTGGCTGGGCGGTGCAGAGGGAGACACCAGGTTAAGATCTGTGTTTGTTTCTCTGTTGCAAGGCAATCCGCGTGCTCTTTGACATTATGAGGTGTTGTAGAACGGGGATGCCCAGTGGAAAACATGTAATAGCCGTCAGTGGAAAAGAAATATCACAGTCTCAGGGGTCATTACCATGGATAATGTGCAGATATCAGTATACTGAGTTTCTATTGTCAGCTCTGCTATCTTTTTATGGTTCCCCAACACACTGAGGCGTGAGATTCTTTGCTGTCTGTGCAGGTCGGAGTTCAACTGCACTGGAATCGAGTTAAGATTGAGTTATGGATGATAATGTATTTTTTATTACACCGTGATTCCAGGTCTCCTGCTTCGGGTGTATCCCAAAGGTGTCAGGGCTTTATCATACTGTGGCTAATAAATAATAAGACTGGTAAGAGAGGTTAAGGTCAAAGATTTTTTGCCTTCTTAACAAGTTTACACAGGACATAAATGCCCTCAGAACATATTTTAAAGTTTCTTCTTTAAAACTCCCCTTAAAAATTTGATTTTGGCATGCCCATGAACCCTCTGTTTCAGCCCTGCTCAGAACAAATCTGGTAAATGGACTTGAGCTTATATAGCGTTTTTCTAGTCTTCTGACTACTCAAAGCAGCTTTACAACGCAGGTCACATCTACCCATTCACACCCGTTCACTCTTACATTCACTCACTGATGGTCCAGTGTTTCTACATCAGTTAGTATCAGCTAACATATTCACACCCTTTCATGCCCATTTACTGACACAGCAGTGGGAGCAACTTGGGCTATTAAGTGTCTTGCCCAAGGACACATCGCCATGTGTCGCTCGGAGCTGGGCTCAAACCTGCAACCTCCCGAACCGAGCAAGCGCTTTATCCAACTGCACATCCCCAACAGGCTATTTCAGTGTAACACTGTCCTAACTGAACGCGTTGCGAGTGAGCATCTGCAACAAAACCAGGCTAATTACATCAATTCATGGAAAGGGAAGGAAAAGGAAAGGGATTTAAAGGAGGTGCTGGAGGGATTTCCTTGGTGTTCTCTGACTTTCCTCACTCAGCAGACCTTGGTCATCTGTTAAACATAGCACCAATAGCCGAGTATTCATCTATTTCAGTTAGCGAAATGATTTAAAGGTCCCATGCTCTGGTGTGTTTGACTGTTTGTATCATGTCCTGTGTGTCTAAACAAGGATTTGATTCAACTTGAATAAAAAAATAAAAATTCTCATCTCTGTAGAGGATCAGATGCAGATCTTTTTCCCTCCTCTTTGGAAACGGTCAAGTCTGAGGGGGGTGGGGAGGCTACGGTTGACGATGGTAACGAGCCCTGCGCTGATTGGCTGCCCTAATGATGCCTGATGGTGGTGGTGGTGGTGGGGGCGGTTACAGGTTGCAGAGTGGACTTTCAAAACAGTCATGACGTCTGACTTAGATGAGCAGAAAACACCAACATGTGGGTGGAGGCTGGAGCGCTATTACAAAAGAAACCCTAGGAAGTTAAAAAAAAGCAGCGCTTTAAGAGACATTTTCTTTAAAGAGTCAAACACATTTCTCTATGAAGAGAGTTAGTCATAGGGGTCATGTTCTTCTACCCCCCAAGCCTCTTCTAACAACATTGAAAGCAAAGAAAATTGCATTTTGCAGAGCATAGGACCTTTAATTTCTCTTGTAACAGACAGGAAGAAACTTTGTTTGAGCTCATTAAGTCACAACCCCCATCTTTGATCAGTGGTGTCAGTTTTGCTTTTGGAAATAAATTATCAAATGTTATTGATTTTAAATGTTTTTATAAAGACTGATTTTTTTATGCTTATTCAATCAGATAAACTGTGCAAATAACTTAGCAGCTATGAATCAACACCTCAGGACATAAACTCAAAAGCATTAGGCAAATATTATTCTTATTGCTTGTAAAAAAAGATTTCACCTTTGAACAGTTGTTTTGTCCATATGTCTTGACAAATGTACTTTTTTTAAAGTTATTTTGAACACATTATGTTATATTACTATTTTGATTTATTCATCTTTGCCTTAGCGCCATTCTGTCTGCTTGATCTTAAACGTATTAACTGCCATAATCCTGCTTCCTGGTGTTTGGGTTTTTGTTAGTCCTGCTGAATCTTGTTCACTCACTGTGTACTCCTTGTTTTCTGCCAGAGCTTTTGTTTAGTTTCTGGTTTTTCAATGTATTATTTCCTAGTTTCCTATTTTATGTTTTTTTCATGTGTTTTATGTCTGTTTTTTCTACCTGCTTTGCATGTTTTCTGCTCTTTGCTTTGTGAATTGCCTTGTGTTTCCTGTTTTATTTTGAATTTGTATTTATAATGTGCTCTTGTTTTCCTCCTCTGTGATTGTCATTGTGCTCAGCCGTGTCTCTTCTGTCTCACCTGTGACTCGTTATTCTCAGTATTTAAAAAGTCTCTGTGCTCCTTCTTTCTTGATACCAGTTCAGCGTCTTAACTTAGCTGTTGCTTTGGCTCTATTTGCAGTCTATGATACCTGCTTGGAACTTTGTAAGTTTTTCTGTTTTGGCAATAAATATCTAGTTGCATCAGCCGGTCTTGTGTGCCTGCATTTGGGTCCAGATCTAGAGTTTGTAGATAACATTAACATTATAAAGTCTTATTTAATTAGTATGCAGCAGTTTAACCCTCTGATTTTAGAAAAGATTTCAACATTAGATTAAGGTTTTAACTTATTAGAAACTTTTAAAGATCTGGTTTGGATGAAGGATTATGGACCCACAGCAGCCACAGAAAAGTCTTAAAACAACAGTTGAAGATGCTACAATTTGGTAAAAATGCTGAAGCGCTTTTTACACTCTGGTGGAGAATTCAGTGTACTTAAATAATCACACTATCCACATGCTCAGTGCCTCTCTCAGCCTCAAACATTAGTGATAAATACTCACTTGTTTTAGTGATTGGTGACTTATAGCATTAATCAAATCAGCCAGGAATAACCAGCTCCTGCTCGGTCAGGGTATCACCACAAACACAAATAATAATCATTCAGTTCTTTATCTTTTCCATGATGGTGCCCCCCTCCCCCACCCTTTTTTTTTTTTTTTTACCCCACTTTTGATTACCATCTTTTTATTTCTGACACCCAACCATCCCCTGTTTTTAAACTAGACCTTAATAAGTGTTCAAAAAGCAGACATGAGCTAGCATTTAGCACTCTTGGTTCCCAAGGCCAAAACTGTGTTGGATTTAGAAGTTTCTGATAAATGCCTGAAATAAGTGATGAACACATGCACACAAGATTTTGTTTATTCTGAAATAATAAAATCCATCAGATATTTCCCATTATTGAATTTTAAAGTGTGATTTTGTTTTAAAATGATGGTTGCTAACAAGCTGCTGATAAGCACTACAAAAATGGCGGCTACCCCATCTGCCAAACCAGCGCCCCATGATTTTTTTTTTATAATCAATAACTCACACACTTTTGCCACAGCTATGAGGACCAAATTTATCAGATCACTAACGACACTCTCAAACAAGAGGTTACAGAAACTTGTTATTCATTGGAAATATCGTAGTTTCCTCTAAGTTGAATATTGTAGTTTGACAGTAGCTTAATAATAGTTTTTTACTAAGAAGTGTTCTTCTGCATTTTGTCTTTTCTCGGATTGAGTTGTGTTAACATTCATGTGTTTACATATATGTGTTTTTTTTTTTTTTTATCCGATGGAAATGTACAACTGTGTGGTGTACATATGAATACTATTGACTTTGACCTTGTTTTTTAAGTTAAAGATAAATAAATCAAGTCAGGAACTGTCACTTTAAACTTTCTTTTTCCATTTATAGATACTCAGGCCCACAAGGTGACGACTCATCCATTGATCATTTCCTTCAACCTCGGAAACAGCAGATAAGAACAGACAGACTTCATCCAGACTACGACACTACAAAACCCCAGAGGCAATGCAACAGCTCATATCCGCCACATTCTTTGAGATTTTGACTGCCTTTTTCCAACATTTCTCTCACTGGGAGCAATGTGTGGCCTCAGGGGGGAGAAACAGGAGTCATCAACTCACTCAGAGCATGTCCTCTCTGCTGCGTCTTTATGGCTCGATTTACTGTGCTGCAGCATCTATAAAAGCATTTAATGGGGTTAATGTTGTTAGGTACACTGAGATCAGTTGCCTGTAAACATGTTGCCTCATGCTGCCTTGTTTTCATGTCTGTTTCTACTCCTGAAATAGAAGTTTTTTTCCTCTTGCTCTGATCAGTTTGTTTCTGCTTCATCTTTTGAAAAACTCTTCATTTCTGATTTTTCTCCTGCTGCTTTTGTCATAAAGATCAAGAGACTGAAGATACTGTCCTCAATTATGTTATGGTGCTTGGGAAAGTGGTTGAACTCCTCATTTACCTCTACGTTTATGAGCCGCCCAATCCAGTTTGGGATAAACAGCCTGTATTATAAACAATGATTGTAAGTCCACACTGGCATATCAAGTTCACCTAAAAATGGGTCTTTAGTATTTGAACACTGTGCTGCTTGTTTTCAGGAAGTGAGGCATCTTATGAGAGTAATATTAGCCACAGAGGGGAAACAGATTTTATAATCAGTATTGGCCAACGGGCTATAAGCTGAGACATTAATGGACAATTATGGAGTAATGAGGGAGACATGTTGATGTCAAGTGCAGTTACTGTTGCTACCCTCTCTGGCTGCTTCAGGTGTTTTTCACATGTGCAGTTTGGTTAATTTAATCTGATATGACTCATTGATAGTCATTGATAAAGTCAGCACATGTTTAAAAGCTCATTTAATGCTTTTTTGAGAGACAAATTTATGATATGTGTCCAATACTTTCAGTGTTACGTCTTATAAATTCATGTACCTAGTCATTTGGCCTCATAAAGGTTAAAGCTCTGATTACAGTGATAATTCTTTTATAGTTATTATATGATACCGTTCTAGGACACTATGATGCTTCACTCCTTCAGTATGATCCTGTGGTGGTGTTTGTGTTAACCTGAACACCAGACCATCACAGCTCATGCAGATGTTCACCATGACCACCTTTCCACGTCTCTGTGTGTATCCAGTCTAGACATCGAGCTTCTTTTGCAGACCAGCACAGCAATGTTGTGCTAACAGATCAAATGCACCAAGACCTGTTGGATCAGGATTTGATAATATTGAGCAATGCTAAAGCTAACGTGCCCGGTGATTAACACTAGCCATCCACTGAGGGGGAATCAGTCTGCTAATTTAAGTGAACTAGCCAGTAGCATTGAACTTGCGGCCCATTAAACTTCAGTATGGGTTTATGCTATGAGACATTAACAGCACAATTATTCAGTTATATGAGCACAACATCACTGCTTTTATTTGTGAATATAATTAACGTGTCTTTCAGGGGGGTTCAGTCAGGTTGCTGAAGTTTGTTTCCTTTATTTTGACTTTTTGAGGCACCACAATAGCTCCTGAGACTCTATTGACTTTTCTTCTGCATCTGATTTGAAATCTCTTCTGAGAGAGATTTTGCCTACAACACATCTTGTTTTGACATTTTGTACTTAAGCTTCTTTTTGAGTCAGACTTGTCTCAATAGTTTGCTTCCTCTCTTTCTGCTCATGTCTGTGCTCTGTCCTTTGAACCAGTCAAGTGATCGGGTCACTGCAGCTTCACACCAACAGGTAGAGGATCATTTTGCCTCCTTATCCTGCTGTTCATGTGCAGCCTTGGACTGAAAAATCTGATTCTTGATCTGTTTTAAATTTTTGATCTTTTTGATTCAACCGAATTAAACATTTTATGATATCGTTTCATTTTGAAAATGTGGATCTGCCTTTTTTTTCTGGCAGCCTTACCAGATTGGCATGGTACTTTTACAACGCAACAGCTGAGGAAGTGTCCGCAGAGAAACTGTCAGTGATGTGCAAAAGTACAGAGCAGCAGACCTCGGATCTTCTGATGATTTGCTGTAAAGACAGTGAGTAATTTCAACCTGTTGATATTTTCATGATATGTTGTGCCTGAGCATAGGGAGTGACTATGGATCCAAATTCATTAAAGGCCTATCAGATAATGAAGTAGGCGTGAGTCACGTCATCGAGTAAACTGTTGGCAAAACATGCTAAAAGTGGAGCTCAAATCTCCTTACTTAGAGAAGATTGTAGTGTTGTTGTTTGTTTTTCATTTGATGAAGACATGCTGTCAAGATCTGGTAAAACTGCTACTGAGGTTATTAGCATCTATGCTAACCTCTGTATAAGTAATCACTTCCTGCTCTCATCTTGCTCATAGCTCCCACCTCTTCCTGCTCTAACGGACGCTGATTGGGCTGTGCCGCGTTGGACAGCTCATAGTTTTTGTAGATTGGAGCTTAGCAAGCTGGAGTTGCCTGATTACAGACATTGAATCAGGTGGATCCATCTGCACTGCAAGATCATTGTAACTGCATTCAGCACTGACGTGTAGGTGATAATCTTTAAAAAAAACCACAGGCTTGAGGTATTAGCCACACTCTGCTTGATATTGTCAGTGACTGCTACATTTGCTAGCTTATTGTTGACATATGACCTCTCAAATCTGATCAGTACATTTTTGAGTTAGAGTTGATTTTTGAAATTATCAAAAATCACACAAAGCATTCTTTAACAAATGAGACGTGAACATGAGTCCTGATGACTTTAACCTTAAATCTATGACCTCCAAAGTCTCATCAATTTATTTTTGACAAAGAGTGGATATTCATGAAGAAAATCTCTTACTCTAACTTGATATAAAATGCTCAAAAACGTTGGCTGGCGTGAGCACATGCACATACAAATGAATTAGTGCTTCTGTGACAGATTTACCACAGATTGTATTCGGTCTCAGTTGTTAAACTAAACTAACAAATGAGACTAAATACAATCACAGAAAACATAAACCAAAGATGAAAAAAAACCAAACAAACAAATCCCAGCCTTGCCAACCAGTCATTAACGTCAACTGAGTAACTGTGTCCATTCAGGATCATGATGCTCTGGCAGCGTGACTAACACTAGCCAATGACAGACAGCTTCATCATCTTCATTCTCATCAGTGTCATGGTTTTGTCACAGTAACATCACAGGTCAGCCTCCCTACTGCCTGCCTGGATTTATATCCTCACTGCAAAGCATGAATCATGGCTCTTCATCCCAGCAGGGTCAGAAACAGGGGGGCTGAGAGGAAGAGGTGAGAGATCAGGCCGCACAGTGGACACTGATTGTTTCAAATGGAAAGTAGAGAAGGAGTGAGTAAAAGGAAAAAGTGTCAAGTTAGGATGGGAAGATGTGGTGTATTTTCTTTCTCAAAGGTCATAAATCTTTCATGGATAATAAAACAAGCTGGCAAATTAATTGGATCTCCTCCAAACCCCCCTCACAGAGTTTTACACCTGGGTAGTTACTATTAAAGCCACCTTCATCACACAGGACCCTGTCTTCTCCCCCTTCACCAATACCATCAGGTCTCCGATACATGGTCCCACTGCTGTCACCACCCTAAAGAGTTATATTAACCAACACCCAAGTCCCACCCAGATACATCATCCATCCACCCATCCATCCATTGCACTCAGACTAATTTATCAGCAATAATTGTTTATCTTCTGCAGATGTTTTATTGTGTTTGTATCATAAGTGTTCTCATATTTTTACTGTGTATGTGGAATGACTTGTATTGTTTTTACCTATTCATCTTGAAGACTGTCGGAGTATATCTATCTATCTATCTATCTATCTATCTATCTATCTATCTATCTATCTATCTATCTATCTATCTATCTGTCTGTCTGTCTGTCTGTCTATCTATCTATCTATCTATCTATCTATCTATCTGTCTGTCTGTCTATCTATCTATCTATCTATCTATCTATCTATCTATCTTTTAAGGTCCTTATCTAACTGCTTGCCTTTTGACTTGTCCTCTCTGTTGTGTACTTGGTGGAGGTTGCTTGAAGCTGACAGCATGCTTTGCTCATTACTCTGTTTTTGATATAAAGTTGGTCCTCCATCAAGACATGTCCCAAAAGTCTTGTGTCAGTGCATTAAATTACATCTTCTCTTCATGTTTCAGTGACCTCAGACAGAATTAACAATAATTAGATTTGTGTAAATGATCAACAACAAAGTAAAAATAGGTAAATACAATGTGATTTCTTCTAATTTTATTACATTGATTTTAATTCACTCAGTTTTGGACCAAAAAACATTTTGATTCAATAAAAGATTTAATTATCTCAGATCTTCATTGACTTGCATTTTTAATGCTTGATATTTCTAATTTAACACTATTCCATCATTTCAGGTTTAATTATCACTTTAAGTTACTTTCACCCTCGCTTTGCATGTCTTTAAGTGATGATAAATATCATGGTGTAAATAATACATGATGAATATTAGACAACTGAAATAATTCATTTTGACAATCTCTTTATCAGTTCACGTCACTTCCCATTACATTGATCAAATCACTGTTTATCACATTTTTTAATGTCAAATACATCTTTATTTATTGTTTTAATGCACCAAAGTTTACATCACCCCCTCTTTTATCACTTATTTTTTGTTACTTTCACCTTTCATACACTTAGAGGTATTCTCTAGACTTCACACAAATGTCCACTCTTTCTCAAATTGATATGATTTTGAACGATCAAGGTCAAGATCTTTAGGCCACTCGTTCACTCTGTGATTGTAACACCCAACCTTTGAACTTCACCACTGACCTCTGTCCAAGGAAAACATTTAATTTGTTTGATTTGATCTTGGTTTATAAATATATCTTTACCTTTCTCTTAGTCTTGGTTAACAGCACTTTCACTGTTAAATTTAGTTATTGAGTTATTTTTTTAAAAACCCTGGACATTGCCATCATTCCAAAAAAGAAAAGAAAGTGTGTAACATGTACGTCTTTAACAGAGCGACATCTGTGATAAAATATTACAGCACTAGAGCCATCTTAAAATGAACTTCACAGGCCTATTAAAATACTTACATTAATTACTTCACCAGCTGCTGCAGTGCTTTCTCCAGGCAAGTGTTTCCAGCAGCCACTGTGGCCTCAGGCGGGCCCGTCGCTCTGTGATCAGGCTGAATGGACGAGGTGGAGGGCGGACCACCTGGTTGGCTGACCTCTGGCTCCCTGCTGATTGTCGCCTCTGGCTGATAATGTGTGTGCACGCCGTCTGCTGGTATGTCTCTTTTATCGGGCCCTGGGGCTCTTCTCCCAGACCTCCCAGCACAGCACAGTCTCCAGCTTCCTCGTGACAAGTTAAGGCCGGCCTGTTGTTAACCTGCTGTAAACTAGTCGCTTCCTCTGTGCCGAAAAATCAAGCACAGACTCAAGAGCTTCTCACAGCTTCCACAGTGCTGTGTGATTCTCACCTTTTGTGTCATCATTCTTTCAAATTGGACAGATTTTTACTTGTGATTAAAAAGCTTTTTCCATATTCACTGACAAAGGAAGAAGAGAATTTAATTGCTTTTTCAGTTGCTGTTTAGGTCATTTGGAGACCACAGCAAAAGTCTTCATGAGGCCCTTACCTATTAAGCCAAGAGCAGCTGTAATGAGTGGACAACATATTTTAGAGCATCTCCATTCAAGGGGGTCATGGCGGCACAGCAGGTAGTGCACACGCCTCTCAGCAGGAAGGTTGCTGGTGACCTGGGTGACAGGGCCTTTCGGTGTCAAGTTTGCATGTTCTCCTTGTGCATGCATGGGTTCTCTCTGGACACTCCAGCTTCCTCCCACAGACCAAAAACATGCTCAATGATTGATTGGTGACTCCAAATTGCCCTTAGGTGTAAGTGTAAATGTGAACAGCTGTCCATCTCTCGATGTGGCCCTGCGATCGTCTGACAATGAGTACCAGTTCAGGGTGTACCCCGCCTCTCGCCCAGTGTCAGCTGGGATAGGCTCCAACCCCCAGGGACCCTGAAAGGATAAGTGGAATAAATAATGGAATAACGAATGGCTAGATGGATGAATCTCAATACTCAAACACTCAACAGTATTGGCATATTACCTCTTCATCGAATCAGTGACATTTTATATATATACATATATATAGATATAATTAGCCAATCCCAAAGAAGCAATTCAATGCGTGTGTTTAGACATGGTAAAATCAACCTGCTGAGATGCAAACTGAGCATCAGAATGCTGATTGTTGACAGGCTGGTCTGAGTATTTAAAAAACTACGGATCCTCAGGGATTTTCACACTCAACAGTTCCAAGGGCTTGAGAGAGTAGTCCGTTAAAGAGAAAATATCCAGTGAGTTGGTGATTCTCTGTGAGGAAATGCCTTGTTGTTGGCAGAGGTCAGAGGAGAATGGCTAGAGTAGTCTGAGATAATAAGGTCGGCAAATGTCACTTGAGTAACACTCGGTACAACCAGAAATGTAAAAGATCATTTCTGATCATGTCAAATCTTGAAGGGCGACAACAGTAGAGGGACACACAGGATGCCACTCCTGTTGGCTAAGAACAGGAAACTGTTCTTACATTTGCTTGGACTCTCCCAAAGTAGAAAAAGAAAATAGGAAAAATTCTGCCTGAACTGATGAGTCGTGATTTCTGCTGCTGCACTCAGAGGGTGGGGTCTGAATTTGGCAAAAAGAACAAAGTGTGGTTCCATCGTTCCTTTAATGAGGATGGTTGTGTAATAGTGGGATATTTCTGGCACACTTTGGGCCACTTAGTACCAGTTGAGCATTGTTTTAACACCATACCCCACCTGGGTATTGTGCATTCAAACAATGCTTGACTGGTATTAAGGAGCCCAAAGTGTGCTGGAGAAATATCATTCACACCATTACCCAGCCACTACCAGTCTGAACAGCTGATACAAGGCACGATCCTTCCTATCTGCTTCAAGATTTGACTTGTTGTGTATTCAGAAATGGTCTTCTACATACCTCGGCTGTATGAGTGGTTATTTGGGTCACTATTACCTTTCTATCATATTGAACCACCCTAACCACTCCTCTCTGACCTCTGGCATGTAGGTATTTTTTGCCGAGTGAAGAGCTGCTCAGTGTATATTTTCTCTCTTTTTCAGACCATTCTCTGGACTATTGGAAAACTCCAGTAGATCAGAAGTTTCTAAAATACTTAGACCAACCTGTCTGGTGTTGCCATGTGATTGACTAACTAGCTAGTTGCATGAACAAACGGATGATCTGTGTTTCTGATAAGCCTGAAATGGGTCAGATTTGACAATTTTTTAAATCATTATTGCATGTTATGATTCTCACTCATCCCAGTCTAGTTTGTTACACAAGAGACACACAGGTACTCGAATAACAGTTTGTGATAGGATGGATTTGATCCACCCTTCTCTCATTCACTCAGTCTGAATTATGGTAATCCTATGACAACATTACACATGCCCATTGACAACACAGAAGGCTCACAGCTTAATCATTTCCCTTTGAGCCTATAGGCTTCTTATCACTTTTAAGTAGTGTGCACTTAAACATGTTGAGGGATGATGCAACAAAAGCTGTGGACATATCTTTGTAACTTAATTTTTGGGATTATCTTAAACTTGTTTATAATTTCCGACACTCTAGAAGTTTTGTTTCCCAACAATAAGAGCTGTTGGCTAACTAGAGAGATTTAAGTGACCTCAAACATTGGATTTTTTTCCACAAATTTGTGGGATATATTTCAGTTCCATGTGGGAAACACAGCATAGACAGTTTTTAAGACAGGCAGAACATTTTTGACCTGACAGAAAGTGATTAAACAAATGTCCTGTCACATTGATTATGGGCAGATAAAAGGCTTGCAGTCTCTTCAAACTTTCAGCAAAACAAAATCAAGCAGAAATTGCCCTTTTCTCCACAAAGGCTGCTGATAATCTCTGTCATTTTCTGACTGGGAACAAACCGATCTGCTTAAGGCTTTGCAAGATGAATCTGCTGGATGCCAGACATGAGATATGATTAATCCAGCTGCTTTGCAATGTTAGATTTTAAGGCCAGTCAGGGTGCAACTGCTATTAATAAGCACTGATTCTGGGCAAATTACTCAGGAATTGGACATATAATTACTTAAAATTCATCATTTACTGTAAGCGTAGTGAAAGCACATCACATGGGTCAACTGTGTTAGCCGGGGATGGAAAGAGTACCAAGATATTACACAAGAGTTAGCAAGAAGTCCAAATGCTAAAGACTGTTGTCTTGGGCATTGAAGTAGTTTATCATGCAAAGGAAACATGTTAAACACACTAAAACAATTCAAAAAAGCACAATATGGGCTCAAGCACTCTTATGAGCAGTACATTTGAAACTAGGTCGAACGAGGTCTCTTGCAGTAGTAAAAACCTTAGCCAGAACTTGCACCAAAGTTAGGCTAAACATTTATGTAGATAGGGCCAAGAACTAATTAATCTATTGAATCTTAGATAAAATAGGGGCTTGCTAACTTGAAAAGTAAAGCTAGAGCCCTTTTTTCAGTGCATTTATGCCAGAGCACCACAACAAAGTCATCATTACAATTTCAAATGTTAACATCAAACCCTAAATGACTTTACAGCTTTGTAAACTCACTGAGCTATTTGGCTTTATGGAGTGTTAGACATTGTGTCATGGCATATGCCTGACATACACACAGGCTTACAGCCACACAGAGCTACTATCCCCCACTGAGACCCTGTGCTCCCCTCTTAACTCGTCCTCTCATTCACAAAAGTGCCACAATGAAGCTCTGCCACATTACAGCTTGAGACCCCCATTCTAACTCTGCGACATTCACAATAAAGGTGAAGTGTCATAGGGGAATAAATATCGCGGTTTGAAAAGACTGCATGGATAAGGTGATTTTATATGACAGTGATCATCCAAAAGCAGCCCAGGGCCCACATCAGGCCCTCACAGCTTCCCATCTGGCCATCAAATTAGGAAAATCCCTAACCCAACCCCCAACACAAGTGACAATGATAGTTTTAGAGGTGACCTCATGTTTGGTCAGTTTTGTTTGGTCAGAAACTCATTTGCTAGCAGTCATTAGGGAAACATTCAATTAGCAATATGAGTACATTAAAGTCAAACCAAGTGACTAAAACATGACAGCTCCAGAAAAAAGGAGCCATTTATTGCAGCTGCCACCATTTGGCTGGCAACAATGTGTAAGGACTGATGTGACTTTCAAAGGCCAAGAATTCTACACATTTTGTGAGGAAATAAAAAAATTATAACAATGTCATGTTAATTAGACCAAAATATGAAATGATATCAACTTCTTCTAAAAATCTTGCATCCTCAGAGTCCATTAAGAGAAACAGGGTCTTGTACAAATGTAGCTGATAATTCCTGATTTATGTGTTCATTTCAGTGAACAGTCACCCCAGTGCTGTTTAATTTATTTATTATTATTGGGGTGTGTTCCCTCTTAAAATTCAGTAAACTATGCAGAGAGCCTACTCCCTGTACTGGTTCCTATAACAGGGGCAGAACTAATGGAAATCACTGCTTCTGTGGCTTGATTCAACCCTATTTCAAAAATCCTGAACTATCCCTTTAACTTTATTCTCTTGAGTATTACTACAGTCTCATGGCATCTCTTCCATCGCCTATAATCACTATCAGCTACAGTCTAGAGCTGTGAATGGGCCCTCTGCTAGACGACATACACACATACACAGGCTAGGGGGTGTTGGGGGAGGGTGGGGGAGCAAGCTCTGGAGTCTTAAGTCATCCAAGCAGCCAACCAGCTGCCCTCGCTGAATAGATGCACGATCACAGAAGCGCGAGGGGAGGCGCAACGGGCACGGAGCTGCTGGCTGAATATATCCAGCGGCTCAGAGGCGCTCTGACTGCATTCACTCCAGAGTCCCTCACAGCCAAAGGACCTGCGCACACTGCCGCTGCTGCCGCATGAAGACACACTGTGGATAGTTCAACGCGGACAACTTTCTGCTTGTGATTATCTGAGAGGATCTGCGCTTTTGGATTACAACCTCAAGGGACTATTTGCAACAGAAACACACTCTTACTTGTGCGTGATTCTCGAGGCTGAAGGTGTTTTTTGTTTGAAAATTGGGCAACTAATTGGGCAAAAGTTTGGCCATTTGGGTGAAGGACAAGTGCAATGCGCGTCAGCCCCCGTCTCTGAGGATTGTCCCACTTGCGCATGAGGAGCTGCATGTCATGCCGTTGTGCCCAATGTGAATAACAAGGAACAACTTCAAGCCTCTTCAGGTTTCTCAGTTATTCAAGTAGGAGTGTGTTACCGGGAGACTGAAACCGAGCCCGCTGAGCAGCTCTGACAGCCCGGAGTCTCTCCCCGGGCTGGGGATGGTTGTGGATCCTGTGGGGCCAGGAGCAATTCTGCGGCTCCTACAGACAAACACCTTTTTCTTGTTTGGGGTTAAATCAAAATTAAAAGGGAGATGAGAGCTGCACTTTGTTACTTCCTGCTGTGGACGACGTACCTGCTGCTGGTCACCTCTGAGGTAAAGTGAATCAGGAGCCCTTGAGTGCAGATTGAAGCGTCCTCCGAGCGGGGGTTTGTTCTAGGGCTGGGAAATATGGACCAAAATCAATATTTAATATTTACCAGAGAAATGGTGATATATGATTTACATCCCAATATTTGTTAGGTGAGAGACAATATATGAGAAATATCTGAAGATTTTTTTCACATAAAGAATTAAAACATAGTTGCACCTCTGCAATGAAAAGAGAAGTCCTAGGCTCCCAATATTCAACAACTTTGGGGTTTATCACAAATTGCTAACAAACTTCTTAACACTGTCAAAATTGTGCTGAAACATAGTCAACATTTTGGTATAATGAGGTTGTCAAATACTAATTGATTCAAAATCCCACCATGTACAACAAGGGTGGGAAACTGGCAGCCTGGGGGCCACATACAACCCTCCAGCTCCCTCTATGGGGCCTGGCAGTTGTTTTATAATATAAACAATTGATTTTAATGAGGAAACATGACAACAATGAAAATGACAATATTTCTGAGAAAATGTATTTTTAATTGGCTTTAATTGTTTCTGTGAAAGTCCCTTTGTGGCATTGCTAAATGTATCGTTAGATTTTAAAATAAAATTGTTAGTAAAACATACTTAAATATCCAGTTAATACTCTGAAGGTCAGGAGTATATTTATGTAGTATATATATATATATATATATATATATATATATATGTATATATTATAGTATATTATATAGTATATATATTTATGTATGTATAAATGTCTTTGTTCCTGAAGTTGCTCATCCCTGATCTTAAGTATTCTGCTGATCCCTGTTAATACCAACAACAGCATACTAGAGCTTTGCCCCTACTTTTGGCCAAAAGAGAAAGACAAGTACAATCTCAGTTGTAAAAACATGTTGGCAACAGCTGGGAAAGTTGTTCATATTGGCGAGGTGTATTATATATGAGTTTCAATCCAACAATATCAATAGTGTAACCACAGATGTTCTAAACAACTTGTGATCAGTATGTTTTCTGCATTATCAAAAAATTGCAGGCAAATTCCTGCACACTGTCGAGATTGCACATTTATGCTGGCAACAATTGAGAAGGGTATGCAAAATTGATGAGGAGCAAGGGATTTAAGCAAAACCAAATCCACATAATTAGAGGCCATGAACAACCAGCACTGGGTAATTAATTGTTTTGATTATAAAAATGCTTAACCTACTTACAATAAGTTGCACAATTATGCTGCCTACATTAGGCAAAGTTGGAAATGGCAAGAAACAAGGGATATCAGTTTAAATCCAACAAAACGGATAACTGTTTGCTACCAAAGTACCAAAAACAAAAGTCATAAACAACCAATATTGGTTAATTTATTCATTTAAATGATCAACAATTATAACTGGCTAACTCCTTCTCACTGTCAAAGCTGGACAATTATGTTGACAGCATTTGAAAATTATAGGTAAAATGACAAGTAAAAGGGGACGTGAAGAAATTGCAAATTATTGTTATCTATGCAACCATGTTTATCGTAAACAACCAATACTGGATACTTTATTGTTTGTAATCAGAAATAGCAGGTTTACTCCTGTACACTAATTTGCTTAATTTTGGGAAAGTGCGATGGACCTGTGGTCAGGTAAGGCTCCACCCACTTTCCAAATATTGCCAAGATATGGTTAAAATTTAGGCAATGTGCAGGAGTTACCCTGCCATTTTTGATCCTCATTATCAATAAATTGCTCAATATTGGGTATTTAGGACTTTAATTTTTTTGCACTGGTATTAAATAGATATTAAAATAATTAATTTCTCCCAATAAAGTAAAACGATAATCCTGCATTTGGATGTGATATTTTAAGCAGTCAGAATGTGGTTCTTGCTGTAAACTTTCTTAAGTAAGCATCAGTCTTGGCTTCCTTTAGTCAATTACCATCATCCATATTGAAATTAACAATGTCTCTGTATGCTATATCTACTTTTAGAATGTAAGGATCAATCTTAAAATCTTGATATGTTGTCCAGCCCTAGTTTATTGAGGGTGCCCGGCTCACTATCCGACTACGTTAAACGATTCAGTCCCTGGAATAAGAATACTTGTGAAACACACACCTCTTAGCTTTGAGTTCAAATCTGCAACAAGGAGAGTACTTCATTATAACAAATGAATCTAAAAAGGATCGAAAGGGGTCTCGGCAGAAGAACTGATATTTAAAAAATACATTTCATAGACATTTTTTCAGGAGTCTGAACAAACAGCATGTTACTCCTGCCACTCTGAGGGCCGCCAGTGACAACACGCAGCAGAGAACCATCATAACGCTGCACTTGGACGCACAACGCAGTCAGTTATTTTTGGCTTTTGTGCCAAATCTGTTTGTAGCCTGAGCCAACTGGGCAAACGTTTTGGTTGGCCTAAGCGCTTTCATGGGAACCGCCGCTACGGGCGATATAAATAACCTCTGTTCCTGTAAGACTGCGCGCTGTGCTCAGCCTGAGGTGCTTCATGACCGCAACAAGTGCAGTGTGCTGCTATCTGCCGATCACGCGGGCTGATGTCGCCCCCATCGTACCAAATTCCTTTAGGAAAAAGAGCCTTTAAAATTGATTTAACCACAAGTACTTAAACACGAGGAGGCAAGCGACAATACCAGTTACGTGGGGCTTATGTTGATCTATTACTTCATTCGGCATCCAATTTATAATCAAACCAGTATTAATATGCATGTAATGTAATTGTCTTGCATACCATTTATGAGGGGTGAAATTTTAGTGAAGTACAGGAAAACTACGCGCATTTTACGCTCCACTACTAGCCGGACTTTCCAGCATATAATAGTGATATTACTGCAAATGTATCTGTCACGTATGCTAGGTTCTCATTTGCAAAGCTCAGCGTTCATATATTGATCAGTTTCTCAAGTAGGTTCGGCGTTTATGGATCCCACTGTACCAAAGTCAGTGACTAATGACTGTTTATTGTTTAATCGCTCACAATTAGTGAAAAAGATCAGGTTGAACAAAACTTAAAGTTATATCTGGATCAACGGATCTGCGATTCATTTGGCGTTAAACTGATGCTGAAGTTCATATTTGATCATAATTTAACATTTAACTGTATTGCAACTGTAAATTACAAGGAATTAGTGTCTTTTTGGAACAACCTAGGTACTTAACAGACCAAGAGAGTATAATATATTAGAATCTAAATGTATTCCTCATGCATGCAACCTTGCGCCTCTGCAAAGCAAAGGGTTTGTAAATTGCGCAGTTTCCTAAGGGGATTCAGCACAAAGGAATCTGCTGCTCACACCATGGTATAAGTGCCCAAATAGTATAAAGTTGAATCAACTTTAGGTATTAAAACTTAAGATAAACTATGATACAACTCTTGTAGGGCTCATAGGAATCTATTTTTTTATTCGGCATCCAATGAGGACTCAGAGCTACACTTTCAAAGATTTCTCCTCCTGCCTGTAGGTGCAGGAGGCGAAAGCTCCTAAAACTTTATTTTACAGTAAAATAAGGCCTATTTTGGAATAAGCTGAGCGCCGATTAGACCAAGAGATCAAAATATAATGACACTGGATTTGTCATCCATGTACGCAAATGTGCGACCCCGAACTCAATCTGCGGGTCACACAACAGACATTAAGCCTCACGGCAAAATCATGTAAAAAAACAAAACAAAACAATTTTATGGTTATTTACCTGTCAGAACAAATGAAGAGAATGCAAACAATAATACAATACGGGGCAGGTCTTACAAGGACTGTATTAGTCAAGTCGGCATTCAATTTACGCACAAGGTCTCACTCAAAATGCCGCAATTTAGCATTTTAATTACATTGCCTGCAGCCACAGCAAGAGAGATCTGTTAAAACTACACTCACAGTGAAATGGTGCTTATTTAAGCATGAGCTGAGTCCCGAAATGACCTAAACAGTATTCTGAATAGCCCTGAAACGTATCCTCTATTCTTGCAACTTCTCTCCATTGCAATGCGCAACTCTTAAATTGCACATTTTCTAAAGGGGATCCTGCAGCCTACAACTTCTCCCCATGCTTGAGGGAGCAGATCCTCGGGCAGCAGTTGGCACATAGTTGCAAAGTTGTTCTAACAGTGATCTTCCTGTTGAATGTTTAAGGCAAGCACGTTTATTTAAACAGGCAAACAATTACGCACACGTTCTACCACCGACGCGACGTAAGTCTAACCTTCGTGTGTGTTTGATTTCTCTGCCTCCTCCCCTCTCGTCCTCCTCCCCCTCTTCTGTAGGAAGTGGAGTTTCCCCAGGAGCTGATAGACAGATTGTCGCACAGTGAAATCCACAGCATCAGCGACCTCCAGCGGCTACTGGACATTGACTCCGTAGGTAAATTCTGCCTCTTGATACTTTCTTTTTTCTACAAATCATTGTTTTTACACACTGTGTACTGGCTGCTGTTCACACGTGAGACAGATATTGTTACATCATGTAGTAGTTTGCAACACGACTGTTTAAACACCCGCACTATATTTAGATCAGACGTTATATTTAGCTGTAATAGTACTCTCTATTGAAGTGTAAACTGCCTTTGTTGTCACCTGCACAGCCCCTGGTATGAGGACTTGTTTATATACCTGTAAATATAACTGGCTTAGTGAGCCACACAGGGGCTCAAGGACAAAGCCAAATAACTGTCATATAATTGTATTTAAAGACATAACAAAAATAGTCATAACAATGAGGCTTTAAGGTTATAGGACTCTTTTCCTGCAGTATTTTCTTTATTTTTCCAAAGAAAATGTTAATTTTGTTTGTCTACTGTTAAACAGGATTGTTTCTAGGGCTGGGCAACATAGACTCAAAATTATATCTCGACATATTCTAAATCAAACGTCACCACCATGTAGACCTTGAGCTACAGGTAGATTTATTTAAACAATTTCTTGTAGATCTTTAAGGCTAGATGATTTGACCTTTGTCCTTCATACAGGATAGTCCTTTTCACTCATCTGGAACTTTCAGGGATCTGGTAAATCCAGCTGCTCTGCGAGTTTAATTGGGTCTTATTGACTTTCCCTCACCTCATTAGATTTCAGTATAAGATATCTAGACAGATCAAAACCGATCTCATGCTTACATCATCACACTCTTCATCTCTTAGAGCCTTGGTTCCCAACCTGAGGTCCAAGCACCCCTCGGGGTAAGATCTCAGGGGGGTGTGAGGCTCTGTCTGCTTAAAGGTTATCTATTTTTTTTTGCACATGCTGACTAAAATCATAAAAATTAACTGTTAAGATACTGAATTATAAGATATTTTGATTAGAGCAACTGTTTTAGGGGCCTAATTGCCTACATTTGCTTATGAAACAGTTAAAATACTGGATACATTTTGACATAAATGTTTCTTTTTTGGTTTTTGTGGGCCCAAGGTGGGCTGGGCCCATCTAAGGTTCAACCAAGGGGGGCTTGAAGGAAAAAAACATTAAGAACCACTGTCTAAGGGTCATAAGTTTTGTTCTGTGGTAGTCTACATAAGTTGTAAAATGTAAATGTGACTTTATTTTTTACTGCTTTTTGGTTTTCATTCCTTACTTTATCACATTGATGGATTGAGGATTGTATCTACTGGCTTAAATAAGAGTTAAGTTAAGTAATGATCACTGAAAATCAACTTTTGGTTAAGGGTTCTCAGTGAAGTTGGGCAGGTAAATCTAGCTTTCTCTTTTAGCAACAAAGGGGATCTTTAGTTGAAAAAGTTTGGTGGCCACTACCCTAAATTAATGATACTACCTGGACATGAGTGGAAAAAACAGTTACAACACTTTTAGGGGCTTTCAGATAAGAGATGTTTTGAGCTGCCCTTGCTGGAGAGGTTTGCCAGGGGTGTAGCATGCATAGGGCAATTCACTGTCCTAATCTGCTGGTTGCTGGGCAACTAAAACAAAAACCCAAGTGGAGGTTCGTAACAGTAGGAAATCAGGTATTTTTTTGTAATGTTCTTGATGTACCTGACATTTCCTCCTGCTGAAATATGTGAGTTTGCTGACAGCTTCTCTGCTGACACTTCTACAGTTGTTACAGTGTAAAATGTTACCATGTTATTTGGTGTCTGCCATTTGGTGTCTGCCATCAAGAGCCTGTCCTCTTTGTGGTTCATGTTTACATCAAAATGGAGAATAACATGCCTTTGTTGTCACCTGCACAGCCCCTGGTATGAGGACTTGTTTTTTTTATAAATGTGCAAATATAAGTGGCTTAGAGAGGCATGTGGTGGCTTAAGTATGAAACCAAATAACTGTTATATAATTTTATTTAAAGGCATTGCAAAAATAGTCGTAAGGAAGCTTGATGGTCATAGGACTCTTTATTCCTGCAATATTTTCTTAATTTTGCTCAATGAAAAGGTTGGGTGTCTACTGTTAAACAGGGTTGTCTCTAGGGCTGGGAAACATGGATCTACAATTATAACTCCATATGTTTTGAATAAAGTCATGTTAATCAGGTGTAGTACTTACTCTAATGGACAGAAACGTCACTACAAATAGCCTCATTATCTGTTTAATTATACTTTTCGGTAGCTTTGTGGTAGGGTTGTTGTTTCTGAGTTGAGCAGCTCCTCAGAGGACTAGTTCTTTTATGATTCAAGTTTGATTGTGTTTTTTGGCTTTAATTCAGTAGTGAAGATCTGTTGTTTTTTTAAGAATTCTGTATTTGTACTTTTTTTCTATAAATATTATACATGTTCAGTATTTACGATCAGAAATCTGTATGCGTGTGGAATGCACCAGAGGACAGCTGTGCGTGTCCTTTGTGTTTATGTCACAAGGAACAGAACAGTAGCCAATGAGAAAGCAAACTAGGTGAAGCAGGAAGCACAGCGGACGTAGCTGTGAACCAAATATGAGAGATTTTGTATTAAGTGACCATGATGATCCTTTCACTGTGGATGCACAGGATTACCTTTATGAGTACACAGAAGAAGAAGTCCTTCAGAATGAGATTCAGCAGGCAGAATCAATGCATACAGGCGGAAGAGCACAGCCATTTGTTGCATCATAAAATAGTGCCAAAACAGAGACGTCCTGGAGGTAACATTAAGCATTCTGAATTTTTTTGCCCAAGCCCACATTCAAACCAATATAATTTTGTGGCTTGTATTACATAAAACTCACAGAAGTATGTGAAGTAACTGTTCCCGCCAACAGCAGTGTACCTTAAGGGTAGTCTGAGCTCGTTCCCCTTAAAGATGCAGTACTGCTGGGAACCCTTTCAGTCACTTCACTGACTATTGTCAAATTCCTGATACAACCCAACTTCTAAAATACTGAACTATTCCTTTAAGTTGGTAATTAAACTATGGTGAGACTTTAACACTGGAGGGCTTAATTGATTTCAGAAAGAAACCTCCCATAATTTGAGCACGCCAGGTGTTTTAAAAAGCGTTAGAAATGTCACTTTCAACAGCCGTAGCCCACATTTTCCTCATATTATGTCCTCATGTTAAGATCAATTTTCCTGCCCTTAGGGTCCATGAACACACCCTTTTCCCTGTTGTTGCTCTCCTCCTCCTGAGATCTTTTTCTTTTATTTGGAAAGAGGTAGAAGGATATAGAAATCTTGATTCCAGTTGTAGTGGGCTTCATACACAAACAGGGCCACTTGTTTTAATTCATTCTGTCGTTAAATTTCAGAGGAAATTAGGGGAGCTTTAACACCTATACTGAAAATTTAAAGAAATGTGCCAGACTACAGCTCTGTGTACAGGAAATTACTGGCAGACCAGTGCAGCCTCAGCAGCTGCCAATTGCAGCCGTGGCATGCCCGATAACGCAGTAACTGTGATAGGTGCGTCTACTGTACACATGTGACTCAGATGGACTTTCACTGGCAGGCATTTAGTCATGCATACTCTTTCAGCTGCTGCAATAAACTTCCTTTATTGCATGCAGACTGCCACATATGTCGCCCTGTAAACAGAGACAGCAGCCTGCGGGTCAGGCGGGTTTCTCCACACTCAGGTTCTCGGAGGTGCTGCATCTTTGGTGTTTGGGGACCAGGCTGTCTCAGAGTGTTAGATTGAGTTGCAAGGGTGCGCTGGAAGAAGCTGTTTGCCTTCATATGAGCCTGTATTTACACAGGCCTCTGTCATATATCAGGCTCACTGTGCTCCCTACAGATTTGCTGATGAAAATAGGTAATTGCTTAATTTGCTTTAACTGTCCCAAATGATGTAAGCTGCCTCTCTGGTCACAGCCCATTAGTGACTTTGATATTTATAGTCGGCAATGTTGCTTCAGGACGAGGCTTTCACTCCAGTATGAAGTATTCCTCTTATTATAACTTCATGATGGCTTCCCTGACAAACCACTGATAATTTTGTTGACAAAAATTGAGTTAAGCTGTCAGTTAACCACCTTTTTCTGCGACAAAAAGAGACAATAACTCACTTAGATAAAGCGTTGACGATAAAAGCTCTGAAATAACGTGTTTTCATCTAATCAGGGGGACAGGGCAAGACAATAATACAAGGAGTGTTTTATCATTTACATGATTCGGTCAAGTTATATTTCGTTCAACAGGTGGATGACATAAAACAACAGAACCTCTGCATACTTATTTATTCCTGTTTTACTTCCTGTTGTTTTGTTTATGACTTCTCTAATTCAATTCCAGTGGCACCTTATCTGTGCCAGACCTCTTGTAAATACCTCCCAGGCCAAAGAATACACCATGTGCAAAGTTTTAGCATGCAGTACAGATGCCTTTCCTATTGTCCATCTGAAGCAGTCAACATTTTTATGCTCTCCAGTTACTGCTCATGGATTTTTGAAGTGGGGCTGTATAGGGTACATGGTAATGGCCTGAACATTGGCTACAGTGACAGAGATCAGCTTTACTCCTGTACAAGAAGAGCTGGCATGGAAGCAAGAGGCCATATTTTGCTGCAGTTGAGGTAGATAACATGTTGTAATCTAAAGAGGTTAAGGTAAAAACAAGCCACAAGAACATCATAGGGTGATTGCACTGTATTTTAACTTCTTTTTCTACCACCAAGCTGCTTTGTTTACATGGCACAGCCAACATGTCCTTCCACCAGCAGCGTGCCCACCAGCTACAGCCTGTAGCTTCACAAGAGGAGACAACCACTACTAAACTAGATATATGGGCGAACACACATGTACCTCAAACAGCCCCACTTCAAAAATCCTGAACTATCCCTTCACTGTAAGTCGTAGAGTGAGTGCATTTCTGACTTGTCAAAGAAATTCACCAGCATAATGTTTGTTTAAACCTATTTTCTGCTAGTTTTATTTGACTGCATCTAGATCCTTTCTACAAGTGCTCCTTGCGTTTTTTCCCCTCTTAATGCTTTTTTGCTGCGGCTGTGCCTTGAGCGATTCATTTCTGTTTGATTGTATCCTTAAGGATGCAGAAAACAATAAGCCTTAGACCACCTAAAACCTTTGCTGAAGTCTGAAGTCTGTGGTGCAGAGTGAACCTGTGATATGTAGAGGATAAACCTCCTGCTGTCAGGGTCAAGTGTGAGCAAGCAAGTCAAGGAATTTTCTGTGAAGGTAACCCTGAGAAGTTCTTGGAAACATCAAGGCTGCATGTGTGACAATGACTATACATTACTGTACAATGCTGAGCACAGCTGATGAGTCAGTGAGAACACTTTCTCTTGCCTCTAAAGGTTGAGTGGCTGCATGGGAGAAAAAGCCAGCTGCAGTTTTGCTGTTTTATATCATTTACTTGGGAAGAAAATCAACTACTGATGGAATCATGGGAACATTTTTTTTTCCTGGTGATGACTAACTGCAGCGTATGGACATGTATCATATCAGATTTTTACCATGACTTGATTAATCCTAGGTACTTGATTTATAAGTGCATGTAAACACAATCATTTTGAGGCTCTGTCTACATGGAGACGAAAACGTTTTTGTTTTGTAAATGTTGTCTCTAAACATCTTTTCAAGAAATGTGTCTGTCCACATGAAAACACTGAAAATACTGTAGTTTATATGCCAATAAGTGGCACTGTAACACTGCTGCAGACATACACCAAAACCAGAGAAGAAGACATGATGCATGTCCTCTTGTTGCTCAGGTTGGTTGTAGAGGAGCAGAAGATTTTGCTGCCAAAGCTGTAACAAGCTCAGTGGCTTCTGCAGCACGAACATGACAGGAGCACTGCACCTTTAAGGTTTCTGTTGTTGTCAGGGCATTAATTTTAAGGGGAGTTCTACTTTCTCATGATCTATTAATGGCCTTTGCTTGATCAGACAATGGTGTTCACATAACTGCTTGAGTCATCAGAGAAATCCAGAATAAGAAGATAAATAGTCTTTTGACTTGCATGTAATCACACTTATCTTAATTTAAAGTAACAAATAAAATGTAAGGTCCTTTCTTTCAACAAATAAATTAACTCATATGTTTTTAAAGTTTTGTGGATTAAAACTAAAGGCATAAAAACAGAAGAGCATATAACTAAAATGTGACCTTATACTAATATGCTAATCACAGAAAGACATCAACCTCATCTAAATCTAAAATGGCTGCCAAAACAAACACTGTAACTATCACATCAGTCAAGACTAATAGCGCTGAGTGTGTTTGATTTTTAAACACAAACCTGGACTCTACAACAGTTCATAATCCCACCTTAAGCCCAGAATAGATCCCTGGAGTGCCTCTAGCATGAGAAGAGGTGTTTATAATTGAATTAACATGTCTTTCTTCAAACAGAGGAATGTTTCGCAGGGTAACAGTAGTAGGCTGATTATTATTACGAGGACATAAATCTGTCTGAGGGCCGGCGTGGCGGCCCAGGCCAGCCTGTTAAAAGACCTTTGACGCCAGCCTCAGGGGTATTTTCAGAGCTTTTGTTGCGGACGGCCAGGACAGTAAAGTTACCAGTATAGGATGAACTGTACATGGGATATGTCAACTGAGACAGGAGAGGGGAAGAGGCAGTATGAGGTGTTTAAACCTCTGCCGTTGGTGCCTGGAAGCTTCAAGGTGTAAGGTTGTCTTTTAAAGGTTTTATCCAGGAAGTTCTTGATTGTGCTCTTGTACAATTTCCTTTTTATTTGTTTAGGGCTGGGAATATATTGAGTTCTTAGTTTTATTGTATTACCTTTGGACAAGATAGGAAATCTGTTTATATCAAAACAGTTTATGTTGATTTGAATAAACAAATTAGATAGCAAGCCTAGTACTACTTAATGATGTTTACAGTTCAAGTAACAAAGAACAATAAAAATATGCTTACTCATCACAAGATAATAAATTCAAAAATTTAAGGCTTAATCATCAAGCCTTGCAGTGCAGCTGGACACACCTGATTCATCAGGCAGACCCATCTTGCAGAGCTCCAAGCCAAAGCGATCAATCTTGCTCTGCAGACGCATTGCCCAGTCAGCGTCCAGACAGGAGATACAAGTGTGACGGCAGCGAGAAGCAGCTGCTAGAACAGAGATTAACGTGGATGCAATTATTTCTCCATTAAATGAAAAACAAAACACTGAAAGCATTCCTCAAAAAGGACATTTTTGCTTCATTTATGACATGCTTGGCGAGTTTGCAGTACTAATTGGCTTGCGTTTTCTAAGTTACATTGCAACAGTAGTGCCCGCTCACTACAACATTAGACCGAGATTGGCCTGTGAGGAATTTGATTGACAGAATGATTGTCCAGGTACCTTCTGAAAATATGTTTTTGAACAACTCCACCCTACTGAAGGTCCCAGACACTCTTTGCTTTGCAATATATTGTTTTTAACCATCCAACATTGCAGGCAAACTCCTGTGCTCTCTCTAAATTGCACATATACAATATATAGACTGGTTTGTCTCCCCGGGTGGTCAGAGTCTTTCCGTCTAGAGTTTGTATGTTCCTGCTCTGCGTGTGTAGGTTTTCTGCTGGTACATGGGTTTTCTCCTAAAGATCAGAAATATGCTCTTTAGGTTCAATTGGTTTCTCTAAATTTCTCTAAGGTGTGAGTTGTATGTCCTAATCTAATTTTAAATGCTAACTAAATACACAAAAATATTTTCTGATAATTACATAAAGAAAGACACAGAAAAGAAGTTAGAATCAGCCATTTAATCCTGTCACTTTATAAACTGTAATACCGCTTTGTCTGTGACATGCATCATCTGTAGTTTGTGCCTTTTAAGTACAGGTAGCAGATAAACTCTGCTTGCATCAAGGTCCATTCTCTGGTGAAGTTTATTGATGTTGATTTACGCTGGACTTTAATTGTATAAAGTGAAGGAAACATGAAAACTGGTGGCTTTGGTGCCCATCCCTGCAGTGTTAAAATGATATATTGTTCAGCCCTAAGGATATATAGCTGTGCTCATGAACAAGGACTTCATTTTTCCCCCTGAATTACCACCAACCATAATATTGCATGGATTATATCATTGTTTAATGTAGGTATTGTGCAAACCAAGATATCAAGACATGTACTGTATCTTGTAAAGACATTCAGTGAGAACAAATACAAAAATTGAACAATTAGATTTTTAAGCCCAAGTAAACTTTCATTGAATGATTCAGCCTTCAGGTGTCACAATCACTTGTAACATGTAGCAGCGGTGTGCTCAGTTCAGTGCTGTGTATGTGCGCTCATGTCCTGTGAAGATGGTGCCTTCAGCTCCGACTGACAGATGAGATGACCCCGCTGAAGTTTGCAGATGGCTGTCTGGCCCCTTAGGGTGCTCTTTTCCTCTCCTCACTTTTCCTCTTCTCTTTGCCCGTCTCCCGCCTCAGAGGGCCCCCCAGCCGGCCCGCCTGCTCTTATCTCTCCCAGCGAGGGACTTTGACAGAAAAGGGAACCTGACTCTTGGGAGGGGGTAGAAGGTGAAGGAGTGAGTAAGGACTACTGTCGAGGTTGTGTCCCTGCTGCTGTCTGATTTGTTGCACAATCTGTTTTGTTTCTGATGAGCTGACAGTGTGTTTATGATTGATACAGTGTTGTACCACTTCCTGTAAAGACAGAGGGTCAAAACAAAGTCATTGCTGTCAATAGCTGTTTCCACACCCTTACAGAGAATCTTTTGCCAATTTGGCATGAACCAGCAGTGAGTGGTAAAAAGATTCAGCTAGAATTGACTGAGTGGGGCTGCGGGACATGCTCTCCTCCGGTAACATGCATTCATGACGCCAACACAAGGACATAGAGCAGGTACACCTCTGGTCAAACAAACCAAACAAAAAGGGTCTTAGAAAGCACGTTTTTGTGATGTCATGTGCAATCATGAGAGGGGACCCCTCTCCTCTGTTGTACCCAAATGGTAGAATAAATTACCCAGCTCCATTCAATCCACAGAGTCCCAATCTACCTTTAAGAGACAGTTAAAGACTCGACTGTTGAGGGAACACCTGTGAACTTAATGTGACTCCTCTCCTCTGTGAAGCTCAGCCTTTAAACCACTGACTGTGTGTAAACTAAGAGGAGTGAGAGATGGCTTCATGGAGGCAACTTTTACAACAAGTCAACAACATGTTGGTTATTTGTACAACTAAAGGGTGAAAGAAAAAGAGGAGGAGTAAAGGGAGGGAGCTGAGGTCCTCAGCTAATGGAGGGAGTAATTTGTGAGTCATGAAAGCCTGATTCATGGCGAAGAGACTGTCTCCTGTCCTCTTTTCTCTTGTCTAAGTTTGACGACGCTCTGGGCGTGTTATTACGTCTTAGTCACCTGGAACGGACGCAGAGGCAAACCCCTCTCTCTCTCTAGTTTTCCACAGTCTCCACCTCTCTGTTTAACACCCCTTTCTCCTCCAGCCTCTCTCCATTACTCCCCTCTCACAGAGGAAAAAACCAACAGAAAGGTTCTTTTATTGTGCTGAAAAGAGGACTCCGCAGTCTATAAAGGCCTTCTTTATGCCCTCCCTCTCTTTCTCCTGTCAGCTCTGACACAAACTGTCTTCGGGTGGCTGCTGGTGTGACTCCCTCCGTCTCTCCTGTCCTCTCTCTGACAAGGCAGAGATGAAGTGAGGGGATAGGTATGGTGCAGTGAGAGGAGGCACAGTGGGAGTTCTGTGAGTGACCTGCAGTGTTAAAAAGTTGCCAGGGGGTAAAATCAGCAAGCTGCACCTGACAGTCAGTGTATTTACAAGCATGTAAGTAAAGCTACAGTCAGAGCTCGTTTAGACAATTTAATTAAAAGGTTATCATTATACCAGCGTGCAAGCACAAAGGGAAAAGGTGGGGATTGTCATTTTTATTGGTATTGATAACCCACTCTCAGCTGACAGGAGTGGCACCCGGTGTGGTGTTCTGCTGCTGTAGCTAATGTGGTTCAAGATTCAACTTGTTGCTGTCTGAGAAAAAAATCAAAATTGAAGGTTGGCCCTTACCAGGGATTTTAAATGTAGTTGGGGAAAATGTATTTTTACACAATCTTAAGATAATCAACCAGATTTCATGCAAGTATACTTGGGAATTTCTGTGCTACTCCTCAATCACATGAACACAGCACACTGCTTACTGAAGTGGTATTGAGGCCACACCCCCTACAAAAAATAATTTAAACTTGATAAAGTTCAACTTACAAATAAATGTGTATAAATGTAATGTTTTCATGGTATTATTTCATATGGCTGTCTGCCTATGACAAAACAAAAATGTTTATGTTAGGATATGATACAGTTCATTTAAATTACCCCCAGTTTCCCCATGAATTCCCATAATTCCATGGAAAGTTTCCAATGTGGAATATTTCCAATATCCCCCAGCTAACTTCCCTGTACATATGTACAGTATATCCCTGTATGAGTCTGTGTGTGTGGCTTCATGGACTGATAGCTCAGCTCTTTGCTGAACTCTAGGTCTCAACACTTCCTCTCCATTGACCTTTGGTTCTGGGTCAGCGGCTGTCTGACTGACGGCACGACAGGCTTGAAGGAAATTCCATCCACTCTCACTTAGGGGCACACATGAAGAAAAAAGACATCCAAAAGCAAATAAACAACAAATCCCAAAGGTGGACCACATATAGGTGGAGGAAATCCCTTCAGAAGATTTTGGTCGGCGCACAAAGGAGTTGGAGGAGTGGAATGCGTCTGCCTGTGGCTAGGCTTTGTGGAGCTGGTGTACATTGGGTTTTAGCATGTTATAGAGGATAATAAGAGGGGTTTGTGTAGCTGTAACTTGTATGTTTATGTTAAGTGTACAGGTGTAAGATTATATGAACTAGGTGGGTGGGTATGCTTTGCCCACAGACAGGTAGACCCACCCTCTTAGCAAACACTCTCAGACTTTGAGAAAGGGCAGTATCATCTGCGTACGAGCTTTATCGCTTTATTGCTGCTCTGGCACTCTCCTGTAATCCACCTCATATTCTGGGTGTGGACCAAAACAAGCAGACTTTATCAGATGACCATGACTGGGAATAAGCTGAGCTGGCTATATTGGAGAGCTGTTTTAGCACAGTGGCGTAAGAAAATGGGTACTTTTCCAAGCAATTGAATGATTGGAAAAGCAAATATTTCAGCTAAATGAGACACGCGAAACCACTCATTAGAAGCGGGGATAATAGTGGCTGAGCACCACCTGTCAAATGACCACTTTGGGCTCTGGAGTGGTTGTTTGTGAAGAAGTTTGCTGACTCACCTGTGTCTATATTCTTTTTTTCCTGCTGGGAAAGTTCAGCCAAATGAGTGAGCGTGGCTGACACACAAAGAGCACAATTACAGAGGTCTGTGTAAAAATGTGGCTCTTGCATGTAACCTGTGTACTAAAGAGACTGTTTACACCAGTTTGTGTCAGCATCAGCAGTAACCTTGTTTGCCTGTGAGTAGGGCTGGGCAATATGGTCCACAAATCATAGCTTGATAGATTTGAACTAAATGGTGAAATAGATATAAACCCTCCTTTGCAAAAGCTTTCGGTAAGTGGGAAAAAGATATGTCGTAAAAATGCCTTCAATATTACAGTTTATTTTCAAAGAAATCAAGAAATGAAAAGTGAGTAAGCAGAATTAAATCTAAATCATATCAACTATGGTCTGATTTTCTTCAACAAAGCATCAGTTTGTCAAGGTTCACCAGCACATAGTCAGTGATTTTGTAGGATTGTAATAAGGTATATGATTAACCAGTTGTTCCATACATGCTAATGATTGTTTATGTATGTTGGTTGAAACAGTCATTAACTAAAACAGAAAAAGCTGTATAGATAGTTGCGAGGAGATAAGAAACAGCCAAACTCTGCTACATAGGTGAGGTTCTGGAAGACGGTTCATGTCACAGGTCATTCACCTGTTGGGACTGAGCACAGCAACAAGACACTAGGGCCAGGAATTTCTAGTAGCAGATATGATCTGTATCCCAAAACTGAGGCCATGATACAATAAATATTACAATCTGTATAAACTGTGGGTATCGACTTTTAGGAATAAGAATTGATAAGATTTTAATGATACTAATGCCATTATCATTTCTGCTTATTGATCCTCATTTTTAAATACTATTATTGATCACTGTGAATTATTTGTGTGGGTAAAATTTGGCCCACATAGATCTTCAGTGGCAACAATGCCAAACACATAACACTCCTGATATTCAAGGCTGTGCTGCATAAATGAAAGCCACCCACCAAATGCAATCAGCTTAATCTAGTTGAAAATGAAGTCACAATGTTGACCTTTTCTGCCCCCTGTGTGCCATGATTACATGTTTTACTTCTTTATCATTTCTGCTGACAGCCTCTAATGAGAGCATGACATCTTTGATGTGCAAGGCTGAAAGAAGTGGAAGGACTTGATAAGCAAAAAGGCTCATGTGTTTTAATTGGTTAAAGAGCCCCTGTTGAGCCAAATATTTGAATCGTTTTGTAGTCAGAAGGCATAAAGCTGTTGCTTTTACTGTAAACAATATTTTAGTAAGCGTTTTGCCTGGTCTCTGTGTTTCACTTCAACTCAACATATACTATATGAGTAGTCATTGCTATATCTTTAGAATTTAACATACTTCCCAGCACTACCTGTCAGCTCATATAAGGGAATCCTAAACCCCTAAGGGAATCAAACATATGCCACATACAGCACAGGAAGTCAGTTACAACCATCTAATTATGGTTGCATGAGTAACCCACACATTGTGTGTTGTGGAGGGGATGTATAAAAGCTTCAGTGGCGCTGCGCCTTCAGCTTCTGTGAGGTCTTACAAACCACCAACCGCAGACTGTAGTGGTGGTTAACGTGCTCACTGTCTTTAGCTTGAATAATTGTTTAGGTCCTTCTCCGTGTGACATTATTAATAAATCTGCTTTCTGTTTTGATGAGGTACGGGAAATGATGTCATCGAGGAGCCCAAACATCACAAGTACCACAACCACCATAAGAACTACTCTCGTCATCATGGTTACTATAACGACCTGAAGAGCTCACAGCTCCACAGCAGGCGCAAGAGGAGCCTCGGTAAGCATGAATGAATGAATGAATGAATGGATGAATGAATGAATGAATGAATGAATGAATGAATGAATGAGTGAAGGAGTGAATGAATGAACGAATTAATAAATTAATCAATTAATGCCGGGTGATATGTGGCTGCTTAGCTTATAGCTCTCTTAAATCTGGTGCCATGCTTTATTCCTCACAAGTTCTCAGTCTTCCGACAAAATGTCATATTACACTGATCAACACTCTCATTTCCTACAGGTGACTTTTATAAATAACAAAATTGACTGCAGCATGCTTTATTCTGACTTTTTTTTATGATCTAATCTGCTTATCCCATTTGGGGTCACTGGGGTCTGGAATCTTTGCTGCCTGACATTGGGCAAGCCTAGTTATCAGTCAATCACAGGGCTGACACACAGTGACAAACAAATAGTTATCCCCTATTACTAAACATTCACACTTAAGGGCAATTAAGAGTCACTAATTAACCTAACAAGTAGTTTTTGGTCTGTGAAATCTTTGCTTAAAACAGTCAAATAAAAGCAGGTTAGCTAACATAACAAGATAAAGATACATTAATGTGTTTAGGGTCCCTGAATTAAATGCATTAATGGTACTGTCAGTAAAATGTAAAGAATTTGCTGTCCTTCTGATGAAATGACTATGTGTGTATGTCTTTACTGTCTCATCTGTAAAATGACCATAAGGTGATGCTTTTGCTGTCCTGTCAAAATCATGAAATAAAGCAACGCTTTTAAAGTCCCATTAGTAAAATACAGTAGGTGTTTGGTCAGCATGTACAGTCCTCATCTGTAAAATGACAAGAAGACAGTGCATTTATAGTCCTGCTGGTAAAATGACATTTTACCTGGCATAACAGTCCTGTCAGTAAATTCACTATAAGGCAATGCCGTGACAGTACTGTAAGTAGTACAACAATGAGGGAGTACATTGACTGTCCCATCAGAAAAAAGGCTATCTAGTGATGCATTTGCAGTCTTGTTGAAAAAAATTGCTTTTTAGTCAGCATTTACAGTCCCTTCTCTTAAATTGCTATGATGCAATGCAGTTATACACCCCTCGCTAAAAGAAATAGGCAATGTATTTCTGTCCTTCCTGTGAAATGACGGTAAAGCAATTCATTTAAAGGTTGAGTTGTATGTAGTACATTTGTTAGGGGTGGATTGTTGGTCCTATTGGTAAAATGTCTATGAGGCAATGGTTTCAAGGTCCTGTTGATAAAATGACTACTTGGCTGTACATTTATGGTCCTGTTGGTAGCATGAACATGGGGCAATGCTTTTATTGTTCTCTACATTTTGGTGATGCTTTTACTGTACAGTTGTTAAAATGACATTTTGATTATGTTTTTATCATCCCATCTGTGATAACATTTTTTGGCAATGCCATCATGTTCTTGCCTGATGTGCAACCAACTGCTCAGCATCGCAGTCCCTTTTGTGAAATGATTTTCTGGCAAAGCATTAATGGCCCTGTCAGTAAAATGACTTAATTGAAGGTATTTGATGGAAAGTATTTACATTCCTGTTGATAAAATGACAATGATGCCATGCATGTGCCCTTGTTTTTGAAATTACAAGGAACTGATATGCAAGGGCTGCTTTCCCACACCTAACAGAGGGTTTAAAGTCGCCTATGAATGAATAAACACCATGCGCTCCACTGTGAGCCCCGCAGGTTGCATCAGGATTACGCTACATACATCACAACTTGGCACGGCTTATTTTGGTGTCATAATACCCTAAAAATAACATCCACTCCTGAAATAAGAGTTCCCAGGAGATGAAACAGATCACTTTGCACTAATTTCAAACAGAGATAATAGTTAGTGGCTTTTATACTGCTTTCCTGTGGATAAATGAACCCTAATGAAGTCACCTACCTAGTATTTACAGCAATCAAAGAATCATGAGAAACAAGGCTGGTGTGTGAGGTTGCTGAGGACGTCTAACATGAAGCCTTATAATTGGCCTGAGGCGTGCAGATCTAAGAGACACGCGTCAGGAGAGAAATTTATCCTTGAGCGTGGAAATTCCAGGCATTCAAGGCTCAAGTTGCAGCTCGCCTGGACTCTCAGTTAGATTTCTTCATAAAATGCCACGCGGTACGATATCTGATCGAGGCACAGAGGATGCCATGTTAGTGTGAGCCTGAGTGTTCTTTAAATCTCTCCCCACAGAGCAGCATTTAAGCACACTCCGGTCGTATTTCATGTATACGCTCCATATCATAAGTGTTTGATAGAGTATACTGTTTTGGCAGCTGTCCACAAAAGCCCTCTCGTCCTGCACGGATCATCTTTACAACATAATGGTATCTCACTGTACACTCCCTGACACATCTTTCGGTGTGAGTGCCTGTCAGTGCATTCAATCTTAATGAATTTGGCTGCTATCGACTTTTCACAGCAGCTAATGGTGTAGTGTTGATTTCATTGCTTTAAATTGGATTAGAATTTTCTGTTCAGCCAGCTTTTTTTCATGGCAGTTAGAGGATGACGAGCTGAAAACAAAACAGTGATAACAAGAAACCCCTGTCAGTGTTTTTTTTTTTTTTTTACTGTTTTGTGAACCAGACAAGATGAGGGTGAAGTAATGGAGGAGGGGGTCAAGCATTCAGGGGCACTGCCAGAAATTTTAGGTCCAGTGAATAACAATCACATTGAGCCCCATCCCAAATCAGCTCTGCACACTTTCTTGAGGCAAACTTTTGTCAAACAAATGAACTAGAAGTGCTCCAAGGGCACAAAACTCCACAAAGGCATTTCCAACATTTTTGTTGTAAAAAAAAATGCTGGAAAACTGCCCTGTCTCACTCTGTTAACAAATCCTTGAAAAAAAAATCCTGAATTAACTGTGACAAAGACTGAAATGCATTTTTGTGGTAAGACTAAGACTTACTCTTAATAGTTGCCTATATTTTCCCTCAGTGGTGTCAAAGGCCATTAGTAGATTTCCCACCGACACACATTAAGGTTTTCTGGCCTAGCCACGCCGCATTAACCTCAGTGAGCGCCTTCAACAAAGGAGCAGTCTCTTTGTGTCTCGCAGACTTGATCCTAAATCTCCTTAGCTGATATGAGATCAGCTTTTGGGATAACCAGTCTCCTTAACATCCTTTGAGGAGGCTGGGTGTGATTTGAGGTAAGACCAACAGCTCCCACATCAAGTGAGTCATCAAATAATAAGCACTGTAGGAATGTATGAAGCAGCTGGGAGTGAAAAGGAAAGATTACAACAGTGCATCAGCCGTGTAAGTGTGTTGGGAGAATGTGTCACCAAACTCAGCTCCTACCTCCCCCACCCCCTGTCTCTTCTTACAGTGGAGGAGGCGGTCCCGGCGGTGTGTAAGACGCGGACGGTGATCTATGAGATCCCCAGGAGCCAGGTGGATCCCACGTCTGCCAATTTCCTGATATGGCCGCCCTGCGTGGAGGTGAAGCGCTGCACGGGGTGCTGCAACACAAGCAACCTGCGCTGTCACCCTTCACGCAAGCACCACCGCACCGTTAAGGTAAGAGGACACACACAAGGTAGCCTGCAAGCTCACTGAGTCACAGAAAAGGTCCTGCCATAGACAATCAGTTCAGAGAATTATTGCATTGCATTGACTTTCATAAATATATTGATGTATGTTCATTCAAGGTTAAGGGTAAGGCAGGTTTTTTGGGGGATCGATAATTCTTTAATGCAATGTCAACAAAACATGGGTCCTTAGCACCAAATGCTGGCTGATTTTTTGGTTTTAATAAACAAAAACTGTTGGCCAACTTCTGCGCACTTGTCTCAATTGTACTTGAGGACTGACAACATTGGGATCTCCCAAGGCTCTTTGCCTATTCCACTCACTTTTACAAATGTTGTTCACAAATGTATGCAATTTAGACAGTGCTTTCTCTCTTTCCATGATGGAGGTAAATACATCAGTTAAAAGGAAGGATGGTTGGTATGTTGAGAGGAAGATAGGTAGGTAGGTAGTTTGGTTGAAAGTAAGTTTAGCTGATAGGTTCATTAGGAGAAGGAAGGAGGTAAGGTAGTAGGTTAGTAAGCAGGTAGAAAAGAAGAAAGGACAGTAGATAGATTGATACTTGGGTACTCAGGCAGGTAAATAGTTAGAAAGGGAGGTATGTAGGTAAATAGACTGAATAGTAAAATGAAAGGTAGGGTTGTAGGTGGGGAGGAAGGGAAGGCTGTCATGTGGTGGGTCGGTGGGTAGGTAGGTAGGGATGATGCTTCATCGTTGATCCTGGGGGAAATTTATGCTGCTCCATTGACAAATTTAGCAACGGCAGTAATAAAACAATAAGGCAAGATGGCAATAAGTATGCTAGGAAGTAGGCAAGTAGGTTTTGAAGTAGGTAGGTATGTAGAAATATAGTTTTATACACACTGTAGGTACTTAGTAAGTGGGTAGGTGTGAACAGAGGAAGGAGTGGGTTTGTCAAGAGGAACTTAGGTCCTTGCTAGGTAGGAACTCTAGTAGGTAGGAAGGTAGGTAGGAGGAATGTATGACAGGAAAGTAGGATGGTAGATAGGATGGTAGACAGGAATAATAAAAGGAAGGTGGATAGTTAGGAGAATTTGTAGGAAAATAAAAAAATGATAGGCAGACACATAGATACTTAGGTATGCATATTGTTAGCTAAGTAGGTAACCATCTTCTACAAAGACTTTATCTGTTAAAAAGAACCTGTGTCTGGAGGTGCATTCAACATTAACTTTAGCCACACTCTTCCTGATATTTTCAGTGAACATTACGTGAGCTTGCCTCCTGTTGTGGTATTCAGCCAAATTCAAGCAACAAAGCACTGCATTTTGGTCGACTGGCTTGTTTGGTGCTTGTTTGGTTTGGATGGCTTTCACTCCCACCATGAACCGAACCGTGGTTTGCTTGAAAGCAGACAGAGACCCCTTGTTTTCAGGCAGACCAGAGCTTGGTTAATTGGTCCGCGCCAGATTTTGTGGAAGCTTTCACACACCCTCAAACCAACCAAACTTTTCAAAAAAGCCAGTGTTTGTTTGGTCTGTTACCAATGTGTCACTTTTGAAAGGTACCTAAGATATTTGATATAGGCTGTGGGTTATGTAGGTATGTAGACACATGGATTTTTAGTCATAGGTATTCAGTGGGTAGTTAAGAAGGTAGATGCGCATGGAAATTTAGGTGTTGAAATTTAGGTATATGAGTAACTTAGCAGTAACTTTGGTAGGCAGGTATGTAGTTGATTGTTAGCAGGAAAGTTAGGCATTTATTAGCAGGATGGTAGATAGGTAAGTGTATTGGAAGGTCAAAGGTAAAAGACTGAAGGGTTGCCTCCTCTCCTGTATTCGTTCCTTCACACCCTCTCTGTAATTTAATCTCTTTGGCCAGTACCCAAACAGAGGGCATCCTAACACTGCTAACACCTCGTCTCCCATTACGGCCGATCACCACCTTCTTTTCTCATTACTCTATCCTGTGATTGGAGAGAGACCAGGGTGACTGGGCCAGGACATAGATAGAGCTAGGAAAGGAAGGGCAGTGTGAAGAAAAAAGGGTGGAGAGTTAGGTAGGTAGGAAAATAAGGAAGTGAGGTATGTTGATTAGAATAAAGATGGTACATAAGTAGGTAGGTAATTAGGTAGGGAGATGGTAGGTAAGAATGGAGGTGGTGGAGTAGGTATGCACAAACAAAGATAGGTAGAGAGGTTGGTATGTAGATTGGTAAATTAGAATAGTAGGAAGGTGGGAAGGCAAGAAGGTATGTAATAAGATGAGGAAGGAAAAGAATAAAGTATAAAGGTAAAAAAATAACATTGACAGGAGATAAGAAGGGTAAGTTGTCCTTGTCCAAGGAAGAAGAGTGAACAGGTAGGGAAATACTCATGTAGGTACTTAGGTTTGGAACACAGGCAGGCAGATAAGTAGGTAGAGTTTGGTAGGGAGCAATGAGTCAGGTAGGTAAAAAGGAAGTTAGGAAAGAAGGATAGAGGGTAGTTAACAAAGCAGGTGGGAGACAGGTAGGTTAAATGGTATGTAGGTAAGGAAGATACATAGTTAAGATGGTAGGTAGGTTGGTAGGATGAAGGAAAGGAAGAAAGGTAGAAGAGTAGGTTGGAAGGAGAAAAAAAGTCATCTGGTAGGTTTATTGGTAAGAAGGCAGGTAGATGGGTAGATAAAGTAGTCATGGGAGGTAAGAAGGTAGGTAGGTAGTTAGGTAGGAGGAAAAATGCTAAAATTGTATCTAGGAAAGAAGAACAGTAGGTATATAGATTGATAGATAGGTAGGAAGGTACATTTGAAGTTTGAGAAGAAGAAAATAGGTAGGAAGAAAAAGAGAAAAGAAGGAAAAAGGAAGAAGAGAGGAAGGAGGGTAGATACAGAGGTGAGTTGGTAGGTCGGTGGCTTGGTGTGAAGGTAGAGAAGTAATTATGAAGAGAGGAAAGTTGGTAGGAGGTAGGTAATTAGGAGGGAAAATAGGTGGTCAAGTAAGTTGACAAGTGGGTACACATGCTACAAGGTCATACGTAAGGACGGGTTGGAAGGTAGGAACTAGGTAGGTATCGGTACATAGAAGGGTTGAAAGGTAGATATGACAGTTGAATGGTGTTTAGTTTGTAGGTATGTTAAAGGTCATAAGTAAGCAAGTAAGGTTTGTAGCTAGTTGGTACAGAGACATGTAGTTACCAGGTAGGCAAGGGGGAGATAAGATAGTAGATGTGTAGGTAGAGAGGTAGTAAAGTCAGTTAAAAGGTTGGCATTTTTGTCAGTTAGGTACATTTTAAGGTTTAAAATAGGGAACATAAAATGGTACATTGGCAGTAAGTGGTGAGGTAGGCAGGTAGTTAGGCAGGAAGGTAGGTAGAAAGGTGGGTTGTTAGTTTGGTATGTAGAAAGAAAGACAGGAAAGCATGTCTGGAGCTTGTTGGGTGGACAGGTTGGTAGTTAGGTTGGAGGGAAGGTATGTAGATAAAACTATAGGTACTTTCTGGATTGCTACCTGTGCCATACATACATGTATACATTTAACAAAGGCAAGCATATGAACACAAGACAAAGTGGCTGAAAGCAATAACATGTACCAACAGAGGTAAATATTTCCAAGATAGCAAAGAACTGTGGTTGCAAAATTTGCAAAAAAAATAAAATAAAAATAAAATAAATAAATTTATAAAAAAAAAAATATATATGTATATATATATATATCTATATATCTATATATCTATATCTATATATATATATATATATATATATATATATATAAACACATAAAGACCCAAAGCATGCTAACAGGACTTTAAGCAGAGCTTTTGGAGGGATGCTGATTAGAACTGCAGAAACTGTCATTTATTGATATGCTTGTACAGAAATCAATAATATTTGCTGAATATTTTGCATGTAGAGGTGTGCTCTTGCTGGATAAAAACCAGAGAGACAGAAGAGGAGAGTGATGGGGAGAAACCTGTACCTTGAGAATGTCTAAGTGTCATCTGCCCCTGCGCTGCTTTCCCTCTGCTGTGTGTTTGTACAGCCTTTTGTCTTTTTCTGGAAGCGGCAAGTCTGGGGAAGACAAGGTGGCAGAGACAAAGAGAGATGAATGAGGGGGGTTGCACTGTTCTCAGAGGCCCGTTGGCATGGGTAGCTTGAAAACACATCCTTCTGTTCAGGATCAGAGGAGGCACCGTGGCAGTTGTATCTCTGCTCTATTTACACTAGAGTCTGCTCACCGGTGTATGCCTCTGTTTGGAGGTATGAAAGTTATGTGCTCTCTTCTGTAAGAGCTGGAGACAAGCTGGGGATAAACAGGAAAGCCCAGAACACTCTGAATATGTTTGTGTTTCTCTTTCAGCCTGTCTGCCAGCTCCTTTGTCTCTTTAATCATCGTGATCTTGTCCGGCCATGGGCATCGTAAAGATTGCTTTCTGGACTGCTCCTCACGCAGGGTTTTAGTAACGCTGCCTCAATAGAGCAGAAAAGTAATAAAACAAATACCAGCCCCAGTGGCTGCTGCCCCAATCCTTCCCTTTTCATGTTGGCACAGGGCAGCAAGGTTCCACTATCTTTGACTGCTCCATTAAACGGTCAAGTTTGAACAGTAAGTACTCTGATTGATAGGATAAGTACAGCTTATGTGAGAGTTGTCCATCTTGGCTGTTTGAGGGACAAAGCGGCCTTGGACTGAGGTTGGCATGGATGTTTGTCTGGATAATACAATGACTTATGGTGTTCTCAAGCATTCATGATCATGGATAGCTGAAGGATTGATTCTTTGGGATGCTATAGTCAACAGAAGACAGGCCGGTGCAGTTTTTACAGTTTTTGAGTATGAACAGATAATGTTAACAAAGCCTGTATCTCCTCAGATATCTTTGTTAGCCTGGATGCAATCACTCACTGAAGTGGGGATGTCAAGTTTATGTAAATCTTTTAAGAGCCAAATTTGCTGAAACCAATATAAAGTATGTGCATCACAAAATGTACAGGAAACTGGCATTTCCACCTTGCTGAGTGACAGAAAGCAACATTTGGTAAGAAATCAGGAAACACTTAAATTGACCAAAGTGTTTTTTTGTTTCTAGTTTTCAGTTAGCCCAATTGTTTTATGATGCTGACCACTTCAGGCAGTATAGGTACATAGGTGCTGCATGTTTGAAAAATAAAAATACGACATTCCTGGAGCCTTAAGTTCCATTTATAAAGCAGCATAAATTAGCCAGAGTCATAGGATTAACCCTCCCCTGCACTCTGACGTAGCAGTGGGAGCAACTTGAGATTATGTGCCTTGCCCAATGACAAATTGCCATGTGACAGCTAGAGCCAACCTGACTTGCTGATTGTTAGTCAAGAGACTCTCAAAACTGAGCCACCAACAACTCTTTCAGCACTTGTATTGATCATGTATTGCTCTATTAATGAAAGTATATAAGCTATCATGAATATTTATGCTAGTGTACATTGCTGATTTCCAGTAGGCATTGTTGCACAATTTTTCTGCACCAGCTATGGCATCATTATCTGTAGCTTGCAAGACAGTGAGTAGTATCTGATTTTTATTTTCGTTTTGTGCCACAGACTTCACTATACAGTTCAACACTGAGTGTTTCCAAGCAGTCGAGAGTGACTTCATGGTTTCAGACAGTCTCTGTTTTGTTTTCATCTGCCTCCCTGTGAGATCACATGAGGTCATACGGGATCATGTGAGGAGTAACATGCCGCTCCTGGCACCAACAATAAACTTGTGGTTGATAGGGCATCATTTTTTATATTTTAGGAAAAGTGTCTTTTTGATAGCAGATAGAATAATTTAATATTTGTTCCAGTGACTGTAAGAGCTGCTCACCTTCCACTGCAACAATCACCAATGCCAATCCTCTCCATTTCATCATTATGACTGCTAGTGCTAATATTATAATGACTACACTATAGTAGCTGCTACTATTACCATACAAATCTCAACATTTACTACTACCTTTGTTACCACTTAAGGTAATATAAATTTATGGCTAGTGCAACCATAAACTGATCCTATTTGCCTGTTTGTATGTCTCTTGTTGTCTCACTCTTCCCTCTATCCCCTCACAACCTCAGCACTGTTAGAGCAAGTGGCTCTTTAGCATGAGTCAGGTCCTTTTTAAAGGTTCCTGCATGGTAAGAGGATGTTTTTCTGGCACTGTAACTTTGTTAAATGTTGCTTAGTGCTGTCCTCATGATGGATTAGTGTTGGGTTTTGGTACATTATGTCACATATATAGTTACCGGACAACTAACAAGATGCACATCTACATCAAAAAAAAAAAAAGGGATCTAAAGTTAAGCAAACATTTTAGATCTGAATTAAACTTTGCCTTGAGCTTGGAGCATTATTGACAAATAATGAGAAGATTTAAATCCCTGATGCCTCAGTTAATGTCTCTAAAGTTGGGGTGTCCAAACAATGGCTCAGGGGCCAGCAGCGGGCAAATTATTGGAACAAAACTGTTAAATTTCATCATGTTGCCTTGAGAGGCATACCTCACAGTTTTAAAATGGTTGCAATTTAAAAAAAAAAATCATTCTGAGTGTGCCAGTCTTATCTATCTCATTCATTAGTAACCACAGTCTCTACTCTTGCAGCTTGTACACTTCTGCAATAGGGGTGGCAATCCATAAACATGTTCAGCTAAGAAATGATTACAACCCCCCTCTAGAAATCGATATCAGTCATGCTCAGAGGCAGGGAGAAGAAATGGTGACATAAAAGTTAACGATGTAATCATGGCAGACAGGGAGCAGAAGTGGTCAAAGTGGTGGCTTTATTTGGACTAAAGCCCCTCACCATCCAATTTTTACTTATAAAAAATGCATCAAGAAAATTTGACAAAATCTACCATGAAAACATAAAAAAGTATTTTCAAGAAAATCAAGCTATGATAGGCTGTAAATGTTCCTGTAAAGCCCTCTTTTGTAGATGACTAATGCATTTATTGAATAAATATGAAAGTGTTTGTGTAACGTATTGTAATAACCTGTAAACACTCAAAAATTTAAGAAAATATCATTTAAACTCTGACATTTCGGCCCCCTGGCATCAATGTTAAAATTAATGTGGCCCTTCTGGTAACCAAGGTTCACTATCTGTGATTAGTGTGTGATTACTGGGTGATTAGTGTGTGAACTGATGCCAAAGAAAGACGATGTTGACTGATTGGTTGGAGTTTTATTGTACACCTGAAGTGTCAAACTTTGTAGCCTGGCATGGATAAGACTGTCTTTGTGGGGCAAAGGGTTTGGCATCCATGGCACAGGGGTTTATGGTTAGAAATGCTGACTCATGTTGTGGCTAGAGACACGAGCTCTGATATAAAACACAACTCTGTGACTCTTTCTGTCTGCATGCAAGCCTGTCTGTGTCAAGCTTGGCCAGACAGTCGGTGTACTTCCTCCTCAATAGAAGCACTGTCTGTGATCGCGGTGACATGGAGGGATGGAGAGACACTGACGACTGCGGAAAATAAACATCCATAAGGCTTGATTCAGCTATTCCTGGAATGTCGGGATCCATGCGACTTTGTCCGTGTCCCCCACATGACACTGAGGACAAAATGAGCACACAGTCTTGTTGGGGATTTCAGTGGGCGGGGTTTTGCGGTGGCCATTTTTCCACTTGGTTCTCGCCGCGGGCGAGTGGTGCAAAAAGCATAGCATCCCCAGTAAAGGTCACCAGTCAGGGCTCACTCCGGTCAGGGCACATTCACCACAGTGTGAGGGAGAAACATTGTCGGATGCCAATTTTTTTTGTCCTGTCTGTGCTCTCAGAATGAATCTAATAGTAGTTCAGTTTATGCTTCTCCTTTTGTTTATTAGAAAGCTAAAAATGTTGCCTGTCTACCCCTGGGCTTGACTTGTTTTCCTTCTGCTGGCCAAAGATGGGAAAAGAACACACTCTGTGTTTCTTTCCGTCTCACGCCACTATTCGTTTGTCCGTTTACACCTTTATTTATTTATTTATTCCCCCTTTTCTGTTCCTCTCCCTCTTTCCTCTTTTATGCTATGATCCCAAAAAAGGAGGAGCGGGTCTGTACAGGCCCTGTACAGTACAAGTCTGTGCTGTTGAGCTGTATTAGAAAAGACAACTTTCATCAGCCTGAGGGAGGAGACAGAGCAGAACTTAATGTTTCTCTGCTTCTTCATATCAATAACTCCTTCCCCATTTTTCTGTTTGTTCTGAACTTCATGTGCACTTTGATATATCACAGTTATGAGCCGAGTCTAAGAACTTTGATTGGTATATGTAGGTTTATACCAGTTGTTTTTGTGTTGTTAGTCTGTCCCAGTCTGTAAATGGGACAGGTGTAAAGATAAGATCATGCCAGATTCACTATTTATGAGAGATTAAGTGGGAGGCCCTTGTGAGGAAAGAGAAACAGAAAAAGAGACAAAGCAGGGGAAAAAGACTTAAGAAAGATGAACTCTTAACAAGTGTCACTTTTTCTGATTAATGATGAGAATCACCAGGTAACTCACAATCAACAATGTAAGGCCTTTTACAATGACAATAATACAAAACAGCAATCTTGCAGTAAACAGTATTTTGAAAGTAGGGGTGTCTAACCTTGCAGAACCTTGACTGTCATCAAAAATGACCAGAACAATTATTGATCGCTAGAGGTGATTGCTCCATTATGTTGTAGTAAGAAGTAAGAAGTCTCTGTAACCTGTTGACTGGCATTAATTAATGGAGCAAGAAAGCATCTATTTCAATCAATAAATCAATCAGACTTAATTTATAAATAAGAGGATTAATTCAATAAGATAGTAATATACACATATAAATAAGGAATTAAAGCAGCATTGCAGAGGAAGATATAAACAAAATATACATACCAGTAAACAATAAACACAAGAAAAATTAAGTTGATTAAAGATCTAGAATTACTTAAAAAGATGTAAAAAAGATTCAAAAGCAAGACATTTTGTGTTTGCTTTTAAAAATATTGATACTCAAGTCTGGAGATAAAAGTAAGTAAGATAAAAAAAAAAAAAGCTGAACAGATACCATTAAGAGATTTATGAAGTAATAGAAAAATTTTATCTATTTATTATTTATTTTGTCATGCCCCCCCCCCCCCCCCCCCCCCCCCCAAACACCCACACACACACACGCACACAGTGAGATGTTACCCAAATGGATGTCCTTCATCTGTGCTCAGTATTTCACTCTCCCTTTCACCTCTACACAAGTCACTCCTCCATGTATCTTATCATATCTATTTCTTATTTGGGCTTTACAAAACCAAAAGTTTAACACTTGTACCAACATTGTGTCATTGTGAGAAGGACTTTAAATGTAGCGAAAGCATTGGAAGATGAAGTTGTCAGAAAATGAACTTTGTAAATCACTGGCATTTTCATGGCACTGGGCAGCTTCTCCCAGCCATCCTCCTTAATCTCTGCTCTCCTCCATCATTGTTTCATCCTCCTCTTCTCTCCTGTATCCTCTCTGGTTTCCTCCTCACTTCTCTCCCCTTTACTCTGCTGCAGCTGTGTCCACTACCAGGGTATTTGACGGCTTTCTCAGTGCTTTTGGCTCTGACAAATTCAGCCATAAAACAAGCCCAGACTTTGACTTAGAACTAAAAGGACTTGTGTAAGGTGTATGTGGGACAAAGAGGTTTTACATTCATTTATTCATTCATAAGTATATATATATATATATATATATATATATATATATATACAGTTTGGATGAGGAGCTCAAAACTTTTTATGGTCCTTGAAGAAATGAAGAGGTATTGTTCAGAGGTTGGAGAGGGTCGTCAGCGCACATCTGTGTAAACCTAAGAGGGGGATTATTTGTGTGTATGTGATAGTGCGAGCTCAATGCTACGCCATGTAAACTCCCCCCACTCCCTTCCCGCATGGGGACAAGGCCATTTGTGTGAAGCGGCAGCAAGAGGAAGACGGGCCGCAGAGTAATGAAGTGTTGATGGCTGCTGGATCAAAGTAGAGGCTGACAGAGGCCAGGCGGATACAGCCACAGTGCTGAGTGTGGGGGTCCACACATCTCCCAGTGCTGGCCCTGGCCCTGACCCCAACACTCATGCTCACGGACTGACAGTTACCTCAGTGCAGTCGGGTCAGATCTGGGTGCTGGGAGAAGCAGTAGCTGCAGCCCTGCGGTTGTGTGGGACCCTGACTTACGGGGTGTTTCATAAATAAAAGACAGTGCGACAGTGATACAGTGAGCATGATTTATGATGGTCTTAGGGGTCCCGTGGATTACGTGAAGAGGGGGGTAATATGGGAATGAGGGGCTGTGGTTTTTGAAGTCTCTGTGCAGCTGTGAATTATTTTCCCTTTGATTCACGCAGCTCCTCTGCGAGACGGATAAGGGTGAGGGAGTCTGTGAGTGCGCATTCATGTTTGTGTGGTGTGCACTGCAGGGGTTGAGGGGTGGGTCAGAGACCATGGGAGCGTCCAGACCAAGCCAGAAGCCGGAGAGTTTGGCTACTGCGTCGCCGGCTGGAATGCTTCAGCAGGAGCGGCTGAAGAATTGGGCGTGTTTTAATCATATTTTACTTCACTTCTGTATTTTCCCTCACTCCTCCATCTCTCCTGTCCTCCCTTTTGGTCTTCCCCTCTGACTTCATCCTCCCCCCTCCACCTTCACCTCTCCTTTACACTCAATCTCTGGAGTCTTATTGTCTGAATGTGAAATAGTTGTTCACTCCCTCCTCACCCTTTCTGTCTCTCTCCTGTAGCAGAGAAATCTCCCACTCTTTAATTTTGCCACTCTGTCAGTCTACGCTGTTTTGTTGCTCTCTCATTAAACTCTTATCTCTTTTAAGTGTCTTAATGTCTTTCTCATCTGCAATTCTGTGTGCTGTTAAGACATGGTGAGGACAGAGACCTAACCCCTGGGTTCCTCAAAAAAAAACCAAAAAAAAGAACAACTTTGCACATTAACAGCCTTATTGCAAGCCTGGAACAAAGCATTGTGGTGTGCAGTGCAGGTATCTTTTCTATTTTCCAAATCAGTTCAATGGAAAGATCTATATAGGCATGATTGATACGACCTGTGCGAGATGTCCCCTCCACCAATTAGACCTACCAGGGCAGGATGTGAGGAAGCAGAGCAGTGGAGCCACAGTCCATCCTCCTTTGGGAGCCAGCTCTTTTTGTGATGGCCCGTCTCTTGCTAATCTGTTGTCACTGAGTCTGTACATTGTCAGGATTTTTCTCAGTAAAGGTTCTTTTGCAGAGCACAGGTAATCTGTCATTTTGTACTCTCTGTTCAGGACCAAATAACATTTTAGTTTGCTTTGTTTTTGGGTTGCTTCTTTCCAATAATTGACATAAATGTAGTTTTTTGTGGTTTTGACTTTATTTTGTCTAATTTGAAGAGTGCTGGGGTTCTAAGTCTGATTTGATTGTATTGGATTGTGGCTGTGGTCCTTGTGCTCTCCAGGTCATGTGATTCAGGAGAAACTTTTGGGCCGACAGGTTGAAGGGGCTTTTCTCTGGCTTCAGATACAGATACAGTCTTATCCATAAGCCTGGTGTTTAGGTTGTTGATTGCCAAATGAACATGCACATCTATCAGCTTTCAGGGGTGGGTTTGTCCGATGAAGAGTTTTGAGGTACAGAGCTGGCAGCCTATTTTATGGCTACATCTTATTATTAGGCATCAAATTATTTTCATAACATGGAGCAACACAGCCCTTATAAATCAGATGGACCAGTGGTTCTCAAACTGGGGGTCATGAGATGCTTTCCAAAAGTTAATGAAAATCTTAAAATGATCTTTAGTGGCATATTTAGCACACTGTCCTAAGAAAACATTCATAAAATTAATTTGTTTTCAAAATTAAACTACAGTTATTAGATAGAGTTATGCTGAAATGTGAGTATTTTGTCAAAAATCGCCATAAAATTTCAATTTACACATGACACCAGCAAAGAATGGGGCCACTGCTCTTTTAAGACATATGCTGTGGGGTCTCAAGCCCCTGCAGCGCTGTTCAGGGGATTGCAGACCAAAGTCTTAGGGAAACCCTAATGTGGAGTACAAATTTCAAAATTACAGAATTGAAAATTCATCAGGTTTCTGTCAAAAATATGCCACAAGAATGATCAGTGCAAGAATAACTCTCAATTTCAGATTGTCCATTCCCAAAAGAGGCCAATGCGACATATGGGGTTAAGGGGAGGCACCACATCTTTAGATTCTTTGATATTTGATATTGCACGATACATCAGCAGGAGGTGGGAAAGCAAAGAGCTCGACAGGTTAACAGACAGATGCATAACCACATCTGGAGACACATTAATGTGTGTGTGAGTGAGACAGAGATAAGAGAGACCGGGGTGCCTTGAAGAGTCTTATTTTGGCGTTGCAGGTCTGTGATAAATGCCCCCTGTGCTTCCTCTCTTCTCCACACACACCGCCTGTGATAACCTCTTCCACCTCAGTGTGTGTGTTTGCAGTACATGTGTGTGTTGTGGGGTTGAAGCAGAGGGCAGTAGCAGGTTGTCTCGACTGGGTTTGTCTGAAGTTCTGTCTGTGTCTTCTGTGGTTTTGTCCAACAGTTTGCAGAGAATTTTGCATTTCTCAAGGGTGAATTTTCCTGTGTCACTTATTACTTATGAGAGCATAGTGATGTGCGAGTACAGGTTGACATTTAACATGGAGTACTTTAAGGTGCTAAAAAACATTTTTAATCTCTTCTGCCTTTTATCTCTAAGAGGCTGTTTACACGAATCCGTTTCCACCAGAAACGCAAAGGTTTTTCCTTTGCGTCTTCAAAAACGATCTACGTTCAGACAGAGACTCTAGAACGACTGAAAATGATGTAGGCTTTCAGAGAAACAGCACAGTTACAACACACTTATGAAGAAGAAAAATTTTCCACAAACAACAATGGCGAGTGGACGCACGAAGACGCAGGAGTCTCTTGTCTGGACAACAAATCTGTCGGGACAACAAATCTGTCTGCATAGTTTTGTCTGGATAACAAACTGAGCACGGGAAGCAGCACACATGTTACTCGGGAGACGGCCGAAGCTGTTGTTGTTCCTGGTATGCGCACGCAGCCTTCATGTGAAAGAGTACTGCGCATGCGGTGACGTCAGCGTTTCCCCCTGAAACGCTGAATCGTGTTTACATGAGACCGGGTGGCAGAGCGTTTTGAAAACTCTCCACCTTGGACCCTGGTTTCAAAAGTTTGCGGATTCAGGCACTCCAGGCACCGTTTTCATGTAAACGGGAGGCTAAAACGCAATGAAAACTCTTCGGATTCGGCCGAAAAACGGAGTCGTGTAAACACCACCTAAGTCAAGGGTCTTCAAACTACTGCCTGTGGGCCAAGTGTGGCTGATTGTCCATTATTTGATTGGCCTTCTGCAAATTGCAGAGGAGAAGATGAAAAATATGGCCCACATTAGAACATGAAACTTGAGCTTGACTGACTGACTAGTTAACAGGGTAACAGGTTATATCATGAAGCATTGTGTCATCTTGAAAATGGAAAGATCCAATGAAAACCAGTGTCACTTCAATGTGATTGGTCAACCTAATATCCTTTAAGTGATTGGCTGTTTATCTTGTCAAGCCATTAATGGAAAGCGTTTAGTTATGATTTTTATTCTCTTTTTTTGAAAATTTTTAAAGGGAATGTTCACTATTTTTGGAGTGAGCTTGTTTGAAGTTTATGTCAACAGTAAATACTGTACGTTAGACCCAATGGGTCAGGACCGCTCTATCACTGCAAGAGGAGAACTAGTGCTAGGAGCTCCTTGTAATTTGGTGAATTTTAGGTGAAAAAAAAAACAGAACAAAGAAAACAGCAATGGAATGATTTTTCAGATGTATTTTGCAGCTTCACTTTTCCACTACAAAACCCATTTGTTTTGGAACTGCTTTGCTCCACGTGGAAGGATATGAAGTCTTACAGAGTGCTAAAGTAGTACCAGAATAAAGAGGCAGCAAGAACAGCACTGAAAACATGTTCAGCACTCTACTGTAGTTCTGTCTTATTCTTTACTGGGGCCAAGTTTTACAAGGAACTAAATTAGTAAAACAAGAACAATAGTTAGACAAAGAGTGAGTCATTTTCAATTGTTTTAAAATGGAGAAGAGGCCAGCAACAACAGATTTTGTCAAACCTAGTCACAGTTCCCAAGGAGGGTGGGGCCTGCTAAGGATCACTTCCTGTAAAGGGAGGGGCTTGACAAAGGTCAATTGCAAGGAGCTCTTGGCCCAATCTGCAGCAATGCACAGCCTAACTTTGATGTCTGTTTTCTCCTTTCAGGGGCAGAGCTAACCAGAGTAACTGTGGTCAGTTTATTGACTGCTGGCATGATCTTCATTCTGCCCCACTTCAGAAATACTGAGCAATCCAAAGTTGCCAAAGGTTAAGAATATTAAAATGCCCTAGCTATCATTGTATTTTCAGTATGCAGACCTAATTAAAAAGGTTCGAACACCCCTGGTCTGATTTATGTTTTCCGGTTGGTGTTCCTCTGCTGTGATGTGGTCCACTGTGCTTTTGCTGTCCTGTCTTGAGTTTCAATCTGCACTGTGTTTAATATATTTCCATATTGCAGCCTTTAGTCTGAGACAAATCTCCCTCAGGACAGATAAAACTGAATCTTGAATTTAGTTTCTTTTGATTCTTTCATTGATTCAATATACAATGGCCTGTGTTGCACACCCACATGCCCTGTTTGTGTTTTCCTTGGAAAGCTGCTGTTAAACGTTCCTCTCCATCACGCTCTCATCAGCGCTTTGTGCTCAGGGAATTCCCAATTAGTCCAACTGGGACAATCCCCTTCACACGGAGGGCTACAGGGACACTGAGGACAAACGCGCCCGGGAGGAGGGGATACACTTCCCAGAGCCCCCCATCCTCACCCCAACTCTTTGGATCGGATATCATTCCAATGCCCCCTCACGGGACTTTTTCTCAGGGTCCCGGCTTTCTGTGGAGCTTGGAGTGGTTTGATTTATACAAAGAGAGTGTGGGGCCCCTCATCGTAGCACGGGGGTCTCTTTACTGATGTATGTTTTATGTGGGAAGTCATTGACTCTGCATGGGATTGGGAGCAGAGGAGAGAAAAAGTGGCTAAAAATGGAAGACGGGGGAATTAAATGTGGATGTTAAGTGGAAAAATTGTCTGAGTGTCACGCTTTTCCCATAACAAAGGGAACAGGAAGCAGGTCAGAAAGGGAGAGTGTTGACAGAGTGGGCAGATCAGAGGCTTATTAAGAAGTATCACACACAGTAACACACTAACACACTAATATGAAAGTGAGTGTGTGGGGTAACTACCCCCAGGAGCATTTTTCAGCCTGCTGTTTGAGGGCCAAGGAGACAAGCCTACCACTGGGCCTCTCATCAAGGGGCCCATCACAGTATTCTTCTGTCAATAGCTGTTTGTTTGGTCAGAGGAGTTTGGGTTTCAGTGTTAGCGTCTGTTTGTGTGTGTGTGTTAGTCATTCATTCATTCATTCATTTTCTATACCGACTATCCCTTTCGGGGTTGCGGGGGGCTGGAGCCTATCCCAGCTGTCATTGGGCGAGAGGCGGGGTACACCCTGAACCAGTCGCCAGTCGATTGCAGGGCAACATGTAGAGACAGACAACCACTCACGCTCACACCCATACCTAAGGGCAATTTAGAGTGACCAATTAACCTAATGAGCATGTTTTTTGGTCTGTGGGAGGAAGCCGGAGTGCCCGGAGAGAACCCACGCATGCACGGGAAGAACATGCAAACTTCACACAGAAAGGCCCTGCCGGACCCGGGAATCGAACCGGGGACCTTCTTGCTGTGAGGCACGTGCACTACCTGCTGCGCCACCGTGCCGCCCCTGTGTTAGTCATTTGAATAAGTAATTGAATTTGACTCTGTTAGCTTCCTGCTCGCTGCATTGGAACCCTGTTAGCTCAGAAAGTCTCTCACTTTCTGAGCTATATATATGTATGTATATATATATATATATATATATATATATATACATATATATGTATATATATATGTATGTATAACATGTTTGTATGACTGAAACTGTGCAAAATCATATTTCTTGAAGTTGTACCCACACTTGATGATGCAGTTGCAGATGGATTTATTCCGACAGGTATACTCTTTAATCAGACCCAAACTGGACAAGGTTTTCTGTGAATTCTCCACTTCTTTTCCTGCACAGCTTCTACCCAGAAGTCCAACAGAATCACTGTAAGCTTTTGAGATAGTGTTCAACAAGGAAAGTTTTAGTATCAGGCCTTTAGGAATGTCTACACAGCCTAAGAGGACTAGGGTGTCTAGGCGTGCGCAGACTCCTGGATTGGCTAAATGTATTACAATTTAGAGCCACTTCAAAGAGAAATAGAATTAACTCTTAAGAAACATCTGTCTTTTTAATTAGTGTCTGATTTGTTAGCTAGCTACCTGGTTGCTCAAACTGGTATTATAAATCCATATACTTTCAGGCTTGGGAACCAGGAAGTGTAAATGCTAACCAGGTGGCAACCTCTGGGGCTGAGAATGAAGTGCAAAAACCTGTAGTGCCCCCCGTGTCCACCTGAGGCTGGTTGCAGAAATCTTACCCGGATCTTTACAGCCTGTTTCTAAGAATGACTTCACTGAAAACTATAATTCATCTATGTGCCTTCATTGTGAGGGGGTGAATTCTCTTATATCATGCATGTTTTCTTTTGAGGATTTTTTAAGGATTTCCGGTATTAAAAACACGTGGTTGTTATTGGTGAGACTGCCTAAATTTCCACCTCAACAGGGCCTCTCTGGCCATGACAGTCTGTGAGTAGGTTGAGCTTAAGTTAGGTTGAGATGGCACGTGCAGTACGGCAGCGTCCATTTGATAATCAAAGGGCTGATGTCAAATGGTTTCATCCAATTCTTTTACGGTCGATGATGCTGACTTACTTTCATGTTTTTGGACTCATTCCTCCACCTCTCTATATCAATGCCACAAGGTGGAAGCTTTGTGACATTACTTTTGTCGAAATTCACCATGAAAAGCGCTTATCTTTTCATTTTTTTCTCTTACACACCCCGTTTTTCTGCCTGATAATTTGATTAAATATTAGCAATGGTTAACTATCCGTCTGTTAGTGTTTGTGTTATAAATTTTCCCAGCCAGTAACCCAGAAACGGATGTTAATGGGTAACACATGAATGTCATGTTATGCTAGTCATGATCACAGTCAGTCCCTCCTCCAACCTTCCTTAAATGACCCCCCACCGCCACCCCACCCCTTTGCACACACATACATCCTTGCGTTGCTAATGAATGTGATGGTCCACGTTTCTGTGTCAGTGCTTCCCTTCTCCAGCCCTTTCACCCTCTTCTCTTTCTCTGTCAGGGCTGATAATGGCAAATACACCACCGCTAACTCAGACACCGTTGTCTTCTGTTTGCTCACCACATACCTCCTCTGCTTGCGTTTTCCCTCCCTCTCTTCTTTCTGCCCATGGAAAGAAACAGTTTCAAATGAGCGACTGGTGAAACCGCCAGTCCCTGGTTTGAGTTTTAGCCTCCCCAGATGACCCTCCAGCTATTGTTACAGCACTGACATGAGGCAGATCTAGCTGTGTGAATGTCAACATAATGCTTTGTTTTATCAGACAGGGATTGGTATGTTCGTTTGTCTGCATGACTAATTCACCGCCAAGAGCCAGCCTTGGCCGATTGCCATCACAGGATAGAGGAAGAAAGCCTCTCATGAGTTGTGACCCTCCGTCTGTGCGTGTGTGAGCCGCATGCCGACTGTGAAACCGCGTTGTTCATAACACCAGGAGATTGTCGGCCAATATCCTCTCTCGTGCGGTGACCAGAAGATAGGTGAAGCCATGGGATATTGTTTCCATGCGGCCCCCAGGCCCCTCAGTGGTGAGCGTGGAGGTTACCTGCCCTTGGCACTTAGATCAGAGAGGGATGAAGCCACCTCCCCTGAGTTACACAACAAGATCATCATAACCTCAGAGCAACCTTCTCTATTCAGCTTTCATCTAAGCTTTAATCAACATAGCCTATTCATAACCCTCTGAGGATTGGCCCTTTTCATTATAAGCTGTTGGGTGGGAAGTGGAGGTCAGTCCTGTTCTGTTAAATGGAGGGGGTGTTAGCCGGACTCAAGGGTAGAAATTCCTGCATTGCTTTTGAGCGGTAGTTGGATTCTACTGCTTATGTTAGACCATGTAAACTGTGATTCTTGCATGCACATGTTAAGCAACACTTTCCCCGACAAATGAAGGAGAATTAATGTGGTTTAAAAGCAGCCAACATGTCGGAACAAGGTGAGGGAGTTTAGGTGTGTATCTGTCTGGATGTGGACGCTCAAGGCCTGGAGCTAGGAGGGGGGGATCTCCCAGCCTCTCTTCCCCTGCCAGGGTAAACCTTCCCTGGGTCTAAAGGCGTGCCCTGCTCTCCCCCTACTACCCTCCATCTTTCCTGACTCCCATTGTTCTGGCTTGCTTGGACTGGGTCATACACTCCATTCAGTATTTACACACCTGATCAACAACCCATAATGCACCCCGCGCAAAAAACCTGCCTTAGCCTTTAAGGAATGCTGCAGTCACACTTCAAAAACAACAAGGCAAAGCGGCGGCTGGTGTATTTTTTGAATCGGTTGAAGGAGTCATCAGTCACAGTGCTACGCCTCTTGATGTTAGCGCAGGCAAAGAGTGCGTGCATTCATTGAAGACACATGCAAAGCGAAGAGTAATGGTGGAATACAAGTTGGCGCTGTAGGTGACCTTTCCTCTCTTCCTCTCTGCAGGTAGCGAAGGTGGAGTACGTGAGGAGGAGACCCAAGCTGAAAGAGGTGTTTGTGCGGTTAGAGGACCACCTGGAGTGTGCATGCACGTCACAACATCACGTGGTGGAGCACTCAGATGCAGAACCAGGTAAATTTGACTCCCACTGTCGTAATAACTCTTTTAAAATAGTCAGCCAGTGTTGCCTTTTTTTTTGCAGAAGACGGCAGATTGTCCTCGTCCATGAGCTTTACCCCATCATGCAGCATCATGCTTTTTATTCTCTCTTAAGGCATATTCCCGCAGCAGCTATTTTCCTGATTCTGAACTCTTGTTTTCAAATATGCAAGTCACATATAAATTGGGGATTTAGCAGACTCAAATCTTTTTTGATGAATCAGCAATTAAAATGAAATTAATTTTAAAAATCTAATGGAGGATAAGGTTTTGTTATGATGAGTCATAGCAACACATGCCTTTTTGTAAGCCAAATTTAGCAGTAATCAACAAATTTGTAGCAGGATTGTTTGATAGTTATGTTAAAGGTTTAAACTTCAAGCTATTTGTAATAATTAGTGGTCAACTTTATGTAGCTAGCTAACAATTTTATAAGCTAGTACTTGGTTTAGGGCCAATACAAGCAAACTGTTAGCATTTTGCAGCTATGTTTTAATATAGGCTACAAATGAGAAACAAATAAAGAAAATGTAAGATATTAAAGACATATTTAACATAAATTTGATATCTTGGTGGCTAGCAGTCAACCACTTTTAGCAAACAGGGCTGTTTAGGTAAAATATAAATCCTTAACTATTGTTTGTTCTAGCTAGTTAACAGTGCTTTGCTAGCTTTTGACTTTTTAAGCTATAGTAGGTATTTGTTGAATGCAAAATTTAGAAATTGCCAGGCTTCTATTAACATCTAAAAGAGCAGTAAATAAGGACATTTTTAACAGTGTTCAGGTGATATTTCAATTACAAATGTGATAACTTTATGGTTATTATTTGTATTACATCTTCTTAGCAAAAAAGGAACTCTTCAACAGAGATAAAGTTTCAATTGCTTTTGATTGGTGATTTTAGCAAGTTGCAGTGCTTTGCTAGATACCAACTTCTTAAGCCTGAAATTGATTACACGGCAAGAATAGAAAGTGGTAGCATTCTGAGGCTTCAATTCAGCTTGCATCTAAGAAAACAATGCTTTTGGAAAGTCTAAGGTATCCGACCAGATGACCAGATTTAACCAGGGCTGTCCTGTTTTCAGGCCTTGTGTCACACGTCCTCACAAATATCCCAAAAATGCTAATATGTCTTAATTCAGGAAAGTCCCCGCCCCTTTTCTGACTAATTGAAATAAGACACCAAAACATTTCACCATACTTGCAGCACTGTTATGTCTGTATGTGAGTCAGTAAATGCTGCCAAAACAGCTACCAATTTAAACCATAAAAACATCATTAACGCAGTGCACATTAATGCTCACTGCTGATTTGTTTGTACATAATGTCAGTCAATGGCAGTGTGCATAACGAAGCTCTCACACCAGACATTATGGGCTCTAATTTCGTAGACCAGGCGCAGGCGGGGAGCACTTGCCCTGCGCCGCGCCTGCCCGCGCCAACAGGGTGTGTCCAGGGCATTTTGCAAGTTTCGTGCACGGCGCAGACTGGCGCAGGCAGGCGCACCCACGCCTCCGTCTCTCCTACCGGCGCACGTAGCAGAGAGGGAGGAGATAAGACTTGAGTGTGTTTAACACAGCTGAGTGTGATCTTCACCAATCAAATGAACGCCTCTCCTTTAAATGCGCGTGGGCGAGGTGCAGTGACAATTTCACCTCGGTGGCGAAGATGGTCAGAGCCGCTGTCACTTTTATAGCAACTGGGAGGGCGCAGGAGCCCCCGGGCAACGCATCGGAGCCACGATGCGTGTCACCGTGTGGACCACCTCACGGGACAGATGTAATCTGTTCCTGTGTCATAAATAGGAGTACAAAGTTAAGTGACGATTACATTTAAACACAGCAGCAGGCTAATCCATTCATCCTGCTTGTGATCCACCTGCATTCCTGGTCTGTCATCGCCAAATAGCAGCGCCTTAGGTGAAATTATATCTCCTTATCCTCCTTGCAATAATGTACTCCATCTTTTTAGATCACATTACGAATAAAGATTAAACAGAGAAATATGGGCAATCGCAGGTAAATCCTTAAGATACCGAGTGACTTACATTTATTCAGTGAGTGTCTCTCTCTTTTTCTTTTCTTTTGAATTTCATGATGAGAGAAGCCGGATACTCCGTATCGGACGATGTGGCTGTTTGTGGTTGGCTGAGAGATGTGAACTTGTTAGTTATGACAAATGTCTCTGATCTGACATCAGATGTGACGGGACAATTAATATAGATACAAATGTATGTGCTGGTTCAGATGGTTACATTAAATAGTGGTTGCTGTGATTGTTTATTGCATTGAAATGTGCCTGACACTCTGGATACCTGCCTGTGAGGTTCTGGTGATGTGTGCGCACTGTGCGCCTGTCAGCCAAATTACCACTGCCCCGAGTGCGCCTCGCCTGCGCCGAGAATAGACCAGGTTGGAGCTGGCGGGCTTTCAGCGCACCTTCCGCGCGTTTTTTTGGCACGAAATTGTCACTGCGCCAAGCTGAATCTTTCGACACCTCCCCCTGGTGCGCCGTCACACCCATCTCGGTGCAGCCGGTCTACCGAATTGCCAAATTGGCTGCGCACGGCGGATTTTATGAAATGTCAATAAAGAATTTGAATTCGGGAATTACCTTTAAGAACCACAGACACCGAAAAATGAACAGATAATGTATAACGTTTTGATTTTGACTTTTACCTCCACCAAGGAGGCTATATCTTTGCCGACGTTAGTCAATTTGTGAACAGGATAACTCAAAAACTTATCAATGGATATTAATGACATTTTCAAGTAATTTAGTTATGGCACAAGGCATAAGTTATAAGATATTGGTTTTGATCTAAATCCAGATCCAGATCCATTTTTAAGGATTTGTAAACAAATCTGCTAAAAAGGCCAGTTTTCCACATTTTTGCTAATGACTCAATACGTCATCAATAGATTTTCATTGCAGTTTCGGGGAATGCTAGTCATGGCATGAAGAAGAAGTGAAGAGATATTGGTTGGGAGCTGAATCTAGATGCAGAGTCAGGATTTTTTTCAAGGATTTGTTGACAATATGAGATACGGCAGTTGTCCAAATTTTTGCTTGCAACTTGCCTATCAGTTTTGGAAATGCTTTGGCAGCAGTTTGTGCTCACAGATTAGTTATAGTTTTTCTTTTTTATTGCATTTGATTGTCTGCTTTTCACAAAACCAGATGACATTTCATGCCATAATTTCTCAGACTCCCTATGACTGAGTTATTTGCTATCTAAAATACATTGGGTCAAGGGTGTAATAGCACTTGAGCTTTCTACCCAGCATGATGTCAGAGGAAAATGGCTGCTGTGTGAAAATAGTAAATGCTCCCTCTCTGTCTGACGCTTTGGCTGTGCACTGAATGACCTTTTTTTCCTATAAATGCTCCCAAACAGACAGACACACCTGTGACTTGGCCTGCTATTGCAAAACTGTAGAACTTATGTGTTTGTGCTTGGCCAGGAGACAACGTGTGTTTGTGTGTGAAATTGTACGCAAGCCTGTGTATTAAGGGAGGGTGTCCAAAGGCTGCTTGGCATGACAGCAGGTAGACCCGCCAGTGCCTTGATCTGGAGCTTTTTCTCTCCCTGAAAACAGATAAGCGCTGTGATGTGTGCTGATAAGGAATCTGAAGTATTTATAGTGTCATATCTTTGCCCTCTCTGCTTCTGTCCCAGGGCTGTTGTGCCTGTCCCTGTGCCATAAAAACCCTTGTTTCTCGCTTTTAACCCTCCTTCCTATCCCTCCCTGACTTTGTGTTTTCAGGCCACCGTAGGGCTAAAGGTAGAAAAAGGAAACCTAAAAAGCTAAGACCCAGCAAGGAATTATTGGCAACATAATAAAGTTGCACTCATTACCCAAAGTCCACCGGAGAACCATGAAGGGAACAGGTAGGACTTTAGCACCGCAGTGTTCTCCCACCTTTTTGGCACTGCACCGTACGCCCAGTTGGGACACAATAAGGGCCTGTCAATCACTGTCACCAATCACAGCCAATCAGTGTGAGGAGGGGGGGCTAAGGAGCACCAAGCTCTGCGCCCTGGTCAATGCTGCATGCTGATTTTGTGGCCTGTTAAGCATGCAAACTTCATATGCTTCCTGTTTGTGTTGGGATGTATGCACTGTTTTGTTCTTTTACAGTATGACAGAGTTCACAACATGTTTATGCTTGTTTCACTGCTCTTTCACTGTAACTCCACCAAAGTTTGTTCAGTTTTTTTCCCTGAAAGGGAAAAAGGGGTTTCTTGCCAAAAAAGACAAATTAAATTCTCACCCACCTGTCTTTTACTTTTGGGGAACTCAAATGAAACACAAATTTTCTTAATGAAGTTTGGGCTGATCATTGTCTTTCAAGAAAAATGACTGAGGCTGAACGATACACATGCCACATTCACAGAAGACATTCAGTGTCATTTAAGGCCACAAATACAGCCATGGTATTAGCATTACTATTAGCCCATTTAGCGCTAACATTGCGAATGAGACTTTGCAGTGCATTCTGCTTGATGAGTTGATTAGTAGGTTTCTAAGACATTTAAAGCTTTGTTAAATTACTTTGCAGCACAACAGCAGATAACTATAGTTAAATATGTAGATGAAAGTTAACCACAAAAACTATTTATTTAGACGTCCAGTCGTTAATACTGGTAAAGCCGTGCTAGAGATTCAACAAGGTGCTGGAAATATGTCATAGAGATTTTGTTCCACATGACACGTTAGCATCATGTCATGTTGATTTGTCAGCTGCACATCAATGATGCAAATCCCCTGTCTGACCACATCCCAAAGGTGCTCTATTGGTTTGAGATCTGGTTACTGTGGAGGACACTGAAGTACAGTGAACTCATTGTAAAGTTCAAGAAACCGATTTGAGTTGATCTGAGCATTGTGACATGGCACAGTGCATCACCTGGCACTAGCCTAGCAACTCTACCCCACCTGGCAACAACAATCATAATTGTTAAAAACCATTTAAATTCCATTTCTCCCCATTCTGGTGCTCCATTTGAACTGAAAAAGTGTGTCTTGACAATTTCTTTATGTCTAAATGCATCAAGTTGTTGTTATGGGGTTGCTGTGATTGACAGTTAAGCTGTTTGCAATAACAAGCAGTCAAATGTGTAAATCCAGCAAAGTGGCATTTGCATGCTACAAGTTTAATTTCAAGGTTTATGCAGAAATATGTTGCTTGTGTGTTCCTCTTTACCTGTTGTCACCACCCCAATGTGTGTATGTCAATGTCAGAGGCAGAAACCTAGATCCGGTGTGTGATTAAAGTAGGAGGGGGTTCAGGTTTGACATCAAAAGTTGAGCTTCTGATCCAAATAACAAAAACGCATTCGCTCAATTTAAGTTTTAGAGACCATTCTATGCTTCAGTGAGTTCAGCATGCCCTTAATTGTAAATTAGATGACTCAACATGATAGATTACGATTTTCCATGCATAGGACAAAATTCTGCAGCATCTGATCCACTCATTCACTCCCAGGTCACAGGGCCTGCAGCTGAACTGCCCATTCCCCCTGTACCCATGAATAGACCGACCAGTGTGACATTCTAGCATTGTTTCATCAAGCTGTTGACTCGGGTGGCAAGCCTAGTGTAGACCACGGACAGACGCAGAGCTGCCGAAAACATGGCACTGAGCTGCACCGAATTGACCATTTAGCCCTCAAATTAGAGCAGCCTGGGCCCACGTGAGCAGGGAGGGGGATCAGGGGAAATAAGTATGTGAAAAGTGGAAGGTTTTGTGAACATTAGAGATGTGACCTTAATCTAACAGCCATTGAATTCAAGTATTTGAACCTTAGTCAAAATAAAATAAAATTACCTCTTTAATAACTGTAACCAAAAAGATGCTGCAGTTATCTTTCCCATAGAAACTTCATACAAATATATATGTTTTGTTAAAGAATCGTTCGGCCCTACTTTGAATTATTATTTGTGTGTTGTTTCAGCCTGTTAAAATGCATGAATAAACTGATGCATTTGGGATTAAATACATGTAAATTTTCATTAAAAATGAAAGGTTCTGTATGTGTAAAATGATGATACTTATCTCCATTTTGTCCTGTGCTTCAACAGTGGATGTAAGGTGAGACCAATCAGAACAAGGGGACTTCAGCGTGGGAGGGATTAAAACAGCGGACTCACCAACAGGACCCCTGCTCGATCCTCTCCCCCACTACCATGCAACCTTCGTCTGAACAATCACAAACTTTTCTGTAAAGATGACAGACTGAATTGAGACAGCAAAAAACTTAATATTAAAAAGATGCCAAAGGTGCTTTTTCTTGAACCGGTAACCAGTGATGATGACTTCCTCTGTGGTACGCCACCTCTCCGGACAACCTATCCCTCATGCTGGGCGAGGAGATAGACAGCGCAGGGCTCGACAGGGCAGAAAGAGGCCAAGGGGAGTTGATGAAAGGGATTTCAGTTGAACATTATGACGAACTTCTTGAGGACAGATAACTGAAGCATTTTCGAAATGTGGAAGACTGGGCTTTTGGTGCTCTGGACTCTGGAAGAGCTGGCTGTGGATGACCTCCAGCTTGGCATCATAAGGCTGTCCTGCCCTGCTTAAATGACTCTGATATACACTGAAAAATACAGACATATGAAAGACAATGAAAAGAACAAAAGACAATGAGTTTTTTGATGTAAAAGACTCAATGGAGTTAAAAAAACTGAGTTTTTGATTTGTGCTCAAAGTAAAGAGGACCTCCTTGGTTGTGACTCTCTCCACTTGCTATGTACAGTTCAATTTGAGAAAGAAGTTGCGCCGCTACTAACAAACTATTTATCTGTGTGGACGTTTGCTTTCTGTCTCTTCCAGTGAAAAAGAAAGAACAAAAAAAATGTTTTGGAGACGTGCAAGAGGTCTGTGTCGTCCGATCTGGTTTGGTTCTTTGTAACCATCACAATACCATTGTCATCTTTTTTAAGTCGATGTTATTTTTGTCATCCATGTTTCTTATTATATAACAGTATATTTGAATGATGTCAAGTCTTGTATATGGTTTGAACATATGTGTGCAAGGAGGAGATGTGAGTGTCAGTACAGGAAGATGCTTTATTTTTGTTATGAAATATATCAAGCTTACTCATATCCATGCAGGAAATGGTGTTTTTCTTCTTTAGTTTTGGTTGAATTCTCATATTTATACAGAAGGAAATGATGCAGATGGGAGGTAATGGAGATCAATGACCCTTTGGCATGCTTTACTCTCCGTTACTATGACTACAGCACTGTGCAAAGGTTTTGGGCAGATGTGAATAACTACTTCAACGGAAGAAAACTTTCAGAAAAGAAAGTGTTAATAGTTTTTTTTTTTTTTTATCCACTAAATATCCAAAGTGAATGAACAGAAAAGAATCTAAATCAAATCAAGACAATGCCAAGCCTTAGTGTTAAAAGAATACAGGTTCCAGACTGGCCTGCCTGCAAACCAAACCTGTCCCATTGAAAATGAGTGTGTGGTGCATTATGAAGAACAAAATACGAAAATGGAAACTGTGGAGCACTTGAAGTCGCACATTAAGCAAGAATGGGAAGGAATTCCAACCCCAAAGCTTCAACAAATAATGTCCTCGGTTTCCAGATGCTTACTGAGTGTTAAAAGGTAGGGGATGTAACAAAATGGTTTTGGAACGTGTTGCCAGCATCAAATTTAACATGAGTGTAAATGTTTGTCAGAAAATAAGTTTAGCTTAAGTGTTACACAACATCTCAACTTCATTTGAATTTGGGTTTTTTCATCAAATGTGGCAAATTTAAATGTGTTCAGTCCATTTACTGAAAATATGACAAATCCTGTGTGGACATAAATTCCTGCATGATAAACCTTAGTGTGTCTGTGCGCATAAACATGATTTCTCTCCTACTAAAGGCTATTTTCGCTCATATCATTCCAACATTGATAAGGGCCTGCCGGCCTGTTTTGCTGCACCAGTACACGTTTTGCCTGCAAAGAGCAAAGTCCACCGTGAAGAGTCAATGAGCGAGCAAGGGATTTGACAAGTGCATGAATGGGCTCCTTGTTAAGCCAGGCTTTACTCTTCTGTCCACAGGACAACAAATCACTGATCGCTCTGCCCTGTGGAGGGACTCACACCTTCTGCAGCCACATACCAGCAGGACAGAACAGATGATGATGATGATTGGCCTGAGGTGGCCTGAAAACATTACAGAGTCGGTCTGACCCCTGTGCCTCTATGGAACAAACAATAACTTCCTCAACAGTTCCTGTAAGAGTGATGAATGTGCAACCAGGCCAACACAACACCAAGAAAAATGTTGTCTATCGCATGTCCAAAGAGGAAGTTTGACGGAGGTCTGTAACATTAATAGGCAAAAGAGTGAGTCAACAAAGCCAAAAAAACCCACATTCACACACCACGATTAAAACAGCAATCCTGTATGTGCTGTATTATCACACTTTTGCTTTCTCTCTGAATAAAGACGGCAAAGGTCATCCTTCATAGATTTACATTTTCAACAGTTAAATTATTTCTCATCAGAAATTTTTCAAGGCAATGTTGGGTCCAAAATGTTTTACAGTGCATTGAGGATGCTGTTTTAAAATTCCTTCTGTGTGTGCCAAAGCATAACAAATTATCAACAAGTTATTTCAAGACAATTTGCAAAAAAGTAGGTCAATGCCATACTCTTCATTATATATATATTTATACATAATCTACGGTGTCGAAGGCTGCACTTAGATCTAGCAAGACAAGTACAGAGAAAAGTCCGTCATCTGAAGCTGAGAGTAAATGGTTTGTCACTTTAAGTACAGCAGTCTCTCTGCTATGGTGAGCTCTAAATCCTGACTGAAAGTCCTCAAACAGTCTGTTGTTTTGCAGGAAGTCACAAAGCTGATTAGCCACTACTTTCTTGAGAATCTTTGCAGCAAACAGAAGGTTCGATATAGGCCTGTGCATGTAGCCTGTGGATAAAAATATACTGATTGTCTACAACATGCAGCGCGTTCTCCGCTGTCTGATGCAGCCACGATCCGCTCTGTGGACTACAGGCCTGATATTTTCCGTTTAAAGTGTGGCTGTTACCGTTGTTGTCTGTCAGTAATGTCATTTTGCAGTTTAGCCCATGTACATGTGAACATTTGATCTAATTACCGCCTAAATCACGCAGCATCTTTGGGTGCGTGCCCCTCAGTGTGCTGGTGTGCGTAAAGACGCAGATAGATGCGCTTCGCAGGGACAGTGAGGGATCATAAGTCACTTTGTGAGATTTTATAATTCAAGCGGTGTCTTGATAGCTCATGTGCATGGTTTAAGTGAACACAAAGATGAAAAAAAAATGACAAGTCAGCCTTTGATGAATCAAAACTCAACATTCCTCAGCAGTCCAGCTCTGACCCTCTGTTTTTACTCACTCACTGTTTTCCAAATGATAAATTCATCCTGAGGTATCCTGCATCACTGATTCTCCATGATATAAGAACAATCTTTGAAGAATCAAGCTTAAAATACAGTCTACTTGTGCTGCGGTTCTCAACCTGTGGGTGGAGGCCCATAAGTAGGTCTCAAAACTTTTTTTTAGTGGACAGGGTATTAATCAGGTAAAAATGTGGCAAAAATGTCTTCAGTGTATGGAGGCCCTAAGAGGACAAACATCCATCAGATTGTGTCAGAGTATACTAGAATAAACCAGACTACACCACTGGAAGATGGGTATGTACTGTACGTTGTTGAAATAAAAAAGAAAAACTTTGTGGCATAAACAGCCCAGCTGCTAGCCTGCAATCACGAGACAGAAGAGAGGATAATTCTGTACAGATGTGGACTGGAGATTAATTCCCCTATCATTTTTTTGAATGTCTAGTTAACTGCATATACATTCAAAAACTGTCTAAGTCAGGCTTATCTACATCTAATGGTTGAGCAGGTCCAGATGAAGGCAGGAAGTTGCTCATTTTATCTCTAAATTTAAGAAGTTTATTATTAAGAAAGCTCATAAAGTCCTCACAGCTGAGGGTTAGTGGAATCACAGGCTCAGTAGATGACTTATGACAGCTAAAATGAACTGTTCTGCAGCTCGTGTGATAATGTGCTGCTGTGGTCCACAGTGCCAGCTTTAGTGTTAAACCGTATGTCTGGCAGAGTAGCCAGGTTCGCTGGATGAAATAAGGCAGGTGGGAAAAAAAAAAATAGATTACTGTAAAGTGCTATATAGGGACATTTAAATATAAAAAGATAAATAAAACTGACCCCTGGTATACGCTCTGTAATGAACTTGCTACTTTGAGCCAATGGGCTTAAACTGACTAAGAAACATTGGTAGGATGTCATACTGGTAGGTCTATTTGGAGGGGCTAGGGAAATTAGTCGTTTTAGGCACCATAAAGAGGGAGAGAGGGAGATGTATGCACAGACTTTTTGTCTTGTTCAAAGAAGTGCTCCTCTATGCCGAAGGAGGCATGTCAAATGCATGAAAGGGCATATTAAACTCAAAAATCATAATATAAGCTTTTCAACCTTGACAGCACTGATACAAATATTTTAAATGCATCTCCATGTTGCATAAGAAATATAATTGTTTTTTTTTGTTTCTGGGTGTGTTGTTCTCACCTGAGCACACACAATGTCACGCTGGGAAGCACTTAAGCAAAGGGCACACTATTCTTCTGCTCTGTTTTCCACTTAAGAGGCCAACTAGGACATAAAAGTGAAAACTGCGTTAGGCAGAAAATATGAGAGACACCTGCACTGCATGCAAAAACACTTTGCGCCAAGGCTACAATAGTTGCTCTCAGTAAAAGGGTAAGGTGATACCAAGCTGAGTTAAATAGTAAAGAGGTGAGGAGAAAACAAAAATCCCAACATTCCCCCTCATTTGCACCAGATATTCCAGTAAGTTATATCTTAGTGGAACACATGCATGTTTAAGACTCACAGATGTAAGAGCTGAAAAGATTATGTGGGCTAAAAAAGCTCATGTGTCAGCGCCGCATAAGGAGAGAGGACAGAAGCTGGATGTGAGAGTGGTGTATCCAGGAAATGTGAGCTTTTCCAGGCTTGCAGGCCGAGCAGGAGCTGGGCTTTATTCCAGGATCCTTCAGCAGCAGACGATAGGTGCTGGGGGAGCTTTATTGCTTTACCCCGAGCAGCTCACCCTAATCCCAGAGCAGAGGGACATGAAAGTCTCTCTCCTCAGCACTTCCCGGCCATACACCCGGCTTATTACCTCAGGAGGGAGCCAGATAAAGAAAGGCAGGACATGAAAGAGGGAGAGGATCAGGGAGACAGCAGCTCTGCAGGCTGGTGGAATGGTGGATAAAGTCAATCAAGTAAAGATAAAAGGAAGAGCAGAGGCTTGATTGATTTTATTGTTTCTATCTGTCATGCACAGCTTTATTCATTAGGGTGGAGGCAAAGTGTTCAGAGCTGAGAAAAGAGAGCAATGTGTCATGGAGGATGGAGCACAGGAGAGTGGTGAGAATTCCCCTGAGGAGTGAGAGTGTGAGGATGTGGAGAGGAGGAAGAAGGGAGAAAAGATGAAGTGAAGTGGACTCAGGATGTGGGTAATCGGCACCACAGCAAGAGGGGGCAGACAGGGCAGCACTAAGTGGACATGCTTTTATAAACAATGCCAGAGGGGGGCTGAGGGGGCCAACAAGGTGTGAAGAGGGCTGTTGAATGACGGTGTGTGAGTCTGTGTGTGAGTGTGCAAATGTGAGTTCACAATAGACAATACAAAGCAGTTTGAAACATGGACCACTGGAATGTTGGTTTTGTTTCGTTATTTGTTCCAGTCATGGTTTAAACTTTTTTTCAGACCCAAAGATCCTTCCCATCATGAACTAGAAGTATCACCTAGCAGTTTAGTGCCCTCAGAAGGCAAACAAACAGGCAGAAGGAGGATGGGAAAGCACAGTAAAGAGTCTTTGTTTTTTTTTTTTTTTTTTTTTTTTTTTGGGAGTCTGATTAGTAAAAATTTCATTGACCTGGTCTCCAAACTTACTCTCAATCCCACAAAGTCTATCTGCATAGATTTACCATTCATGTTGTAGCTTTCCCTCAACTGACAGCATGTCCTTCCTGACTTAAAGCAAATTTATAGAACTGCCATGTAGAACAAAAAACTGATTTGCTTGAGATCATAAAATCCACTGTATTTAAGGTGCGCTGCTAGCATGCACTAGAGATGGATCGAGGCGCAGGCTGTGGTGGCCAACTGATTGACAGTGCATAGTTGCAGAGGACATTTATACTTTTATTTAATGTGAACTGATCTTGCCTGAAAAATTTACATTGAAAACCAAGTCCATTGTATAATAATACATTTCTGCTGCTCACACTATTATTCAGTATGGTGGTTTTATTTTCCTTTTTTGTCTGTTCCCCTTCTTGCTCCTTTTCCCCATAATCCAGAACAGTGTTTGACTTCTTTATGATAACTGATCTAATTTCGTAAAATTTCATGAGGATTATTACCTCCGCCAAGGAGGTTATGTTTTTGCTGGCGTTTATCTGTCTGTCTGTTTGTCTGTTTGTTTGTTTGTGTTCAAAATAACTTGAAAAGTTCTGACGGATTTGGATGAAATTTTCAGGAATTGTCAGAAATGGGATCTGGAAGAACTGATTAAATTTTGGGGGTGATCCAGATCACCGTCTGGATCCAGGAATTTTTTAAAAGATTCTTTAACATTGCCAGATAGGACCATTTTCGCCAAAGTGGACCGAAGCTGCTTGGTGGAGGTCTGCGCTCTCTGAGTGCTTTTCTAGTTAAATATTGAACACATTTAATATTTACAGTTTCAAGTTAGGGTGTCCATGATCCTCTTCTGAAAGATAAAATAACCCTCAACACACCCCACACTACAGGATTGGTAAGATAATCTTTAAAACCAACAGATAATTGAGCCTTTGTGGACTTTGGTCAGAAGTGGGAATCCAAGCTGAACTCAGGTCGATTATCTTGTATTGTGCACCCAGACATTGTGTTCACAAGAATTGATTGATTTTATTTACAGGTAGACAACCACCATGCTCAAGGACTTAGAAGTAGCTATTAATGCAAACTTCAATGTAAAAGTGTTCACTTTTATGTCACTTAATTAGGTACATCTGCTTGACTGTTTCTAAATAAAAGTAGAGAATCAGCCAATCATAGAAGCAAAAAGTGACTTGTGCCCATCTCTGCCACCCAGAACTTTGAACTTATGGTAGAGGGCAAAGGGTAATTTGGCTACCCACGATGCGAAGGGTAAAGGATCTTGGTTTTGAGGTGCTATGGGGATGTTGCTTTTATAATGCCACTCCATATATGAGTGTACTGTAAACAAATTCTACCCCCCATACCACATTCTAATGACAATATTGATGTAAAACATGGTCCCACTGACACAATTTTAGAGGCCCAACCACCTTGGAATTAGCCAAGACCATTTCCTTCCCACATCACAGATCTTGTAACCTTTGCCTTATTACTTACGCCCCCTTCCCCCCCCCCTTTCCTCTTCCCCTCCATGTCACCCTGTTATGTTTCTCCTCTTTTCCCCAACCTGTGGCCTCTGGGTTTTGAGGAAAGGCAGAGGTGGCCTTTGAAGACGGCGACGGCCAAGTTAGTCCGGGGCCACAGCCATGAATGAGAGCCTTTGTCTGCCTCTCTCTCACGTCTTCATATCCCACCCTCCCCGCTGCACTCCTCATCCTCCATCTGCCCCCCCACAAACTCACACGGACACGCTCATGCCCTCGCCGGGGCCCTCATTGCACAAATGACCCCGCTAATTATGTATTTAAGGTATTTGGCTCCTGTGAAAACAGCTTTAGGTTAGCGGTGGATGGTGGAGGGGGCGTTTGGGGTGAGGAGAGTGTGCAGGGATGTAGGGTGGTCCATGGTCTCATGGCTATCATTATTGTAGCATATTTTGTTTAAACAGGATTAGGGGAGCTAGGGTTGATTGAGGAGAGGAGTGGAGGTGGTGGCAGGGTTTGGCAGAGAGGAAGTAAGTTGGTTACTTGTGCTTCTGATCTTATGTCTCTGATTTGGGTGGTAGTCCCTCAGAAATGTCTCTCACACTCACATCCTTCCTCACACAGGTAGTAACTTCAGGGAAGTATAAAAGCATAAATCCCAATACTCTCTGTTGTGATGCTGCTGCCTAGTTTAGGAGTAAATCCCAACCATAAACCATACAAACCATCGGAAAAAGCCAGAGTGATGTCTACCATCTGGGCACTGGAGGGGGCTCTTGAGTCCAGTATCCCCTACTGCAGAAGCACCATACCCCAACCACTGGTCCACGGACTGATACTGGGTTCTAGAGGAACAAAACCAATCAATTAAATTACCTTTTTTAAATAACTGAGACCAAACACAGATGATGATGAGTGGTCCACCTTGATATACCTACCAGTAGTGTATCCAAGCCAACAAAACTGATCCAGTGATGGTTAAGAAATGCTAAATTACTGGACTTACTTAAAGAAAAAAAATCCCATATTACAGCTTTACATTAATGGCTTGACAAGACAAATTGTCAATAATTACAAAAGACTTTGAGGAGGCAAGTCAAATGTCAGAGGCAACTTGGTCGACCCTCGCTACACTGGATGGGCCCCTGGTCAAGGTGAGAATGACCCTCATGTGCAGCCGAGGAGAGACTGTTGGCTCATCCCCACTTTCAGTCTCAAAACAAGAGCAAACTGCACAAAACTACCCAACGCTGTAACGCACAATCCTCAAAGTCTGCCTACATAGCGTTCTGTTCATGCTGCAGCAACAACGCAAATCCTTGCCCACTGGAAGAGTATGGAAATGGTAAAACTACAACTTAACAAGGTAACTTAGATCACAAGATCACCTGAAAAGCAATGTGTAAACAGGTTATGATCATCTTTGTTTATTTGCTGTCTGCATCAGTGTTATTTCCACAAAGCGCTGTATTATGAAATAACCCAAAAACTGTGATAGTTGTCTTCCTGCTTTGGGTCGATCATCTTGGTGGAGATTGATTTGATCGACTCAATGCACAGCTGAGCCGCTGAAAGGCACTAGAGACAGAATGAGGCACAAGATGTGGAAACAAACTGATTGATTAAACCAGGAAGATTTACGATAGAGTGCGTGGCATGTCTGAAACACTATGCAGGGGGACTATGTTGAAGTTGGGGGTAAGAGTGTTGGTGTAGTCTATTATCACAATATCCATCCATCCATTATCTTTACCGCTCATCCATTTTGGGGTTGTGGGAGGCTGGAGCCTATCCCAGCTGACATCAGGGGGGAGGTGGGTACACCCTGGACTGGTCACATGCCAATCACAGGGCCACATAGAGAGATAGACAACCATTCAACACATGCACCCACACCTAATGGCAATTTGGAGTAATCTGTTAACCTAACAATCATGTTTTTTGGTCTCTGGGGGGAAGCCAGAGCGCCCACATGCATACTCCACACAAAAAGGCCCAGACCAAAATGGCATCCAAACCAGCAACCTTCTAGCTGTGTACACTACCTGCTGTGTCACCGTGCCGCCCCGGTTTAGCAATATATTTTTGTTAATCCGACCTTGTGATAGAGAGCACAGCAAAGCAAATTAGGGCAATCTGTAGTGCTATTAAAGACATTGGTAAGTTTGTGTTTAGTCATCAGCCAAGCATGTGTGTCGAGTTCTAATGGGCGCCAAATGGATTTTATTTTTGGAAGCTTGTTGTGGGCCAACAAAAAGTTTCACTGTCAGTCCTTGAGCCATTGTTTGAACACCCCTGGTCCAGACAGTTCTGTTTTTTCATGATCTTTTGTTTTCACATAAAAAAGTCTGAAAATACTGTGTGTGTGCTTAACACTTTGGTTCCAGGTGCATCAGCCACCTGTCGAGCGCTGTGAACAGTGTGAGGTCTGTTCTGGGATGCTCTCATCATACCCTCATCACACACAGAGGTGTGTGACTGCTTCTTCAGCCTTCCACACACTCTGAATACACACACTCACACACTTGCACACACATTCAGGGCCCTGTGTCCCACATTAATGTAACCATGCTCATTTTTACCTTTCTGTCCACACAAGAGAGCCTCTGTGTGTGGGACTCCCCTGCCCTCTGACAATAGTGTTGCTAGAGATAAGAAAGGTGTGTGTGTTTCCCTCCTTAGAAGCTTGTCAAACTTGGTGGTCTTGTCACAGTTAAGGGATAGTTCGTATTTTTGAAGTGGGGTCGCTCGAGGCACATAGCACCAATAAATATATATGCTAAAAAGCAACTTGAGAGCTTTGTCCCTGAATAGAGATTACCAGTTATGCACATTAAGTAATACATTGCAGTCTTTGGGGCCACTGAGCACTCTCGTTATGTCAAACATGCTCCGAATTTGGCAGACCATGCCTGACCTCAAACCAATTTTTAAAAATTTTGCCAATTTAAGAAATTAGACCATCTTTCCATAAAAACACATTATGAGGATAGTTGAGATAAGTACTTTAAATGAGTTTATAACACAACAAAAAAACAAACCAAAAAAAATTTGTTTAATGCAAAAACGAAGATGGGTCACTCCAGTTTTTATGTAAAAAGAGGCAAAACAAATAGTCAATGTGGTGGGCCTCCACTAACTTTGGCTTGTTGTTTTAAAGATAAACATCAGGATTCAGCCCTCTGCAGTGACAGAGCATCATATTTGTATTGCCGAATTTACTGATCAGGACTACGGCACACAACAGCAGTTTTAAAGGCTTACTGAAGTTAAAGAGCTCCAGCAGAAGGGGTGTTACTAAGTCCCACTTGTGACTCTGGGTTTGTGGGTATGAGCTCACAGTTCATGCATTTGCACCACCAGGTAACTTGTGATCCATCTAGAAAAGTTCCTCCTCTGCTCACTCCTGTTCACAAAGGAGGAAATCATTTAGTGAAAACAATTAATTTATTTTTTTGTTCAGTTTGTGTTAAGTTAGTGTTTCTTGTTTCTGCTGATGACCTGACTTATGGCAGTGGAATACATAACCCCTACGCTGCATCATACAGAAGTTCTTGTCAGGGGCTTTGTCGAGGTACAGTGAAACACTGTAAAGAATCTTACAGTAGCATCTAGTTGAGTCAGTGTTGCTTTCTGTGTAGTTTTAATCTAAAAGTGGGTTAATTATAAGGCTTTAATGGTACCTGTATCACCTAGCATCAACAGACTATCTTCTCAGGGACACAGCTGGCCGGATGCTTTATTGGCAATCCTTTGGCAACCATACTTCAAAATACTAAACTATCCCTTTAATATAAATTTGTTTCTTCTGTCCAAACAAGAAAGTCTTGAAAGGTGTGTGTGTTTCTCCCCTTGGAAGCTTTTCAAACTTGGTGATCTTATCGCACAATTTAATAATGAGACGTAGTCCATCGCTGGGCCCTCAGTGGTAAGCTCACTCCGGCGCTTTGATGCTCTGTGCTGGACGAACACACACATCGCTTAGTCAGCATCTTTCTGAGGCCTCTTTTTTTTTTTGTTCCTCTTTGAAAATAAAGATGTTCAGACTGTCTTGAACATCATCATCATCATCGTGGCCCCTCGATGAAGTCTAGCTGAGAGGAGAAACAGAGGCCGGGTTCAGCTGAGTCCATTACTTCTCTGATGGTGGTTGGATCAAAGTAAACACTGATAATGGTTCAACCGCAGTTAATAATACTGCTGCCCAGGAATGTTGGCCGGGCCGGCTACTCCCGACCTCACACGTATAATTGTGCACGCACACACACATGTGCACACACTCCTCATTCCTCAATAGTAGTGACACATTCTTCCTCTCTTCCCACAAACCAAACACCGCTCACTCCTTCTTTCTAATTGTAGACCTTTGATTTATTTCATCTGCAAGGGGAAATTGGCTTTCTCTGCTACTCTCCCATCGGAAAAAAGGCATGCTCACATACTCCAATACAGTAGAGGCAATGACTCTGTACATCTCTCTTTGTAATTACAACACATACAAACATCAGCTCCCATTAGAACCTGACTTATCTTCCTCCAGAGACCTCTGCCTCCTCAGTAGCTCCTCTGACACACCCTCCTTCACTCCCTTATTCTTCGTTTCCTCCATCTCTCAATCTAACAAGACCTGACAGAGATCCTGCCATGTTCACTTTAGTCACAGAATGCTCACAGTAAAAGAAGTAGGAAGTCCTATGAATCAATCAGTGAGCTTTCTTTTTATCCATCAAATACTTTAAGAGTCAGTGGAGCAGCTGTGTGGACATCTGTTTGATTCCTCTGAACGCAACATGTCAAAATGCTTCAAGGAATTTTCATCAAACCTTGCATAAATGTCAATTACAACTCAGTGATGATATGATTAGGTTTTGGAATTTGAATGTCTTAGATAGGGGTGTCCAAACGGGGGCCTGGTGGTCAACTGCAGCCTGCGATGAACTTTGTAGGCCCACAGCAAGCATCAATAAATAATGGAAATTTGGCCCATCTTAGAACTTGAAGTTTGTGTTTGAATGATGTGCTGACAAACTCCTTTAATAGCACCACAACTGCCCTCATTTGCTTTGCTATCTACATCACAAGTCAGATTTGCCAAAAAAAAAAAAAAAAAACAGTGATAGTCACCATCAAGCTCCAACACACCTGTCCTAACTGAACATGATCATCGGATGTCGCATCACATTGCATAGCATTGCACACCTGCTGTCCACACTGTAGCCATTAAAAACATAATTCCATGCCCTATGTTTCCCCTTGTAAACAGTACATCACATCCTTTCACTGTACAGGTGGAGACATGTAGTGCTTTGAACTCATGAGTTGTTGACTCCAAGACTAATAAATACACAGCTCCCTGTTGGGCAATTGAAGTTTCTCCCTCGGTGTTGAAAGTGAAAGTAAATCATTTCTCTTCTGGAAACAGATGAATGCTCCACTATCTCCACTATATTAAACAGATAAACAAGCTCTGCTGATTGAAAAAGGTCCAAGAAAAATCAAGAAATTCTTCCTCATACCCGCTGTTTCCTTGCTCTTCTTCTGTGTTGATGAGAGCAAAACATAGGAATACAAAAATAGGGCAATGAGGCAAAAGTATCACGCTGCATCACACAGCATTGTGTTGTGTCGCTCACAGGAAGCTAGGAGACTCACTATAATTGGCCTGATCTTGCCACTGACGTTCACTTGCACTGCTTTCAGTTAGGGCATTGTGTTGCAGAGTTTTGCAGCTTTTTGCGGTTTGCAGTTTGTTGAGATGAGATGTCACTATCTCCTCTCTGCTGGGGGTGAGGGTCATTCTCACCTGACTCAGGGCCAATCCAGGGGTATCAAGGGCTGACCCAGGTCCCTCTGAAATCTGGCTGGCTTTGTTTAGACACTCTCCATTAGTTGGGGCTAATGGAGAGCGTGGAGAGAATGTGGTCTTAAATCAGATATAGTGCAATGTTTCCTATGTTAGCATGTGCTTTTGTTTTATTTCAGGTCAAAAATATCTTTTTACACTTGATCCATATTCACATTCATAACATGAAGATCTCTTTCAGGATGTTCAAGTGCATTTATAATTGGATCATTCTTACTTTTAACAAGCATTGCTCGTCTACTTCTTTTACACAAAACTTTAAAAAGATGAAAAGGAAGCCGCTTCTGTAAAACTTTCACTTAAGCAAACTCATCCAAAGTGAAAGCCATCTGAATACACTGTGTGGTTTGATGGTTTGGCAGGACGATGAGCAGTCAATGAGCATTACAGCCAAGCCTCCGTTCTCCAAGAAAGACACATAAAACTTAAATGTTGTTATTAATCCAAACAGTCTTAAAGGCTCAGGAGAGCTGCAGCTTCTGTTTCTGTGAGCCGAACGTCTGAAAACCTCAGCACATGAACTTAAGAGAGAAAAACATCCCAGCTGCACACTTGCCCTGTTTTTTAACAACACAGTTTCTGTTTTTCAAGAAGAATTTTCTGAAAAACACACATGACCACCTTTGAAGTGAGGTGAGGCAGGAACGTTTCTGAGGGGAGGTGGGGGCGGGGGTGCATGGGTGAGAGGGGAAACTGTAAATGGGTCTTTGGCAACCTGATACTATTTCAGATTCTTGAACAAATCAGATCTTGCTTAAATACTTTTATTTCATATGCAACTCTTCTCAAAGGTCTCAATATTAACTAAATTTGAACAATAATGTTTTCAGACTAAATTGTGCTGCTGTACTTGACCAGCCACATTGGTTTGGAATTTTAATTTGAAGTTGTGTGATCTATATGTTAATGGTATAAATATTAGCCAGAGCGACAAAGATCAGCTCTGTCTCAGTACAGACAGAACCAACACAGAAGCAAGGGCTGTTGCTGCAGATAGAGCTGTCATTTCTGAGAAATTGGAGTAATTTTAGGTGAACCTTGCAGTGCAGTTGGAACCTTCCTGATTCAATGTCTGACAGATCCGTCTTGCCAAGCTCCAATCTACGATTGTGAGCAGCCCAAAGTATGACAGCCCAATCAGAGACCTTTAGAGCAGGAAAAAGGTGTAGGTGTGAGGACAGCCTATTACTCTTGTCTGCAGGCTTGAATTCAACATGAATATTATGATCACAAGCAGGCAGTGAATGCAGTACCTGTGGGCCACTGCCTTCCATCGCTTCACTACATCCATGAGCCAAAAAGACATCTGTGCAAACAGTAAGAAGAGTCAGTATAAGTTGTCTTGAGATATTGTGTTCACAAAATCATCATCATAATCAAGAGGCTCCCCGACCTTGACTTTTTGACCTCTGAAACCTCATCCATATGCCAGGGAGATTAAAAGTGCAAAGTCTTGAAAAAATCTCTGCTCACATTCTGGTGATTGAAGATTCACAAAATGCAAAAGATGATGAGGTCACTGAAGAGTGTGCAAAAACAGGAGCACACATACACGGACACACTTTCCTGCACATTTCCTCACCAAGCTGAGTGCTTTAAATTCAGTGGTTTCAGTCTGACCTGAATATCTGTGACGTGACTTTTACCAAAGCTAATGACAGCAGCAGGATAACTGCTACCAGTGCTGCTTGAAGCCACCAGGCAAAATTACTGTCACAGGATGAGAAACAGGAACAGCAGCGGTTGGGAAACTCACTGACCTGCCTGTTCCTTTAACTGCAACAAGTTTAATTCAGGTCCAGCCAGACCCTTGTCTCCTTCCCCTCACACACACGCACACTTTTGTCCTTCTCCTATTCTCTAACTTGTTTTCTATGAACCAAGAAGAAGTGAACACCTGCTTTTATAAATGACAAGCTTATTGTTGTTCAGCGTGGAGGTGTAAATCATCGACAGTCACTGCGTAAGGCAGCCATGAACGTACACCCAGCACAAACTACTGACACCTCAGGTCAGCTAATAGAGAGAGGAGATGAGCAGAGCATCATCTTTCACATCTCCTGTCTTAATGTGGCCCACAGCAGTCCTGATCTGATGTTCTTCCCCCAGGATGAGCAGTAAAAGGTAAATAATTTATTCCAAAAAAGGTCCTTCTCTACAGAGAGAGAATGGCAGGAGCTCAATCAGAACAGTTAGGCCAAAAACACCGGCAGGCCAACAGGTAATGTCCCTGTGCTCTCAAATGCTCATGAATACAAATAGCTATTCAGACAACTACAAGGCAGCAACTCAATGCATTAAGCATGTAGATATGATGAAGAGCACCTGCAAAGTTTAAACCGAACATCGGAATGGAGGCAAAGGGGGATTTAAGTGAATGTGGCATGGTTGGTGCTGCCAGACAGGCTCATCTAAGTATTTTAAAAACTTCTGATCTAATGGGAATTTTATTCATAACTCTCTCTAGGGTTTACAGTGAATGGTCTGAAAAAAGAAACTATTGAGTGAACACCAGTTCTCTGGGAGAAAATGCCCTGTTGATGCCAGAGGAGAATGGCCAGAGTGGTTGGAGATGATAGAAAGGCAACAGTAACTCAAAAAAGCAAAAAAGGAAACTCTTGTAAAAAATGAGGTGTGCAGAGGACCATTTCTGAATGCTCTGTCAAATCTTGAAGCAAATGGCCTACACCAGCAGGTGACCACACCTCACGAGAAAACTGAGGCTACAAATTGTAACCTTGTGCAGAAGCTGGACCTTTCTGATTCAGTGTCTGTAATCAGGCAGATCCACCTCGTCACAAAGCTCAAATCATCTCAAACTGGTTTCTTGAACATGATTGTGGCTTCATTGTACTCCAGTGGCCTCTGCAGTAACAAGATCTCAATCCAATAGAGCACCGTTGAGATGTGGGACAGGGGATTTACATCTTCAATGTGCAGCCGACAAACTTGCAGCAGCTGCGTTGTGCAATGGTGTCGGTACGGACCAATATCTCTAAACAACATTTTCAGCACCTCATTGAATTTATGCCTCAAAGAACTGACCCTTTGTTGGCTCTCTGATTGGCTCACCAACCAACCAACCAGAGTTAGAGAACCATTTTTTCAAGCAACTTTTGTTCAGTGACCTGGTCAGACAACTGCATTGTGGTAAAATTGAAATGATAAATTTGCTCCTTCATTATGACTGAATATCACACAAAACAACTGTGTCTGCACTCAAAGATAAGCAAAATATTTTCATACTGACAATATTTGGTGTATTTTATATACAGCAGAAATAATAAAGCATTTTGTTGATGTGGACAATTTTAGATTACATCACTAAGGTCATTCATCAGTGATGTGCTTAATTACTTTAACAGATTTATAAAGACTGAAAATTGCAGAAAGAATAGCGTTAATCAAACAGGAATAAAAGTTAGAATAAAAAATAGTTTTTTAACTGTTTGAAGCTGGAGAGAAGCCTGCAACAACAGATATGGTCTAACTCATAGACTGCCTCCTTAATCCTTGGGTCTTTCTCGTGACATAACTTTGTCCATCGTACTTCCTTTACTTGCATTGTTTCCTCATACCTTAGCTCCTCCCAATAAGGCATTGAAGGACAACGGAGACACAAAATATCAAATGAGAAATCCTCCACTTCATCAGTCTGAGCATCGTCAGGTGTTGATGATTAACGGCTCATCTGATTGGCTGTCAAACACCCCACTGCACGAACACCCTCTGACATCAAAAAATGAACAAACATTTTATCATATAAAACAGCAGCTGTTCAGAAATAAATCCTCCTGTATAAAGTTTAAAGTGTAATATATCAACACTGTCAGAAAAGCCTGTGTAAATAAAATAATGGTAAGAGTAAAGGTGTGGCTAATGGGCTCAGCGTGCTGGGGCACCGTCCATAACTGTCCACTGCTGCATACATACATACATCTATGTATGCTATTTTTGTTATTTAGTGCTTAAATAAGACATCTATGTATGTTTTTAATGCAGTATTTGCTCACACATCTGCATGTGCAACCCTGGGATATGGGTATCATACAATATTATATTTAATCTGGCACTTTATAATCTTGGGCAGTAGGGTAATGTACAATGCAACACGCACTTTATATATTTTTTTGTGTAATAATGGGCAATGTGGAGGACCTGAGCTCCCAGGCACCCAGCACTCTACACTTCAGCATTTGACACTTTAGCACTTGGCTATAATCCCATGTATTTACATATAAATGCCCATTAATGCATACTGTCCCATTTTCAAAAATAAATAAATAAAAGCAAAAGTAAAAAAAAAAAAGCATCTGGTCCAATGCTACACCTCAAAACCAATCACATTGCATCTAAGGTTGAAAGACTTTCTGAGTGGAAACACTGGTGTATCCTTGTTTTGAGCTCCTCCAGAAGCCTCCTCTCTCCTCCATCCTAGCCTCCTTCAGGTGCATTTTTGAGAAGTGGAAGATCCTTCATCATGGTGGAGGGACAATAACTTCTGGGTCAGTGGAGAAGAGAGGAAGCGAGGATGGACAAGGTTATGTAGTAAGAAACACCCCTTTCGTCTGCTTCTCTCTGGGCCTTTTTCAAACCAACCCCTCCACTCTCCCCCTCTGTGAAGGAGTAAACTTCATCAGAAGTCACACTCGCAGCTGAATGTAGTTCACTTCATCAAGGTGTAGGGTATAAATACAGCGGCAATCTTTGGGATAAACTTCCCTCTCTCAGGCGGAAACAGGAAGTATATGTTGCCATGGTTTCCCAGCGGCATCTTGAGGGAGTTGCAGTTCTTGCCTTGATCCACCAGCGACTGAAAAATGTGTGATTAGATCCTCCAGAAGGCGGAGACGTTCAAGGTGTATTTTACTTTTGATTATGCAGCAGCGAAAGGTCAGCCTCTGTTTTTTTGTTGCTAATGCATTCTGTAAAAATCATTCTGGATATTGATTATATTCATCTTTATTAAATTATATGAGACTGAACCAATAAATCAGCCTTTAATCTATAATTTAATGTAAAGTCAATTCAGAAAAAAAATATAAAAATACCTCAACGCTTCTTTGGCTGCATTTCTTTCTTTCTTTTTTTTTTATTTTGGATACTGAAGAGCTTTTCGTTTTTTATTCTTGCTTTAATGAACTCTTTGGTTTTTGCAACAGTCCCAGTAAATATAAAGCACTTAATCAAAAAACAAACTGTTTTCTGGACTAATGCAGGGCAGGCCTTAATTTGATAATCAATACCATGTACATCTTAAGTTGTAAACATCTGTATGACAAATATTCAATATTTTTCTTAGTTTAACAGTGTTTGTCCAGGCACTTACGTAGAACTTATATTTGTATGTTGGTTCCTACATGACTGAAACTGGACCCAATTTAACGCTGCACGTGTTCAGACTTGCTTGTGGAGGGTTTTATAGCCCGCTACCCCTCCTTGCGAATCGGTTTGGGATGGACTTAATATGGCAGGCCCTCTTTGAGGACACGCAAACGAAGGTCAGTGGGTAGAGAGAGTGTGTAATGGCAGGATTGAAAAAGACCCTCTTTCAATTCCTTGGTGGGAGGAGCTAAGATCAGAGGAAATGATATGAGAGAAGGAAGTAGGATGGACAAAGTTATAGAATGAGTCAGACTTAAAAGTCTCTCCCATGAGTCTCTGGTGGGAGGAGCGAAGACAGAGTTAAACACTCAAGTTGAAGACCCATGCCTTAAAATGAATGACTTGGGATCCAGCCAAGATGTGCCTAATAAAGTGGCCGGTGAGTGCATGGGAGCTTACCACACCTGGTCTTAATCAAGGCCAATCAGCCACACACCTGAGCAGTTTAACTCAGAGTCTCACAGGCACAACTGATGAGCAGTCACCAGTGATGAACCATGATTTTAAATTTGACAAACAGATGAACTCTGTTGTTTTAGAAAGGTTTTTTTATATACTGTTCATGTTTTCATCTGAGGTCAACAGAAACCACCAGCTTTATTTTTTTAAGATCTTAAGGCCTCTGAATCTGTTTGGATACTGAAACACTTTTGGAGCTCACGTATTCTTCAGCAGCCTGACCAGTGCTGGTGAGTCCTCACACTGTTCTCAGCTCAACTGCTCTATACACCACAGTTTTTTTAATGTGAAATGTTGACACCAGGAAGATCTGTGCTTGGTTTGTGGGGGCCAGTAGAGGCCACATGTTGAGATAGGCCATGTCTGCATTGACGCAACATATAGTTTGTGTGTACAAAAGGTGATGATGCTATTTTTGTTGTTTTGTCCATGCAGTAAAGACATCAGCCCTTTTTAAACCTCTGAGAAATTAATGAAGCAAAACAGAAAGAAAGTATCAGATCTGAATTGGCTTGCAGTCAGATCAGCAGCCTCCAGGAGCCCCGTGTTCCCTGAGCTTCTGCCATCTGATACTCCCAGGAGACAATAAATCCAAACAGGTCAGATTATTTTACAGAATCTGATATGAAAAATGTCCTGACATACCTCTGACTGCTTTTTGAGTTGACTATTTAATGCCAAATAGAAAGAAGTTGTGCCTTCTCTGGTGTTGTTTAGGACATGCAGACTATTTTTGGGTCCAATCAATGTGGTAATATTGTTCACTTAAGTCCTTAAATCTAAGTTGCGATGAAGGTTGTCACCTGATCAATGGACTTTTTGAGTAAGCTACTTTCAAAGTACACAAAAATATTACTTACTCAAAAAGTACACAGTAAAAGTACTCCATACTGCTAGCACTTATAGTCTAAGGGGTCTTCTTTACAATGACACCAATGTCACCTCAAAATAAACTGTGCCATACATTCATTAACCTCTGTGTGATACAATAGGATTCTGTTCATTCATGTTGAAAAAAGAGGCATCTTGGAGCCAACGTTAAGACAAGACTCCTATATACCATGATTTTGATGTTAAAGACAAAAAAAAGGAACATGGTTAAGTCAAGAGTGTCACCCCCCTCTTGCTCAGCAAGGAGCATTTACCATAAATGTTCAAATACATGAGCACTTCAAATTAGGAGCAGCTGATTTTACCACAGAAAAGTGATATAATAACTCACACTACAAAGTGTCATTTCATTCACGCATCACTCCTTTTAGAAAATCATGGTTTGTGTTTGCAACGATTAATGCAAATTCAGCCCTCAAATTCTGCTTTATCTTGCAAATTTGTCCAAATCACTGCAATTTTCTAAAAGTTTGAAAAATCATACAAACTTTGCTGTCAGCTGGAGGCTGAAACTGTCACAGGAGAAGAAGAAAATAATAAATATTGTTTGGTAGCCAGAAAAGTGAGATTATTGTAAATCACACCACAGAGATGTCAGAGATCTTTTAGTTTGAGGTGAATAATCTTCCTGCAGCCCAAATAAACATATTTTCATAAACTACTTTAATTGTGTAGGGATATCGTTGTTTTAACAGAGCCCCATGAGGGACTTATTTAAGAACAGTTTACAGTTAAAGGAAACCAAAACCTCAGTGGAAATCGTGGTTTATCAGACCATGATAACTCATGCATAGTGGCATGTTGTGCCTGTCTAGTCAGGAATAATCTGTCGGCAGACAAAAATAAAAGACTTAAGTTTTGTTTGAAAGCTTTTTTTTTTTTGATAAACTAAGTTAATTAATTTTTGATTATTTTAAGTTTTCGTTTCTTTTATGTTTCCATATGTACCTTCTCCCTCACTTTTGAACACCACTTTACCCTCTCTTTGAGCAGACTCCTTATGTGGAGATGATTTTGCAAAGTTAAAGTCGCCTGAGATTCCTGTCAAATCACCAGGTTTAAGTGTTTCTGCTTCGATCTTCCATATAGTTACTACAGAGGTTTTACTGTACAGAAAGAATTATTTAAAATCACTGAGAACAGTTTCTGTTATTAAAAATAAATCGGTAAGGAAAACATTAATTTATAAATAAAATGGATCATCTGAAATATTGTGCTACTCACTGTTATTAAGAAAATGGTTATCAGAGGATGATTATTATTTAATCTACATTTACAATGATGTATCTAAAACAGACTTTGAGTCCGTGAACATGTCAGTCTATAAATGCAAAATGAGTCTGATATAAAGATTCTTCTTCATGTACTGATTTTCTTTGGTGTGTGCACTAAATGTAAACTTGTGCACACGAGCTCAGATGATTAATAAATGAGGGCCCCTGTCTTTTAGCACAGTGGCTGCAAATGTTGGGAAAACTCTGAAAAACTTCTCAAACTTGTTGGTGAAAGAACTTGTATATAAAGTGGCAGTAAATCCACTCAATCACATTAACTAGAGCAGGGTTTTTATAACATTCCCACAAATACATCTTCAGAACTCTCTGAAAGACTCTCTGATCTCCTTTTAAGTGCTAATCCCCATTTTGGTGACTGACAATAAGTCCTGGAGATCACTGCATGTATGCGGGTAATTCCAAAGCATGTACATTGTGCACAAGCATAGCATGGCCTGCAGACTCTATAAAGACTTCAGTGGTCCCTGACTTAGCAGCAGGAGGGCCAAGGCGATGACTCCAGGATGGGGCCCCCAAGACTTGACCCCTCTTTACTCTGTCATTCTCTCACTGTAGTCGTGGACACTCACACGCTAGGGGGTCAGAGGCTAACACAGAGTGCTTTGTCATCATTCTCTATTGTTACACCGCTAATCAGCTCTCCACTCTGTCTTCACTAAGAACTGTAAGGTACTTTGAGATGGAACTTCATTTCAAATGAGATTATCAGTGTGGTTTACTTCACGGTGACGTCACAGTTATAGCTTGATTAGGAAATTTTATTAAATTACACCAAAAAAAGAGAGTCAAATAAATCTGACTTAACTGTGTGATGTTGATGTGCTCACGAGTAGCAAATTGGCTGGGTGTAGGTAAATGGTAGGCCAGCATAAATCTGATTATCTTCTAGGTAATTTACCCTTGGAATTTCTAGAAAATGTCAAGGCAGCATTTGTTAAAGGCTTAAATGTGGTTCTAGAAAGCAAATTGTTGATTGACCTGCCCCCAGAATACTGCACGCCATACATCGTCATGGTGCTTTACTGTTCGTGGTATCTGCTCAACCAGGCTCAACTCGACTGAAGCTAAGATACAATAAAACATCACAAGTGAAGGAAGAAGGATGGACAAAGTTGTGTAAGGAAAAAAGAGCCAAGGATAGAAGAGACACAATATACCAAATGAGAAAAAGTTTGGTTGAGATGGCATGTGCAGTGCGGCGGCATCTATTAGAGTGCATCAACATCATTCCAAAGGCTCCCATGACATGGCCCCGTTCAGTTCTTTTACAGTCTATGGGTTAGACAAAATCTGTTGTTGCAGGTCTCTCTCTGGTTTGAAACAGGTTTTGATAGTACCTGTTTGAGGTAAGAGGAGGTGTTGTAGCGTGGCTACACGAAACAACAGTGGCATTCTCACAAAAACAACGTAGTAGACGAAGTCGATGGAGCTGCTGAACCCTTTGAGGATTTTTGTTACAGTGAGGAGATGAAATCTGTTCCAAATACGGACTGCTTAGCCCTTAAATCCCTTGTCTACTTTATTACTACTTTTACACTTGTTGGATTTTTACTGTTATACTGCATACAAAACCTCAACCCCTCCGAGAAGAATCAAGTTCAAGGCATCATTATTTTAGGACAACCTGCTCCTCCATACATTGCCCAGGGCACAGATGCACCAAAAATGCCTCCAGTAGAAAAAAAAAAATGCAAAAAAACACTTGCTGACGAGATCTGTAACCACGTGCATTCAGACCTGCTGTTACATAGGAAGTAAATGTTTAATTGACAATGGTTTTGTAGCATCTCTGTGTGATTGCCACCTCAGCAATTTGTGGTACTTTTGGGAGCAAATATTGTCTCAAATGTTAAAAAGGGATACGTAACTTCAAATTACTCAAACTTTATTTTTGATCCATTTAGGAAATGACAAATAACTGCCTTGACTCTTGTTGACCTATAACTGCTTGTGATTGTATACTGCTGTTTGGAAAGCACGAAAATAAGACATTAAGCACATTTGATTGTCTGAAGACTGACAGGAAGTTACACTTTTGCTAGGAGTCAAAATTGAGGTCTTAAACCATCACTGCTTTGCTGTCATTTAAAAATGGGATAAAAAAAATCACCAATCACAGATTTATCTTTGTGGATCCACATATAAAATAATAATAAAAAAAAAAACATTAACTGCTGAACTTCATGGTTGGACTGAAACAAATCTGCAAGATATATATTTGACCCGATGTCCTCCCTAGAAAGACAACAGAGTGAGATTTCACATACAGTTTTCCCCATAAAGATCCACTGAAAGTCTTATGTCAGGGCCAGACTACACAATTTATGAGCGATTATGGCTCAACCTGACAGTTGTAGAGTTTCAGGACCTGTTGCCTATGAAAATTGGTTGTTCCATCTCGTGTAGTGTGTCATAATGACCAACAACAACAGACCAGTCTGAAAGGCCTTACGACAGCTTTCTCCGCAACAGAATGTCTAGCAGGTTTGGTTTTTGTCTTGCCTCCTATGATCTGTTCCTCATCAGTTATTGACCAATGAGAGCACAGGGAGCTCTGCATGTGCAACAATTACAGATGTAAACAAACCTAGGTTTAAACCTTGAGAGCTACAAGACAGTGGAAAGATTTGCCAAGTTCTGAAAAAGAACATCCCTGCCTTTACGATGTGTTGTAGATGAGCTACCACAGACTGTTAAAAGAGAAATGTTGGAGAGAAAAAGCAGAGGAACATGATGAGATTCTGCTTACATTTATCAGCAAACTAACATCTCAATAAACATAATGTTTGTAGATACAAATAGAAGTACTGTACCCCACTTACAATCTGTTTGCCATCTTGGGTGTTGAACCTCTTCCCATCATCACATCAGTTGTTAAATGCAGTTGGTCTATGTCATGTAGTCTGTTATGCTCATGGGGCAAGTCACTGCATGTATTTATGGCTCTGTGGTCGCCTAGTCTGACATACTGGCTGTCGTTACTGACGAAAAGATTGTGTAGTCTGACCTCAGCAATACAGCAATCCAGAGCTGCCAATGGGGGGCTGGTAGTGTTGATTTCCTCACCAATATTCCCAATATTCTGACCATTCTGAGGTCAGCAGTGTCCATGTCATGCTTGGAATGTTTGGAGTCCCGCTGGAGGAACTGTGCCATGTACTAGATACAGTCCCTAAAGGAAAAACAAAAACAAAAAACACGAGCCGAGTCGAGCTGATACCACATAGTGGAAAAGCTCCCTTAGACATCAAGCTTCACGTTGTCAACTTAGGGCTGGAAGTGACCTCAGAAGGTAAAGTCAGCCAGTCGATGACTTTATTTGAGTTTTGTCTCAATCACTCACAAAGGATGCGTAATCCGTAAAACATTGTAAACTCCATAGTTAGCAACTGGGAGGGACCCTCCCTAAGCTGACATTTAGGGCTCCATATATTCCAAAAAAATATCAAAATATTTGTGGGATTAATTTGATGTGTTTGTGCAAAATGAGCCAAATGTTTCCTCTCTCTGAATGTCTGAGGACTGAATCAGGCTGCTGTGAAAGTTCAGGGAACACCAGCATGGATTAATGTGATTTTGGTGACAGAGGTGCCTCAGGGTGACACTGGTGGATTAAAACGGTGGATATTTTTCTATACTCCTCCTAATCTCCTCCTGTTTTATTCCATTGCCTCTAATGAAATAACTCTGCACCCCATTTAAAACCAGGGGTTTCATCTCTGTGTGCAACAGCATCACCTCACACCCATTCAAAGTCCCATTAAAAACAGATTGTGCAGTTGCTCAGCCCGACTCCTGAATCCCATTAAAAACTTCCCCACAAAAGTGAAACAGTCATTAGCCGGCAGTGAATCAGCTTCAGTAATTAACTCTCTCTCCCACCCCCAGCCCCTCTGTGTTTATCGTTTCCAGTAACAAGCCCTCTGGGCTTCAAAGTGGTGAGGCGCGAGTTCCTCAGTGATGTAATGTTTTGGTTTACCTGCAGTCCCGCGGGCAGGAAGTGAGACAGAGTATTTAGATGATGTGTGATAGGAAAACAGGAAGCTGGAGTAAAATAAACATAAATTTGGGGTAGAAGGCTTGACTCCCTGAAGCCCAAACAGATCAAACAATGGACTCTATTGTAGCTCCGGCCTTGTGATTGAAGAGAGCATAACATCTCGAGTTACTCAATTCACCATTACTTTAGTAAACACTGAGCTTGTGTGGTGCCAGATAACCAGGTTCTTTTGAAAGATTAAAATTGATTGAAAATTGAAAAAAATGAAGTCCTGATTAACAATGTACTTGTGGTGATGATCTTTGATTAAATCAAGACCCACACGCTTACATGTTCAGCTCAAAAGCAAGATCCTTACAAGCTGTACCTTGTTGTAAAGATGACTAATCAGGCTTTCCAGTAATATAAAATACAAAAACAATTGGTCATTAAAGGGGAGAAATAATCAACTGAAAAAAACATTCCAAACTTTTTGGGAAGTATACTTCAAGCCTGTGTGACACCAACAACCATGTCACATTTAAAGTCACTTAAATCACCTGAATTCACCATTCTGCTTCTCTGTGTAGACTTACACAAGCTGTCTTGACCATGTCTACATGTCCCAATGCACTAAGTTACTGCCATGTGATTGGCTGACCAGCTATTGACATTAATGAGAAGTTGAGCAGGTGTACCTAATAAAGAGGCCAGTGAGTTTATGGTGATATACATGTTTAAACTTTGGGGGTAGTTTATCTTGACCTTATCCTTAATACCCACCTTAGGTAGTGATATTTATCTCAGTCCCTTAAAAAAAAAAAAAGAAACGCCTAAAAAGTCTTCACTGAAGCTTTCAGGGAAAGTTCAGACCATCTGAAGAGGGTGAACTTGTTTGATTTTTGTGTATTTTACTCATATCATCCTCACAGTTCAGTATTTTAAAGGAGCTGTAACTAAATAATGCCTCCCTTTTATCGCTGGAGTTTTCCTTTCCCCACCAGCCGAATCAAAGCGCTGGCCTGATTCTGTCGGCGCTGTCAGAGCTTCAAAGACCGTGTTTCAGAGCGGGGCTCGATGACGTCCAGTGGCAGTGTTTCAAATCACCTCTGGTGCAGGAGATATAAAGATAGCATTCATCTATTGACTGCTTTATGTTCCCACTGTGGCACAGATAACTGCATTACTGTCCCAGGACAACAGGGCCTGTGTAGACCTTTGTTGCTGTTATGCCAGTGGTGCAAGTGTGCATTTCAGCTCGGAGCTCATCCGAGACATTGAGCGCTGCAGGGTTTGTGTGTGTGTAAGAGTCCTAAACTGACAATGATAGTATGTTTGCTCTGTGGAAATCAACACTACAGCAGGAAGTGTTTAAATGTTGGATAATTTGAGGATAAAACAGGTTTGAGACGGTGCATTTAGAGCACAGTTTGGACAATGGCTCTTTTTCTGTGACAAAGCCTGTCTCTGAGCCGCTTATGTAAATGTGTAATGATATGTAAGGGGAGAGGAGGGCAGGATGGGCTTAAGGATACAGGAGAGAGGAAAGAAGGAAGAGTGAAAAAGGTCTTGTGAAGTCTTTCAAACACATGGAGAGAGGAGTAAAGTTTGAAAAGAAGGGAAGCAGAAAGCGGGGCTGTGGAGAGGTTCAGTGTTCGCTAGAGTCAAATTTCATCTTTCTAGTAGTGCACTGCTTTTAAAGAGCCCACACTTTACCTTAACTAAGTTTGTAAGCTTGATTTTGAGTTGCATAATTTATTTCTGTCATCTTTTGACCTCAGTCATTGTTCTAACTGTTTCTAAGGTGGCCTAACTGGCTTATTTTTAGCTTAATTCTGGCGCGTGAACTACAACTTAAAAGCTCTCACACTTCTTACAGTGAGATGCGTTGGTGCTGAATACAAGTGACCAAGATCATTCTCCCTAAGGCCTTGTACACACAGGTTTTTGAAAGCTTAACTGATTTTAAAACGGAGGGATAATGTCAGATTTATTAGTTTTTGTTTCTTTAGTGTGTGGTGAGCCACAAAGTTAGAGACAGGACACCATAAACCAACCAATTCATTTACCAACAAGGCAGCACCTCTGCTTTTGCAGCTTGTGATCTCACGTGATCACACGTGACTTCAATGTAAACAGACATGGTCGACAATGTCAAGAGGCTAAATGCAGCTAGTGGTGAGCTTCCTATAACATCAGTTAACAAACATCAGTTTGTTATATAATAAACAGGTTACGCTGTTTAGATGGCCATGTTTTATTTTAAACAAATCATCGAGTTGAACCTCTATTTTGATGTCCATCTAACTTATGCCTTTACTCTCGTTGCCATGGCTATGTTTGCTTCCTGCTTCAGCCAGCTTGCTCCCTAATTGACTTTGCTCTTGTCCATGCGAGAAAATACAGAGGACATGCCCGGCTGACCTCAGTGCACTCCACACACATCAGGAATCCTAGTCGTAGATATTCAACAAGTTTAATGTTTATGAGCCAAAAGTGTTGGGGTGCGTGGACCTTGCTTAGAACTAATGAAATCTGAAACTACTGTTTTAGGGTGAATTTTAAGAAAATAGAACTGTTTTTTGTCAGAAAGCTTGAAAAATGATAGCTGTTTTAAGGTTGAAAATGTTTGTTTTTCCAACAACAGAAAAGTAAGTGATCAGGGGCACTATTTCTATTAAGTGTTACATGTTCATTTTATTATTATTATTATTTATGACATAAACAGCATCAGTGATATTTTTAAAAAGTTTTTTGGCTTAAAAGTAAAAAGTAAAAATAACGCAGGAATAAAAGATCCCCTCCTGACTTCTTTCTTTTTCTTTAAAATTTGCCAAAAAATATATTAAAAAATGAATAAAAATAAATACAAATAGATCAAATTCCAACAGATACAGAAACAAATACTGTGACCAGAACACTGAGTTACACATTGAGCTGTGGGCTGGGTGTATATTACTGTGTCCCTAGCTTGGTGGGACGTTCTTGTCTTTGAGCGGTTTGTGTTTGAAGATTTGTCAGCGGTCTTGGTTCAGTGCAAAGCTGTCCGTCTGTTGTTGGGTGAGCTGCTGCAGAGCTGATGGAGAAGACCGATAACTGAGCAAACAGCAGGCATGTCCACACCGCTCTTTCTCCTTCTCCTCTTTTTTTTTTCTCTCTGTCTCAAGATAACGCACAAAGATGTGAAATCAAATCCCTGAATTACTGGCAGCAGTTGTAACATTCTGCTCTTTTCTTTTTGCCTTGTGTCCCTTTTTTTCTCCCCACAGTTCCCAGACTGAGAACAAATGGTCTCATCAGACTTTGCTGCGGCACAAGCGTCTGGTTGTGGGTGCCAGGCTTTAAGTATGGGTGGCACGCTCTTTGTGAACAGCTGTGTGGCTCTGTGGTTGGTGCTACAAGGTGGCATTGTGTGGTGTAATGTGGAGGGGAGTCACGTAAGTCTTCTGGTTGACCTCAGAACTCCTTACAATAGGGATTACTTCATGCTTGCATTTGAGTATTATGCAACTGCAGCTACAACAGAAGGAAATTTAAAAACAAAATCAACTATAAATACGACCATGTGGTTAAACACTCCTGCAAAGTTTGCTAGAAAAGTACACTGGTAGGTCTAGAAAAAGAGCCGGGGTTGACTCTGTAAAGAATAAATGACAGAGGGAAATGTTTTCTAACAAGAGTCAAGTTTTGTGCCAAGTTTTTGATAAAAATCACTCAAAAAATTCTTGACATACAGCTTTAAAATGCAACCATGAGGTCAAAGTTCTGCTTCCAAGGTCAAAACTCCAAGAGGTTTTTCTTAAATCAAAGCTGAAGTTTTGAGCAAAGTTTGAACATAATCCCTTGGATTGTTCTCCAGAGATCATCTCAACACGCAGAGGAAAAAGGGCTAGAAACCACTGCCTACCTCTAAAGCCTATGACCCCTCAAATTTGACCACTTCAACCTTAAGTAAGAGTGAACATGTTTGAAGAAATCCCTTGTGGTGTTCTTGAGATATCATGTTATTATCTAGAACAATAGCACAAACCCTCTGTCACTGCACTTCTAAGATTGTTAGCGGAGTCATTATAAAAAAATGTGGAGAACTGTTCAACATGCAATATTAAAAAATCCTTCAAATAAAGTTCCTGGATCTGGACTTCTTCCTTGTGCCTTGACGAATATTATCCGACAATGTCCTCAAAATCCATTGAGAATTTTGAGTTATCTTGTTCACAGAAAAACCAGACCAACGCCACCAAAAGCATGATCTCCTTGATGGAGGTAAAGAGGGCCTGAACTTTTGTATGGACTAATATCTGGACAGCCTAAAGCTGGAATAGAGATACACCTCTGTTATTTCTTCATCTTTGAAAAGTCAAACAAAAATCATCCAGCCGTCTCTATTTATGTTTTCCTTGTTTTGGCAGTGATGCCTCATTAGACATGATTTATTTGCTCTGTTGTCTCCTCCAGATTCATGTGCTTCTAAAGAGGGATAACCGCCTGTAGTGAAAAGAGCCTGAGGGATTAAGAAGGTAACAGATGGAGGGGTTTGAAGGAGAGGAGGTCAACAATCTGAGGGCAGAGTCAGAGAGAGTGACATGGTGCTATTGAACAGCTGTTTGTGCTGCAGGTCAAAGATGCTGGATAGGATTTAGTAAGAAATGACCCTTCTTCACTGAGGGGGCAATAAAAATGTATTTTACTCAAACCTGACAAACATTACAGGTCATTAGCTTATACAGCTTTGCTCATGTAGTGTGTGGAGATAAATTAAATTACCAAAAGTCAAACTACCACCTAGCAGTTTGATGCCACCACAAGGTATAGAGGTGCTTGACCTCAGCTGTGTTCACATGGACATAAACAAAAGATCAACAACACCAGATCGGAATGGAAAAGCATTATGGGAAAATGTCATTGGAAGATTCTGAACCATAGAAAGTTAATTCTAGGGTTAATTAAGGGTGAAATAGACTTTTATTTTTCTCTCCTGTCATCTCTCTAAAGGCTCTGTTATTCTTTCCTCACAGATGGTCAATCAAACTGCAAACTCATGACACGGAAACGCTTTGTTTTCATGCTCAGTGCAGCTTTCTCCTCGGCACAGATCAGCATTCTCTTAGACTTTCAAGCAGAGTCTTCAGAAAAGTCATATTTACCTCTGCCAAGGAGGTTATGTTGTGCTGGCATATGTTTGTTTGTTTTTCTTTTTTAGTCTGTCTGCTTGTTTATCAAGATTACACAAAAACTACTGGGCGGATTTAGATTAAATTTTCAGGAGATGTTGGTAATGGCCCAACTTAAATATGATTCAATTTTGGTGGTCCAGATAAGCGGCATTAGCAAAGGATCGGTTTTGCTCAATAAATGTCTAACTAATAATGATATCAGCAAGATTCTGAGTGCTAGGTGTAGGTTTTCAGGGTCAGGGAATCATATTATGATAGTAACTTTATCAGTGAAGTATTGCTTATAGATGTAACAGCAATATGTGAGGTACCTTGGTGGAGGTTTGTGCTTTCCTAGTGCTTTCTAGTATAACATGATTTAACTGATGTTGCTGAAAAAGATTGTGGTTGTGTTTACTAATGTTCTTTAGACAAGAGAGGGAGAAGAGATGGGGCACTAAATCAAGAAAAACGAGGAAAATATACCTGCGAGGACAATGATAGAAGTTTGCATTGTATACATAGTATGGCTATTAGAAAATGAAACTAATATTGTAATATAATTGTAGTGAACATAAACATGTTTCAGGGTCTTCCTCCTTCAATCTCCCCTTCTGCATCATCAGACTGCTGCATTCAGGTCTTCCACTGATCAAACAGTACAGCAGGTCCTCTTTGGACAGTTGTCTCAGAACCTGTTGTTCTTTTCTTAACTTCTGACACAGACTCAAACATGTTCCTCTGAGAACAGATTTGATCTTAGGCAAAAAGGAAAAGCTAGATCAGGGAGGGTGATCAAGCTCTGTGAATTGTTTTTGGACCAGAAAATGCTTTACTGAGAGCATAGTGTGAGCTGGCAAGTTGTCTTGATGAAGAATGAAATTATTTTCCACACTTGGTCTCTGTCCTCAGACTATTTTGCTCAGTTTTTCCAGAACCTGTTTGTTAACGCGTTGATTCTGTGTTGACTCCTGTGGAACCCACTCTTTCAAATGAGACCCTAAATGTCAGGGAAAACATTAACATGACCTTGAATTTGAACTTGCTTTGTCTTACTTCCTTCATCCTTGGTGATGATGGTGTTTTCCAATGCACTGACCAACGTTTTGTCTCATTTTGATTCTATTGGAAGATCAATGTTTAATCACATGTAGTCACTCCTTTGGAAAAAATATGTAGAAGGTTCCTTCAGTTTGTTCCAAAATGTCTCCAAAAACAGAACTGTCTCTTTATTGGTAGAGACCATTTCTACTCCCATTCTTAAACTGGGTCGTCAATCATTTCTGAGGATTTCTTTAATTTGTTAAAAATTTCAAGTTAAACTGGTGCTTAACTTTTGAGCCAATCACTTTTCAATGCCTCAACAGAAATACTTTAATCAGTAGCAGCTGTGAACGAAAGACTTCACTTATTGTAAACTTTGGACCTTTAACACTTAGTGTGACTGTGAACCATGTGGTTTTATCCTCATAAAACCAGTTTCATTATTTAATAACCAAACCTCATATAAGAATACATTGAAAAAATATTTGTCTAGGACCTAATATATAGCTTTAGTGTCTGTCCCGAGATTTCTGAACAGAGAGAAGACTGAGCTGTGACACTTCGGCACACGTTGGGGCTTATGCCATGTACCTCAAACAACCCCACTTCAAAAAACCCAAACTATCCCTTTTAATATTTCCTTTCTGACACATAAGTATTATTTTAGGTTGGAGATGTACAACATGACCCAATGTGTGAAAATCAAATTTGAAGCTTTCCATCCTGAGAGTAGCTCCTGACAGCAGACAGAGCAGTGAAAGCAGAGGTCAGATAGCCTGAGGAGGATGTTTTGTCTCTTGTTTGTATTTTGGAGTGTGACTTCATGTGATGAGAGATCAAAAGCAAACTCCTGCACGCTCGCTGAAGTCACAGAGGTGCCATTGTGAAAGTGTGTGGCCCCTCAAGCAGCACTGTCTGATGGTGCCGGGGCCCTGCGTGCAGCCGCTGCCTCTTTTGTCTTTATATAAAGCAAATCTCACTGTGACAAGCCGGAGTCTAGGAATTCAGTGTGGCTGTTAAATCTCAAACCAACATTCACCATCAGTCTGTAGCCTCTCTGGTTTCTGGCGTAATCACTTAATCTCAGATTTCTTAATCTTTAACTTCCTCGTTCTTTATTGTATTTCAGAGTTACAGGAGTTACATGGTGTCTTCGCTGTGCCGGCGTTGTGATTCACATCCCGTTGCACTGGAATGCACTGATGACTCTGCATTGTGGTCATTTCTCACTCTGATTTTCACTGATGTAGCAAATGATTGCATGTCTCTCAAAAATTCCCAGGAGCTTAATAAGTTAAAGATAAGTGTTTCTCACTGTTCATTTAAAGCCCAAATCAGCACATCTACTCGCATCTGAAAACTTCCCGCGGGGATGTGAGGTCACAGCCTTTTGTTTTTCATGTCGGGGCTGTGACGGGGTCAGGCACAATCTCTGCGTCACCTCACTGACCTCTGCCATAGTGAGGTCAGTGTGAGACTAACAGCAGCTCCTGTGACTACGAACACAAGAAGACTGTGGGTGGGACATCACCTCACGCTCTGGTAAAGTGTATCTTTAGGAAGTGGAGAGGAGATGTTAAATGCTTGCGTGACGTATTATTTCATGAAGTTAGTTGTTTGAATGCATTCTTGTGTTTTATGTCTCTGATATTCAGGCAACGGCTGCTCTGAACAGTTGCCCCTGTTCTTTCTATTTCTCTGTTTACATTTTTAGGAATGGAAAAGGACTGCACAATCAGAAAAAAAGGAACTTTCAGAGTGACGTGATGCTGGGGAAAAGGGAAGGGAGTGCAGTTTTGAGCTCACTGTCATGAAGATTTATGAAACAATGTTCTGTTTGTGCCTCTACGGTCACTTGCATATCGGCGAGCTCAGTTCAGTCTAGGGGTGAAGCTTCGACATTGTTGCATTTTTCACTTAGTTTGGTTTGTGTCGTGTCCAGACTGCACGGTGTCAGGCAGACCAAAGCCTGAAAATGATGTGTAATATATTCCACCTGCCACGAGCTGGGGTTGTTCGTGTGGTCTTTGCTCCTGCCTTCTGGTCTATTGTACTATGAGCTGGATGAAGACAACCAGGCATTCAGGACAACATTGTTAAGCTTGAAGCAGGACTGTGTGATATGATGATCTTGCATGGTAAAGAACTAGAATGTATCGTCGCACTGCCAAAGCAGAGAGATCACAGGATTGTCTGGCAGTGGTTTTTAGACTTTTTTTGCCCAAGGCACACCCAAAACCAAACCAAAATCTAAAGGCACATCTCATTCATATCCACGAAAATAGCCTTTCCGATGAGTGTGATAGTATCGTTTCAGTTTGTCCCCCCTTATTGATCTTTACTACAAATGCCTGAAATGTGAAAACACATGACAACAAGCTGTATTACAAGTGAACAACATATCAACAACGTTATCCAACATTTATATTAAGAATACATTTAAAACTTTTTCATCAGACATTGTTTACTTGTATTTATGCCATATGATTGGACAAATTTACAGCACCTCATCTTGCCTGAAAGCACACCTGTGTGCCCCGCCACACCATTTGAGAACCACTGGTATATGGGGCTTATATGTTGTTTGGCACTATTTTATGATGCAGCATATGGCCATGGCTTCTTCCTCATGTGCACATTGATTTCAATGTTTGTCCCTTCACTGTGTCAAGCTGCTGAAATTCATTCTGAAGAATTACTTCTGCATTTTTACTGCATCCACAGTATAAGGAGCAGCATCGTTACTTGAGTCAAATCACTATTTGGTTCAGTATTTCATTTTTTCCTCTGCCATAATATTATTGTACGTCTTCAGTCTTGCCTTATGCAAACTGTCTGCACACGTGGCCTTAGCAAGCAATAGCAGGTGTCTCATAAACACCAACAGGAAGCTGCAGAAATCATACAGCTCTGTAGGACTGCAGATAATCAGGACAAATTGGATTTGTGGAGAGACTAAAAATCCCTCTTTGACGTTCAGAAAGGAAAAAACAGAATTTTCCAGCCGACCCAGCCACTCTTTTAGACCCACCACTGTATTTACTGTCTATCGATCTCATACCTCATGGAGACATATAACTGCCAGGTGGTGCAGTTCTAGCTGCATATATTTCCTCTGCCACTTTATCCTCCATCTTTTTTTGTCACATTACTCCTTATCATCCTGTTGCTTCATGAATCTGTCAATCTTTCCCATGTCTCTCTGTCTTGTTTTCTTTCCCTCTTAAATAGAGCAAAGAGGAGAAATGAGCAGTACTTGACGAGAGGCTCCTTAAAGGAATTTCCCTCCCTCTCCCTCTCCTTCAGCCCCCCTTTTATCCTCCTGCTTTTGGCCGCTCTCCAGCAAATTTTAACACCCATCATGGTGTGCTGGGCATCGTCCAACAGATGCCCTTGAGGAGGACATTCCTGTCTGGCACAACTTCTCTTTTCACGCTATTTATACTCAAATATCTGTCCTGAACTGATACCAGAACATCAAGCACCCCGAGCATTGTTCTCTGAGAGAATGAATGTGCTTTTGCAAAAGTAACAGTACTGGGAGATAGTGAAAACAAAGAAGTTATTTACTTTCTGTATTGTTGGAAATGCTTTTATACCAGCCATGGCCAAGCATCATATTTTTAGGATGTCTGTTGTTCGGGCTATTTTACTGAAACTGATGGAGCGTAGTATCAGCTCCACTGTGGTATCAGTTCAACCCGACTCGACTCTACTTGGTTGTTTTGGGTTTTCCATTAGCGATCATTCCTAGTAACTGTAAAGACTAGTAAAGGCTAAATGTGATGTGGAGACACTGTCACCACAAGTCAGTTATCTGAAATGGATTCACTGAAATGAAATGCGTCCCGTTGTCCACTCCGGGATTTTACATGACTCCAAACTATCCTTTGCCTCAGATAGTTCATATTTTGTTGCTTGCAACTGTCTTTAGAACAAAAAGGTGTTTTTTTTTTTAACATCCCTCAACTTTCATCAAACCACTTTCAAAATAAGTGAATACCTGCCAAATAAAAGTTCATTAGTTTGTATATTACTTAACTTCTCTTTGCAGTGTATTTATTTGAGTATAGGTCAAAAACAATGTGTAAATCATTGTATTCTGTTTTTACTGACTTTACACAACATCCCAACTGTAATAGCCCACTAAGTAAGATGCACACTGATATTTATGATATACTTTTGTTGTTCTTTGAGGTTTAAAGTAGTTTGTATGTTAAACAAAAATGTTATTACTCTTTCAGAATAGGAATTAACTCTCTCTGGGATTTAAGGCACTGTGAACCTTATAGAAAACAGAGGGTGACGTTAAGGGAAGGGTATTCTGACTAATAAAAACGTCCATTAAGGGAACACAAGGTCTATTTCTCTCAGATTAAGAGGCCAATCCGACTGCAGCCATTGTGAGCCACTCACTGTGCAGCTCCCCTGCTGCCAAAGATGTGGTACAAAGAAAAGAGTGAGAGGAAAGACGAAGAGGAACAGAGGAGACACTGAAAGACAATTTATTTGCCTGGTTTCAGTTAATTTGGGAAGATCCCACATGAAGCAACACTTAATGCAGCCTCATCAAAAACTTCAGTGTTAATAATATTTCTCTAAATACTGTTCACAGCAGGCAGCATATTTCTCCTTAGCCTAAAAGTAGCTCCCTTAAGTACACTAAAGGTATATTAGTTCATCAGGTGGCTCTTTTAGACTCAGCTCCTGTCTGTTTGTCTTTGGTGTGAGCATGCTTACTTACCTCAGGACCTTGATCAAGTGACTGACTCACATTTGTAAAATTAACATGTGCAGGGTGTAGAATGCCCCCACTATTGCTGCACATCAGCAAGATCAAGGCAAACAGGGAGCGACGTGTACGAGAGCTACACTTAGAAACACTTAATACTGTCATCAAAGCAGATACTGGGTTTGGAAGGGCGCTCGCTGTGAGGCCGTGTAAGAGGAATGAGAGGTGGTAATAGACAGAGGACGCGGTGTGGAGAGGTTGGTTGAGGACTGTGGACTATGCACATGTCAGGGAGAGTCTCTCTGAAAAGATACTCTGTGATTTGATGCTCAGCCTCCTGTGCACGCCAGTCAATGATGCATTAACACATTTACACAATAATAAATGACTCCTAATGGTGCCTTATTTAAAGAGTAACACAGATCTTACAAACACCGCCTACAAAGTGCCAGATACTATATACTGTATACCTTTGAAAAGTTGGCCTGAGTTCTTGGCCCCATTGCGGCAACACATGGCCAAAACAACTGTGTTGGTTCTTTCTGGACAGGAACAAAGCTCATCTCTGTCAATGTGGCTAATGTTTATCTGCTGACATGTTCCTCATTCAAACCCACAAATTCTTAACTGCCCTTTTAAAGTGTAAATGCCAGTCCATAGGGCCCAGTCTTGAAAGTCTTAATTTACTCTTTACATAAACAGTGCCTGCTCTGGAATTACCAATACAGATGATTTATATGTTGAAGATACTGTTATTTATTGACCTGCACCTGCCCAGGATCAAATGTTGTCTTTTACAAGATGCATTCAGTACTGTATAACAGGGGTTCCCAGACTTTATCATGCCAGGGCCCCCCAAACAGCCTTCACTTCTGGCCAGGGACCCCCTTTGCAAACCCACAGACAGAATCCTCTACGGTGGGGCTGTTGGTCTCCTCCTTCGTTCTTTTTCCTGTCAAAAACCTGTCCATTTTGTGCTAGCTAGCTAGGCACACAATAGCTGAATAACAGGCGCAAACCGCCAGGGCGACACAGATCATGACTTCATCATGGCGAGGTTGCAGATGTCACTGGAGGTGTGTTTAGGTACAAAAACCTAGCCCCCAATTTGAAAACCACTGCTGTATAAGACACTCCGCAGGAGTTAAAACTGCCTTTGAATCCTGACAGAACAAAACTCAAGATGTTTCCAAAGTCAAAGAAAAGGTCACTGAACATGCCCTCTGCATATTCTTATAAATACCTGATGTTTGTAATCCATGATTCACTTCTTTTTTAACTTCATATCAGACAACTCAATCATAATTTTCTTTTGCAGCTTTTGCCTGCAAACAACTTTAAGCCTCTGCTTAATTATGAAGATGTTTCATGTATGCAAGAATCCTCATAATGCATTAAATCCCTGAAAACTGTTTGTCACGGAGCACTGAGGTTCAGAGCAAATCTCAAGGTGCTATCTGATTATGATATCGCGTATGATCGCTTGTTGGCTCTCTTGGATGAAATCACTGGCACATCTGGGTTTTTAAGGTCATGCTTAAACAGCAACCCTCATACTTGTGTAACTTTATTCATGTAAAATTGCTGGGAGGTATAGGCTTCGTTCTGTGACTCAGTCACAGAACTTGGTGTTGCCCTTGGCACCCAAAGTCTTAAAATGGATTGAAGAATATTTCAGAAATGCTGCTCCTGCAGCTTGGAACCTGCAGCAGGAAAACCTGTGACTCAGGAAACAAGTCTCTCTGAATCTTTTTAATGGTAAACATTCTGTATAAATCCTAGAGATGGCTGTGCATAAAAACCCAAAAAGATCATATGAAGCTGCGTAAGCGATAGAGTAGCCAACGAGCTGACATTGCTCCTGTGCGATGACTCTTTTTGTTTGAGGTGGACTGGTTGCATATAGCGTTATTTGGCATTAAAAACGTTGACTGCTCAGAGCATGGCAGGTGATGACATAGTTGGTTCAGTATCATCACCCGATAGAGTGCAAGCTATCATCCAGCTCATGGTAATGCCCTTTTCGTAAGTACAAACCAGGACCATAAATCAAAATCTGTGACAGAGCAGAACTAAGAATTGATCAGTTCTGCACACACCTTATTGTTGTAAAGTTCAATCCTGTTGTTTGCTGTTAAAATGGGAATAAAATGTCTGCATATGCATTGTGTTTTGCAAAAATGGAGCATTTCTTGTTCTATGGTCTTATTTGTGACGAAATCAGTGGCAGGTTGAAGTCAACGCAACTTTTATCACATTAAACTTTAAATTTCTGAAGTCATGTAACCCCTTCACAGATCATCAGTTTCTTAAATATTCAGATCAGCCCCTCAGGCACCAACAACTATGTGATATTTAAAATCACTCAAATTACCTTTCTTCCCCAGTCTAAAACTAGGTACGATCTTCAGGACCTCTTGACCATGTCGACATGCTTAAATGCTTGAAGTTGCAGCCATGTGATAGGATAATTATCTATTTCCATTTACTAGCAGTTGAACGGGTGTAGTGACTAAAGTGGCAGTTGGGTATATAGAATATTGAATAAATGTAAATAGACTTGAGCTTATATAGCACTTTTCTAGCCTTTAGGACTACTTGAGGTTCTGTTACGTTGCTGCGTAACTGTTGACTTCAGGCACAGTGTGTGAGTGTGTAGCAGCAAAGCTAAGAGCATTATAGACTTCCTGGGGGAAAGTGGAGAAAATGTACATTTTTAACCCAATTTTGCATTTGACCTGACACATTTTGTGGCTTGTTTTTTTTTGTTAAACTCACACAACTACACAAAATAATTAATAATCAACAGCAGTTACCTTAACAGTAGTCTCAGCTCATTCTCCTCAAAGGTACAGAGCTGACGGGAGTCCTTTCAGGTACTTGAAGTGATATGGTCATGTACTCTATGCAAGCCAACTTCACAGATACTGAAATATCGCTCCAAGCTTCAATTTCAACCACTTCTGCCCCCTGTGTGCCATGATTTGATCTTTGATGTAATTTCTGCTGACTGCCTCTGAAAAGAGTGGGACATCTTTGATTTTTGAGGCATGCAGAACAAAGTGGAAGAAACTGATAGGGGAGTTAAGTACAAAGTCTAATTGATTCTTTCATGGAGTTATTGATTCTCAAATGAAATTGTCTTTTTGGTTCCAACCCATAGTAACACATATGTGACCACTCAAGAAGTTTAAATTTTCAAGATTTGATTCACTTTCCGTTTTATTAATGTAACAGAAATAATGCTAATACTAAGACTGTTGCCATGGTTAAACACAATGGCTGTCTGCCATTTTGACCCCTGACCAGCAGGTGTCTGAATGGTCTAATACATAAGAGTAACTTTCCTGAAGTAGTTAGACATCTGACTGTTTTTGGCATACTGTAGATTTTGTAAATGTTTGTATTCTGCATACCACATACTACATTTTGGCAAAACTATTGTCATATTGAATGTTTTTTATCGCATTTTTGGAATTTCACAAGTCTGCAAACTCATCCAGCATGGCCATCTGATCCTATTCTTGAGTTTGTTCTTTGGACTTGAAGTTGGTGCACCTGTTTTGAGTGGAAAAATATACTCGTTCATTTAGCTTAATAAACAAAAGAGTTCATTTTGCTTTCCAAATCTCATCTGCATTTATCATGTTTCCTCCCAGTATTGCCTCCAGTTGAAGTTTAGTGTGATTTCTGCCTCGACAGAAAGTGTCGAGGGGTCTATGGCTTTGGGTTTATGTGAAGCAGCAGTAAAAGTACAGGACCACAGGCGTAAAGCTGTCAGCATGTGGACACGGTCGAGGAACACAGCATCGCCTGTCCCCACAGCAACTTTATAGGAATGTTTTATGCCCTCCCCGCACCTAAACATATCTGTCCTCTGTATCGTATTTTCCCCTTGCTGGCCTGCTTAATATGCAGGCTGTGATTTCCCCCCACATTCCAGCAGATAAATCTCCACTCAGGATCTTCCTAGAACAAAGCCGTTAAGACTTGTTGGGAAATCTTCAGCTTTGATCTCAATGTTTTTGCGTTGGTTTAAGTTGTTCCTGCTGATATCAGCTTACCCTCTGAAGCCTAGTCGGCCTGTTGATATGAGCCACTTAAATTGTCTGTGTGTGTCGACTTATGAGTGGAAACAAAGTAAGAGGTACTTCTGTGACAGCGTGTCTCTGTGTGAGGTTTTTCCCTCCTCTTTGAAGAGTACAAGATGGGACGGGCCGACCTGTCGCCGGGACAATGATGACTCTTTGATGTGTGATTATAGGAGGGATGTACACCTTCTGATATCAGCTCTTATCTCACAATGAAGCACTTGTGAAGTGTTCTTCAACATAAAGAATCTTGTTGGATGGCGATGAAGATACGGATACAGTGTATTCATAAATGTGTCTGTCAGATGAGCGAGTATGTCGGCTCACAGGCTTCAACAGGTAAGAGTTGCAACCAGCATGCAGAGGGTCAACTAATGATGGGATGGCACCTATCACCGAGCAGAGGAGATTAAATCAGCCTTAATAAACACATCAGAAAAGTTTACTCATGCAAAACAGTAAGACTGGCCATCTATTCATCCATCCGTCCATCCATTCTTCTGTCTGTTCTTCAATCCATCAATACATTATCCATCTGCTGTTAGATCCATCAGTCTAATAATCCTTTTTTTCCAGTTATTCATTCATTCATTCATTCATTCTACCCTCCATCCATCCATCCATCCATCAACCATTCTCTCTGCCCATTCGTCCCTCAATCCATCCGTCCTTTTTTTCTGTCTATTTATTTATTTGTCAGTCATATTTACATCATTAATCCATTCAATCCATCCATCCATTAATCTGCCTCTTATTTATCTGTCCATTATATATACAATAATTTTTCTGCTCTCCATCCATTAACCAGTTTTTTCGATGATGTATGCATCCATCTATTTGGCCATCTATCCACCGGTCTGTCCATTTAGCTACTCTATTTGTCTAATATTCTACCATCCAGTCATTCATCCATTTATGCATCTAATTATTGACCATAAATATATAATTATAATCATAATCCAGGGATATGGCTGTTCCTCGGTTCATCCATCCATCCATTCTTATATCTTTCTCATATTTTCACATCATCTCTTATCTATCAGTGGGGTTGTTTTTTTCAAAACATCCATCATCCATCCTCTTTACCTACTATCCATCTATCTGTCTATCTATATATTCATTGATATATCTCTAAACCCATGCATGCATCCATCTTGGTGTTCTTCGGTATATTATTCATGTATCTAAGTTTCATCCTTCAATTTCTCAACCATCCATCCATTAATCTCTCATTATTTGTCATTCATATCTATCCATGCATCATTTATCCATCCATCTATCCATCACACCATCATTAATCCACTGATTTATAAATCCAGACATCTCTGTTTTTCCATTTTATTGAGTGCAATGTTTGTTTCTCAATCCATTTATCCATGATCCATCCATCATCCTGACTTACTATCCAGCCATCCATTAGTCTGTCTGATAATCATTTGTAATCCGTATATTTACTCTCTTTATCCACTCTCTAAGCCACCTGTCTCTGTCTGCTATTTCATGTCCATCTATCCAACCTGTGTCCAGTTTGTACTCTTCTGTCCATCCAGGCATCCTTTGTCCATCTCTCTATCTGTTTATCTATCCATCTTTTTGTCTGTCCCCCAGTCCCTCCATAGATTTGTCCATACATACATTCTTCCATCCTTATATATTTTTACCTCTTCCTCATCGGTCTGTCCATGCATCAATCATCCACCCCATCTGACCAAAACACATCTGATTAGTAAAAACCAAGATCTACTCTGACTACTTCTGAAATTTTAAGCGACTGTTTTCCCTTACACTGATAGTGAAATGATGAGTCAGTTGTTGCCCAGCTTTTCTCAACAGTCCTTTGTGAATGCTAAAGAACAGCTCTTACTCTCACATTTGCCATTAACTAGTTGAACCCACAGCTGTCACTTTGGTTAGCACATGCTAATCTTCTTGGCATCTTGAACCACAACTCTGTGGAGGGGAGGAAATTCAAAAGTGCAGCCTTACACCCTGTGCAGCATAATCAAAGCGAAAATCATACCCTGGGCTGTCTAATAGCCCAGTGATACCATCTGAGGCGGCCTTTTTGAAACATCAGCATCCTCCCAGCCTGGGCCTAAGCCTCCCTATCAAGATGGACATCAGCCAGAGCCCTGCTATGCAGCCACGCTAATTTTGTTTTACTTTGTTCTGCAGCTACTTTCTCCATCCCGTATTTATTTTCCTGCTTGATACTCTCACTTTAAAGTGAAGTGACACACAAGCCGGGTTTTCCAGCACATGTTTCCTGTGTTTTGAAGAGGGGGGCAGTGGTATGAAAACACGGAAAGGGGTGAGAAGGTCAGACAGAAAGGCAAGAGAAAGGTTGGAGTATGTGCAGGTTAATTGGGGATGTAATTGGGATGTTATGACAAAATTTGTAGAAATTTTGCCTTCAGTTGCTTAAACTGATCAACATGAATCATACTACATCATTTGTTTTTGTAGTTATTGACACATATTACCTTTAACACTGTCAGCAGTTTTCAAAACCAAATAAAAAATGTGGTTAAAGTGGCTTCCCTGTCTTACAGTGTGAGGTAAGCAGTAGTGCTTAATGTATCTGAAATTCATTTATGAGACCAAAAAGGTGGTTTACAGTGTGTAGATATACCAATAGAGAGCACTTCCATAAAGGTACTTAGTCAAAAGCAAAGAAAAAGATTAAGCAGCAAAGGTAGGCAAAGCTGACAGCATGTCTCTGTACATCATCTTTTTTGTTTTGTCTCCCCTCATAACACCAAACTTTAAAACTACACAAAAAACTACTTTGGCTTGACTAGATGCTACAGTATGATTCTTAACAGCATTTCACATTTTCTCATCAAAATCTCTGTGTTTAGACTATTTTGTGATGCGACATATGGGCTATGTATCCTTCCACTGGTAACACGCTGCTGTCCTCTCATCTGTTCAGATCGCTGGTCTCCACAAGATTCAACAAACGCTCACTTGATTAAAGCTGAACTTGACTCAAGTGCAAAAGATTTGCTGTTAGTTTTGTGGGTACGAGTTGATATATTCATGAACCGGTGTACGTAGAGGAAGAACTTTTACAGATGGAGTCATGGGTAGAAAAAGGGATGGGAAAACTGATGTGGAAACTGAGGAGCAGGCCAGATTACCTTTTACCAGGTGGTTGAGCCCATGCCTAAGACCCCAGGGGCCTATTGCTGTCACGAGAGGGACTTGGTAACAATGCTGCTTTTGGATCTTTCTGATCCTGATGGGTAAATTGGTGACTGCAAACACAATGTTCTGTCATTGCAGAGGGGGGATCGGATGTTGTTATTCTCAACAATAAGCCAAAGTTGGCAAAGCCCTTGAACATGATGGAAAACAGAACTATGACCTTTTGTTTTTCTTGCTTTTACATTTAGGATAAATACAGGAGCGATACAGTCCTCAATTAAAATATGTACAAACAGAGGTGGGCAGAGCGGACAGCGGGTCTCTACAAAAAGTCATTTTTGCTATTGTTATGATTAAGAGCTCTTAGCAGCAGAACTTGAGTAATGTGTGTTGTTCACAGACCATCCACCTTTTGTTTTAACTGTTTCGAAGAAGCTGCTTTGGTTATTGGATCATCTGAGCCTGTGTGGGTAATTTCTACTCAAAACCTCAAGACTATCTTGACATTAAAGCAGCTTAGTTCAGCAAGTAGCAGTGTAAAGGCTGGCTGAGCTGTAATGTGAAGCCAAAATAACAGGCCAGCTCAACCATGAAGTCACACCCCATCACCTTCCCCAAAGACTCCACAAACAAGATACTACCTGATTTATCTCCTCAACATGACCACAACTGTGACGCTGTTGGGTAACACCCTCAGCAAACATATCTTCAGCAGTACTGGACTCGCTGACATTATCACCTCTAGATGAACGATCTCACAATTGACGGAGAGATTGTGGCCGCCTGCTTTATGATGGTGTTAAGGTGTTACAGCTCATTTGAAGGAGAAGCACAAAAAGCATTCCTGTGTGTAGCAGAGAAAGACAGAACCTCTGAGAACCTGTTAAAGACCTCATATTTTGCCTTATGTATACACTGAGTACCCCTAAACCAGCTTTTTTCTTTCTCAGCCTAAAATGCTCTGTCGCAGCTCCTATCCCTTCAGGGCCCCCTTCTCCACCTTTGCCCAGTCAACTCTGACTGGTTGACTGGTCTACTCTGTGTCACTTAGAGAATTTAGTTAGACTTGTCAAAGAAAAAAATATTAGAGGTAAACAAAAACAATTGAATAACCAGCAAATTGTACATCAATTGATCCTTTGTTGACCCTCTGGTTGGTTCACAGATCAGCCAATCAGAATCCTGAGCCTCTACTCAACGCAACTGTTGCCACGTTACCTGATCAGAGAAGTTCTTTGTTGGTAGTTTCTATTTTAACATATTGTGTTGACATTTTTATCATGAATTTGTTACTTGGACATTAAAAATCACAAAAAACAATTTATCTAAACTAAAAGGTAAGAGAAAACCTTTTCATACTGACACTTCATCAGGCACTCTGGCTTCCTCCTGCAAAAAAACTTGCTTGTCAGGTTGATTGGTGACTCCAAATTGCCCTCAAGTTTTGATGAGTGCATTAATGGTTTCCAATCTCTCTATGTGGCCCTGTGATTGGCTGGCGATTGATCAACGGTGCCTCTCGCTCAGTGTCAGCTGCGATTGACTCCAGCCCCACTCATCCCCTGAAGGAATAAGCAGTAAAGATAAGGGATAGAATATTTTATGTTTTAGGAATATTTAAGTGAAAATGATGATCATTCTCTTGATGTGAACAGTCAATGCCGTATGACTTCTCAAAGGTCATTCATCAGTAATATGTGAAGGTGTTTCAACAGACTCGTAAAGATTTTGAATTTCCTTTTACACCTTACTGTCATTCTTTATACTTTCACTGAGGCCATATTTAAAAAAGAAACATGTAAGTTAAAAATTAATCAAAGTTAAAAAAAAAAAAAAAGAGTAAAAAAAAACACAAGTTATTTTCAATTGTTTCAAATGGGACAGAGGCCTGAAACAACAGATTTTGTCTAACCTAGTAACAGTTACTAAAGAGGATCCTCTAACACTTTCTGTAAAAGGCGGGGCTTGTTTAAATTTACAGTTAACTGCTGTGCCTGGATCATCTAACTCCTCTCCTTTTATTGTGCCAAATAACAGACAATGCACCGAGGACTATGAAATATGTTAAAGCTCAGATTATAATTTTTCTAATTGAAGCGTTTCTGAACATAAATGATCAAAATGATGAGTCAAAAACTCTCCTGAGCATGCACTCAAATCCTCAAACAATTAAAATCTCCACATAAAAATGTTCATGATGACCTGTTGCACTGTACATCTGATACTTATTGGTTTTAAACAAAAATTTTCCTTCGTTTTCTGCTGGAATCATTGCTTCTGTTCTCCATTGCATTGGTAAAATACAATGGACATCGTGTATTATTACCTGCATTACTGGTGGCATTCATAAGTGTGTGTTCAAATCTTATTGTGTGAAAGCCTTGTCTCTGCCCTGTTATTACATTACATCTAATTAATCAAGAAATGCTTTGCTGTAAAACTTTGGGGTGCGTGTGCTGTTGTGCTTCCTGGGTTAAAAATTCAGAACAGGTTTAAGGTGGTTTAAAGTGCAGTCATTTCCTCTAGTTAGGGACATACCGGACCACTCCTCATTTTTAAACCAACTCAATGCAAACATGAGCATGTGATCATTAGCTATTTATGCAGAGTGGGCACTGGCCATAACACCTGCTTCAGGTGGAAAATAGAGAAGACACCTGTGCTGCATGCCTGAGCACTCTGCACCAGGCATACAATAAGGGTCTATGGTGTTCACAATAATATTCCACATGCACCATATACAGTCAAACAGGTGACGTAAATGTAAAGTACCTTTAGCTCTTTTTTAAGCTCCTGCAGGGCCTTAAATGAGAATGACCTTCTCCATGTTAAGGTCTTTTGAGGTCACAGCAGCACACAATGTTGATGATGTGGATGGTTGGAGATGTTTTTCTCATTCCAGCCCTCCCTCTCAACCCGTCTGTCTGCAGTTTACTCATCCAAATAATGCAGACAGCATTTCCTCTGAGGAATAACTTTGTCTGCCTCCAGTTCGGCCCAAACACTAAAACTCTTCCTCTCAGATGGACCCATTGCTTTGTGCTTTCATTTCTTCAGTCAAAAGGATCAAGGAATAAGCCACCGTTTTGAAGATATTGGTGGTAATGATCTGAATGAAGTGTTGAGGTATCAAGTACAAAGGCAACAGTTTCATCATGGGAAAATGATGCCCCTGCACTCTTTATTTATGTCTAGAGAAGAGGCTTAATAATCGTCTGGGTTTTTGTTGGTACAACTCTATTCCAGTAGTCTTCGAATGTCAAAACACAGAGGAGGTATAAAATTACCGTCCACAACATCCGCAAACAGTACAACCATACACACTGCCTCCCTCACACCCTGCTCCTCTCTTCCCATGACCCCACGTCCTCAGGCACTCCCTCCTTTTATCGCTTTACCAGTAACATTACATGATATTCTCTCCCTCCCTCACTTGTTCTTTGTAACTTAGCATTGTGCATTTTTTTTAATAAACTATTTTCCATTTCTGTCTCTCTGTTGATTTCAGTGAATACAGTCCCAATCAGGGTGTTTTGTAAGAAAATTCAACTTTTGGTTCAGCTTGTATTTTCATTAGCATGATTCATCCACCACACCTTCACTGACTGTTTTTCAAGCACTCAAAGTATTTTTTATTCTGTCTCTCAAAGCTCCTGTGAGAGATTTTCAGCTGGTTATTTAACAGTCTGAAATAAATACTGATGTCCACATATGATCTGCAAGAGCAAACAAAACCATCTGCAGGAAGACCCACAGATTTTAACAGCTGAATGTCCTCCGTTAATATATTTTAAAGGAGCAGCATTTTGGCAAACTGCAGGATTTTGTTTATTTACCAATTTTATTTAAATTGCACCCTTTTTTCACAAGGTTAGTCCTCCAGTTCCATATCTCATTTTCAGGGGACAAAACCAAGAGAGGCAGCAATGCTCAATCTTAACAAGTCCAAAAACATGCGATGTCCATGGAGCCATGGCCATGACCTTTGACCCACAACCCCAAAATATTAGGTCATTCCTCAAATAAAGAGGAAATTCACTCAAAGTTTGGGGAAAATCTCTCAAGGCATCCGTGAGAAACCTTGTTCATAAAATTGCATTTAAAGCAAGACACGACCATGACACAAAATGACCTTTGTACTATGACCTCAAAAATCTAAATTTTTAGTTTTTTTTTTTTTTTTTTTTTACAAATATCGTTGTCCAACTTACAAAAGTTGGACAAAGATCTACGACAGTATTTTTTAAATGTTAATTGCAAATGATAAACATGAGGCTCCATAACATTATATATGTTAAAGCATCCTAAAGTGTTTTTATCAAGTCAAACTGGTGTTTTATGACATTTGAAAACATAAGCCTAAAATGTATACACCTGTATCCACAGGGTAACCTGGATGTTCTCTTGTCCTCCAGTTCCCATTGACATTTCTGCCATACAAGTCTCCTCATGTATCTTCAACAAACAGCAGTCATAACCCCTGGAAAGATCGCCAAATTATCTTGCTGGGCAGTGTTTGTTACACTTCTTAAAGTCACCAGACTCATATGATGGACTCAGTGACGTTTTTTGTTCCATATTAATGATACTCTCTTGGACTTTAGTGGCTCAAACATTCATCTTTGCAGTAGTTATCATCTAAAATGAATTAAAGTCAATTGACGACAGTAGTACTTCTGCCGTCCACGGAGCTGAGAGACGTCATGTTAATGGTCAATACAGATCATATTCAGAAGCAAAGGATGAACATTAGAATGATGATCTTGATTTTTTGACTTACAACCTCTGAATTCCTTTCAGTTAATTCTTGGTTCAGAGGAGGCACTTGTGCAACTTTGAAAGAATATCCCTGTCAGCTGCTCTTGAGATATAACACTGACAATCAAGGTTCTTTGGCCTATGTACTGCAAAATCAAATCAATTTCTCTGAGTCTCAAAGGACATTTGTTCAAAGCCTGACCGTAATCTTAAGACATCCACCAGCGAATGATGAGCTAGAGACCCCATGGCCTTTAGCTTTGCATCCCTTCTTATGTTCAGGGTCAGATACAAAAAGGCATCATGATTAAGTAGACAAACTCAAGTTATGAAAGCCCTTTTGCTCCTGTCCTCCACTTGTACTCTCTTTTGGATCTTATCTTGCAGTTTGACAGGCACAAAGTGGTAATAGATGAAGCCTACGGAGGAGCAACCAGTAGACCTGCTCCCGACAATGAGTAGAGACACAGGAGGAAAACAGACTCACTGAGGAATGTCATTACAGTGCAGAAACCTGCAAACGTATCTGTATTGGCTCCAAGACATCAGCCAGGACAAATTAATTGCCAATATGAGTCAGTACACACAAACAAAGAACACAGGGTCAAGGAAGACACTTCCATAAATAAGTCATTAGAAAGATCTGGGGAGGAAGTATTAACTGTGTCTGATTGAGTTCAGATGGAGAGCATGTGCAGACGTGTTGTTGGTTAAGCCGTCTGCTAACAGGAGTAAACATTGTGCAATGTAGGCCAAGAGCTCAGCTAATAGAAGAAAAGTAATACCTCCTATGGGTGTCTCTGGGAATCATCATAAAAACAATTGATAGTTTTCAGTCAAGTTCAAGGAGTTATTTCAAAATTACTCTGCTTTGCAAAACATATTTTTTCTTGTTCATTATGGGTGGGCTCATTTTTACATTCGTTGTTTCTCTCTGATATTTGAAAGTGTATGGGATGGAGCAGAAGATGTTTATTCTTTACTAAAACCCCAGCAAGGACAGATGTTTGATGGGAGTGCGTGTGATGGAGCAGCAGTGAAGTGTGACGAACACAGAGACCTGCTGAAAAAAGGAGAAAGATGAGAGGAAGGTAGAACATGATAGCTGTGATAACGTCGCCAGCAGAGAGCAGATCTATGACTTTGTGACACTAAGAGAGGCAGAAAGCTGAGTGACACCAAGACAACGGGAACAGATAAAGCAGATATATGTTAGTTAGTTTGTTTGTTTGTTAGTTATAGAGTTGGAGTGTTTCAGTGTACAATCAGAATGTTCCAGTCTGGGTAAGAGTTGTTTACAGCTGACCCGATAACATCAGAAAAACACATCTTTGGACTCACGCTACAGCTCTGAGCCACCGCTTCACTCATGGTTGCTGTCTCCCTCTGTCTCTCTGTCTCTTTCTGTCATCACACAAGGACAACGAAGTTCTGTTTTAGGCATTACATAAGACATTTGTAGATGGCTGCAGGAAGTGCTTCATAATTCAGAAAAGGGACTGATGTAGTTTTGTGGTGACAGCAGGGTGACGGCTGAAGAATTGACTGTTGCAGTTTGAGAAAATCTGAGAAGTTATCAGGGTTTCCAAACATGTGTCTCTTGAGATACAGGCTGAGCATTTTGTTAGGTATTGATGAGAGGAGAACAGAACAACTGCAAGTTTCTATGCTGCAAGCTGCTGGATAGCGAAAGTACAGCGATGGGGTCGAGAAGAGGGTCAGGGTTAGTTTTAGTGGTAATGTGATTGGTTAAATTCTCAAAATTGATTAACATGAGCCTCTATGACATTAAGTTTTGACCTTTACCTTCCAAATGGTTGTGAATCCTTGAGTCAGACAGGACTTTCAACAATTTTCAAAGACTAACCAGAAAGCTTTCATAAAACATTGTGCTTTAATGCAATGGATGAACATGACACTTCATAAACTTGGCCTTTGACCTTGTCTTCCAAATGTTAACACTTCATGCGTGAGTCAGAGTAGATATTAAAATCAGTTTGAAAAATAAACCTCAAAGTGTTGCTGAAATATTGCTTTTTCATTCATAGAATGAACATGTGGCTCCATGGCCTAGCTATGGTGTTTGACCTTGAAATCCTCAAGTTTATTTTCAAAGTGGATAAACATTTACAGCTTTTAAAAATTTCCAAGCAGTCTAGAAGTGACATCACGAGCAAGGGTCAAAAGTTAGCCTTGACCCGTGACTACCAAAATCCAGTGAGTTTTTTTTGGCTGGTATCCGAATGATTTTAAAATACCGCTCAAAGCATTCTTGTACATATTTACTTTATTTACTTTTTGACACGTGGCTAATGTGACATCATGCAGTTCTGTGAACAGGGAAGTACCACAGTTAATAATAGGCTATAATGTGATTTTAGCTGATAATCACTGCGGATATACATTTTTGAGCCACAAAAGGAGCTGAAAGTATCAGTAATACAAATTAAAAAAATCTCAGTCTGCCAAAGGAGTTGGGTCGCCTGAACAACACTCCCAAACAGAAAAACAAGCGTACACCCGGCTGAAGTGGCAGCCTCACTGTGTACAGGGAGGCTCTGCATGCTTCAGAATGAGGAATAAAAACCACAACCCAATGAGATAATTGGTGATTTTTGCAATGATTTGTTTTGGATACATGAGGATACTTGTATGGACTGGAGTACACACAGAAAAAAACATCTGCTGCTGGAGACTTATCAGCAACAACCCTCGACTGCAACTGGAGGACATGAGAACATCCAAGTTACCTGCTGATGCAAGTGTATAAACTGTGGGCTTATGTGATCAAAGTCAGTGAAATACCAGAGTGACTCAATAAATCACTTCAGGATGTTTCAGGATCAGAGATACCAGAGGCTGATACTGTCTTGTAAAGCCTGCAGCTGTGGTCATGTAGATCCTTTCTGCTGTAATTAACATTTATGCTTGTACAGACCCAAATCAGTTTTAAATAACCTCAAAGACAAGCCAGAAGAGTCAGTTGAAAGTTTATCTTCAAAGTATTCAGCTTATGTTGATTGTTTATTGGATCGAGACACGACCATGTTTTTGATAACTGACTTGGGCTAATGCTAATGCTTGCTAGCAGACCATAATCTTAAATTAATGACAACCATAGTCTTAAAGTTTTTCAGACAGAGTAGTAACTTGTGCAGAGTTTAAAGAGATTCTTCTGGCAATCCTGTTAGATTTTAATTCAAAGTAAGGGATGAATATGAGACTCTGCTATCTTAAGTTTTAACCAAAGTCCTTCAAAATCGAGTAAGTTTGTTTGAAAGTTTAAGTGTACAGTTGTGCAGTTAAAGACTACCATACAATGTGTTCTTGTGATATTAAATATATAAGTAATTGATGAACATGAGGCTCAGTGAACCAAAACCTTGAAAGTATGGCAATCCAAAATCTGACTGGCTGGATGTTGGTCCAGATTTTGAATAGTTTCCTCAAAGCCCTCAGGAAATATTTTGTTTCAAGCAAATGACTATGTGGATCCTAGAGCCTGACTTTTGACACATGATGTCCAAAATCTTAAGCTTTTTTGAGCCAGAGTGGAAGTTTGTGCAAAGTTTGAAGAGTATCCTTTAAATGGTTCTTGGGACATCACATTTGCATGCAGAGGATGAATATGAGGCTCCATTAAATCAACCTTTGGCATAAGGCAATCCAAAAGTTAAGTTTTTCATTAAGTCATAGTGAAAATTGGTCCAAATCTTGAGTGTTCTTGGAAAACTTCAGAAGAAGAACAGCTTGGAAAGACAAATGGCACTGACAGATGGACAGCCCAATACACATCCAAGGCAAAGACAAACTAAAGAAATGACGACAGAAGACAGCCCTGGATCTCGTCCAAATCAAATGAAAAACACAGACTCACCCTGCATGCTGATCCCACACACCTTGTGTCTCTCTACATCTCTCTCATCTGGAGCTCTGAAGCAGCAGCCAGAACACGCGAAAATTATCCAGGTTATAAAAGTGTGGAGGGGTAGCTCCCCGAGCCATCCTCAGCCTGAAGACAGCGTGTGGACAGATATAAAGTCCACATGTGCCAAGTGTAGATGTCATACCTGGATGGGAAGAGAGTGGAGACAGGATGGGAGGAAAAACAGACAAAAGTGAGACATAAATTCCATTTTGGTGATCAATATGAAAACAGAACCCTCAGATTCATTCAGAGTCAGAAAGCCAAGTGATCTGTCTTCAGAGAGAAGAAGGAAACAATTGAAAATGGTGAGAGGCTGTAATTATAAATAGGAAAGGCTAAATGCTTTTGTATACACTTTGGATTCAAGAGCAAAGACCAAATAGAAATCTTTTGTTCCTGCAGTGATGTCATGTGTAGGTTTTTCTCTGTATATATTGGAGGTTTATGAAGGTGTCCACATCAGCTGGTTTTGTTTTCAGGTTGTCTGTCAATTCTTTCCTAGTTTTTCCTGTCCATACATTCATCATCTGTCTTTCTTTCTTTTCAACCAGCAAGTACTTGTAACAGGATGACCAGAGAAATCCTAAAGGTATTTTTTTACAACTGCATACTTTCTCACACTGACTCAGGGTAAAGATATCAGATTTTGGAGGTCACAGGGAGATTGTCAGGCTTGTGACAAATAATTTTTTGCTTGGAAGCGCTCTATCTCAAAAATGCTTTGAAGGACTTTCTTTAAACTTGGTTTGCACAGTTGTCCACTTTGACTAGAAGATCAATTGATCTTATTTTGAAGCTCAAAAGTCAAATGTCAAGTACATGAAGTCTCAAGAATGCATCAACATATGATCTTGAAATTTGCTTAACGTTCCACTGTGATTTATAAAGCTTATAAGACCATTAAAAGCACAAGTCTTTGGCTAGTGATTCTCAAATGATGGATGGATAGATAGATACTTTTATTCATCCCCTTGGGGAAATTTGGGTATCGTGTAGTGGTGGTGGTAATAAACAGTCCAGGTCATGAGCCACTGCCTTTGTTCAGGGTGTTCTTCAGTCTGATGGCTGTGGTAACAAAGGATCCCCTGAACCTCTCAGTCCTACAGTGCAGTGAGAAGAGTCTCACTGCTGCTGCTTCTCTGTCTCTCCAAGATATTGTAACGGAAATGAACGCTGCTATATGTGAGGGTAGTGTGTTGTATCAAATGTCACAAATTTTTAAGCATTTTAAGCACTTTTTTGGACATTCCCCATGCACACCAGCTGATGTTAACTTAGTCCTGTATGGACTGACTTTGCCCAACACGGCTTGACTTTTACCTGTATGTTGGAAAAAGTTGGACAAAAAATCTGTGTGTGAATGCAGATTAATGGATTGATTGGAAAAATAGTCTGCCACAATTAAAGAAATTTCTACCAATCACACAATCCACCCTGGCCCTTTTTCTTGACCCACCTCTGCACTTTCACTGTCCGGCATTTGTTCCAATTCAATACCATGAATGAACGACTCGTACAAAATTACCCGTGGTTTACTGTTCTCACTGAGCTGACATACGTGGCTCCTTTATTTGGGGCAAACTGCACCCTGTAAGCACCTATACTGGGGTAGAAATAAGGCTCAGAAATGTCTTGTAAACAAAACAAAGAAAGTGAAAGCCCCTCTCTCTCACTCTTTATCATAGAGCCAGGCTCAGCCTCCCACCTGCACCAACTGACTTACATAGAGAGACTGAAATTACAGCAGAACAGGCTCCAAATCTTCCATTCTCCACACATGCCAGACAGAGGGGAGGAAAGAATAACAGGCTTCACCGCCTCTGCACAGGCCTACATGGCTCAGCCACGCCAACAGATAAGCTTCACAGCGCTTATAAACATAGAGGGAAGAAGGAAAGTGTGAAAGGAAAGGAGAAAGAGACGTGATACTGAAGACAGCTGAAAGTGGAAGGAAGCAAAAGTGCAGGGTAGGAGTAGGAGGCTGAGGGAAAAGGTGGAAAAGTCATCAGACATCAGAAAATGAAGCAGAAACTGTTCTTCTACCAAGATATTTTTTTATAAGTCCAAGACAGAAATGAAAAATTATCCCGTAAAACTCTTTTTGCCAAAGATGAGATGAATTAAATTACAAAACCCTACAACTTTATATACAACTACGCATATGACAAGCAAGGAGATCAATTAGAAAAGATCACTGATGACAGACAGCAGTGGAGAGGAAACAGAAACAACTATAAAGTGAGATATTTAGGACAGTGGAGAGGATATGGAGCAGAAACACAGGCTGATATAAATTAAGAGCTACGTTTTTTACCTTCAAAAGTGCTAGACAAGGGAAGAGCAGGGGTGGATCAAGAAGGGTCATGGTAGTTTTTGGGAACTGTTTAGACATGAGGCCAAGAGACCTCCCTCACAGAGTTCTTTAGACAGCATGTTCACAAGAAAGGAATGAGACTTAATGGGATAGTTCAGGATTTTAAAGTGGGGATGTGTGAGCCATTAGCTTGAACATTAGCCACATTGACTGAGATCAGCTCTGCATCTGGACAGAAAGAGCCGGCACAAAAGCTAGGGCTACATAGTGCAGTAGCGGCAACAGTACATCAAACAACCACTCATACAAAGGTATGCAGAGACTATTTCTGAAAAAAAAACATGCTGACTATTCAAGCACATGGAATGCAGCATTAGAGGACTACACTGAGTGCCACTCCTGTGAGCTAAAAAAAGAAGAATGAGGCAGCAATTCACACAGGCTTGCCACAATTGAACAACAGAAGAGTGGAAATGTTGCCTTGTCTGATGAGTCACACTCAGATCGTAGGGTCAAGTTTTAATAACATAAAGGCATGGATCCATCCTGCTTCATACTGACTATTCAGGCTGCTAGTGACAATATATTAGCATGAGGGACATTTTCTGGCCACACTTTGGCCCCCTTGGTACCAACTTAGCTTCATTTCAACATCACAGCCAACCTGAGTATTTTTGCAGCCCATGTCCATCACTTTACAACCAAAGTGTACCCATCTTCTGATGGCTGCTTCCAGCAGGGTAACGTCACATCACAGAGTTTAAATAGTCTGACTGATTTCTTGCACATCACAAGAAGTTCACTGTACTCCAGTGGCCTCCACAGTCATCAGATTTCAATTCAATAAAGCACCGTTGGGATGCTGTGGAACAGAAGGTTTGAATTATTGATGTGCAACTGACAAAGCTGCTGCAACTGTGTGATGCTCTTGTGGAAAAAAAAAAATCTCTGGGGAACATTTTCAGCACCTTGTTTAATCTATCCCATGCCAAAGATTAAGACAGCTCTGAAGGCAAAGGGGGTCCAGCCCAGTATAAGCTAAGTGTGCCTAATCAAATTAAGAGGAATTAGTTATACGGTTTAGGGAAAGGTTCTTCATATTGTATTTTCAAAGAGTGATCAAATAATCCATATTTTTGCCCCACTTTCTACGCTGTTAGATCTTCATCTTTATAAACTAAAAAAAAGGACAAGAAATGTCTCGCTGTTGTTTTAAATCCTGCCCTGACAAGTACATTTCTGCTCCCAGCAACACCTCCATGATCCCTCCAGGGTTTACATTTTCCATTTTCAAAAAAAGCAGCACAAAGTTGCATATGTGTACACCAAGGGGTTTTGAAAGGCAACACCAGGCTGGGTTTTCCCCTTTTCACAAGTGCTCCAGTGGAACATTAAAAAAAAAAAAAAAAAATGACAGCACACCCTCGGCAAAAGAGTAGCTGAAAGGTGCATTGTGTAAGGTATTCTTCAGGGGGTTGGTCTAATAATCCCTGGTCTCACTTGGTTTATTTTCTAAATAAGACATCAAGGAGTCACGTATTAATCACAGGACTGTGTAACCCCATCTCACTTTCCCTCCAAAATGGAAAAACATCACCACAGTCAGAGTTTTACCCCTCCACGTCCGGCTCTAATCTCAGAACCACTGGTAGGCCCCCCTCTGGTGCATGTGTGACTATGTACACATGCATACATGGACACATAAACACATGCTTGTACATTTAGTGTATTCTCAGAGTAAAGGAGACACAGGTAGGGCTGTTCTGGGAGTGCTCAGGACTGGAAGTGTTACCTAATGGTTGGATATGTGTGTCTCTGAAAGGAGCTTTGTGAGGATCCTTTTTAGGCCCTAGCTCTGGTGCTTTGGTACTTTGGTCTCTTTCACACCTGTTTAGTTTGGTTTAGACAAAGTGTGTTTCTTTTTGTTGGCTAATTTTGATTTTGCTCACACAATCTCAAGTCTGGACCAAACAGAAGGCCAATTCCCTCTGCCATTTCAAGCTGTAACATAAACGCCCCTGTGATGCTTCTTCATAGAGAGGGAATAGGGGAAATGAATTGACCCCCTTTTTGCTCAGTTTTCAGAGTTAGTAACAGAGGCAACAAAAGATGGGACTACTGTAAAGTGGTTGAGCTGAAAAGATGGGAAGGGACATTTGATGACATGTACTTATACATCTGACCCAGAGGAAATAAGTGACAAAGTGAGGGAACCACATCTTGATTATTTTTGTAGAGCTAAAACAAGATGTCTAACGGGTGAGAATTTTGCTCACTTTTGCAGAATCTGCACCTTGAGAAACAGCACTAAAGGCAGCCATCCTTGTTTTGATAGCATTTCCAGCCGCCGTTGCTTAATGTGTGCATCAGCACTTCAACAATGAAGCTCACCTGGTGCACGTCCCACAGGTACCCACCCACTTTAAGCTAGTAAGCTAAGGTTGCATTTTTTTAACATGATCAGATAGGTGAACAGAGTGTGGCTAATGTTAGCAATGCTAGCTCTGCCAGCATGCAGCCCAGTGTTTGCAGAGGGATGGTTCCTAACAAACTACAACAAAGGTCTACAAAAATGGCCGTGAACCCTGACGCAATAATTTCTGGTCTGACTGTATTCAAATATATATGACAATGCAAACATGTTAACCACAAACAGGTGCACTAAACTGATCAGGTCAAATAATTGGACGGAAATTCTCAAACAATAGGTCATGAAGTGACATTGAATGCTGAAGGTGTGGTAACTGCTTCTTGGTCAAATCAACATATTGTAGATCTATAATAGCCTGATTTTAGCGTATTACTCTTACCGATTACATTTGAGCTTAATTTTTATTTTTTGTGTGAAGATTATCATGATGACCAAAACATTTAAGTTTCATGATTTATTTTAATCACAGACATTATTATCAGCAATTTTTCAAAATCATATTGAAAACCCTGTAGGCTATTAGTTGAGGGAAGGATCAAGATGCTAACTTCCTACTTGTCTATGGTAATGCGTCATTCCTGCACCACTCTATTTCAGGTACTTTGGTTGCATAGTTGATAGAATCCTTTTATTTCTACCTACTGATTTTTCTCCACCTCTAGATTGTTTGGGAGAGCTGTTCTGATACAAGTGGGCACTCAGTGTCCAGCACAGCTTGTGTGAATGGCACATACTACTGTGTCAATCTCACGTGAAAGAGGAGGTCTCTGCTCGCTTTCAGTCAACCTCTGGGGCTGTTAATTTGCAGTGAAGACACAATCGACCCAGGAACTGACACAAACAGGGCGATGAGTTAACTCCTCACACTGCTGCAGTAGTATAAGCAGCAGGAGTGTAAATAATATTGCATTACAGCTACTAGGATCCCAGACTGGCAACAAAGTCCCACCTAATAATAATGCTTTGGAGCCACAGAATCACTTTACATAAAAATAACAAAAGGTTAATATCACATTACATCACAGGACTCAACAATGACTAATTCAAAATCTTAAGTTTCCCAAAATTTATTCCAGGTCACTCAAGCTGGTGAATTTATCCTATTTAAAGCTGCTTTCTACTTTTACGCATCACTGGCTGATTCCCTACAGACACTTATACAGGTGTTATGTTGTAAGGAGTTACCATGTTATCTGGTATCTTCTGTGTGCATGAAGAAAGAGGGCTTTTAACACTTGCAGAGTCTATATCAGACCAGAGTTTGTTCACACTTAATGGCCCCATATTCTACTCCTTTTCTGCAGTTTAACATGGATCCTTGATGTCTTCATGAAACGTTTGTAACATGCTTTGGTCCAAAAAGCCTATGAATAAAGCACAGCTGTATTCTTTCCACGCTCACATAACCCCTCTGTTCAGAGCAGCTGGTTTTGAGGATGGTCACCTTCATATTCTACTGAGCCAGAGCAAAGCAGCGTACATACGGGAATTCACGATAAAGCAGCGTAACTCAAGCTCCAACCACGCGCCGCTTACAGTCTTGAACACACACAAAACCTCAATTCATTCCGTTTAACAGACAACAGCGATCTTGTTTTCCCCAAACATCACAGGCTAATGCACAACATGCTAACCGCAGTGGGATAGCCACAACTTAGCCTACCTTCCAGGCTAACATTAGCACAAACAAAGGAGTAATGGGGTGGGTAAAGAAATGATTATATTCAGCCAGCTTTTAAGCTTCTCTTCCTGAACACACAGGAACCACAAATTCTTGCCGTTTAACAGAAAACAGCGATCTGGTTTCCCCCAAACATCACAGGCTAACGTACAACATGCTACCTCGGCCTAGTCACCGCAGTGGGACTGATTATATTCAGCCAACTGTTAAACTTTTCTTGACTAATGTAAGAATGCTCATACATTGAAGCTTATCCTTCACACTTTCAACAAGTAATGTGAACATTGATGAACATGTTGTGCAGTTACCATTAGTTCACTTCACTCTGCTGTTAGCATTAGCTCGTAGCAATGAGCAAAATAAATACTACGCAGCATTAAAATACTCACATTAACATCATCAGGTTTGGCGACAGGTTGTTGGTACTGAGCCCGGATTCAGGAAAAGTCCAGTCCCCAGTCCTGTGTTGAACTGACTGAAGTTGAAGAAGCAGTCGGACGTGAAGTGACTGGCACGCACATACAGGTTTTAGCCGACTGTAGCTGCCTCATTCCCTTCAAAATAAAATTAATTCACTGGACCCTATATTTGAAGATCTATGTGGCTGTTTACAGCCAACAACTGAGCAGTAACATCTTCTGAGCTTAGGCATGCTGAACACCCATCTCTCGCTAAGAATATAAACAACATGGCTGTGTTTCACAGAGGAATATACTGTTACATAACAGTATATCCACAGACTCAACAGCTCACCAAATACCACGAGTTTACATTCATGCAGCCTACTAAATACAGGTTTTGTTGTCTACCATCACATTTTGTGGGCTGGGAGGAAGGCCAAATAACCAAAAATGTGTTTAAAAGCCTTAGAAAAGTGGTTTTTGCATAATATGTCCCCTTTAAATTATAGGATGTTGCATATTGATGAATATGTTCATCTGTATCATGCAAAGGACATTTAACCTTTGCTATGAATCAGTTTTGTGAGTAGTATAGCCTGCTAACTTTCTCCCCATAATCCAGTGCATGGCTCATAGTCATAGTAATGGTGGCTATGACGTAATGCCATATGACCATTTTGGGCCTTTGGTGTGACTCGGACGGTTTCAAAATACTGCTGTGTGAAGATGAAACTATCCAAAGGATATATGCAAGTTCGTAGTGTTTTTTCCTTCACCAAGGAGGTAATATGTGGTTGTTTGTTTGGGAACAGAATAACTAAAAAAAATTATGATCAGATTTACATGAAATTTAAGGAAATGTTAATAATGGAACATGGAAAAAGGTGAAACGATTTTGGTTGTGAACCGCCCCTAAATGCCAATCTGGGATTTTTTCAAGGATTTCTTAACAGAGTGATATAAGACAGTTTTCCACATTTTCATTGATGATTAAATATGTTCTAAACAGTACTAAACTGTAGGTATAAGAATAACATAAATGTGACCAAAGTTGCCTGTCCCTGCTTTAGGCTGTTTGCAAATCAGCTAATGGCTTCTACCGTTTCCAATCAGTAAAATGTTTTTCCATTAGCTGGCTAAAAACAGAAGAATATCTTAGAATCTCTCCAAATGAAGTAATAACTGATTCCATTTGAGAGGTTCAACTCCACAACCACCAAAGCTTGACACTGTATCATGCTCAAATAAAGCCCCTCAACTTTGTTTCACTGTGAAGCCGTGACGTTTCCTCAGTGCTGAAGCCAGACATCTCAGCTCGGCCAGGTCCCGGCTCGCCGCAGGCTCCACTACTGGACAAGAGACCTGCAATTATAGCTCACTTCAAAGATGCCAGTCAGTCAAAGACAGCATTCATCCATTTATTTTGGCAAACCCTACCCCCCTCCCCCTCTCTTGCCTCCTCACCTTTCCACCTCCCACTCCCCTTCTTCTTTCTTTTCCCACCGACCCTGGAGCTTGTTTAGATGAGTGATTAAGGGGAGAAACAAGTGCAAATAGAGTTTGCTTTGGCACATGTCACTGTTGACACACAGTTTACTGAAATATCTCCCTGCATAGTTCCCCCTCCTCACCTAAAATTGGATAAGGTGGATGTCTGCAACCAAGAGGGGAGGAGTGGGCCTTGTGTGCTGAAACAGGGAGGCTTTAGTCCAGGGTAAAGAGACCGTCCTTTGCCCCCTTCTCACTCCACCCACCTCCTGCAGCTGATCCAGAAATAAATCCCAAAGAAAAGGGAGGGGGTGCTGGAGGAAATGTTTCACCATTAGACCATCTGCTCTACGCAAGCTATTAGTTGTTCAATTAACAGTGTAAACTGATAGTTTACCATGTCAACAGCGTGCTGAATCGCCAAGCATCAAGTTCTGCCCCCATGTATCCAAAGACCCCCTTTCAAACCACAAAGTAGGCCAACTGTAACTGTCAATGACAAATTTAGAGAAGTGTTTATTCACCCACCATTTAATTTTCTGCCAGGGTCTATTTGATCATGGGAACGCTGTGTATTTAAGGGACTAATAATACCGCTTCCTCAGCCCCGTCGTTGTATTGAGGCTTTGAAGTGGCCTGGCCTGAGATTTCAATGGAAAGAAGCAGCTGGTTTATTCTACTCATATACCTCTTTTTAGTAGTAGAGCAGAGTAGAGCATCATCAGCAAATAACGGATTGTAATTCACAAAATTCTAGTTGTCCTGCATTTGCTGGGTGAGTTCTAGTCCATCAGCTGTGACCTTTATTCAGTCCAAGACCACCACAGTGATATCTGGTGTTGTAACTTCATCAGTCAGGAGGCTAAGGAGCTTTGTAAATAAGATGACTGTGTTGTTTTCATGTGTATATATGCTAAAGCTTGTGTTTATGGCTCATGTATCTGTCATTGGGCCTGTATGTAGAGGTGCTTTTCAACCAAAAGCACCAAAAACTTTTATTTTCAGAAACTCCACCTCAAAGTAACAAATGATTCATGGCATGGGTAACTTGCACATCTGCGAAGGCACCATTAATGCTGAAAGGTACATAGAGGTTTTGGAGCAGTGCTGCCATCCAAGCAACGTCTTTTTCAGGGACGTCCCTGTTTATTATTCAGCAAGACAATGTCAAGACACATTCTGCAAGTGTTACAACAGTGTGGCTTCGCAGTAAAAGAGTGCAGGTACTATACTGGCCTGCCTCCAGTCAAATGTCTGTCTTCCACTAAAATGTGTTGCACATTATAAAGTGCAAAATACAACAACAAAGACAATGGACAATATCGCAACTGAAGTCACACATCAAGTGACAATGGGAAAGGATTCCACCAAAGCTCCATGATTTGTGATTTAAAATGCTTATTGACTGTTATTAAAGGAGAGGTGATGTAACACAGTGGTAAACATGCCCCTGCCCCAGCTTTTTTTGAACATATTTTAGTAGTCACATTCATAATGCATGAATAATTTGCAAAAAATAAGGAGGAAGTTTTTCAGTTTGAACGTCAAATACCTAGTCTTTGTTATGTAGTCAGTTGAAGAAAGGTCAGAAAGTATTTGCAAATCATTGTACTCTGTCATTTACATTTCACACAACATCCCAACTTCATTAGATTGGACTTGTGTTACCTGAGTTTTCCTAAAAAGGGTCCAAGTTCTTGCTGTTAAAAAGCACCTTATGTACTGCAGGCTACTTGGAGAGTCTGTAAATGTTTGTCGAAAAAGCACACCAGACACCTCAGCCCCAACCGGCTGCAGCTCCACCATCTTAACCCCTGGAATCTGAAACCCGACTCTGGAAGTTGGGCAGCCAAAGTGATTAGGGGGACCCACCACGCTGGCGGTGTTACAGTGTGGCTCAGGTGTCCCATTCGTCACACTGGCCCGGCTCACACCAGCCAAGACCGACGCCCTGGGTGCAGCACTGTCTCTGGGGTGGGGTCAGCCAGCCCACGGACCATTCTATAGGGGCCTGTATGGCTCCCATGGGTCCAACTTATCCATCCGTCTGCACAGGCTCCTCTAACTCGTTAAAAAGTACAGACCTGCGGCGCTTAATCATTCGGCTGTCACACACATCACACACACCTGGTGGGACTTGTATCCCTGTAGAACAATAACTGTCACATGCTGGATGTTGGCTGCATACTGAGAAGCAGAAACGACATTTTAGGCTGGTGAACAGAGCAAGATGAAATCAGAAAACCACACTAAATTCCAAATACACACACAGACACACTCTCCATCTCGGTTCGGCTGAAGGGAGCTACGGGTCAAAACCACAGTGAGTACATCCACATAAAGGCAGCTTTGTTAGGACCCACAGCACTCTGAATAGCAGAGCAGTTTCATATTCTTCCAGAAGAGAAAAGACACTGAAAAAGAGGTAAAGGACTAAGGGAGAATCCCAGCTATTTACATAGGAGAATTAAGCTCAGTGCTCACTTTAGCAGATGCAAACTACAAGATAATTTTCCTGATTTTTGGCTCGGATCCTCTCTTTCATCCAAAGTCAGCAGAGACCTGATTATCTGGTGGTCCTAAAGATTATCTCACCTGATTATCCTGTGTTGTGAAATGTGCTTAAAGTCTTTATCTGCTCAGAAAAGGATTTGGGTTTAACCTTACAGTGTATCTGGATCTGTCTAGTCAAGGTCTGTAATCAGTCAGATCCACCTTGTAAATCTACAATCTACAATGATTTTGCTCAGACCATAGCGGCACAGCCCAATCAGCGTCCCTTTCAAGCGGGAAGAAATGGGAGCAAAGAGTGGGACAACAGCAGGAAGTGAATGCTCACACATAAATTGGCATCGATGGCAACAGATTTAGCAGCAGTTTTATCAGATCTGGACCAAATTTCCTTATTAAGTGAAAAACAAATCAATGAAAGTACTTCTTGATAGGGATAATATTTTTTACTCCATTTCAGACAAGGTTTTGAGGGAGTTTGTTCTACAAGTGGCTTACATTTTGTTCTTTACATCGTGGCAGTAGTGCCCTCCTTCCACTTTATCTGATTGGCCCATAATGAATGTGACTGAGGGAACAATAGTCCAGCCAACTGCTGGCCATGCTATTGAAAGGTCTTGCCCTTTCACCATGCTTTCTATTGGCTGTTGCCCAGATGGACTAATGAAATATACTGAATGGTGGTGTGTCAGGTTAATCAGAGCCACCCCAACCTGAATTCAATACTATCAAATGTGTTTGATATTTACGATCAGAAATCTTGATGTGTGTGGAGTGCACCAAGGACAACTGAGCACGTTAGCCGTGTTTTGCCACATGGAATGGAACAAAGCTGTGGTGTATGGTTAATGAATGAAGACTGCCGGTATCTGGAAAAAGCACTGTTCACTTAAACAAAGAAATGCACAGCAGACATGACTTAGTAACAGCTAAAGTCTCCACCATCTTGTATTTACTCCATCTTCCTCTTTTCCTGTCTCTCGGTGTGTAACCGTATCTCTTTTCTCAGAGTGCCACCTAGTGGTATAAAGAAGTAACATATCGATGTCAGAACAAAACAAAAGCCAATCAGAGAGCAAGCTGTCTAGAGCAGGAAGCAAACATAGCCATGGCATAAGAGGAAGCATGAAGCATTAAGTTGGATGAAGGTCAGAAAGGCGAAACCAACTTGTTGATTTGTGGCAAAATGCAACAGTCTAGTGTAACCTTTAAATTATAGATAACAAGCTGATGAGTAGAGGGACTGAACTGACATCCCAGCAGCAATGGGTGTCATTGGAAACTAAAACTAGACACATTTAGCTTCAAATCCACCAGATGAAGGTCACCATATTTGTTTATTTGCAGAGAGCTCACCTGAAAGAGGTGGTCTTGGCTTGTTTCCATTAGACACCTGGAGCAGTTCATCACAAACCAAAAAAAATGCTTGTTTGGTTAAATGATGAATCTTAATTACTTGTAGAAGTAAGTGAGGGTGTTAGTGGTTGTCTTGCACTTGATGTGGGCCCTGAGACTTGTTATTTGAGTTACTGGTGCTTTCCTATTATCTCGAACCACTCTACCTATTCTCTTCTGACCTTTGGCATCAACATGGTAATTTTTCCCAGAGAACTGCCACTTACTGGATATTTTATTTCTATAATTATCAGCAGTATTATTATCATTATTATTTTTCTATTGATTTCACAATTTGCATGAAGAAGCTGCTGAATGGATGTACCTAATAAAGTGCCCAGTCAGTGTATCTTGGTAGATATTTTCTGCCTCTCTCATAACAAATTCCATAAGTCAAATATACATCCACACCCTTCTTGAACAAAAATAACTTCAGCCTGTGTAACTCTTCTGGGTCAAGAAGTAAACAAATGACTGGCTCTACAGCATGTGATCTTTGACCCCCACCCTCCCGTCACGGTCATGCCTTGAGGCGGCATTGTTAATAGCTCTCTCTGTTGGTATGCAGAAAGCGTGAGCAGAACAGTAAGGATCCTGCCAACGCATCATGAAAAAAAAATTGCCCCAGTGTGCATTCAGCCCTGCAAACACCTAGGTGGTCTCAGAAAAGATGGGAAGACACAGAGACATGGGAGGACAGGAGTTATGTGGGAGGAAGACTGTCAGGTTGTCTGTGTCAACAACGAGGAAATAATTGGCCTCTGTAGTCTGAGGACCTCACCGCGGCAGCCCAGCGGCCTGCCGGGGTTGAGTGGTGTATGGCCCTGGCATTACACACAATTAGGCCAACAAGGGGGTCAAATGGGAAGGCGAGGGAGGTCTCAGCCCTGTCATTCATAAAAGGCATGTCTTTGTGCTCCAGGCTAAGCTAAAGCAAGGCTCAGGTCAGAGGGAAAGGCCCTGAACTAGGCCTCAGTCTGGAGATGAAAGCTTTGTGTGAGTGTGCGCCTCATCTAAACTGTGCTGATGGTGCAAATTACAGGGGAGGAGCTAAACACGCAGAGGTTAATGATGGACTCTGGTTGTTGAATGCTCATTGTAAATATGTGTTTGGTTGGCTAGTAGGAAGACAGACTAACAACTTCTGTCTTCATCCACCTGTTCCTCCCTGATCTCTGTAGTCACACCTGCACATTCAAGTTAAACCATGGTTATGGTTTGATTTGAAAATATTACTCAACAACTGTCCCTGTCAAAGGCTAAGAGATTTTTGACCTAAGTGTGTCAAACCCTGCTATGCTAGGTGGTGTTGCCCCCCTTAAAGCTGGTTACCTCGTTCCATTTGACTGTCCCAACAAGAGTGCGATCGACAACTGGTTGCAAGACAAATGACAAAAATATGTAAAACTTAAAGAGCCATGTTCTGCCTTAACTTTGGTTCACATATCCAGTTTTGATGAGTCCACAATCCCTTATGTTCAGGAAACTGGGTTTTCACCCCTAAGTACCCCGATCCACCTCTATACTCAGTCTGTCTGAGACACTGTTGGAGGTCCTGTCACTTTAAGGCCCTCTTCCCCACAAGAGCCAAGTCAGCAGTGACTGTCAGAAATACACATCATCCTCATGGTCTTATGATCCTATAATATGTAAAATATGGTAATGATAATATTATCTTTAAGTGCTCCAATAGCACAAAACTGCCAAGGCATTTCTGACATTGTTGGGTGAGTCATTGTAAATATCCCACAGTTGACAAATCCTTGAAAATATTTCTGGATCCACATCCATCTTTTCACTTCTAGAGCCACGACCAGCACTCCCTGGAAATTCATTGAAATCTGTTCTCAACTTTTTGAGTTACTGTATCTTACGGACAGACCGACAAACACAGGCAAAAAATAGTAGCAAAAACATTAAGTAATACTGATAATAACTAGAAGCACTCTAAGAGAGCAAATCCCCACCAAAGCATTTCCAACATTGTTGGGTTAACTATTACCGATGATGTGGAAACTCCTGGATCATCATTTGTATTCAGATCAACAGTAAAATCAAATCAGTTTGTCCTTCTTTCTTTCCCTACATTCCCAGAAAATGTAATCTGAATCTGTAGAGGACTTTTTGAGTTATTTTGCTAACAGATGGACAGACAGAAAAATGCTACCAAAAACAAAACTTCTTTGGAGTTAGTAACAGCATGCTCATTTTGAACTTTAGTAGGTAATCTGGTCTACTTGCCTAAATGCATTGAGTTGCTGCCATGTGATCAGTTGTCCAGCTATTTGTGATAGAGAGCTGATGAACAGGTGTACCTGATTAAGTGGCTGCTGAGTTTGTGTTCTCTGTGACCAAATGATGGTCTAATCAGATTTTGGAGGTATGTTATTGATGAGGTGTGTTGAAAGTTTTTGGGCCTCATGTTCAACACCTGCTTTTAAGGATTTCTGCAAATCACACCATTGCAGCATTAACCTCAGATCTTCGTCTTGAACAACTGTACTTTTACTGTCTGGTCTTTGTAAAAGTTCAAGCAGACATGAAAACAACAGAGGGTAGTTCTGGTTTCTGACTGCATGTAAATGCACTGGTTGTTTGCTCATCCAAATTTTGCTGATCATACAAATAATTTGGGCAGGTTTATGATGGACTTTGGTTGTAAACTGATGAATTTAAAAAGTGCTTGTAAGCTTATTTGGAAAAATATGGTAACTTTTTAAAAAGTAAAAGATGTATTTCTTTCCTTTACCAACTTATTTCTCCTGAATTTTTCTGTCTTTGTGAATCAGACATGTTCTCGGTCCAAACTCTGTGGAATCCACCGAATCTCACTCAACAGGTTTCCATGCCTGTGGTCAGGGTCTGGACAGCATCAAGAGCCAGACTGCTGGGTGGCAGCCCACTAGCCTCTCTCCGACTTGACTCCCTCCTTGACCTCTCCCTAATGTGATAAACATTCCCAATCAATGGAGGAAACAGGCTGGAAGTGGCCGGGGCCATGAACATGACCTCCACGTTGGCTTCAAACGGCCGGTGATTCTCTGTTTACACCTTACCCTCACCTTGTTCTTCTTACTGAGTCAGCCAAGTCGGAGACGGAGAGAGAGGTCAGCTAGTTCAAATATGACAACCCAGACAAATGTGTCCAACATGAAGCCTTTTCACACACACATAAAACTCCTGAAGACATTCGTGATTTTCAGGGTCCACTGCTTGAGTCATCACAGTGAGGCAAATAGCTCACCATGACTTGGGATTTTTTTCAAGTAAATTTCTGCATTAAGTGACCAGCTGTGTGACTTCTCTGATCTTCATGTACGTAATAAGGATGCTGTTGCTAATGCTGCCAAACTATTGTCAAATATTCTGTTTGATTAAATTGTGGGAGAAGCAAAATACCATCTGAACCAAAGGTCTCAACATGCCAGTCTTGCATTACGGCTTGATTTGCTTGATTCATTACCTGCAATCAGCTAGATTCATCTTGCGAAGCCAAAGCTGAGCTTGGTCTACAGAGGCCCTGGCCAGTTAGCAACCTTTATGGAGAAAGAGGTAGGTGTCTGTACTATCTCAGTCATCCAGGTCATGATTATCCAGTCCACCCTTTACAGACAATGAATAAGGCAACAGCAGCTTTATCAAGTCCACTCCAGTTGACTCTTAGACATGAAGACGCTTTTGGAGAAGAAGCGAAATGTCTTCGAGAACCTGAAGCAGACCAGTTGCCACTTGGATCAGTGATGGATAAGGGGAAGGAGCTTTGAGAGAAATGACAGCAAGAAGCAACAGGAAGCCTGTAAACAATGGCTGCTGATCAAAAGTTGAGCATGGATGCTGCCTGCTAAAGTGTTAGATTTTCAGATCTGGACAGCAAATGGTAAATGGACTTGAGCTAATATAGCACCTTTCTAGTCTTTGACTACTCAAAGCTGCTTTACACCACAGGTCACACTTACCCATTCACACCCATTTGCCCTCACATTTACTTACTGATGGTTCAGAGTTTCTATGCCAGTTATCCGTCAGTATCAGCTAACACTTTCACACCCTTTCATGCCCATTTACATGCCACTGACGCAGTAGTGGGAGCAACTTGGGGTTAAGTGTCGTGCCCAAGGACACATCGCCATGTGTCATCCAGAGCTGGGCTTGAACCTGCAACCTCCCGATCACTGACCAAGCGCTCTATCCAGCTGCGCCACCAACGGCATGTATAGATGTAGCATTCTGTACATGACATGCACTTGCTCTCAGTCTCATAAATCAGTCTGTTTCCACAGCCTGCCTCTTGATCCATTAATCCTGGTTTGCTGGAAATATGCTGCGTGTCTATTTTCAACGGGACAGCTTCAACACCATGTCATTCTTCGTGAAGCACATCAACCCAAAACAGAAACACAAGCGCTCTGAGTTTTTTCATGTCAGAATGTAGCAGAAATAGTGGAACTATTATTGATGTGGACAAGTCAGCATCAGGCAGGTGAAATGATTGTTTTTTTTTATAAGTTGCTCTTCCTGATATCCCGTGATCTCACAATTACCTGGAGTAGTAGTTTTCTTGTGATCTGATATGATCTTGTGTTTCAAGCTGCTTCGCTTTCAATACGCTTCCAGTGGTTGAGGACATGTCAGCATGGATGGGAGGCAGGCAGACGAAGTTTAAATGGTGTTCACAGTCCACCACAATACCAGTGAATTTGAAGCTACCATTTTAGGGTGAAAAATAAATCCTGTTGTTGCTTTTATATCACAGTATTGTCAAGCAGCCACTTGCGTGAACAAATGAAATTAGTCATGATAGGTCATGAGCTTTGGGTACTGGCAGTGGTTGGGCTCAAGGTTTTACCAGCCCATGTCTCAGCATCTAATACTTGTAAAACTGCTACAGAGGTAAATTAGTCGAAGTTTTTTTTTTTTATGGTAAACTTTTGGACATAAAGTTATTAAAAGTTACTTTAAAAAGAATTTTATGTAACACTACCACTGTCTGTACAGTCAGAGTAGGAGTCTCTTCCTTGGCTTTCACTCAGGTGTTCACCTCTGTGCTAATGTGTGTCAAGCTGCATGGTATGGAAGTGCATGTACACACTGAGAGAGATTTATTTTGTCGCCCACCCAGATGGAGTTTTACAACTTCATACGTATCTGCAAACAGTAAGTATCCATCATCTCAGTCTCTCCACAGGCAGCAGAGGGTTGCAGAGCGCTCTCACGTTCCACATAAATGACTTCATGAAATGCGAGACAAGAGAGAAGGAGAGAAAATGATCTGCACCCACAGCTGGGGTCAATGTTTCATGTTCTGCTGCTCTTGTTGACTCTTTTCTTCAAGGAGTGACAGAACATTTGAGTGCCACAACAAACAGTAGACCATGCCACAAGGACTCATTTTGTCCAAATATTTAAATTTTTTTTGAGGATTTACTGTGATTTTATTGATTTTAGAAGTGATTTAACTGCAATAACCAATGTTTTTTTCATATCCAACCAATCATTTTTTGTCATTGCTAATTGAAAAAAGACTTACTAAAAATCAACATTAATTTGCATCAAAATACATCACTTTGATTTGTATTTCAAAGACGGAAACTTAATTCAAAAAGCACAATTGATTGACTTTTAAAAATAACTTAACAACATAAAGACAATTCAATGTCATGCCACTGAGGAACATGTCCCAAGCCCAAGCTCAAGCTAACTAATTACTTTATCAAAAGCTTTGAGTCTAACCTGAAAGGTCGAGGGTGTCCATCTCTCCAGTTTTGGTAAATGATTCAAAAGAAGAGGAGTCTGATAAGTTAAAGCTCTGCCTCCCGTACTACTATTTTGGTAATGTAACTTTCTGATAGCTTTGAAGGCAAGAAGCAGAATCTTGAATTATATTTTAGATTTTTTGGGAAGCCAATGAAGGTGCAAGTGCAAGCAAAAGAACAAAGTCCCTTTCACAAATCATGTATACTTCGTGGTGAGGCAACCAGCAGGGCTAAAGAGTGAGGTCACCTGCATGCTGAAGAACTCATTATTACACCATGCAATGAGAAGAATAAGTGCTCTAGATGTGTGACAATGACAATTGTAATCAAACTGAAGCTGTTAGCTTAAGGCGGAAGTATGAGACAGAGAAAAGTTTGTCAAGCTCTGAAAATAACATCTTTGTCTCTGTTTCGTACGGGGACTACAACAGCAGACTGAAAAGGAGAGATGTTGAAGAGAAATTGCAGAGGCAGCAGCACCCCAGTGAGTAACTGTATAAATTTAAACTCAGGCCAACACATTATTCACCATGACATTTGGAATATTAAAAAATACAGTGCTGTAAATACAGTCTGTTTGTTTTTTTCATATTTGGTTTTAAAGCTTTTTCTTCCTCATTTACATTGGTCAGAATGTGTAGTCAAGTAAAACTGTTTAGTCCGTCGTGTCTGTTTGTCAGGTCTCTGCAGTTTCATGGTCAAATGAATGCTTATTCTGACTGTGACCATTGTAACAGACAAAACAACTGTAGTCTCTAGGCTCAGCATTTTATAGAGAATTGGATAAGGTCATATGACTTCAAACATTTGACTATCAAATGAGCCTTTGGTACATTGTTGAGGCAAATCTGTGGATGCTGCCATACAGTGCACACTATTTTAATCAAACTCTAAATCAACCTACTGATGGACTAAAAAGCTGAGATGAGGCGGAACTTAAAGGTTATCTAACCAATACCAGCTTCACACAGGCTTGTATCCATGTCAATCATGTCCCAACTATCCAAGACAGAAACCAAAGCAATATAAAAAAAAATTCACCGTATTTGATGCTTGAAATATCTCAGGGTCCCTTCAGCCAGCCTCAGGTGGACACAAAGAACAGGCCCCGGAGGTTGCTGCCTGAAAATTACAAGCTACAGTACACAGTATTTATTTATTTGTTAACTTATTTATTCAACATGGATATACAGCTACATTGGTGCTGTAGCCTTTAATAATGTATGTGTCCCCCCGATGTACAATGCAAATTTACAATGCCTGTCCACCAGAGGCTTTTAGAAATTATAGATAGAAATAAGTGAGAGTGCGGTACAACAATAAATATAGAATAATTTTCAAGAACAGAATACAAAACATCTATGGATAATTTACAGTAAAATTATGCTGTAGATGAAAAATTATACAAAAATACATCCTAATGCTGTGGTCAGGTGGTCTTTCTTGCACAATAGTTGGAACTTACCTTTGCATTTTAAGGATTCAATTTCTTCACCATTGAAATCAAAAAACAAAACAAACATCCACATGTGTGAAATTTTTAAAAATATCCCCATCCACAAAAAACATGCAGAAAGCATAAACTGTATATCACAATGTTGTGATATACAACTACTTTTATTTTTGCAGTTCTATACAAAAGCAGTTTTATTGTCTCATCTTTCCAACTACAAGTCTGACTGGTGTCACTGATGTTAGCAGGCATATTAAGTAAAAAAAGTAAATATGATTAATAATAATATTTGTAAATATACTTTCATATCTGATAATCTTGATTAAATCAGTACGTATATGTAGCTACATGTATATGTTTGTAATTTATTTATTGTCATCTTGACTAGGACACCCTTGCAAATGAGATTTTTTTAATCTCATTGAGGTTTATCTGATTAAATAAAGTTCAACAACTGGAAAAAAATCCTGCCGTTAAAAAAGTTCTAGGGTGCTTTTGTTGGTTTCAACATGTGATGTAGCCATGGTGACTGATGACACAAATGGCACTGGATTACCAGTTAACATGGTCACTTGTGAAACAATAACTCCTGATTACACCAAAATGTTGGAAGTGTTTGTATTACAGTTTAGCACCGTCTGCTGCCGCACATGTGAGCAACAGTGATAATGTTGCATCGTGTGACATCATCTCAAGGAGAGGACGCTGTAGAGTGTGACGTTTGAGGCCCAGTATGAGAGTTTTCATTGACCACAGGGAGACACCTTGAACTGGGCTTTTAATATCCTTCACTCTGGCAGGTTTTACGAAAATTTCTGTTTTCAGTGACCTAAAATGACGTTTACGTGAGGACAGAGAAAGCAGCATTTTAAAAATATTGGCCTATGTGTGGACGTAGAGAATGAATCAACCACAAAGCTCCTAATGCCATTGCTTTGTTGTTCTGTTACCTCCTTCACTGTTCTGTCCTCTCATACCGAGCCAGTGTGTGCTGTCCCAATATGTTTGGGTTTACCAGCCTGTTTTGGTCTGAAGAATTGGTCCCCCATGTAACCTTATCTGTGACAGTTCATGCTGCATTACTTTACCTCTACATTACCTCCAACAGCCAGACTCGCTCAGACTGACGGCCTCTATGCTCCAGTCTAGCTGATGGACTTGCATTCAGTAATGCTGCGCGCCCCCGAGACGGAGACCCCTGCAGGAATTCACGACTGGATGTAACAAAATATATGTCAAACCTCTCCTTTTACTGTGGCCTTTCACTGCTTCCTCTTACAGTTTAGGGCATGATGAAACAAGACAAGACAGGAAAGTGGGATAGCATTTAGGTGTATGTGTGTTTGGGGCAGTCAAGGAGTAGGTCTCTGGGAATGAGAGGAGGTGGGGGGTTTGTATCTGTATCTCCAAACCCCTCACCCCATCCTCCCCTCGGCCCCTGGGGAGAATGCAGAGCTACTGCTGAGACCGAGTGGGGCTCAAGTTTTGTCAACGGGCATCAATCTCTCTTGTCTTTCAGCCCTATAACTCCCAACCCCTGACCCTGCCCCACCCTCCCGTGGCCTGGGTTACAAAGCTTCTCGGGTGGGGATTGGTTGTCAGAGAGGTCCAGCTGAGAGACAGTGGAGACAGTAATCTGGCCTGCGATGCCGCTGTGTCTCTGGAGGATGTGACTCTCTTTGCATTGGCCTGATATCACCAAATGTAAATGATGTGTCTTCACCGAAGGACCAAACATATCAGTACATATCAATCAAGACAATGGGGCAAGACATTTTTCACTAGTTCATGTTGCATCAAAGTAATGCCATTTCCTCTTCATTGTGACATTCATGAGTGTGATGTAGTGTGGCTGGTGCACCTTTATATTAGAGCTACAAGGACATTTTTACCTTTTCCATTTTTTTGCGCCCTAACTTTGTGAACAATAAACCTGGGTAGCTATGGGATTCTGATTTTTTTGTCTATGGTCTGTTTTAACTCTGTTTTTTGAAAATTTTATGAAACACTACAGAGCTCTGAGCAAATTTACCTAAAACAGTCTTAGGGGTCACAGTGAAGGAATCTCTATCTGCTCCTTTTTCCTGTACCTATTTATGTGTCACCATTGCCCTAGCAAGTTTTTAGATAAGATTAGATTAGATAATACTTTATTAATCCCTTTGGAAAATTTCCTCAGGGAAATTGAGATTCAGAAGTGGTTCAGTAATACAGATTAAGAATAAAAAGATAGATCTTAACAAAAATATAAATAACTATAAATTAAATAAAAATAAAAATATATATGGCTATTGTCTGGCTACTGCTCCTTCCCATCCTCCGTCTTCCTGTTACTCACACAGAATACAATCATTTATAAATCCTTTTTGACATTTATTCCAAAACTACAGAATAAGAACCAAACTGATAAACTGCTTTGCAAATATTCACTTCTTTGAATCTGATGATTGCAACACGCTCCAAAAATCTGGGGCAGCAGCAACAAAAGACTGAGAAAGTTAAGGAACGCTCAAAAACACTCCACAGGTGAACAGGTTGATTGGAAACAGATGAGCGTCATCATTGGATATAAAAGGAGCAGCCTCGATGGATGGGGTGAGGTTCACCACTTTTTGACAGACTGAGCAAATAGTCCAACAGTTTAGTGAACATTTAAGTCAGTGCATCAGAGTTAGTTTGCACTTGTCAATGAATTATTATTAAAAAAAATGCACATAAATGTCTTGGATTTCTGTTTTTTTTTTCTTCAGCAATTCTTTGAAAGATTATGGCTCAGTTGTTTCCATTTGCTGTTGTTTTTAGGGGATTTTTGGGTCATGGTGCCTTACCCCTTTCTTTCTTCTGTGATGTATCTCACATCCTTCGCTTTAGACAAATAACAACAAAACCCAAACGTCTCAGTTATCTGTGGGTCAGATCAGTCCCGCTCCCCTCCCTCTCTCTCCTTAAGCTACAGAGTGTCTTCATCCATCTCTCCTCTTGTGACTGAACCGTCTGTTAGTGAGTTACCTCTGCAGTGAGGGATGGTCGTGTCATCAGACAAAGAGGCTCACTTGTTCTGAGTCTGCTCTGAGAGCCTGGAGTCAGGGATCCTGGAGTCTGGGCTCTGATGTGTGTGTGTGGGATGACACTTGGAGGAAGCACTGACAGAAACTCTAGAGAGGACATGACAAACCACTTGTGGCACAGTTGTCTCCTCTCATATCCCTGGACTATTAATTTTTAAGGGGCTGGCTTGACTTCCATCATCTCAGAGCTTTTCCGTCAGCGATAAAGCTGAGGTCAACAATTCACAGTTACACCATGACCCACTGCACATGTTGCACCCTAAATTCATGTTTAAAATTGTTTATTTATGCCATATTATTATCTTGACTTCCTTCAGTAGTCATTATTTTTATGCCTCTGAGCTAGCACCAGTTCAGACTATTGGCTAATGTTTCAGGTTATATGTCCATACTAGTGGTCCCCAAACTTTCTGTATCATGGCTCTGTTTTACGTAACACAGTAAGGTCGTGGTCCAGCTGTCATGGAAAGGGTTGAAAAAAACACTTTTTGTGCAAAGTAGCTCACAAAAATGTTGGATCGGATCTTTATTTATTTTGCACATTAAAAAATGTGTTGTGAGGGGTGGTCTCAAACACTCACCAATACACAGCTGTATTGTGTAAAAGAGGAAGTAATTATTTCACTAACCAAAATACATGAGTGCTCCTCTATCTCCACCATACTTAACATTTAAACTCAGATTGAATTTAACAAGAAAATCCCTCCTCGTCAAACTCATTCTGTCCTCCCTCCTCGTCTGTGTTACAATGATGGGATTAATTTGATTAATCACAAATTATGAGGAAGTTGTTTTGAATGACAGAAACAATAACAATAATAAAAACTGGAGCTGAAGAATGAGAACGAGCTGAGAACGAGTGTATATGTGTGTGTGTGTGTACTGCCACCAGTGTTAAAGAGCCACCAATCAAACACAGTCTGCTGAAATATAGCATATAGCAACATTAATAATATCTAAAGGTCAGAGCTTCCCTTAAGATATAGACGCCACTACATACCTTAGACCTGTGTCTTCTCCATGAAAAAACTCAAGCGTAAGGTTTTGTTACTATCTCAGAGAAGAGGTATCATTTATATTTATATATATATAATATGTATGTATGTTCTTTCTATCTTGTTTCTTTGTTAAAATTGATGTCAGGGGTAGTTACTAAAGTCCTTTACTCTTTGAAGGTATCTTATCCCACTTTATATCCAAGCCTTGTATTTCCAATCAGCGTGGCCATTAGTATAACGATAAAGAGAATATGTTTATGTGAGTGCGAGGCTAAAGCTTCTGCTCTTAGAGCTTCCATAGTAACAAAGTATGCAAAAGTTTGGTTAAGATGACTTTTTAAACATTTTCATCTCATTTTAACAGAAATTCAAAAATGTTTGCTTTCAGATAAAAGGGGATGGAATTTTTATTTCAATATTCGATTCATGATGACTCAAAATAATTGTCAGCCAGTGACCGACCAACAGAAACTATAAGTGCTCAGAAGCATCTGCAAAGGCACTTCTGACATTCTTAGCCAAATAATTAGTGAAAATGTGGAAAACTGCCCTGTCTCTCCATGGTCAGAAAGTCTTCAAATATTCTTGGAAATGCATCTGGATTCGGATCAACACCAAAATCTAATCACTTCTCTCTTGTGCCAGGACCGACTCTCCCTAAAAATGTTATCATTCATAAATTTTTCAGTTATCTTGCTATTGGACAGACACACACCACAGCAGAAACATTACCTCCGCCAGAGGTAATTATTGGTAGTTGGAGTCCTAAAGAGAACGTCCATTGGCTCAGGTTGGGTTGGGCTGGATTTTTTGGGCTCGATCTAAACTCTAACCAGGCGCAGGGGGTTACTGGGGTGAGGGGATGGGGAGTATTGAGCCTTTCCCCTCCCCTTGTCTCTGTCGCTCCCAGCCTCCCCTCTCACCATCTCCCTCCATCACTCACTGTCCTTTATCCATCAGCGTCCTGCAGATTCCTGATTGAAGAGAATCTCTTTTTAATGCCCCCTCACCTATCAACCTCCCCTTCCCCTCTTACTCCATCTTCTTCTGTCCTCTCTTTCGGATCTCCTCCCCTCCCGTGTGAGGCGACCTGGCTCACTTCCATCAGCTTGTCTTTGGAATCTGCGAGCTGAGCCCCGGTATGCGCCCGGCATGCTCAAACTAAATGCTTTTCCATTCTCCTTTATTTCTTTTCTCTCTTTATCCCCCCTTGGATTTGAGAACCCTTGTCTTGAACGTTGCTTTCCCACGGAACAGGTGGCAGGCTGAGATAGTCACATGGGTCATGCCTGGATTGCGTGTGACCAAGAAAATAAAAGACAAAGCTTTATTTTCCTTCTGCTTTTATCTTCAGCTCGTCTGTTCTTCTCTGACTTTTCAACCCAAAATCCGCAGTCAGCTCTTCCTTGTGTTTGTCATTAAGATCAAGACAATACACCTGGTTAACATAGCCTTTTGTCCCTGCGGGCGATGATCAGTAAATGCCGCTGACTTCGGCGCCACCATGGCACTTAAAGAAAGGCTCAAATCAAAGGCAGAGAGAACCTGTATGATGGTGCATTTCATTCACAAACAGCTCTCTGAAGCAGGAGGCCCTACCCTTATGCAGAGACCCTCCATCATCATCAAATCATCAGTGGCTGCTTTGATGCTTCATCCAGTTGATGGCCCATTGTTGCGGCTTTCTTTTCAACAGCACCTGGGCAGGCCGGCGCAGTCCAACCTTTTTGGTGTGTTATCAAAACAAGCGTGTGACCCTGTTCAAGAGACTGGATTAAAGATAGGGCACTGAGTTTAAGGTGTGTTTGAGAGAGCAGTCCTGTGAATGGAAAGGTCTTCCTCCCACGAGCCAAGGGATAAGTGCAGACTGTATGAGCAGGTAAAAGAGCCAAACAATAAATAGACCAACTTGATAAAACAGTTTTCACCACGCTTGGACTTTTGCATAAGTAAGAGAATAACAGATTTTTTTTTTATTAAATTATTTCCACATTATTCCTAGACATTCCCTTTCACCCAAAACTTTTTGGAGCATTTTGTAAGGGCTTCACAGCACAAGAATGGGACAAAATCATGATGTAGCTTTAAATCATGGTTTAACAAAGTCATAGAATAGAATAGAAGAAGAGAATAAATCTTTTATTCATCCCACACCAGGAAATTTGCAGTGTTACAGCAGCAAAGGGGACAGCACTGATAAATAAAAAATAGACTAAGATTAAAAAACAGAATGTATATTATTATAAATATGAAAGACTAGATATATAAAACTAAAAACTTCACTTATTTATTTACATATTCACAAAATAATTGCACATGGGAATATTGCACAAGGGTAATTAAAGGTGCCGTTGGTAAGATTTTGGTACACAGCCAGCTAAGATGGCGATTAGAAAACCAGCACAGCCCCTCCCGTCCTGTTTTCTCTAAGATCACTCCCTCACGCGAGTACACCAGTATCAAAACGTCGGTATCAAAAACACTCCAGTACAGTGAGCTGTTTACCGAAAGGCTTCTGAACGACGAGCAACACAACTGCTGCGACAATGTCTGATACTGAGGTTACAAACCCCCATGGGGGAAACAGGCTGTGCTTTCACATATAAAGTACATGCCAATAAGGTACTCATCTAAGAGGGAATCTAAACATATTTGTTTGTTTTATATTATAAAACTGAGTGATACATCGCATGTTGCGAAACAACATAAGAGGAAAAAAAAAACTGACCTGTCAAACAGAAATGTAGCTAGCTCTGCATTGGATTTGAAACCCTTGAGATCCTGAAGGGTCCTCCACCTCTCGAACGCAACGCCGACATTGATTCTTGTTTTATTTTTCAAACGGTCCTCCTCCTTCTTGTACTCTCGCTTTTCGTTTAACGTTTCCACGGTCCTTGTCTTTTTGGTGGAAGCTGCCTGGGGCATAGGTGGAATCAGCACTTTCCCGCTGCCTGCTGGATTATTGCTGTTCGCCATTGTACGAGATTTGTTGTTGTTGTTCTTCTTCACGGAGCATTACAACCAATCCTGATGAAGGACGAAGCACCGCCCCTTGACCAATCAGGACAGAGGCCTCAGGGGCTCTTCTGATTGGTCAAAGATACCTGGAGCGGTCAAAAAATTTTGACAGCTCATAACAGAGACAGATGGAAATGCAGAGATCTCGAACTAGTGCAATTATAATACTCTCATAAAGGGATCTCAATGGATTTTCCAACATTTGATATCAATGGAACACAAAAAAATTAGCATTGGCTAGCAAAATCCTACCAACGGCACCTTTAAGTCATCAAGATATATGGAAAGTATATACAGGGTCCAAAATTGCTAGTCGGCAGGACACAATATCAAAAATACTCAGAACTTTACCCTACAACCACAATGTATGTCCTTATTACAGGGATACATGTTAAAGAGTGTATCAACAGCATCATTTTAAGAGTCAAAGGAGCACTGTGGCATGCAGAAGTGGAGCCGCGTCAGTACGAGCTTGACGATTACACCAGAGAAAGAGAGCCGCAGAGTTTCAGCTCTGTATCAACAGCGTGAGACGACTCTATGGATGCAGGAGAGACCCAGTGGTTGTTCTTGTCCAGGTGTACAACAGAATTTTGATGATGTGCAGTGGAAAAAACACTTAACAATGTGTTCCATTGCAATAATAGGAAACAGTGATGCCTGGTGGTTCCTGTATGTGTGTGTGTGTGTGTGTGTGTGTGTCAATGTGTATTAGTGTCTCAGCAAAACGCCAAGTAGCGCTCTGACAGGCTTTCATCAGAGAAGCTGCAGTTATACCCACAGAGCTAAAAAAAAGACATGGTTTTAGATGAAACCTTACCTGCCATGTGGCACAAAACCTTTCAAAATGTACACACCAAAGGGAAAATCCACTCTCCACCGGCACTTGGCGGTTGTTGAGACAGTAATATTTATATATTTATCAGCCAAGATACAGTATTTTCCATTTGACTCAGAATTCTGTACAAAATCAAAAATGGCTTTTCACTGATTTGACAAATGAAGTTAGAACATTTCATCACAAGTTAGAGCATACTTAAAATCGTACCTTAGGATAAAACTTTCACCCATTTCACATCATAAGCATCTTCTTCACATGCACTTGCTGCAAGTCGTGATGCTACAGCTTTCACACCAGGCGCATGCATGTCCTGCGTCCTCAGCGTGTCTCCCTGCTGTCACAGCTCTATCTCTCCATACATATCATCCCAATAACAAGCTTCTATTTAGAGTTTGAGAGGAACCTCATCAGTTTCTCCACAGAGCAGGCATACCAAGTTCTAACTCTGAAAGGCACAGACAGGAAGAGTTACTGGATGGATCCTATCTTTTCTGTGACATATTCTAATGCTGTGGACAAACATACCAGCAGGATTAAGGTGCATATGGCCCTCTGTCATTCTCTGTCTGTTTTTGGCCGAGAAAGATAATGGATGAAAATGCATCTGAGATGTGCAGCTTGCAGTCTGAAAACTTTGACTTAACAACATCTTGTAAATGCTAGTAAAATGCATCCAGTGTGAAACAGGGTTTACACATAGCTGGAGCTATGGACCATCCACAGAGCAACACAGGGTTCACTGACTTAATTTGCCATCTTCAGCTGCAGGCAGGCTACGCTGTATTAGCTGTACAACACTAGAAAGAAAAGGCATCAGTTTTTACCTTAATACATCAAACTTTATGTAGCAACTGCGCCAGCCATCACTACACGCCAAGTAAAAGTTACACCTCATAACTAAGTGGTATTATGTTAGTGAAAAGTGACTTCATATTAAATTGAGTTGGTTGTGGATGAATTGTAGAGGGATCACAATCATCAGCGTGGTGTTAAAGTTTGTCTTTGGCATCACAAACAGCAGGACTATTGCATGCTGTTGCATGGGCTTTATGCACTGTTTTGTGTTATTTCCTTCAGTCTGACCCTTGGTGTTTCAAGTGACTGAATAATGCAGAGCTCTGATTAAATATCAGATACTCCTACTTGCACCACTATAACTTTGAATTTAATCAGGAATTGATAAGACTGGATGAAAGATGTATGCTGTCTTCCAATCATTCTACAAAAGCTTCAAATTAAAAACAAAAACAAGCAGGATTTCCTCGTCCAAAACATGGAAGTAGATCAATTTATCCAACAGGTTACGTCAGACTTGCAGACCTGCATTCACTCATTTCTTACATGAAGAGATATATGTGGGAAATACTGACCCAACTAAACTGTAGTGGTTGTACAGCATTTCACAGCTGAACAAGGCAGCTGTGGGCAGCAGCGGGCAAGACACCCTGGCACCATCACCTCAAGAGCAGCCAAGTCCCACTCCTGTCATCTGTGTGAATGTGGGCTCAGACTCCAGTCAGTGTGTCCCCTGGGTGCCTCCTCACCTCTGTGGCTATGGCTCAGGGTGGGGAGGGGATGGGGGACAGAGTCTTCCTTCATCACCTCAATGTGGGGATGGGACCGGCGCCCAGAGCAGCGGTGCCCCGCCAAGTCCATCCCAGAGCCGGGTTGCAGCACCGGGCAGAGCAGCCAGGAGCAGAAGACAGAATACGTCTGTTAGCTTAAGGTTCTTAGGTTAACACAGTGCTCAATGAAAAAGGGTGCTGCTTGACAAACCAACAAAAGACCGGTGCACACACGTGTCTACACGCACACATGAAAGTGTAACTGAACCCCAGAGTTCTGGCTGGGGTGCATCAACCTGGAGGAGAAAAAGGTCTTAGGTAGCTAGTGGATGGCAGAGAGGGGAGAGCAAAGGACTCAGGGAGTATTCATGCCTAAATCTCTTGAAAGAGATATCCTGGTACAACTGGGCAAATGACCAGAAAAATCCTCTGACATTTGACTTTCAGTCTCGTAACTATCACTTTTTGTCTCAAAATCATGATTTTTTTTTATAATTATGCATTTTTTTGTCATAATTTTGACTTTTATCTCATAATTATGACTTTCTGTCTCATAATTATGACTTTCTATCTCTTAATTGCCTTTTTCTGTTTTTGACTTTTATCTCAAAATTTTAACTTTTTAACTCAGCATTCTCACTCTGTATCTCACAGATGACTTTTATCTCATGATTATGATTTTTTATTTCATTATTGTGAATTTTTAACTCAAAATTTTGACTTAACTCATAATTCTGACTTTTAATCTACCATTATTTTTCATCTACTTTTTTGTCAAAATTTAGATTTTTTTTCACATCATTTTGACTTTTAGTCTCATAATTATGACTTTTATATTTATTTATCTTACAATTATGACTTGGGAATCTTGATTTTTTTCTTTAGTACTCAGGAAAAAAAAAACAGTAACTGTTTTTTTGTATTTGTGTGTGTGTGTGGTAGAAATGGGCTTTCATTCAATATATATGCAAATATGCATCACTTCTAATGTAAATAGACCGAAGTGCCAAAAAATCACCTCAGATATTTTTTTTTGTGCTGATGACTGGCATCATACTTGGTGTGTAAAAGCCTTTACTTGCTGTTTTCTTTTAAATTTTTAAATAGACCAGAGATATCTTGCTCACAGATTGAAAAAGAACCAATGTTAAAAGAATATATAAATGTTTTTAGTAGTTTCAATTCAAATAGGCCCCTTTTTCAGGGTTTGCTCCCTTTTTTACATATTAAAAAATACATTTAATCTATATTTAGTCTTGCTAAATATAACATTCATCAAGGGACAAGGTTTTGTATTAATGTCGACAGAAATTCAGCCTACATTTTGCTGTTAGTTAATGGTACTTTGCTGTTTGCGCTTCTGTTGATCTCTGAAAATAAAGTATTTAGGGGCAGAAACACGACTGCAGGTTCAGCCCGGTGTCTTTGATGTACCGTTGTCCTGCTGGCTGCCCTCTCCTCTCTGCGGTTTAGCCTTGGCTCCACAGCCCTCTTCATAGCCCCCTGGTCCAACTCCACCACCGCAGGAGCACTTCTTTAGCACATGTCAATATTAGTGCAGGATTATTTCGAGAAGTCCAGTCGGGTAAAATCCTTTTCGGAGATTACAGCGCTGACACCAAATAATGAGGAAGAATCTGAGGACCTGTGGAAGAACCAACCATGAATATTTATTATTTGCATGACAAACACAGATGATTTAACTCAGGCATACTGCGGGCAGCTAAATTTGGATGAACCCGCATGGTGTCCTGGGTAACCTCAGCCAAGAATAGCCTGCAGTGAAGACAGGATTCTCATTGGTGTGTTAGGCTCCTCAGCACAGAGGTGAGGACTGGGGGAAAACAAACAGAGAGAAGAAGTGAGACCCTCAATCCAGGGATCGTCCTCGAGAAAGTGCCGTATGTCTCCGTCTACATTAGGGTCAGTCAGGGGAGAATTATTTATTTTTTTTCCTGATACATTTTGAAATAAAAATCAATATCTGGCCTCTGCCAGAGTGAAGGCTTTCAGAAACTGAAGTGTTGCCCCGACAAAAGGGATCAACATTTTGGGCAGACCACTTTACTATCTGCAAATGCTCAAGGCTCACAAACACAAATATCTGATCAGCCAATTGCATGGTAGCTACTTGGTGTATTTTAACACATAGACATGGTTAAGACAATCTGCTGAAGTTCAAACCCAGCATCAGAATGGAGAAGAAAGGGGATTTAAGTGACTCTAAATGAGGAACGGCTGGAGCTAGACAGGCTGGTCTGAGTATTTAAGATATAGAAGGATTTTTCTGCACAACCATCTCTGTACAGAAGACCATCTCTGATAACTAAACACATCCTATTTTGATGCAGGGGGCTATAGAAGTAGGAGAACACATCTGGTGTCAATCCTGTCAGCCAAGAATTTGAAATTGAGGTGGCAGTTCACACGGATTCACCAAAGTTGGACGATATAAGATTGGAAGTTGTTGTCTTATCTGTTGAGTCTTGATTTCAGATGATGGGGTCAAAATTTGATGTCAACAACATGAAAGCAACCTTGTATCAACAGTTAAGGGTCTTGGGCTTTGCCACGCTTTGTGCCCCTTAGTACCAGGTGGGCTTTCTTTTAACGCCACATCCCACCTGAGTATTGATGCTGACCATGTCTGTCCCTGTGTGACCACAGTGTATCCATCCTCTAATGGCCACTTCCAGCAGGATAACACACCATGTGACAAAACACAGGTCATCTCAAGCTGGTTTCTTGAACAGGACAAGGAGGTCACTGTACTCCAGTGGCCTCCACAGCCACCAGATCCCAATCCTATAGAAAACCATGGGGATTAAAGAGATGCAACAGAAAAAATGTAAAGCAGATACAGACTGTAAAACAAACAAAAGAGTCCAACAAATATGCTGAGAAGCATTTGTTGTTTGTAATAATACTGGTGCAAAAAAGGAACAATAGTGATTAAGAAAACAATGATGATGCTGATATCTGCAAAATGGATGGAAACAGCTTGGATGCAGTGAACTACTTTTGTCATGTTGTTGTTACCTATCTTGCTACTTTTCACCAGGCTGTAGCTTTAGTGTAGTGAAGCTGATTTTGTTTTCACAAGTCACTAATAACTTGGCTTCTACATTTCACAAGTGGCTTGTCATCAGTGGATACATGGCTTATATGTGCAGCAAATTTGCCAACACAGATAATCAACTTTTCAGCAATTATCTATTGATCTTGATCACTTTAACAACTAAGTGATATTCAAGATCATCTGTTTCTGGTTCTGATTTTTCTCAGGATTCATTTCTCACCCCATTCACTGATGATTTTCCAAAAAAGAAAAGAAAAGAAAAAAAATGTACATATATATAATATATATAATATATATATATATATATATATATATATATATATATATATATATATATATATATATATATATATATATATATATATATATATATATATATGTATATATATATATATATATATGTATATATATATATATATATATATATATATATATATGTATATATATATATATATATATGTATATATATATATATATATATATGTATATATATATATATATATATATATATGTATATATATATATATATGTATATATATATATATATATATATATATATATATATATATATATATATATATATATATGTATATATATATATATATATATATATATATATGTATATATATATATATATATATATATGTATATATATATATATATATATGTATATATATATATGTGTGTGTGTGTGTGTGTGTGTGTGTGTGTGTACAATGTATCAATAATTGAAATTTCAGTCAGTTTCAGGCACACAGAATGCAGTTTCAGACTCAGCCTGGGTGGTCAAGCCTTTATGTGTGTCAAAGCCAGAAGCCTTTCTCACTCTTTGCTGTGTAATAGTGGACGACAGATGTAAAGGAGGGATGTAGAAAGATTCAGTGTACTTAAAAGGATGAGTTGTATTTCCATGATGTCTGAATGATTCCAGGTGGGACGTCCTCCCAGCAGCCCACATGCTGGATCTAATGTTTGTGATTGCTTTGAAGCAGTTGGAGATTAGTCACGCAGGCCTTAAACATGGTTCATGCATTACAGCCATGTAGTCTTTTGGGATTTGAAATATATATCCACTTTTTTGCTGAGTAGATGAGGTTATAGCCCTTTTTTTAACCAGGGTGGATTGGATTAGACTAGACTAGGGCCTACATATGTAATCACAGTTAAAATGAGTCCCTCTAGCCAAAGACTTACTTCAGCTCAAAGATATGTGATCCCCATAGAGAGCTGAAGTTCTTGCAGTCTAAAGAAACACTGTTTACCTGCACTGGGGGATTTCCCCTTCAGCTTACGTGCATGTGAATGGTCTCAGGCTCTTTTCTGATTTGGTAGACCCTCTTAGCTATCTTAAACATCTATCTATCTTTATTTTTGCTTATAAACGATAGCCATGCTGTACAGAAGCAGTAAGCAGATATGAAAAGATATAAAGTATGCATGCTTCACAAACAGAAGTGAACAGAGGATAAAATCTAGTTTCACACCTGGACCCTTTGGCAGAGTTGTTCCAGTACAAGTGAGCATTCAAGTCACTTGGCCTTGTTTCTATGTAAGAGGTGCGTTTTTTAGGCCCCATGTCTCCCATGATGGCCTCTTCTGGCAAGACTTCTCTGGACTATATTTTCATGGTCACCACTGCTTTCTGCCAGCTCTGATCTGATGGCACTGCTAAACATATTACAATCTCAGAGGGAAGTAAGCACATTGTGTCTTTCATCTGCTGCTCCAAGTCTCCTTGGCCAACCATTGCATCTGCAGTCCTCAGTGTTACTCATTTCTTTGTGCTTCCTCTAAAGTTCTCAAACATCTTGAAACCTCAGTCTGCTTTGGAATCATTGTCTTGCAGAGATCTTGTTGATGTAGTTAAACTACTTTATGTCTTGTTGCAATTCTCATTCTTGCCATGATGTATGGCCTGTAATATGAAACTGTCTAACACAAGCTCACATTGGTAGCAGAATCTGGTTCTTCCTTAACCAGTTTCAAGCCTCAAACAAATCTGCTTCTGTTCCAGTTAATGACTTTGTTTCAACCTATATGTGGAAATGCTGATCATTAGCATCTGTTTGGTATAACTGGTTAATCATACACCTGAATGTAATCCTGCAAAATCTCTGACTTTCTGTTTGTGCACCTTTTAAGTACTGGTCCTGGTTTGAAGGCAAAAGGTTGTCACACCAAATATTGGTATGATTCATATGTTTCTTCTGTCGACTCACTGCCTAATTTTCAATCAGAAATGATAGCCCCACCACTGTTTCCCCTGTTTTCTAAGTTTCATAATATTGGCTAACTAGGAGTGTTCCAGAGGTACAACAGAAAGGCCGTTCTGAAAGTCTTTTCTTAGTGAAAATATGAAGAATTGGGCTATGTCAACAAATATTTCTAAAATTCCTGGATTTGGATCTGGATTTGGAAATTGTTCTGGAGTTGTTTACCACAACAATCTATTGACCTTCTGTCATGGCCGACATCCCAAGAAAACTTTATCAAAGTCCGTTGAGAACTTTTTGAGTTTTGAGCAAAAATGTGGAAAACTGCCCAGCTGCACACTGTGAATGTTGATTTTGTTAATGTTATGTGTTGGATCTGCATCTGTGTTCAGATCCCAACCAAAAATGTAACACCGTTCCATTGTACCTTGGTCCATATCCTCTGAAACTTTCATCATAATCTTTTGTTGAGAACTGTTATCTTGCTCACAGTCAAAATAAGTGAATAAATAAATAAACTAACAAATGCTGGCAAAAACATAACCTCCATAGCAGTGGTAAAAAGTTTGTAAAATTAATGATTGAATTGAATCAAATGAAATTGTACCAGATCACATTGAATCAGACTGAATCATTTTATGTGCTAATAACTCATCAGTGAATTGAATCATAGCCTGAGACTCAAAATTTTAACTGCACACAACATTACAGGTGACACTTTGTTCTCATACTTGTCCTGGAGCAAAGATTGCCAGCAAATACTTAACCTCCCGAAGTCTTGTGCAGGGATATCAAAGAGTTAAAATAGCTCGTGAGTTTCTCTGTTTGTCAAGGTAATAAATGAATGAAGCAACCTCAGGAAGCTTTTCCAGGTAAGGCGGTACAGGTAAAGGATCTATCACTCCGGGGCGCTATAGGTGCAAAAGTTCAAGTTTCACATAACAAGTGAACTCAGTGACCTGCAGAAGTTTGTCTGATGATTCCTCAGGAAGTGTGTTATTACTATTCAGATCAACAGAGTTATGGAGGTTTCACAGAAGAATGGACGGGCCATCATTGCTTCAGGGTGTCTGACATGATGACACATGACTTTTAATCAATTAGTGTTGTCTGATTCAGACAACAGTGATGATAGAGTTGAATTATATAGGAACGGACTTGAGCATGGCAAACACATGTAGACTTTTAAAGTTTTAGCTAATTTTGAAACTAAGAGACTCCACACATGACAAGCTGATTAACAGTTGTGTTCTCATTGTGTGTGGTGTGCAACAATATTAGTAATAACTTCAAAAATAAAACAAAAAGCTCACAGTCAAGACTTGAATGCAGCAGGGAACTACATACATTTGAAATTTTGTTCTTGATCACATGTGCCATCAATAAATGTGTACACAGGTATCAAAGGGAGAGTTTGGATATTTTAAAGTGGGGTTGCTCAAGGTCCGTGGCTCTAATAAGTAGAATTTCCAATAAAGCAACTGACCTGCTCTGCTCCTGTCGGGTGAAGTATGGGTATGGACACTGACTGATACCTAGCAGTAAACAGTGCTGTCGAAAGCCCCATAATTACCCAAATTTAAGGGTAAAACTACACAAAAAACAGCATTGGCTCGACTAGACTACAGTTAGATACTCTACTGCTATTGACCTTTCCATGACAAAGTCCCAGCTGCTCTGGTCAGAGTCCTGCAGTCAGGTTAGGTAGAGGTCACTAGAGCATTAACTAATATAAATCTAAGTCTCTTGAATACTTAGTAGATGGGTCCCCCTGTATTTATCTGGTATGTAAAAACAGGCGAAACAGATGATCACAGTTCTGATCTCTGTCATGTGACATGGGCCTTCGCCAACTTTGGCTTGTTGTTTTGAATATGAACATCAGGATTCCTCTCTCTGCAACACAACAGTGTATTTGCAGTACCCATTTTACCCATCAGGACCAGAAAGGTCCAGCAGGAACTTTACCAAGTCCCACTCATGACAATAATGTGCCTCCAGGTTTGTGGGCATGGCTTAAAGTTCATGCATCTGCACCACCAGGAAATTTGTCATCTGTCCTGCTCCTCAGTTTCCATAACTGTTTTTCACATCCCTCTTTCTATCTGTGACTCCATTAGCACTCCTGAATGTTGGACGTTTTGTAGCAAAATAAAAAGACAGGAATCAAATGATTGACTGATGTATGAAATACGCTGTCTAAATGAGTGTCAGCCAGCAAGTGCTCAATGATTTATGAGGAATGACAGCTGACTGCAAGGTTTGATCCACGTTACACCCAAATCACACCAATGTATAATCCAAGCACATCAATTCTCTCTACCATGCCTAGCATTGCAAAGGAATCACATACCCTTAGAACAGAGCAACATAGGCAGACTTGCCCCAAAATGCTGTGCGCTATATGCTTTCAGACAACGTGCTTCATTACTGTCAAAATAAGGCCAATGTCTCAAGAGAGCTCCAGTTGCCCCTCACTCTCTTTACTCTCCTCCTCTGCTGTTCAATGGCAGAGTGGAAAGTACATAAGTTGGAAACTACAACCACAACCAGCCAATGCACAGGACACTTATTCATAGACTCGCGCACACACAGCTGTGGTGGGGAACAAGAGCGGCAGCAGTGGCAGTAGCAGTAAATTGGTGCAGACATCCGTCAGAAGCCCCATGAGTCACCGACTGGAAAACGTACAGCTCTCCAAAGCCAGAGTAGATATCCATCAAAAGTGATTGCGGCTGGTGCGAGCTCCTGCAAAAACACAGCGAGATACATACACACAATTATGTCTGCATACACACAAACACATGCTTTCTTGATCACACAGCAACGCACAGGACAGAGATTTCTGTGGTGTTCAAGGTTAGACGGTAGAAGGATAACCAGTCTGTTGCCTGGAGGAGAAACAGTGGGGCTGGGGGAGGTATGTTTAACCACCAGAGCGTCCATGGTGTTTTTTATTTAAACCTTGCCAATTTGTCTTTTGAGGTCACCTAGTAGTATGGCTCAAGACAACTTCAAGTCAATCTCCTGAGCTTTACCACTTCAGGTAGGCTCAGGATTCTAGTGGACCATACTGAATACTGGTATTACTGTAAAATCCTGTGCATAAGCCACACTGTTGATACCCGTTTCTTCTTTCTAAAAGTTGTCTGCAGCTCCTGCCCAGGGAAAGACCTAAAAACCCTGTTGTGTGTCTTCATGTGACCACAGCATTCTCTGTCTTAAAGGTCACACTCTGCACTGATCTCTCCTCAAATCATGTCACTTTATGCAAGTTCAGTGTTGTTTGTTTGTGTTGCAGTGGCCGTTGTTAACTTCTTTGCTTTTTTTAAGTGTGACTTATTGGACATTTTTTTTTTTGCTCCCTCATGATATTGCTGCTTTTACAGCACTGTACTGACAGTTTGGATGAAACTGGTGTTACTGTTTCACAAGTGACCATGTTGACTGGTGACCTGTGTCTGTTGCGTCTGTGGTTGCCATGGTTACAGCAGATGCTGAAACCAACAAGAGTACCCACAAGACTTTTTGATAAAAGGATTTGATCAAGAATATCAGATGTGTCTCAAATTGAATTATAAATAAAGAAATAATATTCAATGTGTTTGCTGATACCGATTAACATAGCCATAAAATGAACCGTAACACCCGGCAAACTTGGGGTTGGAATGGATATGAATATAAAATGGCTTTGGGAAATTAATTTTTCATTTCATGGACTTTGTAACATGATAACAGTTTACTGCAGTCAGCTTCAAGCCAACACTCATGGAATTTCATTGGCTGAGATGTTTTTTACACCTACAGCTCGATTGCTTTGTTCCCATTCAGTTAGCAAAACACTTCAAATTTGCATATTTCCTTTGAGTCGTTTCTTTTTCACATGGCAGTACTTTGAAGAGGTCCAAATCACACAAGAAGGCAAGGTTGGCCTTGCAACATTACATAAAGGTCAGAGTTGCTATGATTATGTGTTGCACTGTGCATTATGGGAGGAATTTAAGCAGGCTACAACCAATAAATTGAATCATTGTTTAAAATGGATGGTCAAATGTCATATGAATGATTAAACAGATGAGCATATTTATCCATTTTTCCAAAACATGTGATGTAAATGTCAACAAACTCTCTGCATGAAGAAGAAGGTTTTTTAGCACTTGCCAGTGTCTACAGCAGACTATAGAAAACACCAGATTGCACTGTACTTATTACACTGTAATGCCCATTTCACAATGTAACCATTTTGCAATTGTGTCTGCTCCAGCAAGTGCTGCACAGCATTCACACCAGGCACATGAACGAGCCTCGGCATCTCCCTGCCGTCACAGCTCAATCCATCCATATTGCCAAAGGTATTCTCTCCTCTGCCTTCACACACATATAAACTTGAGTGGCATCCCATTTTTAATACGTAGAGTTTAATATGATGTTGGCCTACCCTTTGCAGCTATAACAGCTTCAACTCTTCTGGGAAGGCTTTCCACAAAGTTTAAGAGTGTTTGTTTTTTTGGGTTTTTTTTTTTCCATTCTTCCAGAAGCACATTTGTGAAATCACACACTGATGTTGGACAAGAAGGCCTGGCTCTCATTCTCTGCTCTAATTCATCCCAAAAGTGTTCTATCGGGTTTAGGTCAGGACTCTGTGCAGTCCAGTCAAGTTCTTCCACACCAAACTCAAAGCTGGGAGCATGAAATTGTCCAAAATGTCTTGGTGTGCTGAAGCATTACAAGCCCAACAACCCCACACCATAATCCCCCCTCCACCAAACTTTACACAATGCAGTCTGACAAGTACCGTTCTCCTGGCAACCGCCAAACCCAGACCCATCCATCGAATTGTTGGACAGGGAAGCGTGATTGGTCACTCCATAGAGCATGTCTTCACTGCTTTAGAGTCTGGTGGGGGCTTGCTTTACACCACTGCATCCAACGCTTTGTATTGCACTTAGAGATGTAAGGCTTGGATGCAGCCGCTCATCTATGGAAACCCATTACATGAAGCTCTCTACGCACTGTTCTTGAGCTAATCTGAAGGCCACTTGAAGTTTACAGGTCTTTAGCTATTGACTCTACAGAATGATGGTGACCTCTGTGCACTATGACCCCCAGCATCTGCTGACCCTGCTTTGTGATTTTACGTGGCCTACCACTTTGTGGCCGAGTTGCTGTCATTCCCAATGGCTTCCACTTTGTTATAACACCACCAACAGTTGATGGTGGAATATTTAGTAGTGAGGAATTTTCACCACTGGACTTACTGCACAGGTGTCCTATCATGGTACCACGCTGGAATTCACTGAGCTCCTGAGAGTGACCCATTCTTTCACAAATGTTTGTAGAAGCAGTCTCCATGCCAAGCTGCTTGATTTTATACACCTGTGGCCATGGAAGTGATTGGAACACCCGAGTTCAATGATTTGGATGGATAAGTGAGTACTTTTGGCAACATAGAGTATATCATCCCAATGATGACCTTCTATTGAAAGTTTGGGAAGAACCACAGTAAACCTTCCCACAAAGAGACCGATTGGGCTGATAATTGGTTGAATCGGTCAATGTTGTCAAGTGGTATGTTGTGTATGAATAAATAGCACTTTGTCATCAGTTCGGTTGTCTGGAAGCCATAAAGCAATCATTATTATTACTGCTTCTACTTATTCAACTACAGCAGTGTGGGGATTAACTCGTCAGCCTGTTTGTGACAGTTGCTTGGTTGACTGTGTCCTCACTACAAACAAACCACTCAGGACAACTCTCCCAAACAATCAAAGTGTCAATACCACATTAATTCTCAGCCTGAGAGGTTGCCACTTGGAAACAACCCAGTTGTATTTTAGTAATCTGCAATGTTCTAAAACAGTCTTGCTGCATTGTGAACCTTCAGTCTTAACTGAGACTCAGTATGCTTATGTGTGTGAGTAAAGAGTTGGGTGTGCAACACGTCCCAGAGGGGGCCAAAGGACCTGCACCTGCAGGAGATCTGCGGAGAGCATCACTGTCATCTGGGGAAACAAGAACAGAGAGCGAGCAGAGATGAAACAGAGAACAGAGAGGTCTCACTCCGCCCCCAGACTTTGTTATTTCAAGCTTTTCTCATCATATTGAGGCAGAAAGGAACAATACTGAGCACACGAACTGACTTGGTGGACTCACTTAAAACAGCAGAGTCAGCTTTTTCAGCAAACAGAAGAAAAAGAAAATATCAAAGAGTACAGGGGTGAGGAGGGGGAGGGATGGGGGAGAAGATGCAGACAGCAGAGGAGTCAAAGTACCTTTTGCACTGAAGCTTTACTCTTCACTCCTCCTCTACCTCTCATACACACGTTTGATGTAAAACATGCATCAACACGGCCTGAGCCAAAGGCTTCTGTGTGTCCTTTCTTTAGCTTTAGCTCTTGTTTACAAGACAACAAACAACTAATAATTGAATCATTTAAAGGTTTTGCTTTCATAAAAGTTTCACATTTGGATGGCAATATTAAAAGAGCTAAGATTTTGATTTGCGGTGACTGAGTGGCGACTGAGGGCAAAGTGCTGTAATGAATCCATATTTCGCTAAAGTTGAAATATTTATTTATTATGACAACCACCAATGTTTACAAAACCTTCTAGTTTCCATGAAGAGTGGGCTACTTTCACATTTATCAGATAAAGTCTTTGCAAAACAATCTCTGGCTCACTTTTTTTGGAAGGTTTGATTTGTGGTGGTGTGAAACTCTGGAGCAAAAAAAAGCACTGACCTCTGGTCCATCTAAAAACAGGGGTGTTAATTTACTTCCAAGCAAACCAAAAGCTCTGTTGATGGTTGGCATGTGCCAAAAAGCAGTGAAAGCAGTGAGCAGTAGCATTTACAAACATAAACAGCTGAGAGTGGCTAAAGCTCTGCTAACATTTGGTCTTCTAAATGGGTAAACATCAACCTGTCTGTGCAGCACTTGGTAACACATTGCTCTGATTAATGAGCAAATGTCACCCAGAGATGGGGACTTGAGTTTGACACTTGGACTTGAGTTGCACTTGAATCACACCCAGAATTGACTTTAGACGTGACTTGGACTCACCCCTCAAAGATGAAATTTGGACTTGAGATTCAAGACTCACCCAACCATTTCATTTTGTATGTCCTGTTCACAGTCATTTCCTAATACAGCATGTAATCCTCATTGTCTGGTGCACAAGTGGCCAAATTCCCAAAGACGAACACAGCACCCACTCACCTCAGCTTCATTGCGCCCCCTCCATGCACGCTTCATTCTCAGCCCTGCACTCATTGCACACTGCCTGACAAGAGTTATAGCCAGAGAAAATATAACAGAGGGTTCATATGAAAGAGGGGCTTCTAATAGAACAGGAACAAAAAAGCCCAGTGCACAAACTTATTTAAAAGGCTAATTTATAACATGTCACACTGTTATCTTTGTCATTATTAGACCTCTGTCATAAAATAATGAGCCCTTTACGTTGTGTGAAAGGAAACCAAACCAAATGCAAATCCCAACAGGGTTGCAACTTACCAAACCTTACATCAGGAAGTGACCTTAATGTGTAAATATAAGTGAGATGCACCATATAAAACACAACATAAACCTTATTTCAAAATCAATTTAAACATTTTCGTGTAAAACTTGTGTATTTTGCCCCCATGCATCAATCCTCCCCTCCTCCACCATACACACACACACACACATATACACCCCCACCATCTCCAGTTGTTTAGCAGGAATGCCTGTCCTGTAGATCTTATGGCAGTTGGGATGATTGATCAGGTGGCAAAGAGACTAGAGTCATCACAGAGTCTGCAGTCTGTGCAAGCATGCTTACATTTGTGCATGCATGTGCAGTATGCATGTCACATACAGTCCTCGTGTTTACCCCCAGCATATGTGTATGCGGCTGCCTCAATCCGCCTGCAAATTCCTTGTTCATACATGTGTGTGTTAGTGTGGCTTTACAGCAATGGAGACACCAGGACACTTGGCACCACACTGACGTGACCCCAACACTTGACCCTGCAGGACACGAGTGACAGTGTGACATGAAAGATGAGGCAGAGAGGAGGTCATCAACAGGCAGAGAGAAAACTAAGACTGGATGCACACTAGACCATTTTAAGGCACATTTTTTTTTTTTTATCAAGTTTGCCTCTAATAAAGCATTTCCTCAACTGCTAACATGTTACACAAGTAACAAAGCTGCCACTGCTAAATAACATAACATAACTCGCACATTTACAGCCTGCTAAAGTGTGCTCAATTTACGGCACTAAAGTATATAATCTGTTTGAAAGTCTTAGTATAAATATTGATCCCTGATCAATAAAAAATCCTTGCATCGGCCCAATGTGATACTTTGATCATATTGGAAACTCCCCACAGAAAAAAGAGCTTTACAGTGACATAACAGCTTAATTATCCTGAAGATGTTTCTATCTAAAATATTCTAATGGCAGATTTTTGTCATGTTTTCTTTGTGTAAATACATTTTTCTAATACTTTTAACTGACTGGTGGGCTCTGGGCCATCAATAAGCCAGCCTTGATCTAAATAATCCCCAAGTGTGCAGTGTCTGCTAGCTATTTTAGTCCACCAAAAAGGGCCAGGGCCTCCCAATGTTAGCCTCCCAATGTCAGATTTTAAACATAATATTTAAAGTTATAGATTGGGCTGCTTATGACTGAGTACTAGCTAGAGCTATTGAAAGCACAGCATGCTGGCCTAATACCTAAATAGGGATGTAAATCAAAAACTAATTCCAGTTGAGAATTAATTACACTTTAAGGAATCAATGTCATCTGTCTCTATGCTGTACAATGCCCTTATCAAACCCTTCCAATTTGTTCTGCATGCCTTGCTATTCAAGGATGTCATGCTTTCATCAGAGGCAATCAGCAGAAACAATGACAAAGAAGTCAAGTACTGTATGTAATCATGGTGAATAGAGGACCAAAGTGGTCGAAATGTGGCCTAGTTTTACAAAATAAAGATGGTAGCTGCACAACATAAGTATCTGTGTTGATGTGATTTCCAGCAAGGGTGGAATCACACAAAACTTGCTGAGGCATTTGTCTTTGCTGCAAAACATTAAATGCCCGGAGTTCAATTTATCTAACACTGTACCACTAAAACCCTGCGGGGATGACTTTTTCCACACACAGAAAATCCACAGGGATCAATAAGGGAACCTAAAAAGAATCAGATCAGCAAGCAGAATTCATGGTGTAAATGGTTTCGTGAAATCTTATCAACACCCACCCCTACATCTAAAGGATGATTCCTGTGGTTTTAGAGTTACAAGAAAATGTCCACTGTCTGAGTAAACCCTGACAGTCTTACTGTCACAAAGGCACACTCGTGTGGTTGAAGTTGTCAAGTGTAAGGTGGTCTTAAGACTTAAGACAACTTTAGGGGGGTCTTTCCACAGCCTTGGCCTTGCAGTAACATGTTTCAAATTATTGTAAGTTTTATGCTGGACTTATGCTGAGGTCAGACATGATGACAGCAACCCAGCAGTTGTGGAGCTGATGGACCCAACAGCCACAAAAACTGGTCGTTTCATCTCATGTAGTGTGTCATAATAACTGACAGCAACAGACCGGTCTGAGATGCCTCACGACTCCACAACAGAAAACCTAGAAGGTTTTATTTTTGTCTGGCTCCTGCAGTTTGTTCCTTCACATCAGAGACATTGACCAATTAGAGCATTGGGAGCTCTGCAAGTGCAACAATCACAGATGTCACCTGGAGAGCAACTAGTTAGCGTTTGTAAAGCCCTGAAATCAGCATCCCTGCCTTTATGATGTGTTATAAAGGTACTTTCACCAAGCCTGTTAAAAGAGAAATGTTGGCAAGAGACAGCAGAGGCACCTCAGCACTTCAGTGACTGATGGTTTGCATATATCCTCAAATTTGAAAAACAAGCAAAAGTATATAAAAAAATCTAAATACAGTATTTTTGCTGTCCTTTGTGTCAGCTATCTTTCCTCCAACATCATTATGTTAATTGTTTTATGCATTCACTTTCAATCCTGTAGTCTGTTGTGCATGACAGACCATCGTAACCAGTATAAAACATTGTGCAGTCTGATCTCCACTTTGCTCTTAAAGATGATTTTTCCTGATATTTTAAAGTCAGACAACTTTCCAAAATCCTAGAAAAATCTTTGGAGTCTTACTTGAGTTGAGTCACTCTCCTGTGATCAAAGTTATTCGATGTATGGAGAGCTGCAGTCAAGGGCGAGGCCATAGTCAAAAACATTACAGCAGGCTCACAGTGTAGAGTAAAACATACACCCACTTTGATAAATCTATCAGCAAAATCAATGGCTGAACAAAGAGACAGTACAAAACACACACATGTAAAAACCTCATTAATTAAAAATATGGAAGTACACAGAGGCAACCATCCTATCTGACTCTCTTACCATAATATCATCAATCCATCCATTACCTTTCCCTTGCATGATCAGGCAACTGTGGCCTATTTTATCTGATATAGGGCAAAAAGTGGAGTGCACCCTAGACTTACCCAACCACAGGGCCAACATTACAAGCAAGCCTTCCAATAGCACACACACTTTTATCTAAAGGCAATTAAGAACCACCAGTTGAACTAACAAGCATGTTTTTGGTCAGTGGAGGGAAACTGGAGTGCCTGGTGGAAATCTACACATGCACAGGGAGTCAAACTGCTCGCCTTGTTTTCAGGCACAAGCACTATGCTGCTGCAGCACCATGCAACCCACCATGATATCATATAAATTTAATCTGCTTCTTTAAATTTTGAAAGTTAATAAACTTTAATAAGGAAACTTTACATTTACCTGATGTTTTCCTTGTTTATGTACTCCAATATTTTTGTATCTCAGTGTTTTTGTTTCTGTCACTGAACTGGTGTGACTGTGTTTTAATGTCTTTTTGCCTGTTGCAAAGCAAATTTCTCTGAGGAAACAATAAAGAAGAAGTTTATTTTTACAGCATGACAGGAAAGATGAGCTGAGGTCTTAAGATAACAACCGATATTAACCCCCCAAAAAAGAGTTCCATAAAAGATTTACATTTTTTGTTTGCTACGGGCATCTTTACATTTTTGCCACACTGAGATGCCCCTCCACAAATCAGCTCAAACCCACCACTTGAGAACCGCTTCTCAAGTTTGTTGCCAGCCTCAACTTCAGTTTTTGCCTTTTAAGTGCATCTTAACATTTTCTCTGAGATGGGAAAGAAACAGAAACACAGTTTAATAAGGTATAGCTCACTCCTCCACAAAGCTTAATTTTTACTAAGGGAAAAGAGCCAAAGACAACTGCAGACACTTGCATAACAAAATACAAGAAGAAACATATCTGTGTGCGTATTTCTGTTGGCGCACATCCACACTCGGGGCATTTTGAAGCTTCTGCTCACACTGTCTACAAGCCTCTGTGTACCAGCAGCACCCTCACTGGCATGGCTTTGCTTTTCATGATGTAGCTTTTCCCTCTGACTGCTTTATCTCAAGTAAATATTAGTGAGGAGTGAAGAATTAGAGCTTAAATAAACTTCAGAAGACTGAGGATTCTGGCCCAAAGCAATAGAGCTCAATGTGTGAGCGCTTAGCTCCCTCTGCAGGAGAGCAAGGAGTTTTCTACAAAGAGAGGCAGAGAGAGAGAGATATATACTGTAGGAAGTATAGGTAGGTAGATAGGTACATGGATCAAAGAACATCTCCAGAGTGCACCAGTTTCTCTCTCAGGCCAATGTAGAGACTCTTATTCATGCTTTTATCACATGTAGAATTGATTATTGCACTGCCCTCCTCTCTTGTCTTCCTAAAAAGAACATTTCACAGCTTCAGCTGCTGCAAAACTCAGCTGCATGCATGCTGACGAAGACCAGAAAGAGAGCCCACATCACCCCTGTTTTAAAGTCTCTGCATTGGCTTCCTGTACCTTTTAGAATAGATTTTAAGGTTCTTTTATTGGTGTTTAAATCTCTTAATGGTCTTGGTCCCTCTTATTTATCTGATTTGCTTTTACCATATGATCCCAGTAGAGCCCTCAGGTCTTCAGGTAGTGGTCTTCTAACTGTTCCCAGAGTTACAACTAAAACATACGGCGAAGCCTCTTTACATTATTGCGGCCCCCATCAGTGAAACAGTCTACCTGAGGACCTGTGAGCAGCACCTACTGTTCATATTTTTAAAGGCAAACTCAAGACCTACCTTTTTAATCTTGCTTTTAGCTTAATTTTGTTTTTCTCTTTTAATCTGCATCAAATGGGATTTACTCCATTTTAGTTTCAGAGTTACTATTTTATGTTTCACCACTTTTTTTTTTTACCACTTTTTTATTTATTGTGTGGTTTTAAAACAGTTAATCTTAACCAACTTGAAGCATTGTATTAACTTTGTTATATCTTATCATGGTTTTATTTATTTATTTAGTCAGTTTAGTCTTAGCTCCTGTGTTTCCTCATTTTCAATTCAAGATAGCATTTCCTCAGACCTCAGTTCTCTGTGGCTTTCTGAAGAGTCCTGAAGTAAAGTCCTTGTATCCGTGTGTGTGTGAGTGGCTGTCTGTGTTAATTGTGGGCTGGGAAGGTGGGTGGGGTTTTGTATTTTATTCTGTTTTCCCTGACTCTGATCTGCTTGTTTATTTCAATGCACAGCACTTTGTGCTACATTTTATATATGAAAAGGGCTTTATGAATAAAGTTTGATTGATCGATCATTATATAGAAAGGTTGGTCAATATTTTTGAAGGCCATTTTATGAATGATGGATGGATGGGTTGGTAGGAGGGTACGTAGATGGGAGGTTGAATTGTTGGATGAGCAAGTGGATAAATGGGTAAGAAGGTGGATCAATGAATGAATTCATAGGTGGCTGTAATGGTGGTTGTAAATGGATTGGTGGATGGATGGATGAATGGATGAATAGCTTTACCAGGAAGTATATAATTAACAAGGTAGGTAGGGAGGGAAGGGGGTTGGTACTTTTGCAGGCCAGTCGATGAATGGATGGATGAATGGGTTGGTAGGAAGGTATGTTGATGGATTAGAGGTTGAATCATCGGATGGGTAAGTGAATTAATTGGGGTAGGTAGGTCGATCGATTTGTAGGTGTTGTAAAGGTAGGTCAGAAGGTCAATGGATGGGTGGATTGCTGGATTGATTGTTGAATAGGTAAGTACTTGGGTAGGTTGGACAGTGGATTTGAACGTAGCTAAGCTGGAGGATGAATGGAAAGACTGATCGATCCACTGAAAATTCATATTGTTACATTTTAAAGCTACAACTAGACAATTGGAGCTGATTATTTGATCATGTAGCTGTTGCCATTTAAAATAAACAAATATTTATTTTTCATTAAGCTGTTTAAAAACAATGATTCATGGATTAAAAGTGCAAATGGTGTGGAGATAATTTCAGTAATACATAACCAATACCATGGCTTTGATTCAGACTCTCTGCCCAACAGGCACATAATCATATTAAGCCCTGTAGCAAAAACATAATATGCTAAGAAACGGCTGAACCTTCCTGTCATTTTTATTTATAAGGTGTGGAAAATTCCCTTCTTTAGCTGACATCATATGAGAGGCACAGACCTCCACCCTGAGGCTCTGTGGTGACGGTGTACACTGAATAAATACTTTGATGTGAGTTTTGCTGTGTCTATTGACCCTCCCCTCTTTCCTTTTCTGTCAACAATTGCTCCATTCAGGCCTGTTATTTCTGATCCCTTGGGTAGTGCAGTTAGGTCAGCCTGCAACCTAATGGGCCATCAGCTGAGGGACTGGTAGTTACAGAGCAAAGCTTTATGACTCAGGTGTATCCCTCCGACAACCACACCTGACAGGAGCCCATGGCTTTTGCATGCCTGGCTGGAAAACCTATTTAAAGTTTGGCCTTTAGGACATGCTGACAGACAGAAGAGAAAGACACATAAACTCAAGATATCCTCTCAGGCTAGCGCTCATGATCCTATATTTTACTGCTTTATTCTCTCTTGCTGATCGAGGAGAATGTTTTCTGTCTGTTCTTATGGTTAAATCATCTTTAATTTTTTAAAAGTTATTAATACTTTACAATGAGGAACATAAAAATTGGCATAGTCGTTTATATGACTTCTAGTATTTATACATTTTTGATATGATTTCATGTTTTTAATTGGTAATGTTCAATATCAATAAACACTTTTCAGTGGGGGGGGAATACAGACTAAAGATGGTAGTGTCAGCCAGAGGTGTAGACTCCAGTCACATGAGTTGAGTCAGACTTGAGTCACAATTATGATGACTTTTGACTTGACTTGACCACATCATAAATTTGGCATGACTCAGCTTAAACTAGAACATCAATGACTCGTGTCTTTGCTTGAACTTGCACCTAATGACTCCAAAACACTTGGTGTTTAAATTTGTATATCTGGATCCATTAATGAGAAAGTTTTCCTGATTGTACTTTTTGACCATTAATTCAGGCATCGTAGTAAAAATTTGGTTCATCAGAATTTGGCTAAAACAATGAAAAATGACCATGGGTTCATAAACCCCAATAATAAGATATTCACAAGGATTACTGTGTTTTAATTAGCTGCTTAACAATAACATTTAGGAACACAGTTGTCTGAAAGTCACCAGTTGACATAGTGACAAATAAGGGCTGCTGCACCTTCTGAGGGCAGAGGAAAATCCCATGAATACAGCATTCATATGGGGCTGACAGTGTGTTTTATCTATCAGTCATTCATTAGTCTGAGCTGATTTGATGATTTTATTGATCTCTTTTGACCTCCTAATTCAATTATTCAGAATGAGGAAGTTGACTGCTCTTGTGTTGTCTGGCTGTCCTCCAGTTACACATATCAGACAAATGGAAACATTTTGTTTGACAGTTTCTCCCCTTTAATGGTACCACTTAGTGTTGTACTTTATATTGTTGGAAAGCCTAATTAGTCCCCTTAACAACAAGGCACATCTTGTAAGGATCTTGCATTTGTGAAATGAGCAACACAGCTAAACATGTAGGTAGCGCCCCCCCCCCCCAAAAAAGTGTGCGAAAATCCCCTGGAACTGGAAGCTTGTGTTTTGGCATGCACAGTGGCAGCATCATTTGGTGTCAGCCCTGGTGTCAATACCAAAATTAAGACCAAGTTCTGTCAGACTAAAGTTGAAGACAGACCGTGGAGTTGGCATCCCAAGTCAACAACACCCCTCGAAGACCATTTCTTCACCCTCACTTCACTGAGGATCCAGAGGCTTTCTTCCAATGGGGGATTTTGGCACATGTTTTTGGGGGCCGATACCAACAGGTTTAGTGATGTTGCTAAATCTATGAATGCCTTACCCTTAAAGGTTGTACCTTGTCGTAAAGGGGACTTATCAGGCTTTTCAACAATATGTAATACAACACCAATTGATATTATTAAAGGGGAGTAATAATAGACTGAAATAACATTTCCACATATTTTGAAGTGTATATTTTAACAACTAAAACCAGAGCATAGGTGGAAGAGTGCATGAGAAGAAGGTTTAGCAGTGAGTTTATCTCAGATTGTACTTTTCTGTTCATCACAGTGACTGAGAGCCTTAGGGTAAAGTCTGTTCAGTCAAGACAGGAAATACATGGCAGGCAGATCTGTACATCCTTTCAAAATAAAACACCCTTTGGTCTCAGTTATTTAAGAGAGGGTAAAGAAATGAATCATTCTTGTTTCTCTACAGACCTGTTCCAAATGATTGATGGCCTGATACTGGTTTCACCTTTAAAAGTTGGCCATATTGCTTTTAGTTTTGCAAGATTTTTCATTCTTGGTACCTACTCATTATCCACTAGGTTTTCAATCAATCAGTCAATCAATCTTCATTTGTATAGCACCAATTCATAACAGGTGTTATCTCAAGACACTTTACAATAGAGCACAAAGCTCTTCATATTGTGGATACACATATATGCATAGATACATATATACATATAAAAACACACATATACATGTATATACAAATATATACATCCAACACCCAACATGAATCCATATAGCCAATCATGAATCCCTGCATCAGGTTTTAAACATGGCGGTGCCTAATTCAGGGCAGCAGCTCACCTACAATCACATCCAAAGAGCTGTATGCTGGTAAGTGCAAATACTGGCACTGCCACAGACGCTCTGTGTTTTCAGGACATTCATTGGTGGGATTAAGGGAAGAGAGGAATGTCTTCATAAGTGCAACTATTAAGAACCTACATTTGAACTTCTCCTAACCCTCCTCCAGTGCTTTCATGTTTAGTTTTCCATTCAGTCGACCCCCTAATAGACTCTCCAGTAAAAGGAAGTTTGGAAACTGAATCAATCAGCTGCTCTTCCTCAAGGTTTTCTCCTGTTTGTGGAGGGATTGAGAGGTGGATCTCGGGGAAACCAGTCTGGCCTCCAATAACACTGCTGCTGTGTAGTCGGTCAGAGACAAGCTCCCACAGTCAGATATAACTTTTATATGTTTACACAGGGCAGATAGAAATCATTTAGCACTCAATGACAACTGTATGTGTTTGGTGTGGAGATATATTTTTGGTCAATGATTAATCAAAGAGCATTATTATATTCCCTTCTTGGACAAAATATTCAGAGGACCATAAGTTTTCTGCTTTTAATTGGGCTGTATTTGAATAAGTGCTGTAGCTCCATCTTAGATTATAATGTAAAGTCAACACTAAGCCCAACGTCAAAACCAGGAAGGTTGTCGTCTGTTAAGCTGTGTCTTTGTGAAGTTGCACCTCTCTAATGCTGTTTATGCCAAACTCTGGCCCTACCATCTGAATGTTGATGCAGAAATTTGGGGTGCTTCAACACCTACCGTGTTTGATCATGAACAAACAAACTCTGGTTTGCTTTATTGGAAAATATGATTAATTTAGGGTGGTGTGAAAGCTCACACATACTCTTAAGAACTGAACACTGGTCCACCTAAAAAAAGGGAATCGGTTTACTTCCAAGAGGTTGGGGGTTCAGTCCCCATCGGATATGAAAGCCATCTGAACCAAACAAGGTCCAAACAAGGCAAGCAAACCAAAAGACAGTGAATTGTGACTTGAATATGGCTGTATATCACAACAGTGACAGAGCTAACTGGAAAAGATTCAAAGAGCATTTTATCAATAGTTATTGTCCTTTTGCCATTTAAAATGTTAATCTTATTTAACACTTATGTACACTTAATTTTACTGTAGAGTCTGATTAATTTCATTTAAATATTAAATAAGTTAGTTCACATTATGAACTTAAATATGTAGAAAAAGTATGAACATGTCAAAATCTGTTTAAGATAGGATATAGTAGACCTTTTAATGTTAAAAACACCTACTGTGTTACAAAATACTGTACGGTACTCTTCTGGTTATTGTTTGAGTATGTTCTCAGTTAAAGGTATGCAAAATCAGATCATGAGAATTATGAAAAGAAGTTAAATAGATCTCACGTTAGAAATGGAAACAAGATCACAGAAGCACATGTTGACTTATCATCTGCATTATTTGTGTATGTGTGTTTTTATATTGGTTCCAGTGACCAACAATAGAATCTGGAAAGTTCTGTGATGGCGAGCCGAGCCCAGAGAAACTGTGGACGATCGAGGAAGCAGCAAGTCCTGCCATAGGACCTGCCACAGAGGACACCTGACCCGCTCTTTCCATTGGATTCCAGATAAAAACACAAACGCATTATTAACACTACTCGGGTGGGAGGATCAAATATGAGCTTAACGGGGTTCATCCTGAGGAAATTAATTTTGGGGAAAATGTTACCTTTTTTTTTGGATACTTTTAAGAGTGCTCTCATGTATCTGTTTTTTTTCCATTTCTTAATTTTTAAAACACACATAACAGCATTGTTGATGGTGTGTATTTGCTGTGATGCAATGAAGTTTATCTATACCATAACTCTCCACTGGAGTTATTTAATGCAAACTGCTTATCGAACCTTGATAGGTGTCCTGCTTACCTGTTAGTCCCACTGGTTGAATCTTGAAGTGGAATTAGACTTGTATCAGTTTCTGTTCTAGTAACTGCTGTTGCTGGCAGAAGGATGTGTAGCCCATACCACACATCACAAAATAGTTCTCAGTGGGGACTGAGGGACTTTATCAAGGAAAAGTGAGAAGCTGCAGAGGATCGTAACATTCAGCTGAGTCAATGTTTTTTGAGTATTTGTAACCTAAAAGTGAGTTAAGAATGAGGCTTTTGGTTGCACTATGGTCTGCTTTGTATCAGCTAGCACTCACTCCCAGCTATCTCCTGTTAGGGACAGAGCTCACGTGTTGCTTTATTAGTAATCATGTTTAAAAGTGCCATGGGCCTCAAACAACCCCTCTTCAAAAGACCTAAATTATCCCTTTGAGTTTGAAGGGCTATAAAACTTTGAAAAGCCCATGATGGGCTCTGTAGGAGCACTATTTTGATATTTTCTCTGGGGTGGCGCAGCAGGTGGTGTGCGTGCCTCACAGAAGAAGGGTTGCTGATTTGATCCCTGAGTCAGTCAGGGCCTTTCTGTGAGGAGTCCGCATGTTTTCCCTGTGCATGTGTGGGTTCTCTCTGGGCACTCTGGCCAATAGACCAAAAACATGCTCATTAGGTCAACTGGTGGCTCCAAATTGCCCTCTGTGGCCCTGTGATTGGCTGGCAACCTATTCATGGTGTATCCTGCATCTCGCCCAATGTCAGCTGGGGTAGACTCCAGCGCCCTGCAACCTGAAAGGGATAAGGGGCATAGATAAAGGATCAATGGTTGAATCTTTTTTCTGTACAACTCTTTGAATTGCTGTGTGTTGAGTGGCACCTGCTCTCTCCTCAGCTTCAGACTAATTCTCTATAATAAGAAATACACAACACACATCAGGGGTGTAGCTTGGGATCAGTTTGTGTGCATTAACGTCCATGAATGACTATTATGTGCATGATCTAGGAGAGAGAAGGTCAGTGTAATTCCCCCTGTGACACAACTTCCTTCTCAGACGCTGTAATACAAACACAAACACACACACAGGGTCAGTCAGTGGAAGAAACAGAAAAACACAACATGAAAAATCACACATTCAGTCATTTTTCTAAGTTTAGCCTCAATGGAGAGTCACTTGGGTCAAATCAGGGGCATTGTATTATTAATGATTGTCTGGTGCCATCTGTTGGTCATGGATATGTCATGCTTTTCCTAATTTTTTCACCTTTTTATTTAAAGAGTCTAATTTTTCTTAATTCTCTGTCTAATTTGGGATAACTAGCAAAAGAGATGCAGGTTATGTGCAGTTGAACATTAATGCAGACGCATCAACCTCTCAGGCACCTGTATTCTAAATCTGTGAATTGCAGCAAATGTATAAGATGGTTTATGTGCAGAGTGTGTCGGTCTTTCCATAAAGTATAAGTCTGTCAATATCCTGTCTAAAAGAGAGAAAGACAGCATTCATGCTGGCTCTTCCTGACCCTCGAGCCACTCCCACTCTGAATAGTTAGCAGTTTTTTTTTTTTTGTCAGATTTAATTTTTCCTAAAACATGAACCAGGTAGTTTGGAAAGTTTTAAATAAACCCAAATGAACACAAACACAGTCTTGCAAAAAACAAGGATTTCAGTGAGTGTGTAGAAACTAAGAAGTATTTTGTGAGCTGAAGTTCCATATACCTACATTTATGTTTTCCCTCCTAGCACTCTTAATTTGTTTTTGTGTTAACGACAGGAGGGAGGGGATGACAAGAGAGAAGTAGGAGAAAAGGTCAGCCTATGAATGGACTCCTTAAATACTTTGCTTTTAGCTTATAATAAAAATTAATCCAGTGCCATAAAACTGTGTTTTACTTTGGGGAATACACCTCTCTGAGAAGCATTCAATGATGTGTGACATTTGGGCAGTTTGCAAAAAATGGTAACTTTCCTCTCACTTCTGCCCCATCTTGTTTTGAATATGATGTTTGTTGAGCTTCTCCACAAATGGAAAAGTTTCCTTATAATAATAAACAATAACATTACATGAACAAGTACAGAGATAAAAGGGTGCCCCACAAGGCTCCATACTGTACCCTCTTGTGATTCTTGTGTACATATAGATGACCTAGAGTTAAAAATAATATTTTGCTTTCAATATGGTTCATATATTCATTTTACTATGACTCTTAAGATATCTTCACAATCACTAATGTTAAAAAAACTCATTTTTATGTACAGATAACCCCCGATAGTGCTGAACGGTGATTGGTCAGTTCAGCACTGCTCAGTGCCATGTTGTCAGCCACTCTGCATTCATTCTAACATTTATGCTGATGACATGGGTTTGAACCGATGATGCAGTTGTAGGATGTCACACTAGCAGGTCTACTTGGGGTGTCGGGTAAACAAGACATTTAAGTAAAATCTGCTGCAGTATGAGGAGTCAAACAGCTTTTTTGTTTCAGTTTTTAATTGTTTAGAAAACAATATATTTGACCCAAGTATCAATCAATAATAATTCACATTTTTCTGGTGAATTATAATTGATAAAAACTTCATTTTACTTTAAGCAATAATATTTAAGATTAGTGGCCCACAATTATGTGCAGGGTTCGACATAACCCATGGCCTGCTGGCCCGGGGCCAGTAAAAGTAAATGCAGAGCATGTTGATTGGTCAGTCACTGGCTCGTCCGGCCTGATGGGCCTTATTAAGGTCATTGGCCCTTAGGTCAGGTGAACATGTGTTCTTGGACGATCCTTGATCCTTTTTAAAAACCAGAGGAGCTCGAGCCTTCGCAGTTGTGGCTCCCACTCTGTGGAACACATTACCTTTCACTGTGTGGACTGCGAATAGCCTGTCCACTTGTAAAATTCTGCTTAAGATGCACTTGTTCACTTTGGCCTTTGGCGGAGTATAGGCCCCTTTTATTGGGTCTTTCATTGGTTATGTTTTCTCTGTATTGCTTTTTTTGTTACCGGTTTTATTGGCTTTTATTGGTTTTTATTGTTTTCTATTTTCCTGCAAAGCACTTTGGTAGGCCACTGGCTGTCTTGATGTGTTATATAAATAAAGCTGACATTAACATTGACATTTTACTGATAGTGTAGAGACTGCTGTGGAAAATGTACTCTGTGGCATTATTTACACTAAAACTACAAATGGCAGTGATTAGATGTTCTCATCAGAGTTACGATGTCTTCCTTGCAGGAGCTGAGTGACACACGCAGATGTCTGACCTTGGTTCACAGAAGGTTTGAACTTAGATACAGTTAGGTTCATAATAATAGCAGTGTGTTTAAAAAGGTGAATAAACCTCAAAATTCTACAAATAAATTTTATTTTAATGCACAAAAATGCATTGGGGACACTGCACATTCTATTTCAAAGCAAGAAAATGGGAAAAAGTAATTGAATTTGATAAACTTTTACAGGAAGTCAAGAAGTATAATGTTCAAAAAAATAGCAGTGTTGACATCTTTATTTACAAACTCAAAAATGTAGTGTATTAACTAAGAATTGCTTGATGATTCAACTTTCCTGAGAATCATAAACTAATATTTAGTTGCATAACCACGGTTTCTGATAACTGCTTCACATCTGTGGTGCATGGAGCCTACCAACTTCTGGCACCGGTCAACAGGTATTGAAGCCCAGGACAATTGTACTATGTTCCACAATTGCTCTGCATTTCTTGGTTTTGCCTCATGAACAGCATTTTTTATGTCAGCCCACAAGTTTTCTATGGGATTAAGGTCCGGGGATTGTGCTGGCCACTCCATTACTTGAATTTTGTTTGTCTGGAACCATGATTTTGCTCACTTGCTGGTGTGTTTGGGGTCATTGTCTTGTTGAAACACCCATTTTAAGGGCATTTCCTCTTCAGCATACGGCAACATGACTTCTTCCAGTATTCTGATGTACTCAAACTGATCCATAATCCCTGGTATGCGATAAATAGGACCAACACCATAGTACGAGAAACATCCCCATATCATGATGCTTGCATCACCATGCTTCACTGTCTTCACTGTGTACTGTGGCTTGAATTCAGTGTTTTCAGGTCGTCTGACAAACTGTCTGTGGCCCTTAGACCCAAAAAGAACAATTTTACTCTCATCAGTCCACAAAATATTGCACCATTTCTTTTTTAGGCCAGTCAATGTGTTCTTTGGCAAATTGTAACCGCTTCAGCACGTGTCTTTTTTTTAACAATGGGGCTTCTTGCTGGTAGCTTGGCTTCACATAGACGTCGTCTGATTGTTACAGTACTCACAGGCAACCTTAGATCTTCTTTGATCCTCCTGGAGCTGATCATTGGCTGAGCCTTTGCCATTTTGGTTATTCTCCGATCCATTCGAATAGTCGTTTTTCTTTGTCTTCCTCGCCTTTCTGGTTTTGGCTGCCACTTTAAAGCATTTGATATCATTTTAGCTGAACAGCCCATCATTTTCTGAACTTCTTTATAGGTTTTTCCCTCTTTTATTAGCTTCTTAATCAAAGAACGCTCTTTTTCTGAACAATGTCTTGAACGACCCATTTTACTCTTTCAAGGACAAATGCACAGCATATGCAAGATCAGTTGCCTTGATCCTTAAATTAATGGGGCAGATAACTGTAATAATCGTTCATTTCAGTCAGTCAACTCACGTTTAAATGGTTTTATTGTAGCTGCAAATACATGTTATAGGTTTGGCGCCCAGGCCCGGTTTCATCACTCCCTGCAGAAAGGTTTACATGAAGGCATGAGGGAGTGATGAGCAAAACATACTGAACACCCCCAGAGCCTGCAGGTGGATGCTGGGGTGGCAGTGGGGGTGAAAGAACACGCAGCAAGTCAGTGTAGGGCAGCAGAGTCGTTGCAGGGCAGAGGGAGAGATGGGTAAACTCCCAGTTTAAATATACCGCCAAATTGAGAGGTGAAGAGTGTGATTGGAGGATGGTTGAGAGGAGTGAGACATGTGACATATGAGGATGTTTGAGAGGAGTGAGACATGTGACATATGAGGATGTTTGAAAGGAGTGAGACATGTGACATATGCATAGCTGAGCAGCTCGAGTTGTCTGCCTGAACTAGCTTGCAGGCGTTGCTCCATTTGTGGAAACAAGCACCAAAATTGGCACACATACTCCTTGGGGATTGCCCTTTTGATAAAACCCGTTAGCCACCTAAAAATTCGTGATGGCGGCCATTGCAGCAGTTGTGGGTTGCCTTTGGACAAAGACAGAACCTGAAGTGGGTTCCTGTTCATGACTTGTGTTGCACTCTTGCAGAAAAGAGCAAAGGGATGCTTTCCTTCACTGGCTGCGATGTTGTTTCAACATTCCATGGCAAAGGGAAGCAGTCTGCTTGGCAAATCTGAGATGTTTGTGATAAGGCTTTCGGTGTCTTCAGCAAACTCAGCCAGTATCCACCGGTAGTGGATGATGAAGACCTGAAGACCTTGGAGAAGTTCGTGGTCATGATATATGACAGATCCAGCACAGCTGAAGGTGTCAATGATGCGAGGTTGGACATGTTTGCTCGGAAGCAGAGGCCGTACAAAGCCATTCCTCCAACCTGATCAGCGCTGAAGCAGCATGTGAAGCATGCTGCCTACCAGGCGGGCTGCATCTGGAGTCAGTCAACAGAACGTCAACCAGAAACACAGACTCCTGCCAACTGGGGCTGGACCAAGAAAGGAGATCTGTGGCGGAATGTTTGGACAGAGCTCCCACCCATTGCAGAGAGTTGCCAGCAGCTGACCAAGTGTGGATGCAAGTCAGAATGCTGCAGTCGATGCAAATGCTACTGCTTTGGTCTGACTTGCACGGCACTGTGCAACTGCAGATGTGAGGTTTAGAAGCATTGTAGTATAGGCCTACTAATCCAGGCAGCAAGACAATGAGTGAAAAACAAGTATAGGCCTCCTGACTCCATATGAAAAAAAAAAAATATAAAAGGAAAAGACCAAAAAAATAAATAAAGGAAAAGACAAAAAAAAATGTGAAAAGGGACAAGACAAAAGAAATTATTAAAGGAAAAGACAAAAAAAATAAATAAAGAAAAAGACAAAAAAATAAATAAGTAAAGGAAAAGACAAAAAAAAATTTAAAAAGGGAAAAGACAAAAAAAAAACCCTTCCTCAATGGGATCATCACCTTATCGTGGTGTGGCAGTTTGCGTTGTCTCCATGACCCCTAGAGCTATGTCGGCGGGAGTCTTGTACTCCTGGCAGGGTTTCCCTAGCAAAACAGGTCAAAGGGTAGAGACTAGACAAAGAGTGATCCCACAGCGCTGTACTACATGTATTCTACGCTAGCTAACTGATGCTGGGCTTATTAGACAGCATTGATATATGGTACAAGGAAGCCAGTGAGTAAGTCGATGGGTCCAAATTCGGATTCTACATAGTGAAAAATGTATGATTTGACACCAATATCATTCAAATAGGACGTCTTTGCGATTTTATTGCGAAATGCAATATTACTGTATATTCAGTGGCGGCCATCTTGAAAAATGGCCGCCATCATGAATTTTTAGGTGGCTAACGGGTTTTATCAAAAGAGTAATCCCCAAGGAGTGTGTGCCAATTTTGGTGCTTGTTTCCAAAAAATGAACGATTCTCCAGTAATTTGCAGTTATCTGCCCCACTAAGAGAGGGCCACAAAGAGACACATTCACACCTAAGGCCAAATGTAAAGTTATGTTTGTGTATGTTTAGCATGAGAGCACTTAATGCTAATTGACACAAATCCATCAAATAAACGCTTAATAAATCCTTTAATATACACTTCTCTCTCACAACAGATCTCCATAACATTAGTATATGTTTAGCATGGAAGCACAAACCATAGTAAATGACTAAAAAGCCATCAAAATATATTCAAAATCGATCAACAATATATCATACCATCTTAAATATATATATTTTTATTTATTTTAAAGGCAGTCATTCTCCTTGGAGTGCAGTTTATCAAACAGTTATCTCAACATGACACAAAAGCTAACAGCTAGTGGGCTAACGTAGCTAACACGAAGCTAACAGAACAAAGGCTGAGATCTCCATACTATTAGCATATTTTTAGCATGGCACCACAAAGCATAGTAACTGACTTAAAAGCCATCAAAATATTTTCAAAATCAACCAACAATACATCATACTATCTTAAATATACATATAATTTTTTTTAAGGGCAAACATTGCTTTAGGATTAAAGTTGATCAGACATACACACTTCACAGAAGCTGTTAGCCAGTTTTAAATCTCACCACAAAGCAGCAAAAAGTTACAATTGCATGTTAACTTCTTTTTAACTTTATACTAAACTTTGTTTAATCATGATCATCACTTCAGACTAGCACTGCTGTATCACATGATATGCCAACATTAAGCTAGAAAACAATTAAATGAGTCTTACCTCTGAGCCGGTGAGAGCAAAGTGGGGAATGTTGTCATGCAGACGGGGGCTTTTATAGGCTCCAGTGTCAGGCCATTAGGGCGTCCATTCAAATTACATTCCATGCTTCTTTCATGTTTGTCAGTCTGTGGGACATTCATATGCCACTTTGAGTCTTCATTTGACTGCATTACACAGCCATCTTAGACTGTGAGGATGAGCAACAAAGTTTAATATCTCTAAAACACTAACAGATGGTTAAAACATGTAAATTGAGCATTTGTAGGTCCAAGTCTTGTGATTGTTTTAAGCTTTCAATCGAGTCTGTAACTACAAGTATGTTGTGGCAATTTTATATCAAACCTGGGGTGGGTTTGCTGAGTTCCTCCATTAAAATGAATTGATTCTCCTCCGTCTGTCTGCCATACATGATGAATCCTCACAAAGCTGCAGGCACACATCAGTCTGAGACTGAGCAGGCCACAGGAGGTCAAGTGACACCTTAAAAACTGACTTTGTGTCTGCATTTTAATTTATTATTAAATTAAATTATTGATTAAATTAATCAATTTAATTACATTTAATTTTATTTTTTTTCACTGAAAACAAATTCACGAAGTCAAACTTGGAACACACCACATGTTGTAATAAAATATTAATAAATGTAAATATCAAGTTTGGAAATCCCCAGTCTACGGTTACCATGACAACGGAGCACTTTCTCCCCTTTGAAGTTTCACACAAAGGTGTTCTGGTCTTTGATAGGTCCTTTGATGTTTGGACCTTTGATGAAAAGATCTCTCTATGAAGCAAAGCTTTAATGCTTTGCTATGAACAGAAGGCTTCAAAGCAAAGTGTTGTCACCTTGAGATCTCATGGTGTTCTATTGAGCCTATAAAAGGAGTTCTGAAGAGGTGCTTTGCACTACTCAACTATTTGCGAGTGGAACCCCAAGGAGCGTGCAACATAATACTTGTTTGGTTTGTCCTACACAATATTTCTACAAAGCAGCATAGACATGATGACATCAACGAAAGTTGAGAAAGCACAGAAGGATGAAAGTATAATCATGGGTAAGTGAAGTGAACCCTTTTTAAGTTAAGGGTTTTAGGTAAAACATGACTCAAAGGCTCTGGCTAAAAAAAAAAATTCAAAAGCACAAAGTTACTCAAATGATTAGAGGGGAATGAACTTTGCATACAGTAGTAGGCCTAATGGCTCACTAAAGGAACACAGACTTGGGTGTGTATGATTACGTAGGTCTATAAGTAAACAGGCTTTATAAATGAGGCCCCAGGACATGCATACAAGTGGATGACAGCTTATTTATCCTGTACAGTAGAGGTGATACTATACACTCCTGTACAGTAGGTGGCGGTATACACCTAAAAGTTGTTTGTGATCCGCCAATCAAACAGAAGAAGAACAAGAAGATGCATACAAGTGACACATAGACTCTGCATAGACATTGATCAGTTCTTTGTGCTCTGAGGTTGATAGTTGACAGACTCTGATTCAGACTCTGATGCTCTTCAGGTTACTGGACGAACACTGCACATCCTGTGAAATAAATAGGAAGACATTGCCGCTCCTGTGGAATAACAATACATTGTTTAGCCTCTGAAGGGGTCCAGTGAATTTTATAAAAAATGACAGGATTTCATGTGTGAAAGAATTATTTAGAGCTGATTGGGTTGAGTCCAAAACCATTAACTTTGAAGGGACATTGAAAAATAAGGAGTTTCTGAACATGTCATGGCACTTACCATGTCTAAAATATCTTGTATGACAGAAATACTGGAACTATAACCACAAATGTATCTTCAGAGTCTGAGAAATCTAAGCTTTGTCTCCAATAATTTCATATGTATTCAAACCTGTTTTATTTTGTTATTTTCCCACAGGCACAGCTGAAGATCTCAACTCATCACCTGAGATTTGGACTGAATCTGATGTAAGCACCTGGCTGAGATCAACTGGGGTGGAGGAGCAGTTTGTGAAGAAATTGTATGAAAAACAATTTAATGGACAAAGTCTATTCGACGGGACAATGGAGTATTTACACGAAATGATGGGCTTTGGAGCTGCTCAGTTGATTCTACAAAAGAGAGATGAGCTCATGAAATCGAGGCTAAAAGGAGCAAAGCAAGAGAAGACAAAGCCCCCCAAAGATAAAAACGTGAAGTTGGAACAGAAACCAGTTCAGTGTGCACCTACAACAAGTGAAGACCCTCCTCGTGGGAGAGAAGATGATGTCTCTAAAAAGAACCAGACCTCAAAGGAACATTGTAGACCTCACCCATTTGATCAACAAAGGAAATGTTTCACATATTTAAAGCACAGCGTTCTCCCACCAGAGTCAGGGGCTTTTAATCTGATATCTCCGTGCCATGAATTTAAGTCTTTGGCTAATGCTGTAAAACTGGGTGGCACAATACTACAAGCAAAGTTCGCAAAGGAAGTATTTAGATTTGCAACAGGATGTATGAATATCAGAACAAATGGTACAATCCACTTTGGTGTGATGGACAGCAAGGAGGACAAAGGCCATGTGCATGGTGAGATCATTGGCATCCCTGTTGAAGAGAAAGATGTGTTTGTTGAAGCTTTCGACTACATTCAAAGTTGTTTCTTCTCAGATAAGGAGGATGTGTGGCTGTGCGTGCGGCCACCAAGGTTTATTGAAGTCATGGATTATGAAAGCACAGAAAAGAGGTATGTGGTGGAAGTTGACGTTGTACCCTCTGTTAGCATCGTTAAGGGCAAGGTGTATGCAGTTAGTATTCCAAACTTCAACAAAGCTTCGAACAAAGTTGAATTTAAAGAAGAGGTGATTCTGCGGAGGGCGGGTGCCAGCACAATGAAAGTGATTGAAAAGGACCAGACTGATTTCAACAACAGAGTCAATGATCGGGACTCACCAAGGGAAGAGGCTGAGAAAAAACAGTTCCTTAGTGCTCCAGAGAACTGCAAAGTCCTGGGAAGGAAACTAACGATGCTGATGACAAGTGGGAAGAAATTATTCAAAAAGGACAAATGGTTCATACTTGTCACAAATAAATTCTCACCTGATGACCTTGGAAACATTGACTGGCTGCTCAACATGAACATATTCTGTGTTCTTGATTTTGACCCAGACTCTAAGGTATCAGGTCTTTGCAGCAAATATCTCCAACATCATGCTGCAAACATACATTCACTGCAGAGTTACAGGAAACCAGGCCACATGAGCATCAAAAAATTCACCAACCAGTTGCATCTGTTTGAGCAAACCAGCTGGATCTTTTGCAATGACCAAACTGATAAGGAACTGATGCAGGAGACTGTGTCCTTGATGTGCAAACAAATCTTGCCAAAAGGAAGCTTCCAGGTCATTTTCCTCATCACATCCCCAGTTGATAAACACCTCTTACAGACCTCTAAAAAGTTTTTTGTTGACATGGAGGGGCACGAGGACATCATCTGCATCTGTCCTTCCGAGGAAAACTTCCAGAAATTGCAATGCATTGCAGAAGGGTCATGTGGTCCAGAATCTGTGAACAATTTCAGCGTGGTTGGAATGAACATGAGCCACATTAATACTACCCTGCTGAAGCAAGTACAACCTTTTAAAGCATGTGTCAGGAAACGCCTACCAGTATTTGTGGAAGGGACATGTTTTCTTGAAACAACTGAAGAAGAACAGATGTGCTCACTTGAAATTCTGACAGTGGATCACTGTGATGAAACAAGCGAAGACTTCATCAATGAGGAGAAAGCAAACATTGAGCGACAATTCTACCGTGGTGGGAGAGTGAACTGGTTGAATTTTTGGCTTGCTGAACACAAGTATGTTGGAGAGGTTATTGAAAGGGATGCTTATCATGAAGTTTCTGAATTTCTATGTGGTGCCATGGAATGCACTGCAGATAAATCTCCAGTCAAATGTATTAATATCTTCCACCATCCAGGAAGTGGTGGAAGCACTGTGGCAAGACAAGTGCTATGGAACAACCGAAAAGAACTGAGGTGTGCAGTTGTGAAGTCTTCCTACCCAGCATCTGATGTTGCACAACATGCATTTGAGCTGAGAGAGTATGACGAGCAAGATCCACAGAAGTGCCTCCCTGTGCTGCTTCTTATTGAAGACTCTGAGAAAGATTATTTAGATGATCTCAGAAATGAACTAGAGGTTGCGGTTCACACCAAAAGAATCCGGTGTGGAACTCCATGTTTCATTTTGTTGAGCTGTAGACGGTCTCATGGTCCAGAGAGGAAATGCAGGGAGTCTCCATTACAGAATGTGTCTGTAACCCACAAACTGTCTGACCAAGAGAGGAGACAGTTTACAAGAAAACGGATGGCCCTGGAAAAACAGTATGAACCTGAATTCATCCTGACTTTTGTCCTGATGAGTGAAGGATTTAGAGTGGATTACATACAACAGTTTGTGGAACATCTGCTTCAAGGCATTGAACGCCAGTCCACTGACACTCGCCTCATCCTCTATCTGGCACTGTTGAACACTTACGTTCAGGACTCGTTCATCTCACGGTCTCACTGTGAAGCCCTGCTTTCTCTGACCATTCACTTGGAAAGGTTTCGCAAACATGAGTTTGAGAAGTCCCTCAGTCCTCAGGCCAAACTGGTCTTCCTGCACCTCCGAGATGAAAAGACACACAGTGAATCAATCAGAATCATCCACCCACTTGTTGCTAAGGAAATTCTCCATCAGCTTTTGGGGAACCAGACCCAAAGCAGTGTGGCAATGAACCTCCTCTGTGAGAATGTGCTGTTCGAACACAGATTTGGAAGGGACCAGTGTCTGTCATTCCTAAGGGCACTTTTCATAAGGAGAGCAAGAATAAGCAAGGGCAACAACAAAAACAAAAGTCTTTTCTCTCCTCTGATTGAGCATATTTGTGACAAGGAGAAAAGCCCAGACAAAGCGATTGAGCTTCTGAAGGTGGCATTCCAGCGTTTCCACGAAGATCCTTTCTTTGCTCAACAACTTGCTCGTCTATGTTATACTTATGAAAAGTTTGAAGAGGCAAAACATTGGGCAGAGACAGCAGCTAAACAGCAGCCCAACAACTTCTACATACTTGACACAAAGGGGCAGGTGTACAAGAAATGGTTCCAAGCCAAATGCAAGGCCCTTGACATTGACAATATTCCAAAGACAGCTCACAACACAGCAGATGCTATAGAGACTGCACTGAAAGCCCTTGAGTGTTTCCATGAGTGTGAGAAAGCAGCAGAAGCATACATGAAACGTGTGAACAGTTCAGGATATTCTGCTGAAGTGGAGGTTGGATGTAGTCTTCGAAAACTGATCTCTTCAGTGGATGTATTTGCACACAGAGCCAGTGGCCATTCAGAGTGTATGAAATACCTGTTAACTGATTACATTCCAGAGGAAGTTGGAGATGCCTGGGGAGCATTTCATGAGCGATTGAAAAAACTGAACAAACGGCTTCAGTTAAGATGGCGACGCAGGTAGACGCATAAGAAGGAGCTCTCCAAGCCGGTTAACTAAGCTCGATAAGTGACATCTATAACTCAAATCTGTGACTACATAAAATCGTCATGAAAGGTGTCAGGCATAAGCAGAAAGGCAAAGAATCAACTGTTAGAGTCAAAATGATGGAAGAAAATGAAGAAAATGACGAAAATGACGGAGACGGACCTGAGAAAACTATACACAGAGACACACAACAAGAGGGAGCATTGCTAACAGGGCTAGCTAACATCCGCAGTGATATACAAAGCCTGAAGCAAGACTAACAGGATAACTTTAACATGTTCAAACAAGAGCTGAAACAGGATATGGCTATCCTCAGACAAGAAATAGATAAAAAACTTGATGAAAGTAAAACAGAAATGCAGCAACAAAGAATGGCCCTATCAGAGGCTCAAACACGGATCACAGAGCTGGAGGAGTGGAACAGCGAGGCTGGGGACACACTGACAGAGTTGGGGAAACTAACTCGCAGGTTGGAAGAGAAAGTCACGGACCTAGAAGCAAGGTTGCGTAGAAATAACACCCGAAGATGAAGAGGGCGGCGACATGATTAAATACACCGATCTCCTGCTAACAACTGAGTTACAGCTACCAGAGGGAACCAACCTACAGATACAGAGAGCACACCGAGCCACCGGGAGAAAACCAACGCCAGGTACTGCTCCAAGATCCATAATTATCAACTCTTTACAGTATGAAACTAAGGAAATGATCATTAAAAAAGTCTGGCAAAAGAAGATGTTTGTTAACGAAAAGCGTATCTGGTTTGATCATGACTACCCCACTGAAGTTGTCCTGAAGAGAAAAATACAACGAGATAAAAAAGAAGTTAAAAGAAAACAGCATCCGTTTCCATACGCCGCTCACAAAAATGAGGATCCATTCGAACAACGGAGTCCGTACATATGAAACAGCCAGAGAAGCGGCATTGCACATGAGGGAACGTGGATATCAGATCGGAGTCCAAGATGAGGCCACTGGTGCTGCTGTGAGGATGAACACGTGGTGGCTCCATGTAAAAGACCGACGCTCCAGCCACAACACCGCACAGAGAGCGAGGGAAAAACTACAGGACTATCAACTGGTTAAATGACTCCAGCTCACCGGAACAACAAATTCATCCTCCTTTGAATCAAGTCTGAGTTATATAAGTTACAGAGTTTAAAATAGACCCCTATAGATAAATACTGATGATAAAGGGTGTTAAGAATGATTTGAACTTTGTACATATTGTATATATTGTATATATTGTTTATAGTGTTCTCATGCATTTGAACATCTCCATCCTGATGCTTGTATAACTTTTCTTCAGCAACTGCATTCTTTCACACACACAGACACGACACAACCTTGCACAGATCATTCCTTACTCCTTCTTATCACCCTTAATTACGACTCAGTGTATCTTCGAGACCAGCTCGAACCGGCACAAGAAGAGGATCAGAGCCTGAGTCAAGGACACTCCACTTCTCCGCCCTTTCACTCCCTCTTACATGATACACACACACATCCCTATAAAGAGAGAAGACTTTTGTATTAGCTTCAGATCAACACCTCAGACTGCTTGACACTCTGTATTGTTGTTCTCCTTGCTTCAAGTAAAACTTCACTTGATTGCATCCAGCTGTTCTCTGCATCTTTATTCTGAATTATGTCAGGTGTTGGTAAGAACCATTCAAGGCGCCACTGAGCAATCTTAGGACTGTGAAGGAAAAATCCTGACAAAGAGTTAATTTTAGAAAAAGGGGAAGAGTGAAGTATTCACACCTATGGTTAAAATATTACTTTGATTCTGGCTTGAGAGAACATGGACGTTATTGTTGGACATACCCAGACCAAGTAGATCATTCTGGACCTGCCAGTCTAGGGAAGGGCCCCCACCTCAGATGGGGTTTTTCTCTTCACCCTCCAACAGGGAGGGTAAGGTATACTCTTGCTGGAATGTTCGGTTTGGAAGGAAGCACAAGTCGGGATTAGATCGGTTAGCCAACCATTTATTGAAAATATGTAAAGCAATACACAAATATAAAAAACACTCAGCTGCTGAGGTCTCTGATCTGCTCGCCCCCCAGGATGATCAGGAAAGAGCCCAGGACAAAGGATGTTACAATATCTTATACACTTTGGGGCGGTGTCTCCATCATTACACTTATTTTGGAGCAAAGTGTAAAGAACAGGAAAATGACTGTGTCTGGTTTCATAAGCCACGTCTGGCAGGAAAAGAGGAGCTATGACTGTTAGAAAAAGGTGAAATTCAAGGCATAGGGTTAACAGAAAGTTCTTACAGCTCAGCCTTGTTGACGTAAACAAGAGGAACAGAAAATGAGAAGCAGGCCTGATGTTTTACTGAGAGAAGCTGCACTTTTACTGATTATATGACATGTTTAAACTGATCAGCTTTAACATGATATATTTGAATAACTGTTAGCATAAAATGATATCTCTGGATAAATGTTAGCATTAACTCTTAAATAATTATAACACTCTCTCCCATTGGAAGCAAGTTCTAAGTTCATTGTTAATATATGTTCAGTGTTATTGAGTTCTGTTTTCTCAGGGGAAATATTCGTCTTTTTCAGTGAAATATGTCATCTCATAATCTCACATTTAAGTCGCTGAATGTGAATGGCCTTAACACACCAGTTAAAAGGGAAAAGGTAATGAGAAGAATAAAGAAAGAAAAACCTCATATAGTGTTCCTACAAGAAACCCACCTAGATCAACTGGAACATGAAAAACTCAAAAAGTGTGGTTATAAAAATGCATATCATAGTTCTTATGCTAATAAAAAAATGAGAAGTGTTATTATACTAATATTGAATTATGTTAAAGTTGAGTTGATGAGTGAATTAAGAGACAAAAAAGGGAGGTATATACTAATTAAAGGAAAACTCAAAGATCAACTAGCTACATTAGTCAATATTTATGCACCCCCTGATAAAAACAAAGATTTTATGGAAACTCTTTTCAATAACATGGAAACAGAAACAGAAGGGATCCTAATATGTGGTGGTGATTTAAATACAGTCCTTAAACATAAACTAGATACAACAAGCTTAATGAGGGGTGACACTCAATTATCAAGATTTATTAAAGTCACTTTAAGTGAAATGGGAATGGTAGATATTTGGAGATATCTCCATACAAACGAAAAAAAATTTACATTTTACTCGGCACAACACAAAATATATTCACGGATAGATTATTTCTAAACATGGAAGATATACACAAAATAAGGGAATGTAGAATAGGGACAGCAGATGTCTCTGATCATAATTCTTTACATTTGACTATACAGTTGGAAAACAAGAGAAGAAACACACTGTGGAGACTAAAAACAGGATTATTAATCAATGAAGAAATGAACAACCAAATAAAAGATGAAATACAGAAATATCTAGAAGAAAATGACAACTGAGAAGTAAACCCAGCCATCTTGTGGGATGCAATGAAAACAGTATTGAGAGATAAAATGATAGCTCTCACTTCAGCAATTAAAAAAAGGAGAACAAAGGAATATGAAACTCAAATTAATCACCTTAAGGAACTGGAGAGGAAACACAAGTCTACAAATGACCCTAAAATATTTGTAGAAATAACAAACACGAGGAAACAAATAAATAAAATATTAATGGAAGAGATTGAGAGGAAGAATAAGTATTTAAAACAGAAATACTATGAAATAGGACCAAGAGCTACAAAATGTCTAGCAAGAAAAATACAAAGACAACAAACAATATCTAAGATAATGGACAGACAAACAAAAGAGATAACACACAAAACAGAAGATATAGATAGAGTATTCCAAAATTATTATAAAGACCTATACACTTAGCCTACATCAGTTAATGAAAAAGATGCAGAAGCTTTTCTAAAGGAGCTAAAGCTACCATCTATTGGCACAATCCAAAATAATATTCTTACTGTAGATATAACTAGTGAAGAAATAATTGAGGCCATAACTTTCTTAAAGAATAATAAATGGCCAGGAAGTGACGAGTACCCTGCTGAGTGGTACAAGAAATTCAAAGAAGAGCTGACACCTCTACTTCAGTCTGCCTTCAATTGGATATTGAAAAATAATAAAATGCCCCCTTCATTTACAGACCCATATCAATTTTAAACGTAGATTATAAAATATATATGTCAATTATTTCAAAAAGACTTAATAGTTTCATAACAGAACTAATAGACGAGGATCAAACGGGTTTTATGATGGGGCGACAGACCCAGGAGAACTCTCCATGTTATAGAAGAAGCACAACATCAAAAAAGAAGTACACTAATAACAAGTATTGATGCAGAAAAAGCATTTGATCGCGTTAACTGGAGGTTTTCATATCAAGTCTTAAATCGACTGGACTTTAATACAAAATCAGTAGATTGTATCAAGACATTGTATCAACAACCCAATGCAAGAATCAAAATTAATGGCAATTTGACAGATAAATTCATTTTAGAGGGATCAACTAGACAAGGCTGTTGTTTGTCCCCTACATTATTTGCTTTGTACATAGAACCTTTAGCACAGGTAATCCAGCAAAAAAAAAGGAAATCAATGGAATAGAAATTAAAAATACATATCATAAGATAGGGCTTTTTGCAGATGACATTATTTGTTTTCTCCAGCAACCAAACCAATCAATCCCGGCTCTAATGGAACTTATGGAGATCTATGGAAACTTTTCAGGATATAGAATAAATATTAAAAAAAACACAAGTACTTGCAATTAACTACCTACCACCAAAAAATATGCAGAATAAATATAAATTCAATTGGAATTTGAAGGCAATAAAATATTTTGGAGTGGTGGTTACTGAAAATTTAAATGCATTATGTGAAGCAAATTATCATGCTATCATTAAAGAAATCCAAAAGGACATGAACAAGTACAGAGATAAACGGGTGTCCAACAAGGCTCCGTACTGGACTCTCTTGTAATTCTTGTGTACATATAGATGACTTGCAGTTAAAATATATATATATTTTGCATTCAATACGGTTCATATATTCATTTATTATGACTCTTAAGAAATATTCACAATCACTAATGTTAAAAAACTCATTTTTATGTACAGATAACCCTCGATAGTGCTGAATGGTGATTGGTCAGTTAAGCACTGCTCAGTGCCATGTTGTCAGCCACTCTGCATTTCTTCCAACATTTATGCTGATGACATGGGTTTAAACTGATGATGCAGTTGTAGGATGTCACACCAGCAAGACTACTTGGGATGTCAGGTAAACAAGACATTTAAGGCAGCTGCTGCCCGGCAAAGAGGGAGTGAGGACGAGGTCTCAATGCTGCAGGTCTTTAGTGTTGTTCATAGTGGCGCTCTTTCACAAGGAGTAGACATGTTAAACACACTAAAAGACATACAAAATTAAAAAAACAAGTGATGTAACTTCTTAATTATCTTCAAAATGGTGTTGATAATACAGTTATTTGACACATATGGTAATTTATGCAAATTACAATAAACCAAACGAGGAGCACTTGGAGAGCACAAACCCCCTCCAAGGCATTTCCAACACTGTTGTGCAAGGTATTGTCAAAAGTGTGATTTTAAAAAAAAAAAGGAATCATATTATGATGGTAACTTTATCATGAAACTATTGCTTATAGATGTAACAGCAATATGTGAGCTACCTTGGTGGAGGTTTGTGCTCTCTGAGTGCTTTTCCAGTATTATTATTGTTCTATTACATTATTTCTGCCAATTTACCCCTGCACAAAAGAAGCATGATTGCTGCTACCATATTTTTCGTTGCATTGTTTTGAAAGTATTCACGAGAAGTGGATGAAGAGCATGTTTCTGGTCTGTGAGAGGAAGTCAGAGTGCTCGGACAAAACCCACGCATGCACGGGCAGAACAATCAAACTCCACACAAAAAGATTCTGACCAACACAGGGATTGAGTTAAAAACCTTGATACCTGCCATCAATTAATCAACTAAATGCAATTTTGTTAACATTTTTTTTTTTTAAATATCTCGTTCTCCTGATTATTAATGTTACAATGAACTGATATCAATGTGGTAAAATAAGGTATTTCTACTTTAATTTTTTTTTAATAAAATTCTTTTTTTTTTTTTTTCAAGGACATAGTGCGTAGGTGTTCAGCAGTTACAGACAAGTTGTATGTAAAGACACATGTCAACATCTAGCTTGTAAACAAAGGAATAATAATAATAATAATAATAATAATAATAATAATAATAATAATAAGAGAAAACCAAAAATATTTCCCAGTCACTGCCAGTGAGCTCATGGACATCAGTATTTTCTTCTTTAGATTTAAGAGGATTTTTATTTTTGGTCATTCAAGTATCTCATTCCCTTATCTTTATTTACTTTAATCTGTTCTCTTATTTTCTCCGTGCTTTAAAACGCATTTAGCTCTTCCCGTCTATTCTTATGTATGAGCAAATATCAGTATGTGGAAGGTCTTATTTTGAAACTGCAAACCGGAAATTGTACTTTATGAACACAAACACCAGCTTTACAAATGTACTTATTGTAGTTCCTTAGCTTGACCGCTAGAGGGCAGTCAACACCGACAATGGATGGAGGGGCATAATGCATGGTAGACACAAATCACTGATCAAAAGTAATTCACCACATCTGTAACAAGTAACTTCTATCAAGAGCTTCGACTCTAAACAGATAAAAACTTTCTTTCTACAGTAAAGGATGAAAAGAAACAAAAACTTCTCATTTACTTTCGGTTCAAATGGGCCGTTTCGAGCTATACATCAAATATCATGAAATGGAGAGGCCGAGTGTTCACTGCCCTCTGGAGGTCAAACTGAGGAACTACAATAGATGCATTTCTAAAGCTTGCGTCAGTGCATTCATTCTTATTTCCGGTTAAGACTTTCAAAATAATGCCAATCACACATTAAACTTCGAAAGAAAGACTAAAAGTAAAGAAACTTACCAAATCCATTTTAAACTCCCTAAATATACGAGCACATGTTGAGGCGGAAAGATTTGGGACAGAGACACTTCAATGTTAAAGAAATAAAATAAATAAATAAAAAAAAAATACAAAAAAATAAAAATAAAAACATTTTTACAGTCCACACACAAAACCAGAACCAGAGAAATACGTCTGGATGAAGTGTCAAAATAAAACAGTACACAGATGAAACTCACTTTTCAAGTTACCTTTTATCTTCCAGTTTGATGTACAGGTGAGGAAAGCAAGGGCTGTAAATCCTCCTGTGAAACTGCTGGATGTTTTTTAATGCTGAGTTTAAAATGGAAAATATATATATTAATAATAATATTACTATGTTAACCTTCTTACAGAATTATGTGGAATGTCCTTTCTACTTGATCTTTTACCTGACAAAGATTTAAGATGATTCAAAGTACTTACCAAAGTAACTCATAGTCACTTTTGTCCTCTGGAGGCTGTTATGATGGTATGTATGTGCCGTTGAAGGTTAAAGACTAAAACAACATGGAGAAAAAAGAACTTAAACACCTCCAAATATTATCTTTTTAAAGTATGTCACAAAACAGATGTAAAAAAAACAGCAAACATTGTTATATAACTTGCCCAACACAGGGATAAACTATAAGTGCTCTGAGAGCAGCAAACCTTCAGTCAAATTATTTCCACCATTGTCAAGCGAGTCATTGTCAAAATGTGAAAAACTACCATATCTCTCATTGTGAACAAATCCTTTAAAAAATTCTGGATCTGCATCTGGATTCGGATCACCAACAAAACATAATCACCTATTCGTTGTACCTTGACCAAGAGTTCCTGAAAATGTCATCAAAATTCATGGAGAACTTTGTGAGGTTTTTAGTGAAAATGAGGAAAACTGCCCCATCTGGCAATGTTAAGAAATCCTTTAAAAATTCCTGGATCTGCATCCAGATTAAAAAAATACCAAATGGTTCAGAATATTAACCCTGTGTTTGATTCTGTCAAAAATAAAACAATGTTCTCTACACCTACAATCTGACATTTTTAATTCAGAATATCTACACTGTACAACACTAACTACACTAACAAACACCACACTATTATTTTCAGTATTTTCAAAGTTAAATACCATGACAGACAAACCCTTACTCCTCGGTAGTTCAACCCACTTTTCAATAACTTACAACATGTGAACAGGTTCTGTTTTTATGTGTTCTTTGCTTTTATTTTTCCTTGCTTTGTTGTCAGTTAGTTGCTTTTATGCTTAAGTCATTGTGTTTTGTCATCTGTATGCTCCTGTCTGATTGTCAAAGCACTTTGTAAATCAATGTTTGTAAATGTAATTTATAAATCAAGTTATTCTTGAAATAGTTTTACATCTGCAAAGGAGGTTATGGTTTTGCCATTAATAGCTGTCAGTGCTACTACAGTTTTTTGTTACATAGAAGCTTAACAAGTACAAAAAATAATAAAACAAATAATTCTGGAATTTCATTTGCATGAAATTCTGTTTGTTTGCAATAGATTTTTACTACATTTAGCTGAATAAATAAAGAATAATTATGCACAGATGTGATCATTTTATCAGGGCAGAAACAACTGTGCACAGAGCCGGCCTTTGGCATAGCCAGTATTGGCAGCCATCTATATACCATGTCCTAACTGATCATCAGATGTCAAGTTGCATCGCACAGTGTCGCACATAGGGATGGGAATCGAGAACTAATTCTAGTTTAGAATTGATAATAATTCCCTCAATGAATCAATATCATAGTCTTTAAGCTCAATAATTCTCTTTTCAAGTCCTTCCACTTTGTTCTGCATGCTTTGCAAATACAGCTGACACTTGGTGAGAGGCTGGGTACAACATGTACTGGTCACCAGCCAATCACAGAGCCACATAGAGACATCAATTTATACAGCATGGCATTGCCTATCAGGAATGATGTATTTAACTGAAAACCTACGTAGGCCAACTTTTTCCCACCAGAAAATCCACAGGAGTCAATAAGGGAATTGTTGAAGGATTGGATCAGTTAGCAGAATCGTTAATGGCATTGATATCAATAAAGTCTAATCAATTTCCATTCCTAGTTGCACATCTGTTGTCCACACTGTATGCATTAAAAACATGGTTCCATGCCCTGTGTTTTCCCTGGTAAATATTACATCAGGTACTTTACTGTACAGCTGGAGAAACAGATGTCAAGTGCTTGGTATTGACAGAGGCTGATTCAAAGCCAGTGTTAATTTTGTTGACTAATTATTTTCATCATAGTTTTTGTCAACAACCTTTTTTTCCCTGACAAAAACTTGACAGTAACTAATAAATAACAAGTGCACATAGACAAAAACTAAAACTAAATTAACTGACATTTTCATCAACAGATAAAAACTAGACTAAGAAGTCTGACAGAGACTTAACACAATTAGACCTAATCTGGTCACGTAGAAAGTAGGAACAAGTTAGGAATATATCCAATCACAGCTACTTTGGTTGCATGGAAAGGCTGGATAAGTTATGAGGACGTCCAATCACAACTGCCTTAGCTTTGTGGTGGTGGGATAAGTTTGGAAGCGATCCAATCAGAGCTAATCAAACTTTACTAGCATTCAATAAAGGGTTAGTAGACGTTTCATTTTATCCAAGTGTGAAACATGACTTCAGATATTCAAAGAAAGATAAAAAATGCCTTACACTTTTTACTTCATATTCTAGTCGACTTAATTTACAGTAGATTTGGTCGATTAAAATGTGGAAATTTCATTCTCTAAAACTAGACTAAAATTAGAACAGTTTAGACGCCTAAATCATGACTAAAACTAAAAGATATTTTTGGCAAAAGACTATCACTAAAATTTCTGACAAAATTAACACTGCTCAAAGGCTCATCAATACACAGCTCTCTATAAGCTGAGTTTCTCCCTCAGTGTTGAAAGTGAACCATTTATAAACATCTGCCCTTAATGCGTGTACATAAAAACCTCTATGTATGTAATCTAAGTGCAAATTTCCATGCTTGATTACATCTGTGTATGCTAACCATGTGCAATACTGTGCATAAACTGGTCTGCCTTTGCACAACCTGTGCAGTATAACTGGCGTGGCAAGTGCGCATTCATATATTCGCACTTTTATTATGATGTGCAATATACCAGCACTTTAGCACTTTAGCACTTCAGCACTTTAAACACTGCGCTTTGCACATTTCACAGCTCACACACTTTAACCCTGAGGGTCTCTTTGTTTTGGTTTGGCTTGAGCATATCGTTTGTGATGTTGTATGTTTGTCCTGTAATTCAATGTAAATTTCCTGTTATGTTTATATGTCATCTTGCTGCTGCCTGTTGTGGTTGTTTTATGGACTTTATGCATTTTAAGAATGTACATACCTGTACAAATGCATTACCTCAACCTGCCAGGGACTACAGATGGAAATTAGCCTGTGGCTATAATCTGGCACATTTACATGCCTATGTTCATTAATGTGCACTGTCCTCTATCTAAATAAATAAATAAATAAATGAATGAAAGAAAATCATTTTACTGTCTGAAATCAATAAACACTCCACTATCTCACTTATGGTAAAAAAGCTCTGCTAAGTGAGAAAAGTCAAAAAAAAAATAAGAAAATCCCTCCTGCACCTCATCAATATCCCTCTTTGCTTGTGTCTTGTCAAAGCGAACAGGAAATAGAAACAAGGCGTTGAGGCAGAAACGTTGTGCCACATTGTGCAGCATCGTTGATCACAACAGCAAACAACATCACTTCTTATGTTAATCGGCCACTTCAGAAAAAAATCCCACTTGATCAACAGAAAAAGTATTTTGTTGGCTTTGGTGTTGAAGTAATAATAGTAGATAACACATTTTTAAATTTTATGGGACTAACATATTATTGTCATATCAGTCATAACTGTTGTTAATCTTTGTTTAGTATTTTGCACTGAATACTGTTGTCACTGTTATTGCTGATACAAATTATGCAGTATTCAACCCATAAATCAAATGGGTGGTGTCATGATTTAAAGCATAAGTGTTATGTAAAAAAACAGTAGAATTGATTGAAAAACTTTATTCTTATATTTCAAACTCTGTGATTTCACAGACAAGACAAAGACAGCAGAACAAACATACAGCATGAAAAGCATTCATGGTTCTGCTAAAATAGTGTAAAATACTAAAGGTTGTTTTGAAATGGAGTTTATTTCTTTGACTTTTATTGTGGCCCCAAAACTCATAATCATCCCACCCCTAGTAGGTCCAAACATTGACTTTACATGTTACAGAAAGCCCTCTATGATTTTCTTGCCAAACTTTAAATTCACTTATTTCACATTTGGAGAAGTTTGTGATCTCAGATATTATCCAGCAGGCAGAAGCTCTTTCAAAAGTCCATCTAGAAATTGGGATTTATGACTTTCATGCAGCCATGGACTCTAGAGAGACCACAGCCCACTGATGTGAGTGCCTGGTATGATGTATTATAATATAGAATTTCAGTCCTCCAAATCAACAGTATGTCAATGCTGTTCCTGTAACAGTCTTTAATGGAGGATTACTAATGTGTTTGAGGGGAAAGTAAGTCAGATTAACTTAAAGTCAGATGAACTTAAATAACTGTAAATAACTGGCTTTACGTCTGTGCTTAGCCCTTAACTTATAGCTTTACTGTTTGGTTTTGAGCTTAAACGTGAAAATAAAGTCTGATAGAAGTTTGATGTTTATTAATAATTCAAATTACAGGTAGTTTTGATTGCCTTGTTTATAGTATCATTTTATTTGTAACAATTTTGCCCCCTGAAACTGAGAATCACATTAAGACTTTATTAATCCCTGTGGAGAATCTCGGTTGGTTATTTCATTACACATAGTATAGAAGTAAGAAATCAAGATATATACATAAAAATAAGAATCAAATTCATTTTTAATAGAAACAAGCAAGAAAATTACCAAGTACAGAATATTTTAACAAATATCAATAATAATACTTAGAGTAGAAAAATGTTTAATAGGCTAAATGCACAATTTCCAGGGTTCAACAAGATAAAGTGACATTTAGAGAGATGAGTTGTAAAGTCTGAGGATTAAAACGTGGAAAGACTTCATGTTTGGTCCTGACAGGAATGGCCGTTGTCATGACCAAACTTGTTCTTCCTGGTTTGAAAGAATTGTTGAGAATCATAAACACAGGGTCTGCAATGCCTTAATGTTTGACTAAACTGGTCTGACCTCAGATTAATGATTTACAAGTAGTTCACAAACACCTTGTTCTATTTTATTGGTCTCCATCCATTTGTAACTGTGGTGTGATGAGTAACTTCATATAAGACGCAAAAGGTTCTAAACAAAACTGTAACTTCAACATTTAAAATCACAAAGAAGCTCAACGGCAATAGGAAACATTTAATACTGATATCTGGTGTTTGTGTAATATTTAGTGGTAAACAGGAGTGCCATGTTTTAGCAGAATATAAGGGCCCATGTGAGATAATTAAAAATCCTTTTGTTTTTGTTTATTGAACTATTGTCTTATTTCTAAATGACACTTTTATCTACACTGTAGCAGCATTTTCATTCATTTCATTTCATTTGCCTTTATTTGCCTAGATATTATTAAAAAGCAGTTAAAAATGTAAGGGTCTGAAAGGTGCATCATAAAGTTCAGTACATAATTCAGCAATTTTGATTGCAATAAATTGTATATATTCTTTTCTTTTGATTTTCTTTTGTTGACAAATCAAACTTTACTAGGATTCAGTAAAGGGTAATTAGATGTTTTATTTTATCCAAGTGTAAAACATGACTTCAGAAATTCAAGAAACATAAAAAATGCCTTACACTTTACACTTCATATTCTAGTCGACTAAATTTACAGTAGATTTCTTAACTAAAATGTTGTGGAAATTTCATCAACTAAAACTAGACTAAAATTACAACAATTTAGATGACTAAATTATGACTAAAACTAAAAGATATTTTAGGCAAAAGACTATAACTAAAACTAAAAAAGTGCACTCAAAATGAACACTGCTCAAAGCCTCATCAACACACAGCTCTGTGTAAGCTGAGTTTCTCCCTCAGTGTTGAAAGTGAAAAAAAAATCACTTTACTCTCTGAAATCAATAAACACTCCACTATCTCTGTTATGTTAAATAAGTTCTGCTGAGTGGAAAAAAGTCAAAGAAAAACAAAAAAATTCCTCCTGCACCTCATCAAAATCCCACTTTCCTTGAATGTTGTGCCACGTCATTCCGTATTGTTGATCACAGCAAACATCAATTCTTATATTAATCGGCCATGTCAAGAAAAAAAAAATAAAAGTCAATCAAAAAAAAAAAAGGAATATTTTGTTAGCTTTGGTGTTGAAGTAATAATAGTCAATAATACATTTTTTTAATTTATGAGACCAACTTAAATAATCATCATATCAGTGATAACTGTTGTTAATCTTTGTTTATTTTGCACTGAATTCTGTTATCCCTGTTATTTCTGCTTCAAATTATGTAGTATTCAACATTTGAAAAAACAGAAGGATGTTTAATGATTTAATGCATTAGAATTATTTAATAAAAAAAAATAAACAGAAGAACTGATTGAAAAACTTTATTCTTATATTTCAAACTCTGTGATTTCACAGGCAAGGCAAAGACAGCAACACAAAAATACAGCATGAAAAGCATTCATGGTTTTGCTAAAATAGTGTAAATACTTAAGGTTATTGTGAAATAGAGTTTATTTCTTTGACTTTTATTGTTGCCCCCAAAGTCATGATCATGTTTGTAAGTACAAACATTGACTTAACATGTTACAGAGAGCCCTCTGTTATTTTCTTGCTAAACTTGAAATTCACTCTTTTCACATTTGGAGGTGCTTGTGATCTTAAATATTATCCAGCAGGCTGAAGCTCCTTGAATTGTCCATCTGGAAATTGGTATTTAAGACTTTCATACAGCCATGGACTCTAGAGAGACCACAGCCCACTGATGTGAGCGCCTGATATGATGTATTATAGAATAGTATAGTATAGTTTGTCTTTGCTGTTCCTGTAACAGTTTATTTCATCACACACAGTACAGAAATAAGAAATCAAGATATTACAATAAATAAGAATCAAGTTTAATTTTGATAGAAATAAGCAAGAAAATTACCAAGTACGGAATATTTAAACTAATATAATAATAACACTTAAATACTAGAAAAATATATTTAAAAAAACAATTAAATAGGCTAAATGCATAATTTCCAGGGTTCAACAAGATAAAGTGACATTTAAAGAGATGAGCTGTAAAGTCTGAGGGATCCAAGCAGGAAAGACTTCCTGTGGTGCTCTGCAGTCCTGACAGGAGTGGCCTTGTCATGACCAAACTTGTCCTAATTGGTCTGAAAGATTGTTAAGAATCATAATCACAGCCTCTGTAATTTCTTCATGTTTTGCTAAACTGGTCTGACCTCAGATAAATTATTTCCAAGTAACTCGTTAACGTCTTGTTAATTATATTGGTCTCCGTCTGTTTATAACTGTGGTGTGATGAGTCACTTCATATAATACATAATTATTTTATAATCACCCATTTAACTATTTTTAAACTCTTCTGTTCTTACTCTCCTCACTTGTTTCTCATTGTTTTAGTCCTGTTTTTACCACATTTTCACGTTTTTAATACACTCCCTGTTAATCATTATCATTTCTCTTCTATTTTGTTTTATGTTTTTTATTTATCTTTCCTCTTTTAATCATCCCCTATCTACCCTCTCCTTCTTTCCGTCTTCCTGATGTGATGCCGTCATCTATCATCTATCATCAATCATCTATGATCTAACAACTGTCATCAGTTTATGTATCTATAAACCTATTATCTATCAATTGTCTTACTGTCTCCTTGTCATTATATATAAAACAAATATGTCAGCTGTCTCCCTCTCGCCAGTTTACCATTTTTTTTCCTTTTGTTGTTTTAATTAACATGATCCTCTGTTTCTTTTCCTCTGACTCTCTCGGTCTCTGTTGACCTGGTTGTTGATTGTTGATTTTATTGTGCTCAAAGTTCTGCCTTTTTTGCTTTTGTTCTGTCTGTTAAAGCACTTTGTAAACATCTGTTTTTCAAGGTGCTATATAAATAAAGTTATTATTATTATTATTATTATTATTATTATTATTATTATTATTATTTTTATTATTATTATTATATAAGCTGCAAAAGGTTATAAACATAATTGTAACTGCAACATTAACAATCACAAAGAAGCTCCAAGGCAAAAGGAAACATTTAATACTGTTATTTGGTGTTTTTGTAATATTTAGTGGTAATCAAGGGACCATAATTTTGCACAATAAGGTTCCATGAGAGATTAATAAAAGTCCTTTTTTGTTGAACATTTTTCTTATATCCAAATGATACTTTTATCTTCACTGTATCTGCATTTTCATTCATTACATTTGCCTTTATTTGCCTAGAGATTATTAAAAGTACTTAATGTCAAAACTTGAAAGGTGCATACATTATAAAGTTCAGTCCTTAATTTATCAATTTCAATAAAATAAATTTGATGTATTATTTGCTTTTGAATCTATTTCATTGACTTTAGCTGTAAAAAAAAAAAAAAGACAGATAAAAGTTGTAAATTTTTATTTAACCTTTATTTAACCAGGTTAATCCCACTGAGATCAACAGATCTCTTTTGCATGGGACACCTGACCAAGACTGGCAGCATTACACAGTTTCATCAAACAGTACGCTCAGAAATCCACAGTTTGTGATAAATGTCAAAGCTCCATGGTTCACACTGTCCAACATCTGCAGACTCTGAGCAGAGACATTCATGTATAAAACATCACCATAATCAAGAAGAGGTAAAAACGTAGACTCTATCAGTCTCTTTATGACATTAAAAAAAGATTCTGTTTTTTGTCCTTTAAAGAGTGCATATTGAATCTGCTCTTTAAAAGACAAGTTTTCATCAAGTTAAAACCCCAATTATTTAAAGAGAATAAAAGCTCTATTTCTTCCCCATCCTTATTATCAACTTTCTCAGACAGTGTTCCTTCTGTAGCTTTTGTATATACAACAACCTGAGTTAAATTTTCTCTGCATTTAGAACAAGCTGCAGCTGGCTAAGCTGATCTTGGACAAAAACATGCTGAAGTAATAATTTGTTTTTGTGTTAAAAGGAGTATTGTTTGGTCCTTTATTGAAAAATGAGTTGTTTAGGCTTAAATATTTTTTACTTATTATTTATTTATTATTTTTGCATAGAGGAGATGTGATCCAAGCAGCTGTGCTTGATTGATCTTTGTGGTGGGGGCACAACTCCTGACAGCACCCCTGGTGCTAATAATAAAAGCACTTTATTATTGTGGACATTGGATTAAACAGCATGATTTGATGATTTGTGTTTTAAACGATACATTTAGCTTGCTACACCCTACTGTAGTTTTGTTTTTATTCTTTTACACCAAGTTTAAAAAAGAATTAAATGGACTGAGCAGACAAGATTTATTCTAATGGTGAACTATTTTTAATAGCAGTTCTTCCCCCTCTCTCCCTCTCTCTCTCTCTGAGCTTTGCGTGTGACTTTGTGAAAGTGAAACTGTGCACCTGATGGGTGGGGAAACCATATAAAAGAAGTAAAAAAGGAGGAAGGCGGGTTTGCTCATGTACCAGAGGAGTCATGTTCCTGCATGTAGAGTGAGCACAGACTGTGAGCCCGATAAGGTTAGTGTTTAATTTTCTAAATTGGTATTGTTGTTATTATTCAGACTCTGAGTCTAACAGAGGAAAACAGAGCTACAGCACAGATCCCATTTACTCGAAACTTAAACAGACCAAAATTTAGATTGCTGCTGTGCGTAGGGTTGCCTGTGGTATGCCAGGTATGGTGGCTTGATGTGATTCTACCACCTGCCCGGTGGAGTTCGGTGCACACAGTCCATGGTGAAACAGTGAACTGATTCCCTCTTCAGTGGAGCAGTGTTCAACAAGGCTGCTTATATCACTGTTTTGTCCAGAGCATGCATTGGCCAGAGTGTTAATAACCTGTTCATTATACTAAATATTGCAGTGACTAAGTTTCGTGTTGTCTTGCTCAATGTGAAACTTCCCACATAGCAGTCTTCTGTGCAGAAAGTTATCACTTCCATATATTTACAGAGGTTCATTAGGCCTATGTATATTATAATTATAATAACTGTTTATATATATTATAATAATTATAATTATTGTAGCTACTGAGTTATGTATGTAAAGCTACAACTCAGTGTTGTAAATGTAAAAGAGTAATACTATAAACTGGACATCATGACACTCTGAACCTTTGTTCGGGGCAGTTTTCTAAAATCAAATCCAGTTTAATTATAATTGAAGACCCATATTTAAGACAACCATAGGACATAAGTAAGGCAAATGCAAAAGTTTAGATGAAAGAATTTCTATGAAAATTATTGGATGTAAAGAAATATAAAAATAATTTTGAAAACTATCAAACATTTAACATATGGTTAACATTAAAAACAAGAAAATGAAGGATGGGGGTGATGTGATGATGTGATGATGTGAAGGGGTCTTGGTGATGATGCAGGCAGCTGAGTTCCTGAGTTGGAGTTTATGGAGGGACTTTTGGGGGAGGCCGAAGAGGAGAGAGTTGCAGTTGTCAATACAGGAGGTGACGAGGCTGTGAACAAAAATGGAGGAACTGTGGAGGGGTAAGGGAGGGGCGGAGACGGTTGATATTATGGAGGTGGAAGTAGGCAGACCGGGTGATGTTATTTATGTGAGACTGGAAAGACAGTGTGCTGTCAAGGACAGGGGCGTAGAATTGGGTAGGGATGCTCAGGACACGTCCCTATCAATATTATGCCAGTACCGCATGGTCCCTAACACAAAACACAAGCACTTTAATGCAAAATCACTCTTAACGTTGTCTTTCCCATTGCAGCAGCATGCAGCACCGCGTTTCCTCGGCCGCCAGCCACATAATGTTACACAAAGTCCTGCCTCCAACCTAATATCGCTCATTGATTGGCTTTACCATTTCTTGCTAACTTGTGATTAGCCGTCCTTGCTGTCCCTTCATCTGGTACCAGTAGATTTGAGAGGAGGCTGCTATCTTGTAAAACACTCCTGGACTCGCTCACTGTTGTGGTCACTAATTGGCCAGGAGCTCCATCTGCCGCTGTAAGCTGTTACCATGTTGGGCATTTGTTCTGCTTGGGTCACGTGACGTCATCTTTACAATAGTTTCATTTACATTAACATTAGTGTCAGGGTTTTTTCCTTCACAGTCCCAAAATTGCTCAGTGGTGCCTTTAATGGTTCTTACCAACACCTGACATAATTCAGAATGAAGATGCAGAGAGCAGCTGGGTGCGATCAGAGTTTTACTTGCAGCAAGGAGAACAACAATACAGAGTGTCAAGCAGTCTGAGGTGTTGATCTGAAGCTAATACAAAAGTCTCCTCTCTATATAGGCATGTGTGCGTGTGTGTTTAACATGTAGGGAGGGGTGAGAGGTGTCGTGGCCTTCACGTCTCCTTCTTGGGTCTGCTTAGGCTGGTCTGGTGATGCACTGAGTCATAAACAATAGTTGATAACAAGGAGAGGGCTGCACAAGGCCATGGAGGGATTGTGTGTGTGGGGAAAGAATGTCATGTAGTATCTGTGTGTGTGGGGAAAGGATGAAGCCGCTAAAGAAAAGGTTATACAATGATCAGGATAGAAATGTTCAAATACATGAAAACACTACATACAATACGTACAAAGTTCAAATCATTCTTAACAATTAGTATCTGTGTGCTTGTGTGTGTGTGTATGTTTGGTCATTAGGCACGGCAAGCATGTCGAAGAAAAGAAAACTGAACATAGGAGTCTTCTTTAGAGGTCAAATTGTAAGTTACTTGAAGGATACATAATGTTGCAACTAAAAAAAAAGCTTATATTTAATGCTAAAGGGATACACGTTTTGGTTATTTTATTTATTATCCATGTATTGTAATAAAAGTTTGTGGAGAGAAATGCAATAAAGCCTCCAATTGCAAATGTGATTTTATACATTCATATTTTTGGGGAATGAATTACACTTATCATTAATAATTGTTAAACTTTGTTTTCTCCTCAGACTTTAACCATACCAGCAAAATTTATGATTGATGCATCCCAAATTGTCCCACTGTCCACATGTCATGCATCAATATATTTTTGTCAGGGGACAGATAGTCGAGATGGAGGAGGAGGAGAGGCTGGAGATATAGTATAGAACATTTTTCACTGAATATGATAGTTTGCTTGTTTGTTTGATCAGCTCTGCATGAAATAACAGTCATAAACATAAAACACATCAACTTTCAGGGGTGCCACCTTGAAGCACTTTTATGTCCCCACCAATGTCAAAATCAAACCTACGCCCTTGGTCAAGGATGACACCCAGACTCTTAACCTGAGGGGAGGGGGAGACCGAGGAGCTGTCAATGGTGAGGGAGAAGCTGGAGCTTTAGGATTGAACAGATTGAACAGGACTCCGCCCAATCCCAAACACTTTCTATTGGCTGTTGCTTGGACCAGTGAAATTCATTGAACGGTCCATCTGGTGTGTCAGGTTAGTGTGAAACGGACCTTAGCCAAGTTCTCAGTGGATATGTGGGACAATGTTCATAAATCCTTCAAAAAAGTCCTAGATCCTTGTCCTAAATCAGATCACCACCAAAATCTTATCAGTTTGTTTTTGTGTAGTGACCTGAACTTGCACTGCAGTTGGTTTCACCTGGTTCAATGTATTCAACATTGTTTATATTTGCCTGAAGAATTTTCAGACTCAATCACATAATTGTAGAAAGGTTTAAGGATTACACCAGATATGGCCTGCCAGCTTCAGTGATACAATTTCATTTTCTTATAATTCTCATCACTGATTGGCTGATACCTGTGATACAAATGCTGAAGCAAAAATGAATGAAAATGTTAATATGGTTCAAAAGTATGTTTTTATCCTCAGGTTCCTCTTACACTAAAAAGATGGACGAAGGTAAGGTCTGTTGTTTGTTAATTATTAGTTTTGCTATTGATCTTTGTTTTCATAGAAATTCTTTTTAGTCTCGACAAAGACGTCAAAATAATGTATTAGCACAGTGAGAGGCAAATGACTTAAACTGATCTTTTAATGAACCAAAAATCAGGAAAAAGGAGACTGCAGCCTGATGGGATGAGTGGAACATCACAAACACCATGTAAAAAACAAAAAAGAACCCCAAGCAAAGGTATTTATTTAACTATTTGATAAATAACTCATGACTTATTGGTAAAATTCTGACTTTTATTTCTTTATATATAGAATGTCTGTTCTTACTTTTGTAATAGAATTATTTTGTTCCAATTCTGATATATATATATATATATATATATATATATATATATATATATATATATGTATATTTATATATATATATATATATATTTATATATATATACACTCAGTCCCCCACTCTTTTACTACGAAGCCACGCTGTTGTAACACGTGCAGAATGTGGCTTGGCATTGTCTTGCTGAAATAAGCAGGGGCGTCCATGAAAAAGACGTTGCTTGGATGGCAACATATGTTGCTCCAAAACCTGTATGTACCTTTTAGGCATTAATGGTGCCTTCACAGATGTGTAAGTTATCCATGCCTTGGGCACTAATACACCCCCATACCATCACAGATGCTGGCTTTTGAACTTTGCGCCTATAACAGTCCGGCTGGTTCTTTTCCTCTTTGGTCCGGAGGACACGACGACCACACTTTCCAAAAACAATTTGACATGTGGACTCAACAGATCACAGGTTTTCGGCCTTGCCGCTTACGTGCAGTAATTTCTCCAGATTCTCTGAACCTTTTGATGATATTACGGACCGTAGATGATGAAATCCCTAAATTCCTTGCAATAGCTCGTTGAGAAATGTTGTTCTTAAACTGTTCGACAATTTGCTCACGTATTTGTTCACAAAGTGGTGACCCTCGCCCCATCCTTGTTTCTGAATGACTGACCATTTCAGGGAAGCTGCTTTTATACCCAATCATGGCACCCACCTGTTCTCAATTAGCCTGTTCACCTGTGGGATGTTCCAAATAAGTGTTTGATGAGCATTCCTCAACTTTCTCAGTCTTTTTTGCCACTTGTGCCAGCTTTTTTGAAACATGTTGCAGGCATCAATTTCAAAATGAGCTAATATTTGGAAAAAATTACACAGTTTACCAGTTCGAACGTTAAGTAGGATTTGCAAATCATTGTATTCTGTTTTTATTTACGATTTACACAACGTGCCAACTTCACTGGGTTTGGGTTTTGTATATATATATCCATCTAGTGCTGATTGAAGTTGAAGGCAAAACATTTTAATGACAGAATTGGCTATTATTAATAATATGTGAATATTACCAGCTCATCATATCTTTACCTAGAAAAACACTCCAACAAGCCCTGCTAAGTAAGATGAGTAAAAGAAGATTATAAAAATGCCCCCCAGCCCCTCAATCCCATCTCTGTTTATTCTTTGCAAAAACAACACAAGTAATGCAAAGGGAAATAGAAACAGGTAGAACAGGAGGTTGGTGAATGTGGATGCAGCAGAGAGCTGCTTTGTCAGTCATTGTTTTAGATGGTTTATGTAGCGTAAGCCATAGTTAGCTTACTCAAATGAGGACACAATTAGTAGCATGAGAGCACATTAAAGGCTGTAGTGGTTGGGACTTGTTAACCTAATGGACAAAAACAATATTTTGAGTGGTTTTCTATTTTATTTGGAGCAAAACAAGGTAATGGCATGGGAGCTTGGAAATAATTTTTCTTGGTCCACTGTAATTAAGTATTCACTTACGGCCAAAGGAGATCGATCTTCACAGTCTCCGTCCTTTTTTTTCTTCTTTTGTAAATCAAGACACAAACCAATATTTATTTACTCTCTGAATTTATTTTCTTTTTGCTTTGGACTTCTACAGAACAAGAGCTACTGTTTGAAATGAAAAAAATGTTGAATGCCAAAGAAAAACTACCTGAAACGAGGCTCACTGACCTTCTAAGGTAAGAAAATATTTTTTATTTCATTTCTTTGTATTTATTTGAGGAGCAAGTTTACAGATGGATTACTGGATGACCTGACCCTGATGATGCTTACTTTTGCAATCAGCAGAGGTGGACTCGAGTCTTATGACTTCGACTTGAGTCAGACTCGAGTCACAATTTTGAGGACCTTTGTCTTGACTTGACCACATCTTTGACTCTTTGATTTGACACAACTTAGACTTGAAGACCAATGACTCATGCCTTGAATTGGACTTTAGCCTAATGACTTGAAAGTACATGATGTTTTGCTGTGTGTCTTTATTCATTCCTGGGACAGTTTCCTGACCTTTCTCCAACCTGACGTCTGACCGCTTATGCTGGCTTGCTGTGCAAGCCATCCACTCTTCCTGCACTAAATCTGATCATCCCTGTAAAACATTCAAAAGGATAAACACAACCTACAGTTGAACAGCACATAACATGAAGGAAATGTTCACTTATTCAGGTAACGCTTTCACACAGAGTAGAGACAGGAAGGAAGACATTAAGAGAAAGACATTTTCATCCTTGTCATATTCAAAGTGATGCATCCACAATCCACTCTGTGGATGAGAGGCCTGATATTTTTCATTTAAAGCATGGCTGTTACCACTGTTGGCTGCCACTTATGTCCTTTTACAGTTTAGCCAATGTGTATGTAAACATTGTAACTAAATAACTCCTGCATCGCTCAGTGTCTTTGAGCGCTGGCTCCTCAATGTGCCACTGAGCTTAAAGACACATAAAAATGCACAGCGCATGGGACAGGGATCGTGAATCACTTTGTGTGTTTATTGTAATTTAAACGGTTTCTCATTGGCTCATGTGCACAGTTTAAGTGAACACAACGATTTTAAAAAATACGAGTCAGCCTTTTGGTCAATTAAAACTCAACATTTCAGTCCAGCAGTCCCGCTCTTGTTTTCACGTACTTTTTCTAAACAATAAATTTATCCTGAGGTATCCTGCATCACTTATTCTCCATGATATAAGAGCAATCTGTATAGAAACAAAGCTCCTAATGCAGTTTACTAGTGCAATGGTTCTCAACCTGTGGGTCGAGGCCCAAAACTGGGTCTTAGAGCTCTTTTCAGTGGATGATGTATAAATCAGGTAAAAATGTGGCCCTCCACAGCTTCCTAACTTGTCATCAGAACATCATCAAGTTAAAAAAAGGGGCGAGGGGGGATTAGTTGTAGTTCGTATAGTATATTTTTTTTCATTGATTTGCTACCGCTGTAAATGCAACCCCTGAAACTATTGGGTCTGTTTTACAGAAATCCACCTGTCAGCCAATTTTCAACATTCAACCAGGACAACAAATATATTTAAGTCAAACCCAGTGATGCACAACATGACAGACCAGAGATAAGCAGCCAAAATAGACTTAAAAAAGACTCGAAAGGACTTGAAACTCTAACTGTAGGACTTAGGTGTTGACTTGGGACTTGGCTCGAGTCTTGCATGTTTCATGACTGAATGGTCAAGGATGGGATGGACTGGTCAAAAAATGAGCAACAATTTGGATCATTTGTGCACCAGAATGTGTGAATTTCCAGCACATGGAAATTCATATATGCATTCTGACAGATGTGCAGAGGTGTTAACATAAATGCAGCTCACCAGGGTTTAATGGCTACAAGAGCTGCTCTTGTTGACAGTCTCCTGTTTCTCACAAATGTCCTGCACCATGATCCTTTTGAGCATCCAATTCACTGCAAAGGTCGTGCCAGAACTTTATGAACATCCAAAAAGGAAAAAAGTGGATAAGTTATCACAAACATTCACTGTTGCTCTCACAACAGACAGAAGGACATCCAGTGCTACAGAGAGCAATGTGACAGTGACAGCAGTCTACCTCACAAAAGGAGGTGCAGAGCCCCATGCTGCAGACTCAGCCCCTTTATGACGGTCACACAAGATGATACTAACTGAAGCAGTGATGGAGAGGAAACTTGATCATGACAGGAACATTTATGAGATCCAAGTAACTGCTGAATTATCAAATATTTTTCCCTACAAAGAAATTAAAAGGCTGTCAGAACACCAGAATTATAAACTTTGAAAGGATTCTAGAGAGAACAGACCATTAATGTTACCTGTTTGATACCTTTGCAACAAAAAGAGCCTTAGACACTCAATACTGAAAAATATTCAGTGGCAACATCCCAGTCACCACAGATACAAAAAAAAATCTATTAAAAGCCACATACTTAGGGTTTTCCCCTGTTAAAGAAAGGTATTGTCATATGGGAGGCCCCTTGAGAAATAAATCATACTTGCTTTTACATTCACCATCATACTCTCACAAAAACACTTGTATTTTCTCTTACATTCACTATCAACCTCTCTTATATTTACTATCATACTCTCACATATACACAGTGGTTAATGTGGAATTTGATAGGCGGGGGGGCCCTAAAATAAGGTGTTGTGGCGCAGTAGGAAAAAATGACATAAATGATTGCAAAAAAACTGTATCGCCCTTATTCTCAACAGAAAAATACAGGTTGGATTAACAGGCAAAACACTCACACAGAAGTCTAATATGGCTAACTAACACAGAGATACACAGCAAACTAAAAGCCAAACACAGAGACTTGGACCAAGACTTTAGTGAAAACCACACCTATAGACACACAGGTGAGTGAAACAAGACATGTGAAACACAGAAGTAGATCAAGTAAGGCTGGTGGAACATGGGAAGCAAAAATAACTACATAGGAGCCACAAGGAGGAAAAATCAGGCATGAAAACGGGTCTGGGTTGAAAAAGGTGAGGAGGCAATGACCCCTCTAGGGGGCTCAGGGGGCATGCTCAGAATATTTCATATTTAAAAGCATCAATCTGATGCATTTTGAGAGTAAAATGAAGCAGAATTACAAGACAGTATGAATGTATAATAAAGTACCTATTAGTACCTATTAAATTATTGGGGTGACTATTTCCTTTTGCTGGAAATGCATAAAAGCTTTTATCATTAGTTAATCTGGGAAGGTGCGGCATGGTGGCGAAGCAGGTAGTGCACATACACACGGCAAGAAGGTTGCTGGTTCGTTCCCTGGGTTGGGCAGGGACTTTCTGTGTGAAGTTTGCATGTTCTTCCTGTGCATACGTGGGTTCTCTCCAGGCACTCGGCTTCCTCCCACAGACCAAAGACACACTCATTAGGTTAATTGGTCACTCTAAATTGCTCTTAGGCATGACTGTGAGTGTGAATGGTTGTCTCTCTCTATGTTGCCCTGCAATCAGCTGGCAACCAATTCAGGGTGTACCCCGCCTCTCACCTGTTCACAGCTGGGATAGGCTCCAGCCCTCCCGCAACCCTGAAAGGGATAAGAATGAATGAATTATAATTTGGGAAGTGGAGGGAAACATTGATATTTTCACTGTTTAGAGAAAACATACACTGAAGTGGTGGATCTCTACAGCTCTATCCTGAGAAACATTCACCATTTTAACAGTCATCATAACCCAATTCTCAAAAAGCGCAACCAATTTAATTTGTTTAGTGAAATAACATTGTAGTTTGGACCTAAGATTGAAGAAAACATATTTTTTGTGCAAAGACACAGGAGAAAAAATGTTATAAACATTAAATAATAAGAGCCCTGGGAGACCATACATCCATAGATCTTACGCACTATTTTTCCCATCATAACAGTTATATGTTGGTTGTTTTCTAGATATCTCAAGTCAAAAAATCATTATAGGAAACCCCCAGTTTCTACGCTAAGATGACAGGATATGTCGAGATCCTGAGAGAACAGCTAATATGTACTTGATACAGCACAACAGAATAAAATAAAATGTACGGAAGTTTGTCTGCTCAGGGCCTCTGAACACTGAAGACATTTTTGCCACATTTTACCTAATTTGTACACCATCCACTAAAAACAGATCAGAGAACCACTGTTGGGCCTCGACCCACAGGTTGAGAACCACTGCACTAGTAGACTGCATTGGGAGCTTGATCCTTTACAGATTGCTCTTATGTCATGGAGAATAAGTGATGCAGGATACCTCAGGATAAATTTATTGTTTAGAAAAAGTAAGTGAAAACAAGAGCTGGACTGATAAGGAAAGTTGACTTTTAATTAACCGAAAGGCTGACTCGAGGTCTTAAGTTTACTATCATACTGTCACATATACACTAGTATACTCTCTTAAATTCACTATCAAGCTCTCATTACATTCATTATCAAACTCTTTTATATTTACTATCATAGTGTCACACATACACCACCATAGTCTTACACACACACTGCTATACTCTCTTACATTCATTATCATACTCTCTTACATTCACTATCAAAGAGAAGAAACAACATGACAGAATGTAAGACAGAATAATAGGATATGTTTATGAAAGTATTGTTAGTGTGTGAGAGTTTGATTGAAATTGAATCAAGTTTGATTGAAACGGAAATAGCACTAAATTCTCTGTTCCTGATTGGTTATCTTCTTTGGGAGGTGTAATTTTACATATATGGCCATGATTGAAATGAGAATTTGGTGGACAGAAGGCAACTACATAAAGCCATTTGTCTCCTTAATAACATTTTAAAGTCTTCAGCCGTCACAACAGTGTCAGACATATTACAACAACGGCAACAGCCATCCACAGCCGCATCCAATGGGGCCGTTGAGGAGGAAATGCGATGGCTTTTCAGAGCTGAATAAGGTTAAACTGGGAGCCAATGAGGCACCTCTGCTTCGCTTGGAGCTAACGCGAGCGTCGGTGTGATACCTCCTAATTCACTCAGCGTCTATGTGTGTGTGCTCCTCCCTGTGTCGGTTAGTGTAAAGACGCAGATAGGCACGCATTGCAGGGGACAGTGAGGGATCATCATTCACTTTGTGTGATTTTATCTGTACTTCGTACTTTTGTCCCTCTTTAGAAATGTACAAACTTGGTGCTGATTATACAAAGGCGGATGGAATTTGTTGATGAGATGGCAAATAGTCGCGTAAGTTACAGACAGAGCGATATTATGCCTTGGGAACGTTACGCCGACGTCATGACGTTAATTAGCGGATCGACCCGGTCGAGATGTTCCTACTGAAGCGGATCAGAGGCAAGCTGATAAAAACCTGTGTTGCATGCAGGGTAAGTCGACCCGGGTTGAAATGTCGATTAAACCCTTTCAAAGTGCCGAAAGAAATCTATTGTTACCGGGATTAAACAGGTTTTTTGGCCAGTCTGAAAGGGGTATTAGTGAATATAAGAGTTTGATAGTGAATGTAAGGGAGCATACTAGTGTATATGTGAGAGTTTGATAGTCAGCGTAAGAGAGTTTGATAGTAAATGTAAGAGTTTGATAGTGAATGTAAAAGCAAGTATGATTTATTTCTCAAGGGGCCTCCCATACCCCTGCCATAAGTTATGAAAATGTATATAAAATTCCAGGGCAAGCGTGGCATGCGCAATGACTCAGCAAAAAGGTGAGTTTGAGAAATATTCAGGTGCCTAACAGTAAAGTTTGATGCCAAGTAGAGATGTAATGATATTAAATATCATATAACAGCTATTGTGACCAAAATTATCACAGTTATCATTATTATTGCGGTATTGTTGCAGTGTGCTCATAATATTCAAAAAGTACACACACTTGAAGTCATTTGACCCCATAATATTATAATTATAATAGGTCTTTTTGTCTTTTTTGTCAATAAATTTGTCAGGAAATATCCTTTGAGCTAATTTTTTCACCTTTTTTCAAGAGAAATAAAAGTAAACAATTCTAGTAAGTATTTGTCATTGAACTTTAAACAGGATTCTCTTCATAAACAACTGTAAATGAACATGTTCAAAGTTTGACAATTACAACAACCCTAAAATTTTATTCTCAACTATTGATTGTTTAATAAATCCAGTTTTTAATCAACCCAACATCTGACCACAGAACAGCGTGTCAGGATTTTACAGGCCACTTCAGCAGTAAAACTGAGTTAATTAGAGTTTATCCAACACCAAGCCTGAAACTTTTAACATGCCCCAAATTTTAATATCTAATAAGGAAACACTGGAAAAGTTTGTCCTGGTTGATGCTGAAATGCTTGACAAAGTTGTCTCTCAGCTAAGACCAGCAACATGTCTTTTAGATCCTATCCCCACATCCTTTTTTAAACAAATCTATGCATTTTTTAAATCTATATTCTTAATATTTTTAATTATTCTCTTCTCTTCTCTTTACCATACTATTTATTTAAATTTTATTATGTTAGTTCATTTATTTATTTCCCTTCCTTTCCCTATAGTATTTTTATCTAATCTCTTATGATTTTTAACTATAATTTAAGTATTAGCTCCAGTGTTTCCTCATTTTTAATTAAAGATAGCGTTTCCTCTGTCTTCCTCAGTCTTTTAATCCTGTTTTCTGTTTAGAATTTCCTTTTATGTCATTGTGCGTTTGATTAATTTAGTGTGTGTTGTATGTGAATTGCAAGGGTGGGTGGGGTCTTTTATTTTCATTAGTATGCAGTTTCCTACTTTTTATGTCATTTATTGTTATTTCATTTTATTTCTTATGTGAAGCACTTTATGTTACGATTTTTTTGTATGTAAAGTGCTATACAAATAAAGTTTGATTGATTAATTGATTATTTACAACATTTATACATTATTTACACAGAAAATACTGATAAACCACCTATAACTTCCTCAGTTATAGCTCTCTGAATCTTCTCACTCTCTCCGGCTCAGTCAGCTCACTTACTAGAGGAGTTACAGCAGTATTAATCAAGTGTATCTTTTTCATTTTCCAAGTATGTCTTTTTAAAACACGAAGCAACCGCTTCGTGTTTTAGAAAAGGTAAATTCAACCAGACTTCAGACTTTGTTGGTTTTGAGGGAAAAATTCTCCGCTGCAGTGTCTGTCCGGGCACCAATCGCCGTGGCCATACTTTCACTTTCAGAGGAAAAACATTGCAAACTGCACATGCACGCCTCTGTCTGAGGGACCGCGGCTGCTTTACCGAGGAGCAGACACATAGTTCCAGCTTTTCCAGGCAATGAGCAGCATCACTGTGAGTTATTGACACAGTGTGGCTATCAGACAAGGTTTACTGGTAATTAAAACAGGCAATGGTAATACTAACTGTCAGAAATGTTACTGCGGTTTATCATTTTACCGGTAACTGTTACATCCCCAATGTCAAGTAGGAAGCCACAAAATATCAGCTTGGGGGCAGCTTTTGGCATCTGGATTTACCTGTGTGGCCTGTTGCTGTGACGATCCAGCCCTGGATAAGTGAAAGAAAAAGGATGAATGGATAGAATGAGCAGAACTAAAGTATAAAGCTAAGTTTACTGGAGAGCTGAATTGAAGTCTTATCTTTATTCTATCATTCCTTAGCTACTTTTGATTTATTTCTTAGTTACATTCATCACATGCAAGCAGTCATTAGAGCTTTTAGTGCAGAAAAAAACATTAAAGCTGCCTTTTCTAATCCTTGGGTTGACTGTTCACAGACAGGTGTCTTACAAATTTAGAATTTTATATGATTTAACACATATTTAAACTTTGGTTCAACAGGACAAAAATTAACGATTTGGAGACAGAGAAGCGGGAAATTGTTGGCATCTTTGGTAGAATAGGTTCTGGAAAAAGCTCTTTAATAAATGCTGTCATTGGAGAGAAGGATCTCTTGCCCTCAGGAGACATCAGTGCATGTACAACAGTCATCATCAAAGTGGAGGCGAACATGGAAAACTGGATGTATGAGGCAGAGACCGAATTCTTGCCACTGAAGGTGAAATCAGTAGAAAATACTTCTCTCTATACTTTTTTTGTGTTTGACTCAATTTAACAAATTCACATGTTTTACTTTCCCTTTTTGAAATCAGGATGCAACAGATGTTGTGAGAAGCCTAAAAAAAACAGCCCTGGCAAGAGATGATAGTGATGGTGAAGATGATTCTGATGATGATGATGATGATGATGATGATGATGATGAAGATGACGATAAATCTGATGCTATTGAAGAACTATCAAGGCTGTATGGAGAGAACTGGGAACAAATCTGTTCCCATGATGATTTCATGAATAAGAAACACTTCAGACAAATCCCAGAACTTTTCAGTTCTGGGAAGAAGACCATGGCTTTTTATTCAGTAAGAAGGAGAGAGTTATTCTTATGTTCATGTGTTTATGAAAAAAAAAAGTTAAATCAAAGTTATACCTCCTCAATATTTATTAGTGAGTTACTTACAAACTCCAACAGGTATTTTAGGACATGTCTGTAACAGGAAAGTTAAGGAAAATAACATTAAACAAACGGAGCTTGATCCTAAATATCTACAATGCCATAACCAGCATACTTTTCATAGGACAGTCCTTTTTTACCTTGATCATAAGTCATCTTAAAATCTGTCTTACTTGCTTTGGCCAAATTGATAGTTATAATTTATATAAATACTTAATATGAATAAAAGTGTATAATGTAAACACATCAGTCAGAAGATTCTGATCCAAATCAGGGGTAGTTTATACAAGTTGTTTCCATGCAAACCTTCAACTCCCAACCTTTTCTGAACCACAACTTAGTCGCAGAGTGGCCTTTGTCGTGGAGGAAAGTGTAAAGAAAAGTGCTGTAAAAACAGCATTTTGAAAATGCGTATGGGTGTTGTATCCATCTGTCACCAATTTGAGCCAATCTTATGTTTGTATTGATGTTCCCTCTGAACTGAATCCTGCCACATCAGACAGTTGAGTGCTGACATAAGCCTTGACTGTCCTCCGTTCACTGACATTGTGCAGAGTCTGATATACTTACAAATCTCAGGTTGCACTGTTATGTGGATCACAACGATGACGGAGACAGAGAAACTGAGTGTTAAGTCAAGCTACACAGAAGGATTTGCAAAGAACCAGTCATCCTTTTAAAATAAAAAACACCCAGACTCAGTTATTCAGAAATGTGCAGTGAAATTGATCCTTTTGTCTCTCTACGGCTCTATGGTTGGAGCCTCTGATCTAAACATATATTCTGAACACATCTTTCTGTTCTCTCTCTGCTCTCTTCCATCACCAACTGTGCTTTCAGTTTATTTGAGGAAAAAGGGGCCTGCCTGCAGAACATGATTTGGCTTCATTTTGGAAAGAAAAACAGATTTAGCGTGGGCGCTGGATCCACTTAAATCCACTTAAATCTTCATTCAGTGGGGACTCCTGCTGTTGGACATAAAATCTGTATGTGATGAAGTAGAATTTTTGTTTCCTACTTTGGTGCCTTTTTGCAGTGGCAGGTTGACAGATTTAAGGAGCCCACTTTTTTTAAGTTTAATATGTTCTTCAGTGTGTTCAACATGTCTTTTCCTCTTGATACTGTTCTATGCACAGGAGGAAAAGTCTGGGGCATCAGCTCTTCTCTCTCTCCCTCTTTAAGCTGTTTGAAATGGCTCGTTCCCCCGTTCCCCCAATCAAACCCCCAGTGTGACATCCTGTCATATGTGAAAATGAGCAGGCAGATCTACAACCTTGTAAAGACAAAGAGGCAATCTGGGTTAGCTGTCCTGAGAACAAGCAATGACTGCAAGCCTCTTGCTGGCCTGTAATGATTTGGGAATAAGAAACCTTTGTTTGATCACCCTCCACTTGTTTTGAGGGGTTTTGCATTTCTCTCTCACTTTATTTATGCAAAACCACTTTGCCTTTTCAAGCCAACAGGGAGTTGAACTTCTCCCACTGATGTATAAAGCAGTCTAACTGGTCTGTCAGGCTGGATGAGTCTCCAACTCACTCTTCTTATTTAAATGATTTTTTTAAGCAACCGCCAAACAGCAGTTTGTTCATACTGTGGGACTGGTCACATATGTATGTTCCATAAATCATATGTGAGATCTGGTGTAAAATGATTTCTGCTGTTTGTGAGTTAGGACTCCAGGGACAGATCAGCATCGGCCTCAACCTTTTTATTTTCGATTAAATAGTCAATGGATGAACACAGGTGACATGACCGGGTTGTGTTGATGTAAATATTGAACTTGGCACTGCCAACCAGAATAATTATAATCAGACTGGAGAATAAAATGCACCTATAAACAAAAGTACTGCTTGTAACTTTTTAAAATAATGTCCTCTCCATGGTGCATTTCATTAAGATCTCTTTGTTACATGTAGGCTGGAGAGCTGTCTAGAGAACTCATCAAATACACAAGAGGACGTTCACAGGGCAGAGCGGGTGAGGATGGAAAGAGGTTTTGGCCCCTGGTGAAGTGTGTGACTATCAGAGTCCCAAACAATGATTTCCTCCAGTATGTCACACTTGTGGATCTACCTGGAACTGGAGACAACAACAAGACAAGACACAATATGTGGAAAGATGTAATTAATTTGCATTCTTGTGTTAATAACACATTTGTATAAAAAAAGTGTAAAAAGAAAGTGTACTTTACTCTATGAAAAAGCTCTGACATTTTGTTTTTCTGGTATTCCAGGTTGTGGGTAACTGCTCGACTGTGTGGATTGTGACCGACATTATCAGATCAACAGCAGACAAAGAAGCATGGGACATTCTTAAACGTGCCAGCAGCCTGATTGGAAATGGTGGCCAATGTCAGCACATTCACTTCATCTGCACCAAGTCTGATTCCTCTGGACTTTCAAATATCTCGTAGGTTTTTTAACATTTGGATTAGGCATGAACACTGAGAAGTGTTTTTATATTGGTATCTCACCTGAACACTCTGCTCTCACATAAACTCTGTTGTAATTTGCATTAATAACTTATTAATTAAACTGCCTCAGATACATTTTTAAGCAGCTTACATACAACCATAATCTATGCTGAATATCCCTGTTAGGGTTGAGGGGGACTGGAGCCTATCCCAGCTAGCATGGAACCCTGAACTGGTCACCTGACAATCATAGGGCTGATATGTAGAGACAGACAAAAAGGGCCATTTAGAATCAACCGATAACCTGATGGTCTGATGATTTTGGACTGTGGGACGAAACTTTAGTACAGACCTGCAAGAAACACACTGAAAACTAAAAGGCCCCAAAGATTAAGGGGGGCCGAAGCAGCAGCCTCTTTTCTTTGAGATGCCAGCACCCCAATGCATCCCTGAGTATCTCCCAGTTTTTGACAAATCTTTTAGCAATACTCAAGAAGTTTACTGATTAAAAACATATATTTTTAAAAGTGTTTTTAGGGCCCCTGTTAGGGACCTTAGGATTGACCCTTTATTAAGCCCTGTCCTTTTAAGTAAGTAATCCTTTGTCAGGTTTTTCTTTATAACCGTTGGTAGGTTTGATAAATCAATTGTTGCTGGCCTCTCGCCTATAAGAAAAATAGAAAATAAGTACCACTGTCTTTTCTTACAGTTCAGCAGCCATTTTACAGAGGAACAAGGATGCCAAGGAGGCGGTGATGAGGAAGCTCAGCACACAAAAGATCCTTAGGGTGAGTTTTTAAGACTATCAAAAGTTGTATTGTATTTTAACCCCACCTCACAGCCTGTTATTATTTTTACAGAATAATTTCCCTGATGAATGTTTCCAAGTGTTCACAGTGAGTGCCAAGGAGTTTCATAAGAAACAATATTTAGACCCTGTGGACACTGGTAGGTGAAGCCCATGGGTCACCTAATGTTTCTGATGTTACAGCGATCTCAGTTTGTAAATTATCTCCAATTAAAGTTGTATTTATCAACAGAAATCCCAAAACTTCACGAATTTCTACGAAGCCTCAATGACCGTCACTCAGAGACTCTGAACTATGTGCGTGGTGCAAAAGGAATTCTGTCCTTAATTCAAGGAGCCCGCGCTGCAAAAGTGGTAAGATCAATCTTATTCAATATCAGTTTAACAGAAAATCATTGTTATTTCTCTCAAATAACCAAGGTCTCACATTTCCGTGTAGTAAAATGGTTGTAAGGATATTGGACAAACGTAATACCCTTGTAGGGTTGTCACAACACCAGAATTTGAACTTCCGTACGATATCAGTAAAAATATGTGGTATTTGATACCTGTTTTGATACCACAGCAAAAAAAATAAAATCAAATAAAGTAAAATTGCATCCTAGACCTTGAAATGAGATCACCACTACATTTTATTGTCTTGGAGTAAAAATATTTGAATGGTTTGATACAACAGATTGAACAAGTATGGTATTAAAGAGCAGAAGTATTTACCTTTTAAAAAATATTGTACAAAACCCAAAACCAGTGAAGTTGGCACGTGGTGTAAATCGTAAATAAAAACAGAATACAATGATTTGCAAATCCCTTTCAACCTATATTCAATTGAATACACAGCAAAGACAAGATACTTAACGTTCAAACTGGTAAACTGTGTTATTTTTTGCAAATATTAGCTCATTTTGAATTTGATGCCTGCAACATGTTTCAAAAAAGCTGGCACAAGTGGCAAAAAAGACTGAGAAAGTTGAGGAATGCTCATCAAACACTTATTTGGAACATCCCACAGGTGAACAGGCTAATTGAGAACAGGTGGGTGCCATGATTGGGTATAAAAGCAGCTTCCCTGAAATGGTCAGTCATTCACAAACAAGGATGGGGCGAGGGTCACCACTTTGTGAACAAATGCGTGAGCAAATTGTCAAATAGTTTAAGAACAACATTTCTCAACGAGCTATTGCAAGGAATTTAGGGATTTCATCATCAACGGTCCGTAATATCATCAAAAAGTTCAGAGAATCTGGAGAAATTACTGCACGTAAGCGGCAAGGCCGAAAACCAACATTGAATGCCCGTGACCTTCGATCCCTCAGGTGGTACTGCATCAAAAACCGGCATCACTGTGTAAAGGATATAACCACATGGGCTCAGGAACACTTCAGAAAACCACTGTCAGTAACTACAGTTCGTCGCTACATCTGTAAGTGCAAGTTAAAACTCTACTATGCAAAGCAAAAGCCATTTATCAACAACACCCAGAAACGCCGCCGGCTTCGCTGGGCCTGAGCTCATCTAAGATGGACTGATGCAAAGTGGAAAAGTGTTCTGTGGTCTGATGAGTCCACATTTCAAATTGTTTTTGGAAAGTGTGGTCGTCGTGTCCTCCGGACCAAAGAGGAAAAGAACCAGCCGGACTGTTATAGGCGCAAAGTTCAAAAGCCAGCATCTGTGATGGTATGGGGGTGTATTAGTGCCCAAGGCATGGGTAACTTACACATCTGTGAAGGCACCATTAATGCTGAAAGGTACATACAGGTTTTGGAGCAACATATGTTGCCACCCAAGCAACGTCTTTTTCATGGACGCCCCTGCTTATTTCAGCAAGACAATGCCAAGCCACATTCTGCACGTGTTACAACAGCGTGGCTTCGTAGTAAAAGAGTGGGGTACTAGACTGGCCTGCCTGTAGTCCAGACCTGTTCCCCATTGAAAATGTGTGGCGCATTATGAAGCCTAAAATGCAACAACGGAGATCCCGGACTGTTGAACAACTTAAGCTGTACATCAAGCAAGAATGGGAAAGAATTCCACCCGAAAAGCTTCAAAAATTGGTCTCCTCAGTTCCCAAATGTTTACTGAATGTTTTTTAAAAGGAAAGGCGATGTAACACAGTGGTAAAAATGGCCCTGTGCCAACTTTTTTGCAATGTGTTGCTGGCATTAAATTCTAAATTGATGATTATTTGCAAAAGAAAATAAAGTTTCTCAGTTCGAACATTAAATATCTTGTCTTTGCAGTGTATTCAATTGAATACAAGTTGAAAAGGATTTGCAAATCATTGTATTCTGTTTTTATTTACGATTAACACAACGTGCCAACTTCACTGGTTTTGGGTTTTGTATTAACTCACTGATACAGTACCATCAACCCCATTAAATTATGTTCAGTACATTTCATGCTTTGAGTGATTAATAATGCAAAAAAAGTATGATAAAAAAAAGTGCATCTTATTGTTTAACTTATGAGTCTTATAATTCATAAAACTGATCATTTGGCCTCATAGAAGTTTAAGCTCTGATCACAGTAACAACTGTAAGTTGATTTAGTTGTTAAATATGATTTTAAAACACTTTGGTGCTTCACTCTTTCAGTATAATCCTGTGCTGGTGAATGTGTTTACCTGAACACCAGACCATCTCAGCTCAGTTTTAGAGTCAGCACACTTATGCTGAGCTAATAACATTAGCCTCCTTTGAGGGGAAAAACAGTCTGCTAACTTTAGGGAACAATCCCCACTAATTTTATAATAATAATAATAAGTTTATTTATATAGCACCTTTCAAGAACAGCAAAGTCACAAAGTGCTTCACAAAAGAAATAAAAACAATACAGCAATTTTTAAAGCTACAATAAAAGAAAACACAGCACACAAAACAGAGTTGGAGCCATGACACTAATAGCACAATCACCTTTAGTTTTAAGTCTGGAGTGTGGAACAACCAACAGGTTTTGCCTAGTGGACCAGAGAGACCTACCAGGAATGTAGTGTTGAAAGGTTGTGTTGTTGTGTTGATCAAAAAGGATCTGAAGAAGTACTCGAAGATCTTTGAGCAGAATTAGCGTCTCAGCCAGTCCAAGGCCTCCAAGGAGCTGGTGGACAAGTGCAGGGCCATGATGGAGGAGTACCATCGCTACAGGGAAGCAGCGCTGCAGTCTTACCAAGAACAGAAGAGCAGCCGCCTGGAGCTCAGAGGAGGAGTGGACACTGATGAGCTGGACAGCAACGTGGACGACTGGGAGGAAGAGACCATTGAGTTTTTTATCAACGAAGATCTCCAAGGGGAATGATTTCCAGTTCTCCCGCGGAACTGGAGGATGGCCATGAAGGCATCATCATTTGAAAGCAGGACTCTCAGGAGACCCCTGCATGAATTGTGGTTGTATGCCCTGGGCTGTACGTGTGGCTAGACTGCAGGAGGTGGAGTGTCTGTCTGGTGACATGGACACTCCCTCCCTGGACCCGATTCCACCAGGTCAGCCTGATAGGCCCAAACATCCGGCCACAGAGGCTGCAGGTGCTCCACTGAGGAAGAGGTCCAAAGGCAGTGCACTCACCACCAGAGTGGTCCTATTGTCCGCCGAATTGGGTCAGATGCAGGAGCTTCTGCTGGCCCTTCAGCCAAAGATGGCTGTGCCAGAGCCCCTGTTGCATGGTGTAGAGGCCGAGGAGGATGCCATTCCATAGCAGCTTCAGCTACCCACTTTGGGGACTTTATGGGGGAGTTGTCCCCGCCGACCTCCAGGTCACCTTCTCATCCTTTGACCCAGGGCCCTTCTCGTGGGTCAGAGGATACCTCTGTGGGGAGTATCATTGGTAGGGCCCTGGCTTACCTGCAGCTGGATGTTCCACAGGCAGGCCAGGCGCCAGTCAGTGCATTTTTCAGGCGTCAGCCGGTCCAGACTACTTTTGCAGTTCCTCCTTTAGAGGACTATATTAGGGAGTTGCATGCCTGCTGGAGAGATTCTAAGGCCTTCTTCCACTAAACCTCTGACGCCAGAGCGTCTAGGCAGGATGCGGCTAAGCATGGCTTGGGTCGCATTTTTTTCATGACTAGAGAATTGGGGTGCTTGATGTCTACTCTGATTCAAGCTTGTCGCCAGATGTGGCTTGCCCAGTTGCCCCTGACGAACACGTGTCAGAGAGTTCTCCGCTCCGTGCCTGTGGAACTGGGGGAGCTTTTTGGCGCTGCTGCATTGGAGGCTTTGCAGCACACCACTCAAGCTGGGCAAACACGGCAGCAGCTGGCTGGCCTTCAGAGGACTGTGCCCACCCAGGGCCAGGGTTACCTCTGCATCTCTCCAGTGCCATGTACGACCATCATCATCCTCAAATGGCCTCCAGCAGCCTCGGCAGCCTGTTCTCCGGCCTGCATGTGACTTTCGTGCCCCCAGTGGACCACCCCCAAGACAGATTAGGGGTTCCATGTCTGCCCCCCCCCCAAGACTTCTGGGGTACGGGGCCGCAAATACTGACTCCCCAATGGGCTGCATGCGCGCCGGACCCCTGGGTGATTTCTACCCTAACCCAGGGGTATGCTCTACAGTTCCGATTGTATAAACACATACACACACATATCTATCTATATATATATATATATATATATATACATACATACATATATATGTATATGTATATGTATATGTATAAATATACATACATATATATGTATATGTACATGTGTAGATAAATAGATATACACATAAATACATTTGTGTGTGTGTGTGTGTAGATATATAGATATACACATACATACATATATATATATATCTATATATATCTATCTATATATATCTATATATATATATATATATATATATATATTTCAGGAAAGGAACACATTAGCTTTGCACTTTACCCCTGCTAATTTTAAGACAAACACACCCTTTAAATTAATAAGGGGTGTTGAGTCCAAACCAGTCTTGATGCCGCCCCACCAGCACACCACAGCAAAGAAGAGTGCACTGGCCACCACAGACTGGTAGAAGGTCTTCAGGAGCCTGCTGCAGACGACCTGAGTCTCCTCAGAAAGAACAGACTCCTCTTTCCCTCCCTGAAGAGGGCATCTGTGTTGTGGGATCAGTCCAGCTTATTGTTTATGTGGACCCCAAGGTATCGATACGAGTCCACCCTCTCCGCTTCCTCCCCCTGGATAATGATGGGGGTAGAGGACCTCCTGCTCCTCCAGTAGTACGCCACCTCCTTGGTTTTGCTGATGTTGAGCTTCAGGTTGTTGCTGTCACACCATGTGACAAAGTTCTTGATCAACCCTCTGTACTACCCGTCGTCGCCGTCGGTGATACATCCAACAATGGAGGAGTCATCAGAAAAACTACTGGAGGTGACAGGAACCAGAGTTGAACCGGAAGTCAGAGGTGAAGAGGGTGAAGAGGAAGGGTGCCAGAATGGTTCCTTGGGGTACTCCAATGTTGCTTGTTACCACGTCAGAGGTGCAGGCATCTACCCTAACATATTGCGGCTGGCCTGTGCAGTAGTCCAAGATCCAGGCTGTGGTGTCAGGGTGCAGTTGCATGTCCAGCAGCTTTTCCCCCAGGAGTCAGGGCCTGATGGTGTTGAAGGCACGGGAGAAGTCAAAGAACATGACTCTCACAGTGCCCCCTGGCCTCTCCAGGTGTGACAGGACCCTGTGGGTTAGGAAGATGATGACATCCTCCACGCCGATGTGCTGCTGGTATGCAAACTGCATGGGATCCTGGAAAGCAGTGAGCAGAGTACTCAGGTGCTGAAGTACCAGCCTCTCAAAAGTCTTCATGATATGTGACGTCAGTGTCACAGGTCTGTAATCATTGAGAGCACTGGGATGTCCTTTTTTTTTTGGTACCTGGAGGATGCAGGTCTTCCACAGGTCGGGCACCTTCATCAGCCTCAGGGAGAGGTTAAAGAGGTGCTGAAAGACTCCAGCAAGCTGCCCGGCACACAGCCTGAGGACCCTGGGGCTGATGTTGTCCAGCCTACTGGCTTTTTTGGTACAGAGTTTGGCGAGCTCCCTCTGTACCTGGCTGGACGTGAACGTGAGGCGGGGAGAGAGGGAGGGGGAGGGATGCTGGGTGAGGTCAGTGTCTGAGGGGAGTGGGTGGAGGGGAGAGGGGGAACTGTCTGTTGGAGCCACTTGCCAGCTAAGGAAGGAGGGTGGAGATGTGTCCATGATGTCCATGATGAGGGAAGGGGCAGAGTCTCCAACCGAGGTGTGAGTGGAGGCTGGGGTGGGGTGTGAAGACCCAGATCCAGATCCAGATCTAGTAGCATATTAATGAGTGTAAACGAGCATGGCGAGTTACCAAAACTGGTCCTCTCTTATTTCAGCTGCTATATTTACTCCGCACTACTGTTGGAACATAAAGGGATAATTCAGGTTTTTGAAGTGGGGTTGTGTGAAGTACATGGCATGAGCCTGAACATTTGCCACAGTGTCACAGCTCAGTTCTCTCTCCATTCAGAAATCTTGGGACAGATGCTAATGCTATACATTGCTGTCCATCTTGCCAAACTCCCTGCGTCTTAAAGATAATTGTAGGAGATTAAACAAATTTCACTCGAGTTATAATATTTAGAATTTTAGAAGGAATTTTGTGTTTTCATTTCAGTCTGGGAATGAAGAAGCAGTGTGCAGAGAGCTTAAGGAAAACTTGGCCTTTGAGCAGGAGATAGTCCAGGAGGCTATGAATGAAGCCTATGAAGCTTTTGACAGCTGCCTCCGCACAGGGGTTGAAAAATCCTTGAGCTTGTGTGATTATTTTTTGAAATCCTTCTTAAATCCAAAGGTAACTAAACTACCTAATACCTAATACCTCCATTTTGACATAAAAACCACAGATTTTGCCACTTGTCTCAAAGCAGTGATTGTCTTTGAAATGTTGTTCTGTTACTTTTTTATTTCAGGGGAAGGGGAAAGGTAGTGGTTTTCACATGATCCCGGAGTGTGTCATCATACACAACAGCGCATACATAACAAGAGAAGGGGAGATCCTGAATCTCAATGAGACATTAGCTTCATGTCTGAAGGAGAGCATTGATAAGGAATTCAGCAGGACCTTCCCGTAAGCAATGACAAACAAGGACAAGAAATTCCTGCTTAGAGCAGTGGCTAAAAGAAAACTGCATCACATGAAAAGCAACGTAATGCATATGATTTAATAAGGTGTTTGGATCAGTTAACCAATTAATTAATCAGAGTTTTTGTATTTTGCCAAATAAATCCCAAAATTTATCTCAAGATTATTTTTAGAACTAATACAAGCTTCACATGGACTAGTCCTTTGCAGCATTTGGGGCAGGAAAATATTTTTTTAGTGAGCAGTAACCCTAAGCAGAACAAAGCTTGTTATACAGCCTTAAAGAAAGTCTTTGAATTAAAAATTACAAAATCAGATGATGAATGTTCATAGTGGGGTGCAAGCAACTAAGGTGTTTTTCACATCTACAGCACAGTTTGTTTGTTCTGATTTAGGTGAAAAACACTTCAGATTTGTATATCTCTGGTTGATCGTTTCATGTTCCGTCAACCAACAAAGAGATAATATAATGATTATACTGAGATTAAATATCCTATGAATACAGATAAGCATATTTATCAATGTGGGTCGCACCTTGGGATTTAAGTGTAAATAAGCTCTGTGCACAATGAAGAAGGGCTTTTAACACTCACTAATGTCTACATCAGAGCATAAAGGACACCACATAGCATGGCAACTTATCACAGCATATCACCAGTAGAGGTGCCTGCAGAGAAACTGCCAGTGATGTGTTAAGGTAGGGAGCTGCTTTGAAAACGCTAAATTCTCCTGCTAGACTGAGCTGGACTAAGTTCTGGGAACAAAACAAGTTTTGAAATCAGTCGATTTTGTCATGTTCTGTCAACGATGTGCCATAGAGACGGTGAGTAAAGTTAACCCGTTTTTTTTTTTACATGTATGTTATGCCAGTGCTCAGAAAGTGGCTCTGTGGGATCATAAATATTATTATTCAGTAGTACTGTTATCATTTTGGTTTCCTGTCAGTAGTAATACAGTTATTGTGACTAATGCTGCTGCTTGAAGTACAGCAGTGTGATGAGTTAACCCGTCACCCTTTTTATTTAGGTTGCTTGGTTGAATGTGTCCTCACTGCAAATGAACTGCCCCATTTGACATTTAAAAACAACTCAAGACCACCTCTTTCAGGTGAGCTTGGCATGGTTGTTTGAGCCAAAGCAGGGATTGATTGTTATGTTCACATATGTTTAAATAGAATTTGCCGAGCAAGGAAATCCTACTTATTAGGGGTCGGGGCTATAGCCACGAGCATCTATTGTTCTTCCACGCATTGATTGTCATCTTCTTCATTTTCCGGACAAAATTTTTTACCACCTCTCCTCCTAGGGCTTTGAGAAAAACCCCACTAATGATAGATCAAAATGTGCAGCTCGTTCCCAATCAGTGTGCAATGACTTTCCTCAGAGATTCATGAATTTTTCACCAAGTTATTCACAAAAAATAGCCAAAAAGTCCCATAGGAAATGAATGGAGAAAGGGAGTCTAAAAACACAAAGAACATGTTTTTCCGATCACTACTGAATGCCACTCTACAGAGCTCATTCAAACTTTAAAAGGCAGGCATTTTTGTCCTCTCTTCAGGAATGCCTTTGGTAAGACGGCAGAGTTTATGGTTTTCAATAGGAGAGTCTTCAAAACCCCCTGCTTTGACTGAAACTCAACCAGAGTGGTTGCTATCATTCGTCAGTGGGTGAAGGAGCTGAATTTTAAACCTGAAGTTGTTGTGAAAAATATCACAGTCTTTGCCAAACGATACATAGCATGTGAATGATTTTATCACAGAACATTGCCGAGATCCCTGGGACTCATATAAACCTATTTTTGAAGCCATGCCTCTTTTAAAATGAAATGAGAGCCAGCTGTTGAGCCCAAAGTCCATGACATTCTCTCATAAGCGCTGATTCAAAATGAGTTTGACTTCTCCTCTTGAATTGACTGTTTTTACACAGCTCTAACTCCGTCATTTCTCACATTATCTTCAAAAAATGACATATTCACAATACCAAGGGGTGTCTTACACTCATGATCATTTTACTTTTCACCTAGCATTTATGGTTTTCCTAAAATTTACATTTGTTCTGGAGCCTCTCAGAGAAGGAATTCTTCTGAGACTGTCACTGAGCAGTGACTCCATATGCTACTGTCCCAGATGCCGCACATCCATTTGTACCACAGCTTGACGCAGGAAGCTCAAACTTTGTGTGTCAACTGCAGACCGCCATAGCGACACATCCCTACATTTTGGGGTGGATCAAAAAAAATATATATTTTTTTTGTCATGTTTCAGATATCCAATGGTTCGTAACTCCGCAAGGAAAAGATCTAGAGACTTTAAATTTTCACTTGTGATTCCTCCCCCCCAGCCAACCACTCACAGATGCTGCACGTTCATTTTGGGCCACATGAGAAGGGAATCATAAATGACCTTTCGATGAAACCGGCATGCCCAGCCCTGAGCTCCTCTCACGATTTCCATGGAAATTGTCTAGTGTTGTAGCTAATCTCCCAAATGCTCAAAGTGAGAAAACTACAGAAGAATCAGCTGTGGTTTATCCAGTGGTGTGTTATTCTATCGTAGCCTAATGTTTATTCAGATTTACAATGGAATTGACTCTCTAGCAGCCTTTGAGGTGTTGGAGGATGAGGAGTAGCAGAGGATTTTAGTGGCACTTTGGTTTCAGCATTTTAGTGTCAGCAGTAAGTTCTCTGTAATAGATTTCAACCTTCTGAAGTGTGCACTGACTTTAGTTTTTCATCAGTGTGGACAATCTAAGCTGTTTAACAACAAAGAATCATCAAATCATCTCACATTGTTGGTAATTTCCCTTTTTGTTATCACTGCTGCCGTTTTGCTTTGGCTGTCAATCAGGGCAGAAAGTTCACCTAATCATATTGTTACTGTGCATTGAAAAAGGCAGTTTTCCAAAGTCAGTTCAAGCCATTAGTTTGTACTGAGATACATACTCCATATGACTGGAAAAATCAAAGAATGCTTTTTTACCTGATTTACCTGAGAAATGAGGTTAAAGGTCCCATGTCCTGGGACCTGTCCACATCATAAGACATGCAATAGTGGTCATGTCATTGGTGATTCAGCCTCTGTTAATCGAGGCCTAAAGCGCTTGATTTTTCTTTATCTATGACTAATAACACTGGGGAACACAATTTTTGTTGAGTTAGGTCTGACAGCTGAAAACTGATCTCAGTTTTTCTCTATCACGTCAAGTTTTTGACTGATAGGATTGTAGATTGAAAGCCCTAATTCCTTCAGTAAACCAGGAATGTTATGGCAAAACACAAAGCCGCTGCCACTTCAAAAGTACTGCAGAATTGTTCTTTCTCTGGTTCGAAAGTATGTTCAAGCAAGTTTTTCTCATTCAATGTTGATGCTAGGATTTCTGAAGCATTTTTTGATGGGCCCAAATCACGTGCCAAATCATTCAACTTCTGCTGATCAAATCCCCTACGAACTGAATCCATGTGAATTTCAAAATTTGCATCACTGCTGTCACTGCATTCTTCAACATCACTCAGATCTTCAAGAGGAGGTAGTTGTTCGAAAACTGGCACTGGAATTTCAGCTGAATGAGGCATTGGTCTTGTAGCTGACAGTAGATTGGGATATTCTATTTTCCTTTTTTTTCTTGTTAAATCCTGATGTTTTCACTCAACAAAAGTAACAGTCTATGCAATGATCTTTTTGCTCTCATGGGGATAACAATGCCAACTTTTCACGTGTTTCTTTGGTCCACATCTATAAACTCTCGACACACTGCTTGCACACTTTGTGAGGGGCCCATGGCTTGTCTTGATCACCGAGTTTTACTTTAAAATATGCAAAATATGCTTGTTTGACAAATGCACTGATGTTTGCCCTCTGACTTGGAATGGAAAAACTACCACAAATATAGCAGAAAGAGTCAGGGTTGCTTAGGCATTTACGACGAGAAGTAGCAGGAGCAGACATGATCTGAAACAAAGGAAATATATACCTATGTAAATAAAACACTACGATGGAATACTTAAAAGCTTTGAAAACTAAAAAAGCAGCATGAAACGAAATAGAATTTAAAACGGTATACCCATAGTTACAAGGTTAAGAGGAAAGGCAGCACAAATCCTCTCAACTCCTACTATGCTAGCTTTCTGTTTGCAGGTACTGATAGTACTGACCTATTGGGAGCTGCACACACCTCACCGCACTGTCTCAATTGTGACTGCACAAACAAGTTGCCACGTGGCTGTAGATGAGTCCAATCGTAATAAGCTGGCAAGTTTTATTACAGCTTATCAGTGGAATTATGCTTATCTGGAGGGTAAGCTGTGGAGATAAAACCTTGATGTGCTAGAAGAAAAACGACAACAATTTTGGAACCAACATGCCAATTTTAGTCTAAATCAACACAAAAATCTAACTCAACAGAATTTTTTTTTCCAAATTGTTCCCCAGTGCATGAAAGTCTGTCTGATATCAGCCCCATACCTAGCAGTCAGAAACTGATCACTGTGCAGCAGACTCTGTGTGTCTCTTTGTGCATGTTTAACGATGATGGTGCTCCAGAAAGACACATCCACATGAAGCACGAAAGATCATCCTGTCATGCAGGGTGTGTTTCAGTAAGTCTACTGAGTACAACAGTTTATCACCTCGCTGCTGATCAATGCTCTGATGGAGTATAGAGTCTGTTGATTGCCCTATCATGCCGCTGTGATCATGTAGCAATCAGCTGTATGTGAGTGGTAACCTGGCACACTAGATGGACAGTTCCATTTATCCGCCTCAGGGCGGCACGGTGGCGCAGCAGGTAGTGCACGTGCCTCACAGCAAGAAGGTCGCTGGTTCGATTCCTGGGTCGGGCAGTGCCTTTCTGTGTTCTGTGTTTGCATGTTCTTCTCGTGCATGCTTGGGTTCTCTCCGGGCACTCCGGCTTCCTCACACAGACCAAAACATGCTCATTAGGTTAATTGGTCACTCTAAATTGACCTTAGGTATGAGTGTGAGCGTGAGTGGTTATCTGTCTCTATATGTTGCCCTGCAATCGACTGGCGACCGGTTCAGGGTGTACCCCACCTCTCGTCCAATGACAGCTGGGATAGGCTCCAGCCCCACCGCAACCCCAAAAGGGATAGTCGGTATAGAAAATGAATGAATGATGAAAAGAAATGTTTCACTAATCCATCTGGAAAAGAGCCATTTGAAAATGTTTCCAGAGGCAGAACCTTCAAAACAACAGCAGCTTGTGATTAAACGATCATTCAGCTCGTCACACTGTGTGCTGCTTACTGTGCTTGGTTTGTTATACTGACAAAACTATGCAGACAGATTTGTTGTCCTGACAGATTTGTTGTCCTGACAAGAATTTCCTGCATCTTTGTGCGTCTACTCTCCATTGTTGTTTGTGAAAAGTTTTTCTTCTTCGTACGTGTGTTGTAACACCACTGTTTCTCTGCAAACCTACATCGCCTTCTACTGGACTGCCATGCATACTACAGCGTTTGAAGTCCTTCTTCCGTCTCCATGTGGACGTGGACCGTTTTTGAAAACGCAAAGGACAAAATTTTCAGTTTCTGAGGAAAACAACCTAGTGTAAACGGGGCCTTACAAGCAACATGATAATTTTGAAGATCATCCATTTAGACTCATGCCTCCATCTCCTTTCCTCTTGCTCCATGCCTCTGCATGTCGGAGCAGGGTGGAGAGCAGGGGCGGAACAAAGGAGCAGAGTCCTGATGGGGAGGGGGGCTATGATAATGAGCTCTGCTCTCATTGGTTGCCAAAATTAGAAAATGAATTTTCTAGTCCAGAGTTCCTCTGATGGGTCTGTATTCTCTCTCTGTCTGTTGAAGCTTCTGCCTATACAAGGCTTCCTCCCCCACATGCTCTGCAGTGGGCTTGCTTCCATGAGTCTTTGAGCTTAAACTGATGATGAAACAGTGCTTTGACATTACATTGGTAGGCCTATTCAGGGGGGCTGGAGGAGTAAGATATTTTGGACACCATAAATGTGAAAAAGGAGAGGTCCTAATGCTGCAGATGTTGTCTGTTGTGTGGAGTGCTCTTTGGAGGAGACATGTTAAAAACACTGCGGAACATATAAAACTTAAAATTGATCTAGGGTTAATCAAAATGCTGTTCATCAGCACAGCTGCCACCTCACCACAGGCAGGTTGAGTGTTTGGAAACTTGTCAATTCTTGTTTAATTCAAGATATTCTCCTGATCTTTCTACAGAAATCTTCAAGGCTGTGAACCATTCAATGGTGCCATCAAGTCCTTCACACTGGAAACAGACACACTGCTTGAGAAGTACAAAGATGTGACTGGGATGCAACTGCGACTGAAGTATCTCAGTACAGAGGTAAAGTGCTGGTGTAAAGAGTATGGTGCAATCTTATTTTAGTTTTTTCTCGAATGGTCCTCAGGGCAAAGGCCAAACAAAGGGGAGAGTGTATCAAGACTGTTACCAAGGTATGCAAACAAGACATAACATAAAAAAACAGTCCGTTTTTTTCATAAAATTGTTATAACCCAGTTACACCTAACCTAATTACTCTGCTATATGATTTTGGTTGTTTTTTATAATAACTTAGTAGTTATTTAATTATTACAATTATTTTACATTTTTGTGTATGTTTATAATTGCATACATTCTTTTGACCTCCCTATGCATCTTTCAGAATATTGTTCCGAAGCAGAGACAAAATATTAAGCTGTAGATTTACTTAACACAAAAAAAGATTTTTTTCAGACTTTTCTACAAACAACAAAGTTGCATTGTTATCCTGATATTTTTGGCCAGATTTACAGTCAGAAATGTCTTACAGACTGAGCTTTTATTTTTATTTTTCATTCTAATAGGAAGAACAAATGAAGATCAATCTCAACAAGACCATCCGTGATCGTAAGAAACTAATTTACAACAGCCTGGTGACAGCAATTGAGGAAAACATGGCACCATGCTACGACAGTAAGATAAATGCCGATGGCACATTAAATTTTCAACATGAACGCTGTCATATGACAGAGAAATGTAACTAACCAACTACTCATCTTTCTTTTTTTTATTGTAGAAGCAAAACAGTGCAAAGGAAAAGGTACATTGGAAAATATGAAGACCATAATCAAAGACCACTTTGAGGTCCAGAAGAATGTCATGTTTGAGGAGGCAAAAGATAAAATGATGTCGGAGCTGCGAAAACTGATGGTTTGTCATATTTGTTATTCAGATGAGGCACTTAGACCACAGTGAGAGCCACTTTCAAAATATTCCCACAGCCAGAGGGTCAAGAAGTAAAAAGATATTCTTAATAAGAGTGTTAGAATTACAAGCACTTCAAGATGAGAAACAGATATATAGCTTTAGACTAAAAATGCAACATCAGCATTCAGGAAACGAAAGATTAGATTTAACACATTCACATATAATCTGAGCTGCATTTATTTTGTGATGTATTCTTCACACTATTCATTGATGTGTTAAGTTGAACAGTTGGCCACACTAACTGAGGAGGGGGTCTCAGTTGCTCTTCCCCGTTTTATGTATTAAGTCGAAGGATAATAACACAGTGACACACACATTTCATCAGTTAACCTTTCTGCCTAGTTCTTTACTTGTTGCATGAATCTTTTTGAAGTTAAGGGGACTGTCCATCATTCTGAACATGTTTCTTTGCTGTTTAACACTGTAGAGAAACAAACAGGAGCTTTTATACTTAAATACTATGACAGCATCACCTACAAGCCTTTTTCTCTGCAAAGACGTCTGTTGTCTGAACAGCCTCAGAGATGCACAAAGAAATATAATTTAACACAGTTTCTGTCTGATATTTCTTTTCTGATTTAGGACAACATCAACAAGACACTGGAGGAACACATGAAGGAGGCTATCGAGCACTCACTCAAAACAGATTTTGAGTCATTTCCAGGTAAACTGAACGACTAAAAATGACATTTGTTCCTCACTAAAATTTTCTTCTTGAAGTTACCCGAACTCAAGAAATACCAACACTTTTTTTTTTCAGCTGCTAAACCGAGCTCTTTGGCATCCAAAGCCTCATATACACAGAGTTAATCCATTTAGATATAATACCTTTGTCGGTTTCTGACTGGTGTCTTGGCAATTTTTTACCAACGTAGAGGATCAATAAAGGATCTTGAGTCCAAAGATGTCTTTGAGAATATTTATTCGTCTTGCAAGAGAGAAGTCAATCGTACAGCACACAAGGTCTGCAGAGAGAGTTCTGCTAGACAAAAGGAATCACAAAGTCTTTAAGCATCTACAAAAAACGTCATCACACACATAATAGTTATATTCTGACACTCACACCTCCCTCTGACCCCTATGACACATAAAACCCTCAGAACACATCCACCTTTGGTACTGGCCTCCCTTTCTCCCCCTCGGGATCTTGGCCTTGATGTTGTCTCAGGAGCTCAGAAGGGAGGACGGCATAAACATCAATCACATCTTACCAGCTGCACCTCTAGTTTCTGTGCCCCATTGTTCTCGACTTAAACTTTGTATGACTCTAGGGCCAATAAGCAGGCCCGATGTTTCACATGAATCAAACCGGACACAGATACAGAGGTGCTGATTCTCAGGGGACAGAGCGTGATCTACATGAACACCGACCTTGGGCCTTTTCACTCTTTGCAAACACACAAATCAGCTCTGCTCCATGCGAACCCCAGTGAATCACAAGACCATCAGGTCACACTACTAACTAATCATTAGGTTATATAAGATAGTATAGAATAACACAAAATGAATATACTGACTTACTATGATTCAAAAGGATATATTGACTTGTTATGATTAAAATAAAAGATTCCCCTGGGAATGTAAAAAGATTAATTTTGCCATTACACTGGTGTCAGAGTGAACTCACTCATCCTGGATGACTGCGTGTATGAACCTGATTTGTAAACAGGCAGTTTACCTCATGTTGATGTTTCCTCATAAGACCAGATGCTCTCATTTGGAGTCTGCCTTAACATTCTTTTGTTTGTCTATCCAGGTCTGTAGACATCTATAAAAGTGCTGAGGCATACAGCGCAGGTGTCTTTCCTATTTTAACTAAGGTGTCAGTGGCTTAGTCTGGTGTTACGATCTACCAAAAACTGGAGGGTGTTGAGCTCAGCTTCAGCTGTCACAGGTCAATGTGTCCTTGGGCAAAACACTTAATCCCAAGTTGCTCCCATTGCTGTGAAATGGGTGTGAAAGGGTGAGGATGTGTTAACAAATGCTGATGGAAAACTTACATAGAAACTTGAATAGATCAGTGAGTGAATGGGTGCGACCCTAAAGTAGTTAGAACGACCAGAAAAGTGCCGTAAACACTGAAGCCATTTACCATTCGACTTGACTCTAGGACTGTGACATGGCCTCAAAATTATATCATGATACTTAGCACTTTGTAGGAGATTTACATTATAGATACTCCTCCTTACTGACTCTCTGCACTCTGAAGCATTCACTTAGAACTTCATCATCTGGGGCAACTTCTTGATGTGCTTAAGGGTCTCAGCTGTTTCATCCTGGATCATGGCTTTAGCACTCACTGATCCACGGCCTCATCCTTTGCGCTTCGTGTTACACCTCAGGACACTCCGCTTGGGGTGTGACTCTCCATGCATGTGAGGAGTTTCCTTGTCTTGACATCAGTGGCCTCAATCTTGAAATTATTCAAATAAGATGAAGAAACCAATTCCCTGAAAATTGTAGATATCTTCTGTTTTAAGAAGCCCAAAGCAACACAAAAGTTTCCAGTTCAGAACAACATCCAAATGTCAGAGTGATGCAGCATCCTTCATCTATGCCACAAGAAGCTGCAGGTGAAGATGTTTCTAGATTTTGGCTGTTAAACTTTTTTCTTTGTTTTTAGACGTCAGTCAGGAGCTGGACAAAGTGACTGATTACTATAATCAACTGAAAGAAAAAAAAAGAACCTCACTGTTGAGGTAAGGTTTTTGTCTGAATGTCAAAATATGGCCCTCCATGTTAAACAGCAGTTGAAATTGCTCACAGTTCTGTTTTTCACAGAAGCCCAGAGCAAACTGGCCCATCAAATGCTTAGGTATGTTTAATTAAGAAAAGGTGACTGACAGAAAATAAAAAGCTCATATTGAAGATAGTGGGAAACTCAGTCATTACTACAACCTTGCTGTTTAACTCTGCTGTGACTGTTTCAGATGTGCTGAGTGAAGTGAAGCAGCTGAGGCCTGTTTGACCCTCTGAGTGTCTGATGGGAGCATGCTGGGGGGTGTTCTTACCAGGTTTTGTTTTTTTTCTATATTTTTATAGACATTATTATTTTTAACCATTCTGCATTCATTAATTCTTTAATGTGTTATCTGTCTCTGTTTTTATTTTTAGAGGCTAACTTGGGGATGACCTATATCACTGTTTCACTGATTCTGACTGTTGTCTCATTACACATTGAATCTTAGAAACTGTTAGGGTTTTTCTTTAAGCTGTTTGTCTTTCTTTACAATTGTGATCTTGATTTATTTGTTATGATTAAGGACAAAAGTTGTGTTCACTGTGTGTTTTTTAGTACATCTGTGTGGTGATGCAAACCTTAACAAAGCAGCTGGGTTCATGGCTCTTCATTCCAGTCCTCAGGCGGATCATCTTTTCAATAAACTCTTTTAACTTTTGGAGAGAGTTTTGAGTGAATTTTGTCTTTAAACTTTTAGGTACTTTTACAGGAGGTTATTACCTGGAGCAATAACCAAGAGGTTATTATTAGTTAACACTTCTTTCAAAGGCACTCACTCCACAGGACTTCAGAGGACTCTCCAGACAACACAGCGTGGCCCCTGAGCAGGAAAGATCAGCTCCACACCACAGTTTACATCACTGACTGACCCATTAGAGATCATTTCTTACCTCACAGCCCTTAAGAGCACCTAAGTAAAGAAGGTCTGCAGTTCGTTGTCCTCTTAGAGTCAGGCTTCAACTTTTCTGAATTGAAGGGTGGGTCATAAAAATGAGGATATACACATGTGGACAAAATTGTTGGTATCCTTCTGTTAAAGAAAGAAAAACCCACAATAGTCACTGAAATAAGTTGAAACTGACAAAGTAATAATAAATAAAAATGTACAGAAAATTAACTACCTAAAATCAGAGATTGCTTTGAATTTTGGTTCAATAGAATTATTTTAAAAGAAAAAAGAAAATAATGAAACTGGCCTGGACAAAAATGATGGTACCCTTAACTCAATGTTTTGTTGCACAACCTTTTGAGGCAATCACTGCAATCAGGCAATTTCTGTAACTCTCAATGAGACTTCCGCACCTGTCGACAGGTATTTTGGCCCACTCCTCATGAGCAAACTGCTCCAGCTGTCTCAGACTTGAAGGGTGTCTTCTCCAGACTGCATGTTTCAGCTCCTTCCACAAATGTTCAATAGGATTTAGATCAGGGCTCATCGAAGGTCACTTCAGAACAGTCCAATGTTTTGTTCTGGGCCATTCCTGGGTGTTTTTAGCTGTGTTTTGGGTCATGATCCTGTTGGAGGACCCATGATCTGTGACTGAGACCAAGCTTTCTGACACTGGGCAGCACATTTGTCTCCAGAATGCCTTGATAGTCTTGAGATTTCATTGTACCCTGCACAGATTCAAGACACCCTGTGCCAGATGCAGCAAAGCAGCCCCAGAACATAACTGAGCCTCCTCCATGTTTCACAGTAGGTACCGTGTTCTTTTCTTTGTATGCTTCACTTTTGCGTCTGTAAACACAGAGCTGATGTGACTTGCCAAAAAGCTCCAGTTTTGTCTCATCTGTCCAAAGGACATTCTCCCAGAAGGTTTGTGGCTTGTCAATACGCATTTTGGCAGATTCCAGTCTTGTCTTTTTATGATTTGCTTTCAACGGTGGTGTCCTCCTCGATCGTCTTCCATTAAGTCCACTTTGGCTCAAACAGCGACAGATGGTGTGATCTGATACTGATGTACGTTGACCTTGCAGTTCACCTCTAATCTCTTTGGAAGTTGTTCTGGGCTCTTTGGTTACCATTCGTATTATCCGTCTCTTCAATTTCTCATCAATTTTCCTCTTGCAACCATGTCCAGGGAGGTTGTTTACAGACCCGTGGACCTTAAGTTTCTGAATAATATGTGCACGGGGCTTTGCTTCTCTGCCTTTGAGTGTTTGGGGAGCATGCACCTTGTCTTGCTCTCTGCGTGCAACCCACAGCCAAATAAATTAAAGAACTGACCTAAAAAAATTTCCTTCTTGAAAAAATTAATGTCTCAGTGTTAAACAAGGAAACTGATGAAAACACATGATTCAAATGACCAAAGGTCCAACTGGAGTTATTGTCAGACAAAACTGCTGCATTAAAAACATAAGCAAAAAATATGTGCAACACCAATGCTGATTTTTGTCCAAAATAAAATCTTTTGTTCATACTTAACACTACCAGAGTCAAACACACTCCAGAAGTGGAAGCAACACTTATTCTTCAGTTATCTACCACAGGATGTGTTTGCTGCTGTGATTTTCCATTGTGGCTGCCTGATTCCAGGAAACTCTGCATTTCCCCGTACATTCACAGATCAGCCTCTAAGTTTCGTTTCACTGGTATTTTTGCTGGAATTGAAAGAGCTGAAACGCTGCAAACACCAGGGCTGCCAACTTTTCAGAAAAGTTAGGAGAGGATAATCCAGGGAGAAAAGCACACACATAGTCCACTTATGCACAATTGTATACACAATGCAAAAAAACATGCAGCTACTTTCTTTAGATTTTCTTCACACTTAAATACCTCACATAATGAGAGCAAGAAACAAGACATGCACAATATGCATGTTCAGTACTTGTTATCAGATTAAGTTGGTCATAAGATCCTCGTGTTAAACCATAACTTAGTGATAATGATCTCCTTAAAAACAACGTTGATTTTCCTGTGAGGCAGAAGTCTGTTCACTTTTGACTTGAGTTTTCCCTCCAACATTCCTGAAGTCAGATTCACATCATGTCCTTCTCTTTGGGACAGCAAGAGGTGAAACAATCAAACCATTAATGAAGGGGGTTTATCTTAAAGAAGCAAAATCTGTGTTTAGAAAAAGGAATGAATAAAATGAATGTTTTAATTGACATCCCACAGGTTGTTGCAACATTAAGAATCCAAACTGGCCGAGAGACAAACCAGAAACAGGATTATTTGTGGGGATTAATTGCATAATTTACAGTATTGATTTCTTGATCTATTTGGGCTGAAATAAAAAAACACAAACATGAAATATTCAGATCAAGAAGTTTGAATTATCTTACACAATCATATACTGACAGATAGGGGTGTCGGCCGAAATGTTAAAAAATGTGCGGGAAAGTGCACTCCTGTTTGACAAAACACACTAATCTGCCCTCTTGGGTGGAAAAAACACACTAAACTCTAGAAGACCGTTAGGACCAAGAAATACTATGAAATGTTACTGTTGCAATGACTTATGTTGGGCCCTTTTTTGATATTTATTGAGCCAGAACTACACTATATTACCAAAAGTATTTGCTCACCTGCTGTGACTCACATATGAACTTAAGTGCCATCCCATTCCTAACCCATAGGGTTCAATATGATGTGGGTCCACCTTTTGCAGCTATTACGACTTCAACTCTTCTGGGAAGGCTGTCCACAAGGTTGAGGAGTGTGTTTATAGGAATTTTGACCATTCTTCCAAAAGCACATTTGTGAGGTCACACACTGATGTTGGTGGAGAAGGCCTGGCTCTCAGTCTCCGCTCTAATTCATCCCAAAGGTGTTCTATCTGGTTCAGGTCAGGACTCTGTGCAGGCCAGTCAAGTTCATCCACACCAGACTCTGTCATCCATGTCTTTATGGACCTTGCTTTGTGCACTGGTGCACAGTCATGTTGGAAGAGGAAGGGGCCAGCTCCAAACTGTTCCCACAAAGTTGGGAGCATGGAATTGTCCAAAATGTTTTGGTATCCTGAAGCATTCAAAGTTCCTTTCACTGGAACTAAGGGGCCAAGCCCAACTCCTGAAAAACAACCCCACACCATAATTCCTCCTCCACCAAATTTCACACTTGGCACAATGCAGTCCAAAATGTACCGTTCTCCTGGCAACCTCCAAACCCAGACTCGTCCATCAGATTGCCAGATGGAAAAGCGTGATTCATCACTCCAGAGAACGCGTCTCCACTGCTCTATAGTCCAGTGGCGGCGTGCTTTACACCACTGCATCCGGCGCTTTGCATTGCACTTGGTGATGTATGGCTTGGATGCAGCTGCTCGGCCATGGAAACCCATTCCATGAAGCTCTCTGCATACTGTACTTGGGCTAATCTGAAAACCACATGAAGTTTGGAGCTCTGTAGCAATTGACCGTGCAGAAAAGTCGGCGACCTCTTTGCACTATGCGCCTCAGCATCCGCTGACCCCTCTCCGTCAGTTTACATGGCCTACCACTTGGTGGCTGAGTTGCTGTTGTTCCAAACTCTTCCATTTTCTTATATTAAAGCTGACAGTTGACTGTGGAATATTTAGGAGCGAGGAAATTTCACGATCGGATTTGTTGCACAGGTGACATACTATGACAGTTCCACACTGGAATTCACTGAGCTCCTGAGAGCGGCCCATTCTTTCACAAATGTTTGTAGAAACAGTCTGCATGCCTAGGTGCTTGATTTTATACACCTGTGGCCAGGCCAAGTAATTAGGACACCTGATTCTGAAATTTTTGGATGGGTGAGCAAATACTTTTGGTAATATAATGTATCTCACAGAACCAGTTTGGATTTTCTGGTTCTACAAAACCCAAAACCAGTGAAGTTGGCATGTTGTATAAATCGTAAATAAAAACAGAATACAATGATTTGCAAATCCTTTTCAACTTATATTCAATTGAATACACTGCAAAGACAAGATATTTAATGTTCGAACTGAGAAAATGTATTTTCTTTTGCAAATAATCATCAATTTAGAATTTAATGGCAGCAACATATTGCAAAAAAGTTGGCACAGGGGCATTTTTACCACTGTGTTACATCGCCTTTCCTTTTAACAACACTCAGTAAACGTTTGGGAACTGAGGAGACCAATTTTTGAAGCTTTTCGGGTGGAATTCTTTCCAAATCTTGTTTGATGTACAGCTTAAGTTGTTCAACAGTCCGGGGTCTCCGTTGTTGTATTTTACGCTTCATAATGCGCCACACATTTTCAATGGGGAACAGGTCTGGACTACAGGCAGGCCAGTCTAGTACCCGCACTCTTTTACTACGAAGCCACGCTGTTGTAACATGTGCAGAATGTGGCTTGGCATTGTCTTGCTGAAATAAGCAGGGGCGTCCATGAAAAAGACGTTGCTTGGATGGCAACATATGTTGCTCCAAAACCTGTATGTACCTTTCAGCATTAATGGTGCCTTCACAGATGTGTAAGTTACCCATGCCTTGGGCACTAATACACCCCCATACCATCACAGATGCTGGCTTTTGAACTTTGCGCCTATAACAGTCCGGCTGGTTCTTTTCCTCTTTGGTCCGGAGGTCACGACGACCACACTTTCCAAAAACAATTTGAAATGTGGACTCGTCAGACCACAGAACACTTTTCCACTTTGCATCAGTCCATCTTAGATGAGCTCAGGCCCAGTGAAGCCGGCGGCGTTTCTGGGTGTTGTTGATAAATGGCTTTCGCTTTGCATAGTATAGTTTTAACTTGCACTTACAGATGTAGCGACGAACTGTAGTTACTGACAGTGGTTTTCTGAAGTGTTCCTGAGCCCATGTGGTTATATCCTTTACACAGTGATGCCGGTTTTTGATGCAGTACCACCTGAGGGATCGAAGGTCACGGGCATTCAATGTTGGTTTTCGGCCTTGCCGCTTACGTGCAGTAATTTCTCCAGATTCTCTGAACCTTTTGATGATATTATGGACCGTAGATGATGAAATCCCTAGATTCCTTGCAGTAGCTCGTTGAGAAATGTTGTTCTTAAACTGTTTGACAATTTGCTCACGCATTTGTTCACAAAGTGATGACCCTCGCCCCATCCTTGTTTGTGAATGACTGACCATTTCAGGGAAGCTGCTTTTATACCCAATCATGCCACCCACCTGTTCTCAATTAGCCTGTTCACCTGTGGGATGTTCCAAATAAGTGTTTGATGAGCATTCCTCAACTTTCTCAGTCTTTTTGGCCACTTGTGCCAGCTTTTTTGAAACATGTTGCAGGCATTCAAAATGAGCTAATATTTGCAAAAAATAACACAGTTTACCAGTTCGAACGTAAAGTATCTTGTCTTTGCTGTGTATTCAATTGAATATAGGTTGAAAGGGATTTGCAAATCATTGTATTCTGTTTTTAGTTACGATTTACACAACGTGCCAACTTCACTGGTTTTGGGTTTTGTAATATGGAGTTGACGACCATCTTCTGCTTCTGAAAGTCAGGCATGAAAATATCTCTCCTTTTGGCAAAATTTGCTGTTTTGAAATCAAAATAGGTGACCTACGTGAATCATAAAGATCAGATGAGAAATTTTTTTTTTGGGGGGGGGTATTGCTTCCTAATTGGTTTGTGAAGTGTGCAACCAGTTCTCTCCTGCAGAACACAGCATTTGAAAGCTGAAGACAACTCACTAATCCAAGTGGAATATAGCTAACAACAGTTTACTGACTGAATTTGGTAAGTGATAGTTTCAATAATTTCAATGTCTTCTGGTATATCTAAGTTATCCAAGAGCTCTGTTGACATAAGCTGAACGTTAGCTACAGGTAGTATATCACTAGAAGAATTAAAGCTTGCTGAAAGAGGCATTGTGTCATTGATGCGTAGCGTTAGCTAACACTGCAGGAGATATAACGCAGATATCTAAACAAGCCTCCGGCGGAAAATTAATTATGTTATTAGAGAAGTTGTCAGTCTCATTTCTTACACAGCATAATGTGACCATGTATAGATAGATACTTTATTCTACATTCATACTGTCCTGTAATTCTGCTTGATTTTGCTCTCAAAATGCATCAGATTTATGTTTTTAAATATGAAATATTCAGCATTTCCTTCCGGGGAAGAATGTCCCCAGACTCCCCTAGAGGGGTTGTATCCTTCTCACTTTTTTCACCCCTGACTCGTTTTCATGCACTGGAATGCAGGAAATAGCATCTACTTAACTGAAAATTTTCTGGGGGAAGACCCCCAGACCTCCTGACAGTCCAACCTTGAATCTACACAGTTCTTATGGACGCTGATCCTCACTACAAACTAACTTGAGTAGTCTGTCTAGTCTGTTTTAAGGCTATGTAATGTGTTATGGTATAACATATAAACATGTATAAAGTGCCCCTGAAAACACGTGGAACCTAGTGCCCTCTTCAGTGGTGAGAACGTGCGGTATGTGCCCTTTTTTTCCTTTTTGCCCCTGCCCTTGAAAAAATCTGTGCAGGCCACTGCTGACAGAACAGATTGTTTGAATAAGACAAACTTCTCATAGAGGGAGAGCACATGGCATCAGTCAGAGTGAGTGAAATGTCAGCCACTGAGTGACAAAGAGCACCGAGTGTAAACGGCTTTCAGTAGGAAGGGACGCCCAGAGCCGACCCTTGACAGACTCTGAATGAAATAATGGATGTCATCTACAAGGTGAATAAAGTATAAAATATATATTTATCTTTTAAACTATCATTATAAGTAATCATTCTGTCAACACCAAGGGGAACAGGTAAGACCTCTTTAGCCCCTGTGGTTTAAGTATGCCCTCATTTTTAAGACCGACCTCTAAATTCAGAAAAGTTGAAACCTGACTCCAAGAGGAGAACAAATTGAGATGTGAAATGTTCCTAATGAGTCAGTCAGTGATGTAAGCTGTGGTGTGGAGCTGATTTTACCTGCTCGGGGGCCGCGCTGTGTTGTCTGGAGAGTCCTCTAAAGTCGTGTGGGGTGAGTGTCATTGACAGAAGAATTAAGTAACCTCCTGTACAAGTATCTAAAAGTTTAAAGACAAAATGCACTCAAAACTAACGAATTTATTGAAAAGGCCCAAAACTTAACAAACCTTGGTTATGACATTGACTTTAAAATCAGATCAAAAATTGTGATACAAAATCAAGGGAGAAAAAATAAGAATAAAAAGTAAAATCCCATCATAATTATGTCTCTGTGAGGTGAAGTCTCAAATATCTTTCAAAAGTTTTGGGAGAGAGAGGCTCGACCTACATGGCCTTTTCTAGATGTCAAAGTGACTTGAGGCATTGTTAAAAAGGTTTCCCGGTGGAAACCTTTGCAAGACCTCTGAGGGACTGTCTACACTCTTAAAAATATCATTCCTGCTCAGAAAAACCATTACACCTGTATTTAGCAAAGTCAACTGACACTTCAAGCTATCTGCACATTTTCAACTTAACAAGTGTTAAATCACAACATCTTCACCCCCAAGTTTAAGGTCTCAAAAGGTCACATATGAGCTCAAACATCACTAATACAAACAGAATAAATGAATAAAGTATGAATAAGTCAAAGAAATAGCACAGAGAAAATAAAACAAACTCAACAACTGCATACATTTTCAATTCTTTCAACAGAAGTAAGCTGCTAAATTCTTTAAATCAGCTCAAAGGTTTGTTGTTATTCTCTGATGATGTCTTGTTGGGCAGTATAGATCCTCAGCTGATGTTACAGAAACACTTGGAGCCATAACAACAGGTTGATTATGAAGAAGAGGCTGTAGAGTTACAACAAATGGTATCACATCATTGAGTGTACACGCATTCAGGTCATGATGAACATGAACCCCACTTCTCTCTCTGTCCTCTAGTTTTACTTTAAAGAAAAATCGAGACGTTAAATCTCAGCAAATGCTTCCTGTAATTAAACTTTACTTTTTTATTTATATAGCACCTTTAAAAACAGATGTTTACAATGTGTTAAACATCAAGATCTTAAATGACAGTAACTGAATAAAATAGATTGTTTTTATGCTCACATCCAACATTACATCAGGAGAAGTCCCAGTATAATGGCTAATTTGACAATAAACAGTTTAATAAATGGTGAAGTCCATCACTTTTACCACAAACTGATCAAATAATTTTATCATTTTTGTTATATTACATTATTTCTGCCATTATTACTCATGCACAAAAGAAGCATGATCTAAGTACTATATTTTTGTTTGCATTATTTTGAAAGTATTTATGGGAAGTGGCTGACGTCATTAAGACTGATTTACTAATATTCAAACCTTTATTTATTCTCGAAAAGACATTGAGGTTTCCCTCATTTTCAATGTCGTTGAGATTACAGACATTTAAAAACAATAAACAAACACAATCAATCGCAACAAAGGAATCAATTAAAACAGTTACAAATAGATGAACAGTGGTCAGTAATCAATGTCTTAAACTCTGTAAGAGAGGGAAAGGCTGTAAGCTTTAGACTTTGTTGGAGGGAATTCCATGAGTGAGGGGCATCCATGGAAAATGCCAATTTACCAAGTTCAGTGTATACTCGAGGAACTTTCAGAATGAATGAACCAGAAGAACGAGTCATGTAGGAGCAATCATAAAACATTAACAGGTTTGTGAGGTAGGGTGGTAGCCTGTTAGTAAGGGCTTTGAAAATATACAAAGACCAGTGCTTTTTTCTTCTCTGCTCAAGTGATGGCCAACCAACCTTCTCACAGAGGATGCAGTGATGAGTGCTGTACCTGTCACCAGTAATGAATCGGAGAGCAGAGTGGTATACCAAGTCCAGGGGTTTGAGAGTTGAAATTGCAGCATGTCTGTATATTATATCGCCATAATCCAAGACAGATAACATGGCTTCTATAATTCTTTTACGACATGATATTGGAAAACAAGATTTGTTTCTGTAAAGGAAACCAACTCTCTGTCACAACTGGTTGACAAGAGTGTTAATATGATGTTTAAATGTAAATTCCTCATCAAGCCATATCCCAAGGTATTTAAACTCAGTGACTCTCTCGATTCTTGATCCATTTGAAGTTGATATATCTCTATTGTCAAATTTAATATTCCCAGCACTGGAGAATAGCATGAATTTTGTTTTGCTTACATTAAGTTCAAGTTTAAGGTGAATAAGTGACTCTTGTAGAGTGTTAAAAGCAAGTTGCAGGTTATCAATGGCAGATTGTACAGTGTCCACGACACAATAAACAATAGCATCATCTGCATAAAGATGTGCATGACAATTTGGCAGGGTAGAGACAATGTCATTGATGTATATAGTGAAAAGCACAGGGCCCAGAACTGAACCCTGTGGCACACCTCTATCAATCAATAAAAAATCTGATTTGGCCTGACCTATTTTAACACCTTGAGATCTCTCAGACAAATAATCCTGAAACCATGCACATTAACTTTTTTCCAAACCGATAATTAATAGCTTTTTTAACAACAGAAAGTGATAAACTGTTTCAAAAGCTTTGGACAGATCTATAAAAAGAGCAGCGCAGTGTTGCCTCTTGTCTAATGCCGAGATTATGTCATTTGTAACTAATGTAATGGCTCAGACTGTGCTATGTTTCTGTCTGAAGCCAGACTGGTGTGGATTGAGGATTGATTGATCTGATAGAAAGGACTTGAGTTAATAATTGACCAAGGATTCCAAGACTTTTGATAAACAGGGTCATTTGGAGATCGGGCGGTAGTTGTTTGGCATACAGGGGAAGTACATGAGCAGATTTCCACAAATTTGGAAATCTGTCTGTAGATATTGAAAGATTAAAAATGTATGTTAGCTGTTCAGAGATGATTGGGGCAGCCAGTTTTTTAAAAAAAGGATTTAAGTTGTCCTTACCAGCAGATTTTCTGGGATCTAAAGTTTGAAGAACATGCAGCACTTCAAAGTGAGAGAAGGGAGAAGCAAGAGATGCAGTTTTTAGTGCTCATACTGTCAGTTTGTGCATTCATGTTGATATCAATGACAGGAAGGAGTCCAGGGTGTTCTTTTTCGAAGAGATGACCAGCCTCTATGAAGTGTTTATTTAAGACATGGCATATTTGGGACTGATTTGAAAGCAGACTATCGACGACTTTTATTGTTATAGGAAGTGAATTATTGTTTTTCCTTTTATCTAAATTTGCTGCTTTCCAGAACAATGCCGGGTTTGAAGTTGAGCGGATGATGAGATCCAGGTAATAATCAGATTTAGCTTTTCGAACAGCTGCTGTGCATCTATTTCTAAGTTGTTTAAAGTAGAGCCAATGCTGAGGATCACCTGTGTGCCTTGCCTGAGACCAGGCTTTATTCCTTTCTGTGAACATGACTATAAGTTCCTGTGAGAACCATGGGACAAATCTCTCTTTGATTCTGAGCCTTTTAATGGGGGCATGTTTATCGATGAGTGTGTTAAATGTGTTTGTGAACAGTTCCAGGGCTACCTGAACGTCAGTGGTCTCTGTTGGGAAGTTTGTGAAGTTTCTCCTTAAATCTTCTGGGAAATGACGTTTATTAAAAAATTTAAAGTTTCTCTTAAGAGCTGTGTGTGATTTTATTTTTTTCAGTTTGGTCACACAGGCTGTAGGACAGTGATCACTAGCACCCAGTTCAAAAACCCCACAGGCAACAATTTTATCAGGTCTTTCTGAGAATAAAAGATCTATTAATGTGGATTTTGAGCTGTCTTTTAGATTAGGTCTTGTGGGTTCTGATATTAGTTGTGTTAGCTGTAGGTTTGAACTAATTTCCTGGACGTAATCTGAGGTGGTATTGAGCCAATTTAAGTTAAAATCTCTGACAACCAGCATTTCATTATCAATATACTCAGAAATTAAGTTTGCTAAAATGTCTACAGACTTTGGGTCCGCTGATGGGGGTCTATACACACCAATCACTACCAGCGAGGAGGGCATCAACTGGATTTTTAAAGCAATAAATTAAAAAAAATTGGTCTAATAATAATATTACATTTTATTTAAAAGCGCCTTTCTAAATGCTCAAGGTCACTGTACAGAGTAGAGTATAGTGACTCTGTTCAAAACAGACACAGAAAAGGTTGACTTCACATAGACTGCCACACCACCTCCCTTACCGACTCGATCAACTTTTCCTGAGCCATGTTTCACTCAGAACTAAAATATCTGGCACACACTGTAAAATTAATGCATTCACATAGTCCAATTTATGCATCAGGCTTCTGATATTTAAATGTATTGTTCCCAAACCATTTCTTCTCCTAAAGGTGTCTCTGTCTAGAGTATGGCTTGGGAAAGGGATAGGAGCAGAAAAGCAAGGTTGTGGGGTAATTATAACAAGATTTGAGACAGTGGCATTACAAGTGGAAGAAAAAGCAGGTTTCCGGGTAGATATATGTGTGGTGATGGGTTCAGAAGCTTTGGGGTGGTTGGTGGACACAGAAAAACTATAGCACTCAGAGAATGAGTTTGATGGTGACAGTGAGTTGTGTGTAATTCCTCCTCCTGGCCATGAGAGGGAGCAGTTGGCTTTTTTGTGGGGAGGAGCAGATGGCTTGTGATTAGCGGCGCTGAGCAGGTGAGGATGTGCAGACAGTCAGTGCAGATTGGAGTCAATGGTGTAGAAAATATTATCCATTAAAGTGCGGGAACCAAGTCTGTTGAGGTGAATGCCGTCGGGGCAAAAAGGGGCAGGCGTTTCCAGAAAAAGTTGAAATTATCAATGAAGACAAAGTTCCGGGCTGCACAGGTGGATTCAAGCCATGTGTGGAAACTCAGAGTCCGGCTGAAACGTTCAATGCCGCAGTTGTGTGGGGGGGTTGGTCCACTGATGAAGATGCACTGATCCTCAGTAGCAAGGAAGTCCAGGAATTTATTAAAGTGCTGCTTTAACACCTCAGAGGACCGATCGGAGAAGTCATTACAGCTGACATGAACCACAACATCCTGTGCCAGAGGGTAGTTAGCAAGGATGTGGGGGATCTTCTCCAGCATGTCGACCACCTTAATGCCAGGGAAGCAAAAAGTGGCTGCAGACTTTTTCCCCACGTTCCTCACGATTGAGTCCCTGATGATGAGCGTGGAGGGAGCCGGAGCTCTCAGCGGAGGGTTCTCGTCCTGTCGCGGCTGAGTAGATGGAGAGGTGCGGGCAGGGTGAGGACCTGGAGCTCGCCACGGGGCAGGTGTAAACAGCAACAGGGAGCGGCGAGTCCTGTTGTGAGAGAGGTGTTGCGGTTTGACTATCGAAGAACCCACTGGAGGTGAAAGTGAGCTGGGGGATCCTCTGGGCGGCCTAGGAGGCAGATGAGGCTCTGCTACCAGCGGAGGGAAATCCTGAAAATCCAGGAGGTCGAATTTGTTTCCCAGCTGGATGTTAAACTGCTGCTGGGCAGTCTGTGAGCAGAGCTTGCGACCACGACCAACCACCATGGACCAGGGCTCCGGATGGGACGGAGTGGAGCTGACCAAAGCCTTGGGTCGAGCCCCGAGAGGAGTCTACGGGTCAGCATTGGCAGCGAGTGGATGATGATCAGCAGTGGGATGGTCTGCAGCACAGCCCTGGGGTGAGGCAGCACCGGCGAGTCCTCCGTTGACAGGAGCAGACGAGGAATGGACTGAGACATCCATTGTTGGGCCAAAAATAATAGTGTCCAGGAGCTTCTTGGATTCCTGGATCTGGTAGAGTGTGGAGATCCGTTTTTCCAGCTCTGCTATTTTACTGGCGAGGCGAGAACAGCTGCTACAACCCGACGGTGAGGTAAGTGGAGCCATAATATTAACAAGTGGCGCAACTTACAACAGGTTTCAGTTGGGATCATATTGCAGAAGTCTTGAAAACAACTGTGATTTATTCCGGATGTTGTTGTTTCTCCCAAAGCAGGGAACAAGCTGGCTCACTCGCTTCGGCGGGTCTTAGTGTACCCTCATAAGGTAAAAACTTAAAAAGTCCTTGATGACAGAGATCTTTCGGTTTCCAACAGCATAGTCGTTAAAACACAAAATTTTCAAAGAACAACGTCGATCAAGATTTGTTAAAATATGTTAGAACAGGAAAAACGCAATACTTAGCAGAGCTGCTGGCGTCTCATGCGTGTCATGCAGAAGTCGTGATGCTACATACATTTATTTTGTTTCCTTAGTCGACTACTAGAGCATCCAATCCATCTTTTCTACCATTATCCATTTCGGGGTCACGGAGGCTGGAGCCTATCCCAGCTGACTTCAGGCGAGTGGCAGGGTATACCCTGGACCAGTCACTAGCCAATCGCAACGGCTACATGGAGAGATAGACAATCATTCACGCACACACTCATACCTAAAGGCAATTAAAATTCACCAATTGACCTGATGAGCAGCTTTTTGGTCTGTGGGAGGAAGTCAGAGTGACAAACTCCACACAGTAAGGTTCTGACTGACACAGGGATTGAGCCAACCAGGGGCGGACTGGGGAAAAAAAGCAGTCCGGGAAATGTACAGATGACTGGCCCACTCTTGAGGAGGCGGGGTGGAGATGCTGGCATTGAAGCATGTTGGACTGTAAGGGGAGACAAAAAATATACATGTAAACATTATTGAAGGGGTAATGACACATTCTTTAACCTGAAGCCTTGATTATAACAAATATGCAAAATTGTTTATGTTTGATAAAATAGTTGTCAATAGATGTTTAATTGTGTAAAGACTGGTGAATAGTCAAGTCACATTAATAATAATCACAACATAATAGTGAACATATTATCACCTTAGTGGAGAAGTAATCTCTGCAGCAGCTCACTTATCTCAGCCACACCATCTATGACCTCCTCACTATCCAGTGTCTTCAGAATGTCTGGTTGTGTGGTCATGAGCATAAATGCCTCCAAGTGCTGCTGTGGCAGAGTACTCCTGAGCCTGTCCTTGATTAATTTCAAAGTTGAAAAGCTTCGCTCACATGCTACCTGTGTGACTGACAGAGTGAGGAGGAACTTGTAGGCAAGGCCAAGTGTGTGATAGGCATCTGTCAGAGGGTTGTTTTGCCTCAGCACACGATAGCAACACGATTGGCAGTCTTTACAAGGTGAGCACTTTTTGGTCACCATCTCCAACTCCTGTTAGCCCCCTCCACCCTCTGGCCGAACCTCTTCTGTTGACTTGGTTGCATAATCCTAAAATATAGAGGTCTTCAACTTATCCCACTGTCCTGCCAGACTGAGCAGTTCGTTCTGTAAGTTGATAACTGTTGCCCTGTCATCAAATGGTAGCAAACATTTGCTCAGATCTTGGGGGGCTGTTGTTGGGTAACCATTGGCATATGATGTTACCTGGCTGAAGTTCTAAATTCTAGTAGAAGTTCAATTCTAAACAATGTTTCGGTGTCAGTCACAGTCTCATCTTGGGACATCCCTCCAGGCATGGATTTCTTTCTTCGACCCCTTTTCTGTGGCAGAGCAGCCTCAACCTCCAGCTCTGTTTGTTCACTCTGCTCGAGTAGCTCATCATTAGCCCACTGGACAAATTTGTCAGCTGCTGCTTTCACTTTGTGAAAATCTCTGGCCATTCTTTTCAGCTGTGTTTCTGCAGACACAATCATCCGATGAGCTGTCAGGATGTCCATGCCACTTGTCTGTAGATATATTGAGACCAGTGAGGTGACCTGAAAAATTTGGAGGAAGAGCTGAGCTGTGAGCACTAGGGGTGTAAATCACCAGTTTCATGACAATACGATACGATATCGATTCTTTGGACAACGATGCGATATTTGCCGATATCACAAAGTCTGCCACGATTCGATTTCGATTGGATACGATTCAGGGACCTTCGATCGATTTAAGACGATATTGTGTACTCATTGAACACAATCAGCTACGTTTCACCTAAAGCAAGAAAGAAATACAAAGCAATTTCTAAGTTTGACAGTTTTATTACTGAAATGTGAAACGATGTGCTGACCTTTGGGTATTATAGGTTATAGAGGATTATAACCATCTGTATGATCTAATCGTGTTTAAACTAAAATTGGGTTAATTAGTAGTCTAGTGTTTTTAGACTTTGCTTCACTGTTTAATGGTAGGTGTGGAGGAAGAGTAAGAATAAGCTCTCACTGTTTTCCTTTCATACAATAAGTAATTTTTATAATCAGTGCGCTACAAAATCAAATAATGAGATAACTTACTGTACTCGTGTGATTACTCCTGTTGTGTGTGTGCAGCATGCATCCTCTGCTGTCAGATCGACCGTATCTTACCCGAATACAGCAGTGCTATTTTCTGATTGGCTGACATGTCAAGCTCCCGTTTAGCTCTGTGATGCTAAGAGCGTGTTGCTACGCGTTAGCATATAGCAGTGTTACTCGGTGGGCGCTACACAGTACATTTTAATGCAGAAGAAATACCGGGTGTGGTGTGTGAGAGAGCAAAAAGGTGCGCATCTCATACGTTGAATACGTAGACTTGAGAGTCCTGTAAAGTTGAAACTTAAGAACGAGGCGCTATTGGGCGGAAGCGGTGAAATGGATATCCGGTCAGAATTTCAAAATAAAGGCGTTGAAGATGACGATGTTGATCGATGTTTTGAGTTTCCATCGATTTGATTGGATCATTGCTTAACCAATCAATGTATCGATCCAGATCGATGGATCATTACACCCCTAGTGAGCACTGTTTCGTTTCTGTTTTTTTCTTTTTGTTTATGTTAGTAAACCACTTAACACTATCGATGAAATATTAAAAAGGTAGGATTTAATAGTAATACACTATTATGATGTTACACATTGCACACTTTTAATGATTTTTTAATTCATTGCTGTAGATAAATTGAAAAAAAGACCATGTATGAATGTGCCTTTACCTGGACTAGTCCAACCAGGCTGCTCTCCTCTCCATCCCTGACTCATTCCTTCTCTGAGGATGGTGGCTCAATCTGGCAGGAGATATGAAGCGAAACATCTCGTTGAAGGTTTGGATAATTTCCAGATGAAAAGGTGAAATAAAGCTGTATTACAATTAACATGAACATTACTGTTCGAATATTTCAATTTCATTTAAGTTATACAGAAAAATGTTTTATACATTAACCTGTAGATGGTGCCTCAGATAAGCACAATCAAATGCTCTTATGTATATACTGAATAAGTATAGCTTAAGTTTTACAATCTGACTGCAAATAATACACTAATAACATAACATTAATACACATTTTCCCCTTCACTGTGCTCGGCTAGACAGTCTCACTTTCTATTTATAGTCCAACAATGACCATACAAAAAGGAAAAAAAATGACATTATTTTAATAGTGGTGAATTTGCAAAGTAATTAAAAGAGCAGAGCATTTAGCTCACTAGCTCTGAGGGGGACACATTAGAGATAATGATAAATCAGATGGTACTAACATTACTTTATGAGCTACTTAGTCATGTTGTGTAATGTCACTGAGCCCTGTCTGGCTCTGGTCTATAAACAATAATGATGTTTTAACAGCAAAAAGCAACACACATGTGCTGTGTTAAAGTTAGCAAGCTAGCAAAAATAATTATCACGTTCCAGCCGTACTACCTGAGTTACTTCTCTTCCGCTGACCGATGGAAGTGACGCAGCAGCCAAAAATAGGTGTGTTAGTTTCTGGCATTTGGCAGCATCTGCCTCTAATGCCAGCCTTTTTTTCTCTCTCAACTTTTCTGCACCTCCCTTTTGCTTCTTCTCCATGACTTCTTCACTTTGCCTGTCCGGTTTGATTGATTGATTGATTAATTGATTGAAAGAGAACGGGGCCGTGACCCTGGCCTGGGCCCTCCTGTGATTGGCCAACGGCCCAATGACCGAGGTGAAAGGGGTGTGACACACCCACGTTGGCCAAAGATGATTAGCTGGACTACCAGAGAAACCGTAGACATTGATTATCATATTAAAGACCAGCCCAACTGCGCCTAAAGTTTGTTTTTTTTTCCCTCTGACTGTACCGGCCCACACTGAACAAGCAGCCCACCGGGAAATCTACTGGTGCTCCCGCTGGCCAGTCCGCCCCTGGAGCCAACAACCTTCTTCCTGAAAGACACATTGATACCTGCCATCAATTAATCAACTAAATTTAATCGTTATTGTTAAAAAATATTTAAAATAGTCTCTTGTTGTCCTGATTATTTATTTTACAATTCACATATATCACTTCAAATTTTAAATAAAAATCTTTTCTATTATTTATTTTTTCAGGACGTAGTTTGTAGGTGTTAAGCAGTTACAGACAAGTTTTGTGTATAGCCACATGTCAACATCTAGCACATAAAAAACAGAAATACTAAGAATAATAATAATAAAAACAACCCAAAGTTAAAGAAACATAGAAAACCACAAACAATCCTCAGTCACTGCAGTGAGCTCACGGACATCAGTATTTTCTACTTTAAATTTAAGAGGATTTTTATTTTTGGTCATTGAAGTATCTCATTCCCTTATCTTTATTTACTTTTACGTATACTCTTATTTTCTGGGAGCTATAAAACGTATTTAGTTATCCCCTCTGTTCTTTTGTATCAACAATCAGCTATGTGGTATGCCTTATTTTGAAAGTGCAAACCGGAACTAGTACTTTATGAACACTAACGGCAGCTTTATAAATGTACTTATTTTAGATCCTCAGTTTCGCCACTAGAGGGCAGTTCATACCGACAATGGCTGGAGGTCCACAGTGCACAAGTAGCAAAGGTAGACACAAAACATCGATCAAAAAGTAATTCATCACGTCTGTAACAAGTAAGTTCTATTAACAAATGAGAGCTTTGACACTAAACAGATAAAACTTTGTTTCTACAGCAAAAGATGAAAACAAACAATGAAAGTTCCCCTTTATGTTCAGTTCAAATGGGCCATTTTGAGCTACATGTCAAGTGCAATTAAATGGAGAGGCCGAGTGTTTACTGCCCTCTGGCGGTCAAACTGAGAAACTATAAAAAAATGCATTTATAAAGCCGTCATCAGCGTATTTACTGTCATTTCTGGTTAAGACTTTCAAAATACCGCCAACCACAAATTTAAAAATCGAAAGAAAAACCAAAGGTAAAGAAACGTACCAAATACGTCTAACGATCCTTAAAAGAAATACGAGCACATGTTGATGTGGAAAGATTAGAAACAGAGACACTTCGATGTTAAAATAATAATAATAATACAGTCCTTGCACGGAACCAGAATCAAGAAAACTTCTGGATGAAGTGTCAAAATAAAACAGTACACAGATGAAACTCACTTTTCAAGTTTCCTTTTTTTCTTCCAGATAGATGTGCAGGTGAAGAAAACAAGGGCTGCAAATCCTCCTGATCTGTAAAACTGCTAAATGGTTATTAATGTTGAGCTTAGCATGGAAAATATAGACATTAATAATAATATTACTATGTTAACCTTCTTACAGAATTATTTGGAATGTCATTTCAACTTTATATTTTACCTGGCGAAATGTAAGATGATTAAACAAAGTGCTGACAGGGCTTGGGCAAAATGGACTTAAAATTTTATGATCAAATATCAATCATATATTGATCTTTTCAAACAGAAACATGACTGTCTGGCAGTGGCCTATAACATGGAGTGTATCGCTCCAATTTTACTTCTACTGTGTAAATAGTAAAGAGGAGATAAAAATTAAAAGTACTTACCAAAGTAACTCTTTAGTCATTTTTGTCCTCTGTATGATATAATGATGTGTATGCGCCTTTGAAGGATAAAGACAAAAACCGGGTGGAGAAAAAAGAGAGGGCTGAACTTGAACAACTATAAATATACTTTCAAAGTTTGCCACAAAACAGTTGTAAAAAAGATAGTGAATATTGTTTTAAACTTTGTTAAAAACCTGTTGTGGGTGAGTTCCATGAAAAGTATTCAAAAGAATACAAACTAGTTACATTTATTTTAAAGTAATCAGTGAAGAAATAATCCCTTCTTAAAGGCATAACTGTAATAAGTTATGTATCCGAATTTCTGCAGGACTTTCCCAACAGAAGGAGAAACTAAAAAGTGTTCTGAGAGCCCAAACCTTCATTTCCAATATTGTCAAGTGAGTCATTGTCAAAAATGTGAGAAACTGCCATGTCACCCTTCTGAACCATTTTTTTTATTCCTGGATCTGTATCCAGATTTGGGTCACCACCAAAACTTAATCACTTTTTCCTTGTGCCATGACCAAAAATCCCTGAAAATGTCTTCAAAATCCACTGAGAACTTGATGAGTTTTTTCAGCAAAAAATTAGGAAAATTGCCCCATCTGGCAATGTTAAGAAGTCCTTAAAAACGTCTTAAAAAATTCCTGGATCTGCATCCACATTAAAAAATTACAAATGGCTGAGAATAATAACCCCGTGTTTGAGTCTGTCAAAAATAAAACCATATTCTAGACACCTACAATCTGACATTTTTTAAATTCGAACCATCTACACTGTAAAATAACATTGACTACAGTAACAAACAATATTTTCAGTCTTTTCAAAATTAACTACCATGAGAGACAAAACCTTAGTCTGTAGTTCAACCCGCTTTTCAGTGTCTTATGACATGTGAACAGGTTCTGTTTTTATGTGTTTTTTTCTTTTGTTTGTGCTTATTTTGTAGTTGGTTGCTTTTATGCTTAAGTCATTGTGTTTTGTTTTCTATATGCTCCTGTTGTTTGTCAAAGCACTTTGTAGATCAATGTTTGTAAATGTGATTTAAAAATCAAGTTTTTCTTGAAATAGTTTTTACATCCACCAAGGAGGTTATGTTTTTTGCTGTTAATGATTGTTTGTTTGTTTGATTGTTAGCAAGATAACACAAAATCTACTAGACAGATTTTGATGAAATTTTCTGGAGATGTTGGTAATGGCCCAACTTAAAAAGAATTAGATTTTGGTGGTGATCCAGATAAGCGAACAATCATTTTTGCTCAATGACTGTCTAACTAATAATGATATCGACATAATTCTGAGTGCTAGGTGTGGGTTTTCAGGGTCAATGAATCATATTATGATGGTAAATTTATTATGGAACTATTGCTTATAGATGTAACAGCAACATGTGAGCTACCTTGGTGGAGGTTTGCGCTCTGGGTTATACAAGGCATTTCTGCACAGGGAACTGCCACTCACTGGATATTTTGTCTGTTTCATACCATTCTCTGTAACCCTGAAAGATGATGAGCATGAAAATCACAGTAGATCAACAATTTCTAAAATACTGATATCAGCCTGCCTGGCACTATAAGCAGTGGTGCATTTAGGTCACTAAAATCGCCTTTCTACTCCATTCTCAGGCTCAATTTTTACTTCAGCAGCTCAGCTAGACCATGTCTACTTGCCTAAATGCACAGAGTTATTGCCATGTTATTGGCTGAGTAGCTACTTGCATTAATAAACAATTTAACAGGTGTACATAATGAGGCGAGTGATGACTGTTTCTTAATGCTGTCCCTGTATTTCAGTATCACATGACAGATTCTTGATGATACACACCATTAATTGGCATGTCCCTCTAACAAACCAACTTTATATTTTCTAAACTGACTCTTTAAATTTTAAATTTTAATGACCCAATCCACTGGCCCTGTCAGTAGGGTAATATAATCAGGTTGTAGCATTTGATAAAAATGAATTTGTTGAAATTAAAGTCTCAGTGTTTTGTGTGCATGAACAGGAACACTGAGTAATTTTTTCAATGCACCTTCTGTTTTTATGCATTTTTTTTTTTATATTTCCTCAAATTGTATCAATCCCAAAGTTTCTAATTCCAGTCCTCCTTAGGCTAACAACTCCAGAACAATATATCTGTAACGTATGTGATCAGTAACCACCTGTATTTCCTCTGTCTGTGTCAAGTGTTTCATCGTGCTGTCATGTCCCAGCCTCACAGTGCAGGTACCCAAAAGGAGAAGTCAGCAGTGCATCCACACTGATGAGAGTCTCTCTTTCCAGAGCTGTCATTCAAAATGATCAAAGGTTCAAGCATAAGTCCAATGACTAGAATTTAATCATTTCTCTGAGGTATAGGAGAATATGCCTAAAATGATTCAGCTTCAAGCTGCAGTAAAAATTACAGCTGTCAGTGCTACTACAGTTTCTCAGTACAGCGAAGCTTAACAAGTACAAAAAATAATAAAATTTTTTGAATTTTATTTGCATGAAACTGTTTGTGTGCAATTCATTTTTCTACTACATTAAGATGAATAAATAAAGAATATTAATGCATGGATGTGATCATTTTATGAGGGCAGAAAATAAAGAAATGCCTTAAAAAAAATGCATTTTTCTGCCTTTTGATTTTTTTTAGTGTCTGTAGTTGCATTACTCTGAAAGGCCAACCCCACAATTTTCCCCTACATACTTGAGATTTTCAATATTAAATTTGCAAAACAATTCAGATTTACATCATGTTTTTGCTTTAATTCACAAAAACAAGGGTTCACTTGATTTAACTTTGACAAGGTGAACATGTTTCATTAACAGTTTGTTTTATTTGCAGATGTCCATTTGTGTGAATCACTGGCTGCACCTGTGGCAAGAATAACAGCAGGCTGTGGAACAACTGTGCACAGAGCTGGCCTTTGGCATAGCCAGTATTGGCAGCCATCTACACCATGCCCAAACTGATCATCAGATGTCGAGTTGCATTGCACAGTGTTGCACAAAGGGATGGGAAGTGAAAGCTAAATCTAGTTCAGAATTGATAATAATAATTCCCTCAATGAATCAATATCATTAGTGTTTAAGCTTAATAATTCTCTTTTCAAGTCCTTCCACTTTGTTCTGGGTGCTTTGAAATTGCAGCTGACACTGGGTGAGAGGCTGGGTACAACATGTACTGGTCACCAGCCAATCAGAGCCACATAGAGACATTTATTCATACAGCATGGCATTGCCTATCAGGAATGACGTATTTGACAGAAAACCTACGTAGGCCAACTTTTTCCCAACAGAAAATCCACAGGAGTCAATAAGGGAATTGTTGAAGGATTGGATCAGTAAGCAGAATTGTTAATGATATCAATAAAGTCTCATCAACTTCCAATCCTAGTTACACACCTGCTGTCCACACTATATGCATTAAAAACATAAATCCATGCCCTGTGTTTTACCTGGTAAAATTACATGAAGTGTTTTTGCTGTACAGCTGGAGAAACAGATGTCAAGTGCTTGGTATTGACAGAGGTTAACTCAAAGGCTCATCAGTACACAGCTCTCTGTGAGCCGAGTTTCTCCCTCAGTGTTGAAAGTGAAAGAAAATCATTTTATTGTCTGAAATCAATAAACACTTCACTATCTCTGTTATGTTTAATAAGTTCTGCTGAGTGAAAAAAAGCAAAGCTAAACCAGAAAATTCTTCTTGCTCCTCATAAAATCCCTCTTTCCTTGGGTCTTGTCACCGTCAAAGTGAGCAGGAAATAGAAATGCTGTTGAGGCAAAAACGTCATGCAGCATTGCCGATTACAACAGCAAACAACATCATTTCTTATGTTTATCAGACATAAAGAAAATTCAGAAAAAAAAATTCCCAGTCGATCGAAAAAAGAAATATTTTGTTAGCTTTGGTGTTGAAGTAATAAAAGTAGATAATACATTTTGAAATTTTATGAGACCAACTTAAATTATCATCAAATCAGTCATAACTGTTGTAGTGAAGTCTGTGATCCCTGTTATTGCTGTTTCAAATGATGTAGTATTCAACCTATGAAAAATCCAAAGGATGGTGTAAGTGTTATTTAAAAACCAGTGGAATTGATTGAAAAACTTTATTCTTATATTTGAAACGCTGTGATTTCACAGACAAAGCAAAGATAGCAACACAAAAATACAGCATGAACAGCATTCATGGTTCTGGTAAACTAGTGTAAAATACTAGAGGTTATTGTGAAAAGGAGGTTATTGACTTTTATTGTGGCCCCAAAACTTATGATTGTCCCACCTCTAGTAGGTACAAACACTGATTTAACATGTTACAAACAGCCCTCTGTGATTTTCTTGCCAAATTTAAATTCACTCATCTCACCTTTGGAGAGGTTTTTGATTTCAGATATTATCCAGCAGGCTGAAGCTCCTTCAATAGTCCATCTGAAATTTGGGATTTTATGATTTTCAAACAGCCATGACCTCTAGAGAGACCACAGCCCACTGATGTGAGCGTCTGATATGATGTATTATAGTATACGATTTCAGTCCTCCAAATCAACAGTATGTCTTTGTTGTTCCTGTCACAGTCTTTTATGGAGGATTACTAATGTGTTTGAGGGAGAAAGTAAGTCAGATAAACTTAAATATCTGTCAATAATTGGCTTTAAATCTGTGCTTAGCCCATTAAGTTTTAGCTTTACTGTTTGGTTTTGAGCTTAAACGTGAAAATAAAGTCTGAAAGAAGTTTGATGTTTATTGATGATTCAAACTACAGGTAGTTTTCATTGCCTTATTTATAGTGTGTTAATGTTTGTAACAATTTAACACCCTGAAACTGAGACTCACATTAAGACTTTATTAGTCCCCGTGGGGAATATCAGTTGTTTATTTCATTACACACAGTATAGAAGTAAAAAAAATCAAGATACTACATAAAAATAAGAATCAAGTTGAATTTTAATAGAAATAAGTAAGAAAATTACCAAGTACAGATTATTTTCACAAATATCAATAATCATATTTATATTAGAAAAATATATTTCAAAAAAATAAGTTGACTAAATGCACAATTTCCAGGGTTCAATAAGACGAAGCGACATTTAGAGAGATGAGTTGTAAGGTCTGAGGGTTACGAGCAGGAAAGACTTCCTGTGGCGCTCTACAATCTCTGACAGGAGTGGTCTTGTCATGACCAAACCTGCCCTTCCAGGTTTGAAAGATTGTTAAGAATCATAAACACAGGTTCTGTCATGTCTTCATGTTATGCTAACTTGTTTGATCTGAGTAAACATTTCCAAGCAGTTTGTGAATGCCTTGTTTAATTATATTGGTCTCCATCTGTTTGTAACTGTGTTGTGATGAGTCACTTCATATAAGCTGCAAAAGTTAAACAAAATTGTAACTGAAACATTAAAAATCAGAAGAAAGCTCAAAGGCAATAGAAAACTGACATCTGTTTTTGTAATATTTAGTGATAATCAGGGGTGCAATAATTTAGCAGAATAAAATGAGAGATAATTAAAAATTCCTTTGTATTTGTTTATTAAACTATTGTCTTATATCTAAATAACACTTTTATCTTCACTGTATCAGCATTTTTATTCATTTCATTTTATTGCCATTATTTACCTAAAGGTTAAAAAGCAGTTAAAATGTAAGGACCTGAAAGGTGAATGATAAAGTTCAGTCCATAATTTTTTTAAATTTTGATTGCAATACAGTTTATATATTCTTTTCTTTTGAAGTGCTTCTGTTGACTTTAGCTGTAAAGAAATAAAGTTGAAATACTTTTATGTTAAAAGAAGTGTTCAGGCAACTTTTTTGGTAACTGTGTGTATTTATTGGTCCTTTATTGCAAAATGAGTTGTTAGGGTTAACGATTTGTCTTTTTATTTATTGTTCTGTTTTTAATCAATTTTTTTGCAGAGATGTGATCCAAGAAGCTGTGCTTGATTGATCTTTGTTGGGTGGCCAACAACTCCTGATGGTAATAATAACAGCATTTTGTTATTGTGGACATTGGATTGAAGAACATGACTTGATGATTTGATATTTTTTAATAGATCAGTTTATCTTACTACAGCCTATTGTAGTTTTGTCTTCATTCTTTCACTGAAGACAAGTTTAAAAAGAACCAAATTAATTGAGCAAACAAAATGTATTTTGATGGTGAACTATTTTAAATAGCAGATTATATCTCCCTTCCTCATATCTCCCTCTCTATCTCTCTCTCTCTGAGCGTTGTGCATGCTTTAGTCAAAGTGAAACTGTGGATCTGATGGGTGGGGAAACCATATAAAAGAAAATAAAGGAGGAAGGCAGGTGTGATCATGTACCAGAGGAGCCCTGTTCCTGCATGTAGAGTGAGCACAGACTGTGAGTCCGATAAGGTCAGTGTTTAATTTTCTAAACTGGTATTATTGTTATCATTGAGACTCTGAGTTTAACAGAGGAAAAGAGAGCTACAGCACAGATTTTGTTTGTTAACAAAATATCTTTACATTTGAACACATTATTTTAAATGTATGTGGTCCATTAACAGAAAGCTCTGGTATAAAACTGTTTTTTGATAAGTAAGTGTTTACCTGGATATTTCAGTCTGTTCTAAACAAAAATAAAAGGTTACAGAATTGTTAGTTAGATAAAATCAGCAAATATAAAATGTCCTAACTGTTTGGGTCAGCCTCAACTTCTACTACATTTCCAAGTCACTTTAATTCTTGCATTTGTTGTCACTGTTGTAGTTTAGAAACTCTCAGTTAGGATGGTTTTCCCGCTCAAAAACTTCCTCAAATACAGTGTAGTATGATCAAGCCCGCCTCTCTTTAGTCAAATTATCAGACGCCTCTCACACGTAAGGTCTCACATAAAAGAGTCAGTGTGAGTGAAAGAGGAGGGTGTGGGAGAGGAGAGAGAAAGGACAGGGAAGTATCCAGAGGTGTGAACTGGAGTCTTGTGACTAAAACTCTGGTCAGACTGGTCAGACTGGTCAGATTGATGGACTTAGGGCCTGATCTACTAAAGGTTTGTGTGTATAAAAACATGCAAACTTCTTTGGGGTTAACCAACTTTGAGGGCTTGCCATTCGGAAACCGTTTGAGAAACAACAAATTCCCTCAGAACTTTTGATCATCAATGCCTAGTGTGTCATCTCTGCGCATTTCAAGCTGATACCATTTACGGCCTAGGAAGAAATAAATTTTATTTGGCGACAAAATTTTGAGACTTGTTTTATTTTGAAAGGCAAATTGCTGGCTTCCTGTTTGAGATAGGTCAGAGGTGTCAGTGAGTGATTTTTGGATCTCCAAGAGACGAACATTTTGAAGTTGGTTTGATCTCTCTATGACATTGCTTGTAGCTGTGACAACCATTTTTGTGTGCCGTATTGTACCTAGGTGGTGCTAGAGAGCACATGTTGGCATGTTATGGGTTAATTTTTTTTGTTTTTTGAAATTTTGTACGCCATGTGGCATGTGTGTTAGTTTTGGCATGGTTATGAGCATGTTAAGGGTGTCAAATTATGGTGCGAAGTGGGGATAATCTGGTGAGCTCTTGTTTTGAAATCCAAATTGCTGACTTCCTGTTTGAGATAGGTCAGGGGTGTCAGTGCATGGTTTGTGGGTCTCGATGAGACGAACGTTTTGATGTGGGTTTCATCTCTCTACGACATTCCTACTGGCCGTGAGGGCCGTTTTAGTGTGCCTAGGTGTCGCTAGAGAGCTTATTTCTGCATGTTGGGGGTTATTTTTTTTTTATTTTATAAATTTTTTTGCCGAATCTGGGGTGTGTGCCAATTTTGGTGAGTTTTTGAGCATGTCAAATTAAGGTTTATTTGCCCATCAGGTGAAAAATAATAAGAAGAAAGAAACGATACAGGAACATTAGGGTCCTTGCCCTCTCTAGCTTCAGCTGGAGAGGTCTTTTCCCTTTTGGCGAGGACCCTTATTATCTAAATGAAGGCATTCATTTAGTTACACAGCTTCATCCCCAGTTACACCTTATGTGAAGAGCAGTCTTACAGTTACACACACACAGACTGAGCGTTTAACGTCCTTTTTTCTGCACTGACAGTGGAGCATGTCAGTGTTTCCAGCAGGATGATCCGTGGAAATGTAAGAATGCATTCAACCTCATGTGTGGTCAATATTGTCAGTTCTAATAGTAGCAAAAGCAGTGTAGTCGGTTGTGATTCAACGCTTCAAATTTTGAAACATCACAACTTTTAGTTCATAAAACAAACCATTTTCTTAAAACTGGTATCATACAACTTATAAAATCATGTCCAGTCTGTAAATCTGCATGTAAAGTTAGGAAAATGTATTTAAGAAACTGAAATCTGCACAATCCCTTTATCCGCGTCGGGAGAATAACAAGATAATTAGACAAACAACACTTCTAACCATAACTGAATAAATGATTTACTGTGATTGCAAGCACATGCCGCAGCAGGAGAAAAATCTGCAGCCACATGGGCAGCTCCAGTGCCCTGTGACTGACCAGAAGCATTCACAGCTCCCAACCCCACTGTTAGTGTGGGGGGAGTATGACGCAGTCAGCGCTGAGTGACAAACACAGTGATTCTGACTATAAAGGGGATTTTTTTTTTTCCAAGGTTAATTGACCTTCATGATGTTTAAAGAGCGCATAACAGAGAGGGTTTATTTTACACGTGTCTGCTTGAGTATGATGGCACACTGGATTGTCCCTCTTTTTCCAGTCCTTCATAATGACAGAGCCAACAAATCTTTCCATCATTCATCAAAAAATTTGGTCAATGACCGAATATATTTTTTAATGCAACCCCTGATTTGGACTGTCAAAAAAATTGTAGAGACATATTGTCTATCCAGCAATGTCATTTTGAGCTGCTGGAAGACCTAAGGACTGATTGGGAGCCAGTCACAAAAAGGAGCCATGACATAACTCCAGTGGAAAAACTCCTTGCAACACTGCATTTTCTTGTGTCTGGATCATTCCAGCACACTGTTGCAGTTCATGCCGGCGTCTCCCAGAGTAATTTTTCTGGTGTGCTGTCCCAAACTCTCCATGGTGACAGCCTGTAGCACATGCAAAATCCTCATTTAAAGAGGGCAGTCCTCACCACTTCTGCGCCTGTTATCAATTGCGCATACAGTCAAAGTAGATCACCTGCAATACGCCCACTAGTAGCATGTGCAATTTTCTAGTTTGCACATGCAATTTAACACTTGTTATTTGGGATCCTAGTAGATCTGGCCCTTACACTTAAACGCCAGTGACTCGTGAGTTCACCTCGACATTAGCCTAATGACTCAAAACTTCTTGATGTTTAACTGTGTATATTAAAGTCTTGCCCAGGACAGTTTCCTGACTCTTCTCTGACCTGACGTCTCACCATTTAAGCAAGCTCGCAGCACAAACCATGCACTCCTTCTCACATTAAACATTATACAAAACAAACACAGCCTTAAGTTAAACAGTGAATAACATGAATGAAATGTTTACCTATTTAAGGAACGTTTTCACACAAAGCAGATAAAGGAAGGAAAATATAAAGAAAAAGATTTTCACTTTTGTCTTATCCAAAGTGATACAGCTACTCATTTGAACTGTGGCTGTTGTCGTTGTCTGTCAGTTATGTCCTTTTGCAGTTCAGTCAATGTACATCTGAATATTTTCTCTAAATAACTCCTGAATCGCTCAGCGCCTTTGTGTGCTCACTCCTCTGTGTGCTGGTTAGGGTAATTCAAATGATGTCTTGATAATTCATGTGCACAGTTCGAGTTAACACAAGGACTTAAAAACAATCTTTGAAGGATCAAGTTTCAAATGAGGTCAACAAAGTGAAACAGTTCTAAACCTGTGGGTCAAAGCCCAAAATTGGGTAACAGAGCTGTTTTTAGTGGACGGTGTACAAATCAGTTAAAAATGTGGCAAAAATGTCTTCAGTGTATGGAGGCTCTAAGAGGACAAACATCCATATGTTTTATTTTACTCTGTTGTTCTGTAACAAGTACATATGAGCTGTTCCCCGAGGATCTCAACATATCCCATCATCTTAGGATAAAAAATGGGGTTTTCCTTTGACAAACTTTTGACTTCAGATATCTAGAAAACAACCAACATTTAAATGGTATGATGAGAAACATAGTGAATATGATTTATAGATGTATGTTCTCCCAGGGCTCCTATTATTTTTAAATGTTTACAATCTTTTTTTCTTCCATCTGAGGTCCAAACTGCCACATTATTTCATTAAACAAATTAAATTGTTTAATCATCTAAACAGTCATGATGACTGTTTAGATGATGATTTTTTTCTCAGAGTAGAGCTGTACGAGCCATGGCTTCAGCTTATGTGTTCTCTAAAAAGTGTTAAATATCAGTGTTTTCCTCCACTTCCTACATTAACTAATACTGAAACCATTTATACATTTCCAGCAAGAGGAGATATTCAGACCCAGAATCTACTTTGTTGAACAAACCTGTAATCAAAGTGAACACCAGTGATCACAGGTGGCATGAGGCCACATCAGACCCTCCACAGCTTCCTAAGTGGTCTAATTATATTTTATCATTTAAATACCATTTAATTGGGTGAACAACACAAATGACTTGGTCTTTCTTGAAATTTTAAAACTGAAGACTTTGGACTTAACTCAACTTTCCTGTTTTCAGACTCAACCTAACTAAGAACTTGAGACTAGCAAAACAGTGATTTGGTCCCAGCTCTGGAAGTATCAGTGACACAGTGGGATAACAGAAAGAGACGGATAACACAGACACTGTTCAGAACTAAATCAGGAAAGAAGACGGCAAAAATCAAGTGTTTGATAGAGAAGGCAGACTTGAACCTGTTTATTTACCTACTGGCGGTTACTAGAATGCTTCCTGTTTTGACACAGTTGGAATAATTAAATGTGGTCTATGGGACAAAACATGTATTTACAGGAGTAATACCACCTTAAATCTCCCCCAGGAAGCTGACAGCTAATTTTATGAGAGCCCATTATGATTGATCCATCAATAACCCTGAATGTTTGTTATTGACTCACAGCGTTCCAACAATGACCCTTAAGTTCCCCTAAATATGTATTAAAGATAATTATCATAAAAAATGGTGCTATATTGCCCTTCTTCAGCCTTACAAGAGCCACGAGACTGGGGTACCCTCTCTCACCCTTGCTTTTTAGCATCTCATTACAACCACTGGCTGTCATCATAAGAGACAATAAAGATATAAGGGGTATAGAAAGAGGGGGAAAAGAAGGAATTATCTAGGAATTAAAATATGCAGGGAGGTGGAAGAAATGTCAAAATTAAACCTAAACCCAGTTTTACAAAAAATAAAAATTAACTTGGACAAGTGGAATACAATGGGGATGAGTGAATGTAATCAAGATGGTGATTTTGCCCCAGTTTAACTACCCTCCTATGATGCTGCAAGTTACAGTGCCTCCTATCATTTGTAAAGGTCCCATACTATGCAAAAACCACTTTTTTAAGGCTTTTGAACACATTTTTGGGTCTTTGGCCTTCCTTCCAGCCCACAAAATGTGATATTAGACAACAAAACCTGTAATTAACGGTCTGCATGAATGTAAAAACATGTCCTTCAGTGAGCTGTTGAGTCTGTGGATATACTGTTACGTAACAGTATATTTTTATGTGCATAGTCTAACCTGATTGGTCTACCTGAGTAGACCCCCTCTCACCTGCTGGAGAGGTCTGTGTTCAGCATGTCTAAGCTCAGAAGCTGTAACTGCTCAGTTTTTGGCTATAAACAGCCACATATATCTTCACATATAGGCTACCAGCCTCGGAGGACCAAAGGGCCCAGTGGATTAGTTTTATTTTTGAAGGGAATGAGCAGCTACGGCTAAAACCTGTGTGCCAGTCACTTCACGTCTGACTGCTTTTCCAACTTCAGTCAGTTCAGCACAGGACTGGGAACTAGACTTTTCCTGAATCAAGGCTCAGCACCAACTGTCTGCCACCAAACCTCGGACCATGGACATGTGAGTATTTTAATGCTGTGTGGTATTTATTAAGCTTATTGCTACGAGCTAATGCTAACAGCAGAGGGAATTGGACCAGATGTAAAAGCTCAAGATTTTCTTCAGTGTTAAAGTTACTCTGAAAGCCTGCAGTGTAAACTTGTGTATGTATGGATATTCCTACTTTAGTCAAGAGGAGTTTAACAGTTGGAGGAATATAATTATTCCTCATACACCCCCTCCTCTCATCCCTCCCTCAGTGTTAGCTTTAGGAGGCTAAGTTTAGCCTGCGGTTAGCCTGTTGTTTTAGCCTGTAATGTTGAAACAAGCTTCGCTGTTTTCTATCCAGCAGGACTTTACAGTCGTGTTTGTTCAGGACTGCGATGTGAAGTCCCTGTTGTGTGTTACTGTGCTGTCCGCTGTTATATGTATAGAGGTCTGAGTACGAGGCAAACTGCTGTGCACTCACTGAAGCAACGTAATCAGTAAGTTAACTCAGATGGTATCAAAACTCATTCTTTTGTCAAAACTGTGGACGAGGGAAACGATCGGTGAAGGCTGTGTTTTGTGCTTTTTGCAGCAGGTCATGTAAACATCAATACGAACAACAAGGGAAACTATATAACATGTAACGCTAATGTCGGCTCAAATCAGTGTATCTGCAGATGTGATCATTGTCACTGGCATTTGTGGCCACAGTGTCGCTATCACCAAATTAATTTAATCTGATTTTTGTAAGTCTAAACACTTAGAAGTGCCCACAGGATGCTGTCATACCAGCTGTGTGTATAGCTGTGAGGAAAAGTTACAGCCACATAACACTACAGCATAGTATTTTAGGAGGAACTGAGGGAGGGAGGCAATCAAGTAAGATCAGTGAGATGATTATCCTTTTATTTATTTACTAACAACATACAGGCATACATTTGGTTATGTATCACCAATGAGACATTTGTAAGTGAAAACACATTAACCCCTGAAAGCCTGTTGTATCATATTTGACACATACTTTATGATACCTCTGTCTAATCAATATGATCAACAAATATAAAAAAAACCCAGAACATATGAATACAAGAAGATAAATGATAAAAATAAAGTACTCAAGTGCATTATCAGTTGCCAGAAACACCTAATGTATCAAAAACTATACATTACATTTCATGGATTTTTTTTTTTTCAGTACAAAGTGGAACAAACATTTCAGCTCAAAAAAATAATAACATTTTATGGCTATAATTTGTGTTTTCATGCTTTAAAAGGTTAAACATTTTTCTGTCTTGTGTCTATGCTGGTCAACCTCAGGCAACATCTCCTGATGGTGAATCCTGTTGAAAGTCAGCTTCCTAAAATCCAAGACGGGAGACTGCACAGCAAAGCCAGTGAAAGCAGAGCCAACTTTCTGTAAGTTGCACAAGCCTTTATTAAAAATCCACAAATTTAAAAACATTGGCAAACAGACATAACATGAAAAGGAAAACATAAATAAAACTTCAATAAAAATGCTTTTAACATGGCATTGAGAATAAATAAGCAAATTGTGTAAATAAAAGACAATCAAAAAAGTGTACAACACTGCAGTGAGGTATTTTGATTTGAGTGCAATTTCTTTTGCTATCAAACATTTTTGTTTCTTGTATTTCAGATTGTGTTAGATGCACCGTTGGACCTTGTCTTTGAGAAGGTTTTCCAGGACCCTGCTCCATACCAGAAGGAGCTGCAGAAAATACCAGACCCAGAAGACCTCTCTGCTCAATATGACGACCTGACAAGATGGATGTAATAGCCAGCTCCGTGTCAAGGTTCAACCAAGGAGAGCTCTGAACCCCTCATACTGGTCTTCTGCATCAGGAAACTCCGCTCTTATCCGCAGCACCACGCAGGCAGGCAGCACCACCCTGATTCTTCAGCCCAGAAGCTCCAACACTAGCTCACAGAGGGTCTGTAGGCCTGGTATCTGTAACAGCTGGACATGATGTGCAAATTTTGTCAGAACTGAAGGGTTACTTTCATAGGTGTTTTTATGTATATATATTTTTCTTATATATTTGTTATTTTGTTATTATGGTTTCTGTTTAAAAATTCCTTTACTTTTTTTTTCATTTTTATTTACCTCCTTTATTAAAAAACTGTCTGCAGTACCAGCTGGTGCATTTGATGTTTTTATATGTAAAAATATTTTTCACAATAAAAAGTTTACATGAACTGTTTTGTGTGTTTTCAATGTTCCATATGTTACATGTTACATGTTATGTTAATAAATAAAGAACAAAAAAGATAAACTGTAAAAATGTAAGATGGATGAAACAGTGATGTACTTGTAATCTGTACTATTTTGTGTAACAGTAATAGGAGTGTTTGGGTCAAAATACTTCTGCATTATTCCTCTTAGATGTAAAGGCCCATAGTCTGCTCTATAAATATTGAAGGCATTTTGTACTGAAAAAAACACATTAAAGCATAGAGGTCCGAGTCCAGGATGGTCCACCATGCAGGATGGTGGGTCTGGGAGTTCCTGTAGTCTTCCTCTGACCTAGTTAATTAAAAAGGGTAAGTAAGTCACATCATAGTACAAAAAGGTAATGTACAAAATTGTTATTTTGTACTCAGTTTTCACAATACCTTTGGTATCTCCATGCAACAGACATTTTCAGGCTCTATGTGTTTTTGCACAGTTGCCACAGGAGCACCTCTGTAGGAGAAGAGTGAAAACAGGATGTTCAGTAGAATGTTTTTATAGAGGAAATGTACTAGTCAAGCAATCATGATGTCTTGTTTTTGTTTAAGAGATTTTAATGCTAATATACCAGGGCTGTGCAATAATAATATACAATATTGCAAGTGAAGAGGTCTTTAGGACAGCTACTGTATGGCAATTATAAAAGATATGGTTCACAGAAAATTGCTGGTTGCTTAGAATTACAGGTTATGACACATTTGCTCAGTGGCAGCATGTCACTGCCATGCACTATAGGCTATGGCTCAGTCACATAATTAATGTTATTTCTGTAAACAGACTGTTGCCCTGATCGGCCCTGAAGAACCCAGACATTATTCACAACAACACAGAAGTCCCCTTCCCGCGGTCTTATTTCACTGTCAGTAGCAATGGCCCGTTCAGTGTTACTTATAAATAAAAAGTGAATTCTGCCTCACGTCGGAGTTTTATCCAATTCTGCCGGGGTCTATATGTCTCTGTAGTAAGCTGCTCACTCTACATTATCCCTTACTAAACGCTATATAACGCCAGTCTAATACCACTTTCACACTAAAATCCGCGGGTCAACGCTGGTTTTTTCAATGCTGGTTAACCCGCGAGTGACTCCTTTACCACTGCCAGCAGACCCGGGTCTACTCAGCAGCAGACGAGCTGCGTGCCTGTTTTTTTTCCTCTGGCGCATCAAGCTGATGTCATCACGGTGATGACGTCATCGGCACGACAAAACACGACCACCTAAACAATGGAAAAGAGCATGGACGCCGTGGACACGGTTTTCTGTACTTTGTACTTTTGTCCCTCTTTAAAAATGGACAAACTCAGGACTGATGATACAAAGGCAGATGTAATTTGTTGCTGAGATGGCAAAGAGTCACGTAAGTTACAGACAGAGGGGACGGGCGCGATGTTATGCCATGAGCACAAGGTCGACGTCATCCATAACTTAGCAGCTTGACCCGGGTGTGATGTTCATACTGAAGCCGGTCGGAGACGAGCCGATAAAAGCCCATGTCGCTTGCAGGGTAAGTCGACCCAGGTCGAAATGCCGATCAGGCCCTTTCAAACTGCAGACAGGAGCCGATTGTTGGCAGATTTACACAGGTTTTTTGGCCAGTCTGAAAGGGGTATAAGTTTTGGTTAACACGGCATGAACACAAACTACACAGTCGAGGAGCTACATGCTTCACATCTACAACATACACGGAGAGGGAGGGGGGAGCAAGAACGGCTGAACAACTTTAATTCGTCTACATATTAGCCTTGTAACAAACTTTACATACAGACCACTGAGAAACATCCCGGTTTAACCTTGGCTCTCGACTTTCTTCTGGTGCCTCTTCATATTCGGGGTCTGGCTCGGGCTCAAACATGAACGGCTGAACCACAGTTTGTTGTCCTGCAGCCATTTACTCTCAGGGCCCAGTTGTCATGGTTACGCAACGCCGTCCTGTCTTGACACACCCCGTGGAAGAGCTCGGCGTATCAGCAGTGGCTCACTAACATATTAAGGTCCCCGCCCACTAAATCAGACCTTTGAGGGGCTATGTGAGCCTGGAAACAATGCTGCTGTGCTTGATTAATTGGCTTTTTGGACCAAAGAATGTTACTTTCATGAAGACATCAAGGATCCATGTTAAACTGCAAAAAAGGAGCAATATATGGGACCTTTAAACACTATGACTCACTGGTTAGGGAGTTTCTCTGGTAAGGGAAAAGGCCCAGGATCAAGTTGACAAAGTTATGTCTACCCAGGGAAAAAGGAGGGTTAAGGTTACGTGACCCAAGACTGTATTATATCTCCTTTGAAATGATGAAACTTACCGTACACTGGACTGGACAATATAATTTAGACTAGACAGTTATAGAAAAATCTTTATCCTTCCCATTTACATCCATAGAGCTCCTTTCTCAAAGCTCAGGAAAAACTTCCAACCCAATTATGTTGCACTGTAGGGAAGTTTGGATAAAGTTGCACAAAATGCTTAAAATATCTCACTGTATGTGGTCATGTTCATCCCTGTGGCAAAATCCTGTAATTCGCATTAGTAAAACACCAATTTATTGGAAGAGCTGGCACAACCATGGAAGAAGAACATGGGACAATTTCAGCACCTCACCATCACAAAGCTTCAATATTTTACAGAAGAATGAACTTGACACTCAGTACTGATCTCAAAATTTTGAAGATTTTATGTTGTTTTTGGGAACAAGGAATGGGCGGAAATAATTTTACAATGTGGAAAATTTGTAAGGGAATGTAAATGCAAATTCACGGAATATAAGATTATACAAAGATATTATTGGACCCCTGTGAGACTAAATAAAGTAAACCTTATGAACATCAGACAGTGTTGGAAATGTCAAAATGATTATGGTACTTTGATATATTGTTTGTGGGAATGCCCAGTTATCAAACACTTCTAGATGGTTGTCATACAATGTTTAAGTGATTGGTTAGAGAGAACTGTGCCACCGTGCCCAAAGATGTGTTCATTGGGTGATTAAGGACAGATAAGTGACTTATCAAAAATTAAATTCTCTGTTATCATGGTTGGGGTCTCAGTGGCAGCTAGGACTATCCTTAAACACTGGAAAACGCCCAAAGCCCCACAGTTTAAAGAATAGATAAATTGGATGATAGACTGCTTCGTATGAATGTGTTCTTTAAAAGGTAAATAACAGGGATGGAACCACAGCCTCAATTTGGGAATCATTTATAATAATACCAGTCAACAGGATGACAGTTACCCCAGTTGGTATTTTATTGTACTTAATGTAATAATAGACTAATGTATTATTTATTTTGTATATTCACACTATTTCAGTTACTTATTTGAGCTAGTTATTTATTATTATTACTATTTTTCATTTTTCTTAGTCATTAACTTATTTTTTAACTTCTCCCTATGTGCAAACATTTCCACACCTTCATGTTACATTATATTATTGTCAATTTTTTTTACTTATGTCCTGCACCGAATAAAAAACAAACAAACAAATAATCATAAGAAAAGCAGCTTCTACAGCTGTTCAACTTTAACTCTGATCTGAGATATTTTTTTAAACATTTATTTTTGCAAAACTGATGACTAGTAAGGGAAAACTCCCTTACTAGTGGCCCTTATATATATATATATATATATATATATATATATATATATACACTGCCCAGCCAAAAAAAAAGTCGCTACCAAAAAACAGGGTCACACACTCTTATATTTCACTGAAGCTTCTGCAATGTCACAAGATTTGTCACAGATCATAGCATTGCCCCCACAGGCTTGTACAGTAGGCACTAGGCATGATGGGTGCATCACTTCACCTGCCTCTCTTCTTACCCTGATGTGCCCATCACTCTGGAACAGGGTAAATCTGGACTCATCAGACCACGTGACCTTCTTCCAGTCCTCCAGAGTCCAATCTTTTTTTCCAGTAAGCCTTACTGTTTAGTGGTTTTCTCAAGGCTACACAGCTGTTCAGTCCCAATCCCTTGAGTTAGCTTCACATTGTGTGTGCAGAAATGCACTTAATTTCACTATTAAACATACCCCTGACTACCTACCTATATATATATATATATATATATATATATATATATATATATATATATATATATATATATATACATATATATATATAGATAGATAGATAAAGATATAGATATAGATATATAGATATAGATATATGTAGAGACAACGAGAGTGAGTTATAGCTACTGAGTCGTAGCTCTGCTACTATTCAGTGTACTCTAAACTGCACATCGTGACACTTAACTTTTGTTCGGGAAAGTTTTCTAGAATCAGTTTTTTTTTAGTAATAACTGAAGACCCTGCTAAAGACAGTCATAGAGCAGAAGGAAGAAGTGCAAAGGTTTAGATGAATCATTGAGATTACAAATAAACATGAAACTATTTTAAATACTATCAAACACTTTAAAGAAATTATGTTGATAAAACAATTTAAACATTAAGAACAAGACAAGAAATGAACTATAAAACAAATTTACATAAAAAATATTCTTTCATTCCTCCTGGAAATGAGCTTTTAAAATTAAAAAAACAACAAAATCTTCTCTTTTTTTTTGATGAGATCAATATGACCACCTCTTTCATTCTGTTTAATGGCTTCTACTCCAAAGGGGAAAAGGATGAAATGGGTTGTTTTATTTCATTAAAATGTTCCAACAGCGCTGGTTTTGATCCATATGTGGATGCTTAAGATTTATTAAATCTATGAACGTTTTTTAATGTTTTTTTTTTTTTTCCCAATTCTTTACCTTCATCATGTAAGTGATGTTTGAAACATGTTTCTTTGATGACCCCGATGAAGACCACAGACCACTGTCTGATAAAGGTGTTTCGTGAAGCATATGTGATGCTGCAGCTTTTCTCATTTCTCTTTGATAAATATGACAGACCTTGAACATCCTGTGGTTTCCGCACTTTGGGCTTCATTTAGGAATCACATCCTTACATATTAATTATCAATTCATTTTAAAATCTTTCCTAAAATTCTGTGATGCACGATCATCAAACGTCCCTCAACCTCCTCCATCAATGACACAGTGGTTAGGGTAGCAAAGTGCCTCAGAACAAATCTGCTTAGGGCCCCACTTTGACCAGAGGGGCCCTGAATACGATAAAATATTTACTAACCAGATATTATTGATTATTGTCTCTTAGAACTGGCAGGAACAAAATGCAGTGCATCCGTAAATTGATCATTTTCTGCTCCTCCAAGTGAAACACATTTCTTTCAGTTACTGGTGATCTGTAGACTTTCTTCCATTAACCCTTGTGTGATGTTCATATTTTTGTTACCAAGGCAGTGTTGGTGGGTCTGGTGGAACCGCTACTTTTTTGGGTTTTTACTTCAATTTAATCAAATAAGTTCATGTTTAAATTATCAATATATACATACTTCATCCCAATTAAAAGAAATATAAATAACATATATGGTTAATATTTGCCCTTTACCTTTGTTAGATCACATTAATAAATTAAAGTGCTACTTGTTTTTGTTAGTTTTAGTTTTTTAATAAAACGAATAAAAAAGAAAATCAGTTATGATCAAGATATGACCTTTAAGTTCCAGGCATATGAGAAAGTCGAATCACAGGCAGCCCAGATCTTTATACGATATTTTGCAAGTTTAGATGGTGTATACTTAAAAAAAAAAAAAAAAAAAAAAAAATATATATATATATATATATATATATATATATATATATATGTATATATATATATATATATATATATATATATATATATATATATATATATATATATATATATATATATACACACACACACATATATATATATATAGATAGATAGATAGATAGATCCCCCAATTAATAGCTAGGTTAGAGTAGTATACCCATTTCTTACTGGCTGAAAAACCCGTTTAAACACGGTAACAATTGGCTACTGTCAGCAGGGGGAAAGGGTCTAATCAGCATTCAGACCCACATCAACTGACCCTGTAAGGGACACAGGTTTTTATCAGCTTACCTCCGATCGGCTCCAGTGGAAACATCACACCTGGGTCAATGCCCTAATTTACAGCTCTCGAATGTCATTCAGTCTGCACTGAATTTGTATATTTTTAAAGAGAGACAAAAGTACAAAGTATGGAAACAGTTGACCATCGTGTCCATGGCTTCCATTCTCCTTTTCATTGTTTACCTGGCCGTGTTTCCTCATGCTGATGATGCCATCAATGTGATGACATTAGCTTGACGCACCAGAGGGGAAAAAAAACATCCACGCAGCTCGTCTGTTGGGCATTAGACCCGGGTCTGCTGGCAGTGGGAAAGGAGTCACTTGCTGATTGTTAGCGGGTTAACCTGTGTTGAAAAAACCCGTGTTTACCTGCTAATTTTAGTGGAAAAGCAGCTTTAGGAAAAAAAAAGATAAATTCTCGCAAGACAGAGGGTAAATTGTGTGGGAATGCATACACACACACGCTAACAGCAGGCCCTGAGGGAAGGGGGACAGAGTAAGGGTACACAGGACCTACAATTTCTACACTTTTTAGCTCTGGGTCAAGTAGACCCGAACATCCTGTATGTAATATAAATGTGTAGGGGGGTTGTACAGTGTGTGGTCATTGAAAATGTGTTCTGATATATGTTCTTCACAGAGCATGAGCCAAGGCCAATGAGTCTGAGTTTTGAAAAATAATTAATTGCACCATTTTTCTTCTGATAAAAAATGAAAACGGGTCCCACGGACCCGAACATCATACAAGGGTTAATGCATAAGTTTCTTTTTGTTTGCTCAAAAGGTTACACTGGCGTAGACTAAGATATAGGTGTTTGCATTTTTCACTTCGAGAACCAACTGAGGCTGGTCAGGTAACAATGAGTTTACTCTGCTTATTTGATAACAGAAGTTGTCTGTGTGATTTGATGAGTGAAGGGACCAAACTTGAATGGTGGAAGCAATGATGAATGTAGAAGAGATTGTAAATACATGCCAATGTATCCAAAATCATATTTTGTGAATGGTCAGTGATGGTGATTTTGTCAATCAGTGGTTCTCAACCTTTTATTTTATTGTATTTTATTTTTATTTAATTATTTATTTATTTTTATTTTATTTTATTTTATTTTATTTTATTTTTTTTTGGGGGGGGGGGGGGGGGGATTTGATAAAAACAGTGGAAACTGCATTTTAAGTTGCATTTTGGCATTTATTCACTCTTTCATGCAAAATTATGAGCTTACAACAGATGTAACTTAGATTAACATGAGAAATATCTATAACAAAGCAGAATTTACTTGAAGTAGCTTTCAGATATATTTACCATAACAACATTTTTATGCAGATTGTGTGTGTGTTTTCAAAGCAAAATATACTCATTGCTTGTGTGTCACTCAGGTGTGGTGTGGTGAAAGTTCTCAATCCAAGCATCCACATGTGTGATGAGGTGTGCTGTATAACTGTTAGTGAGACATTGCACATGTCTGCCACTGATGAGTTTCTGTAACCTGGGTTGAACAGTGGCAACAGCTGTTATGATACTTCTCTCCAGTTGAAGTCTATTTCTCCATTTTGTTTTTATGTGCGTCAGAACTGAGAAAGTGACCTCACACAAGTATGTAGACCCGAATGGCTGCAACTGGTAGAGAGTCTCTTTTGCAAGCTCTGGGCACTCCTTTTTCACACAGCACCAAAACTGTGTCAGTGGCGTGTCTGAAAACTTCAGTCTGGAGTCACTGTCTGAAGACAGGTCAATGAGGCTCTCATGGAGTTGCTCCGGTGCTGTATCTTTGCTGCTGGACATGAATGGCCTGCTTATTTAGTCATGTTTAGTACACATGTCCTCAATGTCTGGGAAGTAGGATTGGAACTCAGCTAATAGTTCGGCCAGGTGCATTTTTACAGTTTTCAAAATGTTCTGCTTCATGTTTTGTTTCATGTCAGCTATCCAAGAGTTAAGCTGAGGGAAATTACTGAAATCCACTTTTTCACACCGCCTCGACCAGAGGTCAGTTTTCCTCATGAATGCTGATACTTTATCATTCATCTGCAGAACACTTTTATCATCACCTTGCAAGCTCGTGTTCAACTTATTCAGAAACAAAAACAAAAACATCTGCAAGGTAAGCCATTTAAGCCAACCAGGTCTGGTCTTCAATTTAAGCAGCCAGAGGAAATCGCACACCTGTTCTCTCAGTTCGAATAGTTTCTTTAGTGCTCTCCCCATTGATAGCCAAAGTGCATCAGTATGTAGCAGCAGCTGATGATCACTGCCCATTTCCTCTCACAGGCTGTGGAATAGTCTTCCATTGAGAGGTCGTGATTTAATGACATAAATCACTTTCACAGCATCAGTCAAAACACTGTCCGGGCTTATGCGTTTTGAAGCTAACGTTTCTCTGTGAATTATGCAGTGCATGCTGTGAACGTCGGGGTTTACCTGCCTGATGCGAGAGACAAGTCCTGTCAAAGACACTGCCCCGTCTGTGCATACGTGCAAGCAGCGCTTCCAGTCCAACATGTGCTCAGTGAATAAACAGTCAATCAAATTGAAAATGTCTTCAATCATGATTTTTTCAGGTATTGGCTTGCAGAAGACGATGGGCTCTAATTTCCTGGCACAGGGTGGGTGCACTCCGTGCAGTGGTAATTTCGTCCGGTGCACCACCTGCCGCAGCCAATTTGGCACATTTGGTAGACCAGCTTCGCCGAGATGGGTGTGGCGGGGCAACAGGGGGTGGTGTCGACAGATCCAGTTTGGCGCACTGACAATTTCGAAACAAGAAAAATTAGTAAATTTAATGATCATTTAACATTTGAACGTAAACGTCTCAGGCGCAGCATCACTGCAGACAGCAGAAATCTCCCCCTCTTTTAGTCACTCAGTGCAGCCTCCACATCAGAGTGAAGTCATAGAGTGAGGCAGAGACTTTTATTTCTGCAGATTAAGGATGATTTTTTGACGTTATGAGTCTGATCGGTATACATCTGATTAACCAAGTGCTTCTGTGGTGGTGAAAGAGTCCTAAGGCAGACGTGATGAGGGGCAAAATAACACGAAGAAACCAAAAATATGCCGCGCGGTGTTGGAGAGGTTCCCATAACACAGAACCTGATGTTGTCACATCTGATGCCATTATTAAAGTAATTATGGGTATATTTTGTTTCTTGTGATCCTAAAGGCAACCCCTCATTACTGATGAGAGATTGCTGCATAAGAGAAATTAAGGCATAAAGCCGTAACACATGAAGTGAGCTAAAATGTGTGGAACAGGTGAAAAAAGAGACGAAAACTTTGTTTGATCATCTGTTCTGATGTTTCTTGGTTTATCTGAGAGCAGATCAGACAGGAGCAGACTATTCACTGACTGATACTGTCTAATTGAAGCACATGGATAAGATGGACAGCGATCTATTAATTATAAAAGCTCAAGAAAACATCTGTAGGACCTTCACAGTGAATTATTTGTCTGCTTTTTTATATAGAGCTGTTAAAAGCTGCCTTCATTATGAATTTTCTTCAATATTGCAATAAATTCAAAAACATATCACTTTCCTCATCCTGAAAACTGTTATTTCTTTCTAATAAATCCCATTAAAGATGTTAGTGTAGTGTTAATAAACTACATTCATCAGGTATCTTAAGATTAACAGCATGAAGACGTATGATTCATGTTTTTGTCACTTATCCTGTGCGTAATAGAGACACCAAGTGCCAATCGCCCCAGCGCACGCTCTCTCTCTCTCTCTCTCTCCTATACATTATTTAATGCTTGTAGAGGCAAAATAAACTAAAACTCTTTATTATAGGAAAGCAAAGGTAGCATTTCTTAATCATCATCTGTGTAGGCCCACTGAAACAGCAGAGGGCTCATAATTTGAAAAGGATCCAGATTGTGTTAATTTTGTATTCTCAGTCCCATGCAATAACTTTAAATAATGCAAACAGGAGTGAGATTCTTTATTAAAATACAATAAATTACACTTGTGAAACAGATGTAATTAAAAAAAAATCCTGTTACCCTATGTAGTTTAGCTAGATAAAGGTCTCAGTCACATTTGAGTAAAATAATCATATTTTTATAAATGTCACCATCATCACTGTCATTGCAAGGACCCTTTGCAAGGAACCATTTGCAATTACATGAAGGAAACACTGCCCTAAATGATGACTGTCAGAGCAACAAATCGTGTTCTGTACATGGTTAAAGCCCAACATAAAACTTAACATAACATAAAACTCTGTAAATAATTTAAGCCAAAGTAATAAAAGATTTACCTTGAAAGGCACGGCTCAAGGTTTGAAGTCTGAAAGCTCTGACTTGATAAGGTGTTTGCTGAAATGAAAACATGCACACACTGCTGCCATGTTGCAAGTTAAAAACATCCAGTTTGAAAGTAAAATTTCACAGAAGCTGCACCTTCCAGAGTCATTGTCTGTAACCATACAGATCCATCCTGCTAAGCCCGAATCAATTACTGTGAATGGCCCAGAGCTGCACGGCCCAGTCAGAGTCCTTCAGAGTAGGAAGAGGATGGAGCTACAAGAGAGATGACAGCAGGAAGTGACTGCTTTCACAGAAATAAGCGATCGATGCTAACAGCTTTTTCTTTATTAAATGAAGAACCAACAACGACAATGGAAGCACTTCTCAAAAGAAAGGATATTTTGCTCCCCTTCTGATGTTTTGTCAGATTTTGTATGTAATTGTTGTTTATTTTACACTGGGACAGTGACGCCTGTCTACTGCATTAACTGATTGGCCCATAA